>OZ007588.1:187188704-187848827 GCA_963931845.1 Maratus michaelseni | reverse complement strand
GTGTTTTTCTGTTTTCACAAAAAGCCCCCCCCCCCTGGTTTGATTTTGCCCATTAACGAACTTGACCGAGATTTTATGTCCCTTGATTTTATGTATCAGTTACGAAAAGATGCGGGAGTTGGAACCGCCTACTTTGAAAAATAGCTTGTTTGCAGGCGGAGCCGGCAGTGATTTTTTTTGTTTTTAATTTTTTTTTGCTATAACGGTTGGTCCTATAAAAAACTTGTCAATATAAAAGTTTTAGATAATACTAAGAGGATTAATAATAAATTTACGCGGATTTGATATCTTGTGAATTGACGAAGCTATGATTTTTTTTCTTCTAAAACCCCCCTTTTTTTCCCCCCTTGGGGCCATTTTTAATTATATCAAAAATCTGTCATACATACATTTTGGCCCTTTTCCTAGAAGTAATAATAACTTTAAACGGATTCGATACGTATAATAATAAAGAAATTATGAGGATTTTTCTGTTTTCACAAAAAGCCCCCCATTCCCCCCCCCCCTTTGGTTCGATTTTGCCCATAACGAACTTGACCGAGATTTTATGACCCTTGATTTTATGTATCAGTTTGGAAGAGATTTATGCAGTATTTTTCCAGTTATCGTGGTCAGAAAAAAGTGACATAGATAGATAGATAGATAGATAGATATATAAACTTTTGAACTGGGGGTGGTTTTGGGTTCTGGGAGTCATGATCGGCGTAGATCTGCAAAAATTTTTCAAAATTTCCAACTTAGGTGAGAATGTAATAGGTAGTATTTCTTACGAAATCTACCTAAAAATTATGTTAAAATGTGTAACATGTGTTTTTAATATCATGGCGAGGTGTGGGCAGGAAATGAGTAAATATTTATAGAACTCCGGCCTATCCGGCTTTTTTGTTATCCGGCCTACCCTACCGCCACATTAGGCCAGATAGTCGGGAGTTTACTGTATATATATAATGGAAATATTATAAAATAAAACATTCTTAAATTTTAAAATTTAAATTGCCAAATTCTTTTTCTAATGCTCAATGCTAAATTTGCCCCTGATAAGTTTTTTCTCACCTCAGCAATTATTATTTCCAGACTTCAAATTTTAATTAACTTTAAGATGAAAAAAGAAGAATTAAACGCAACTCTCCTTTTTTTTTTTTTTTTTTTTTTTGTGGTCAGATTTCCAAGAGCTATTCCCGGAAAGTTCTGCACAAACTGGCTCAGATATCAATGAAAAGATCTTAATTCAATCTAAACTAATATTATAAAGAAATAAAGATTGTTTTTTTGTTTGTTTGCAGTGGGTAATCTCTGGAACTACTGAAGTGATTTCAAAAGTGATGGTGGCAAATTGATGATGACAATCCCTTCTCCAACATAGGCTATATTTTATGTTGGTGCCTCAGGGGGTGCAGGAGCGAAAAATGTTCTAAAATTTCGATTTTTTATATACTGAAGGAGCTAGAAACATGAAATTTGGCATGGTAGTTACTTACAAGATGTAAATGCTCTCTAAGAACAAATTCTAAAAAAATTCTAAATTTAAAAGGGTGAGATAGATGAGCGAAAAGCGTTCTAAAAACATTCTAAATTACAATTTCTATGGAATCTCTGGAACTACAGAACTGTTTTCAAAAGTGATGGTGGCAAATTGATGATGACAATCCCTTCTCTGTGATAAAGATATATCACAGTTTTATCTATTTTAATTATTTTTATTTCAGCTCAACGTATTTCTATTTTTATAGCCTTTCCAGTTTAATTTGCCATTCCTTAAAAGCTATTTATCAGCAGTCGCGTGCCTTGTACATTGCTTTTTTGGCAATGCCGTTTCCCCCCTCATTGTGCTTCGCGTTCGTTGAATCGGCGATGTTGTTTTCTCTGCGAGGCATCTTCGCGCTTTGAGTAAGTTCAATCGGCGCTGAGCTGTGACGTCATCGTCATTCAGCGGCTCTCACTCCGCACGCGTCACCGCCGCTCTTGTTCGGTATGTTTTCGGGAGCTGTTTTGTTTTGGCGCTGCGGCCGAAAGGGGCGTGTCTTTTAAATACAAATTAGAATCGTTCTTTTAATTATTAAATGTTAATTTGTTTCTGATTTGTTATTTTAATTTTCACGTAATTCCTAATCATCAAATTAGTTTAAATTAATCTTGCTGTCACATTTGTGCACCCCTTTTCTGGGTATAAATACTAATGTTGCGCATTTTTCCAACAGAATTTTAATAAAAAATGATGCTGTAAATTTATGCAAAACGTCGTCTGATCTGAGGCCTGCTGGCCTGTGCCGGCGCTCGTATCCTAGAATCGCCATGCGCGGATTCTTTGGAGATCAATTTCGCATTTTCAATTTTTAATTATTCTATAAAAATGCTGTTGTAAATTTTAAGTTTAATATTTTAAAAGTTTAAATCAACTGGTAATTTAATTAATTCGGCCAGAAGGAATATTTTAAAGATTCTTCGAATTTTACGAAATTTGAGCCAGTACTTTTTAAAGACTTGATGTGCAGCTTTCATCTCATCCTTCCTCCTTCCTCAAGAATTACAATAAAGATTTTATGGATCCAACTTATGGTATTCATCATTTATAGTCTGCATCTATTTCTTCACTCAAGTAAGACCGTTTAATTCATTTTATTATTATTTTTGATTCTCTTCTCAAAGAATATTGACCTAAAGAACAGATGCACAAATTGTGCAGGGTTAATTGCTTATTTTAATCACAACTGCAATATTTAAAAGTTCACTATTACGATATATTCCTTATTTTCCATCCCATCAAAATTTTCATGTCACATTCTCCAACATAGGCTATATTTTATGTCAGTGCCCCAGAGGGGTGCAGGAGCGAAAAAAGTTCTAAAATTTCGATTTTTATTATACTGAAGGAGCTAGAAACATGAAATTTGGCATGGTAGTTATTTATAAGATGTAAATGCTCTCTAAGAATAAATTCTAAAAAAATTCTAAATTTAAAAGGGCGAGATGAGCAAAAAGCATTCTAAAAACATTCTAAATTACAATTTCTATGGAATCTCTGGAACTACAGAACTGTTTTCAAAAGTGATGGTGGCAAATTGATGATGACAGTCCCTTCTCCAACATAGGCTATATTTTATGTCAGTGCCCCAGAGGGGTGCAGGAGCGAAAAATGTTCTAAAATTTCGATTTTTTTTATACTGAAGGAGCTAGAAACATGAAATTTGGCATGGTAGTTATTTATAAGATGTAAATGCTCTAAGAACAAATTCTAAAAAAATTCTAAATTTAAAAGGGTGAGATGAGCGAAAAGCGTTCTAAAAACATTCTAAATTACAATTTCTATGGAATCTCTGGCTCAGAACCATTTTCAAAAGTGGTGGTGGCAAATTGATGGTAACAGTCCGTGCTGTAACATAAGCTATATTTTATATTGGTGACACTGCCACAGAGGGAGTGGGGGGGGGGGGGTAAAAATGAAAAACGTTCTAAACTTTCGATTTTTTTTTTTTTTTTTTTTTTTTTTTTTTTTTTTTTTTTTTTTATATTACTGTTTAATTAGTAATTTCTGAATTATCTGTGGCAGTAAAATTTCATTTAATGAAATTAGGCCAACGAATACCACTTGGCATTTTTCAAGAATTACATGAGCAAAGCCGCAGGTTTTGCTAGTTTTTAATAAAGTAATGCATGGTCTCCACCCTAGCTTACTACTGAAAAAAAATTAGAAGTATATTAATAAAAATGAATTGCACAAACACAAAAGGAATTTTAATGATGCAAATATAAAAAAATTTTAAATTGAAGACTCTTCAGGGAACAGGCCTGACTGAAAAGAGACTATTTGTGGTATTAAAGTTTTCTAAGAATGTCTTCTATAGTTGTTTTGTTAAAAATTACTGTAATCAAAGGATGAATTGTAAATTGATTTCACTGTCTGGGTCTTGTGCTAGACCGATGAGGCCTAAGAGGACAATGTGATCATTTCCTTTTTTTTTATTTGAAAAATAAAGCAAAATATGACAACGTTCTTGAAGAACTTTGATTCTAATTCGCTCCAATAAAAAGTTAACTCTGTTTTATTTCTTATTCACAACTACAACTTCCATTTAAAATAGCATAATGATGAAAAAGAGGATGTCCATAATATATTACATATATTAACAAGAATTATTTTGTGATTTTGCCTGCAGTTCATATGAAGCAAAGAAATGGAGAACAATATATCCTCTTTCCTGTCTTATGAAGCTCTGCTGAAAGTTTTTCAATATCTGAAGCATCCACTTACCAACTTTTATTGATATTACCATGAGTTGATGGGAATAAAATGTGCAATTAGAAATGTTGGGCAAGTGTAACTAGCGTGGTTACTTACCCCAATTCCTGTGGTTACACTTGGCCCACATGCAACTTTGAAAGGGGAAAGCTGAAATCTAAGAAAGCCATGCCTTTAAGCACCAAAATGTAGGCTATTTTTAAAACTGTATTTAAAACAATTCAGTGGAGTTTTATTTGACTACTGTCACAAAAATATTGCATAAAAGAGACTGGAGAAACATGTCAACTGGTCAGTTGGTTAAAATAGCATTTTATCATTTACTAATAAGCCAGGTGTTACACTTATCCCACTTCACCTTAACCAAACTGCATAAAAAATTCAATAGTAATAGCAGTTGAGATGGAGGACGGGGCCAATATACCCGTATATTTTGTAATTGTCCATCACAGATGGCATAAAAAAGAAGGTTCAGATAAAGCTTGTTTTGATTCTCATGATCTCTGATAATGAAGTCTACTCTCATGATCTCTATGATAATAAAGTTTCAAGTGAATGCTTTATTTTATAGTTTTATTTGTTGATTATAAAATACATTTTTTTGTGCAGTTTATAAATAAAAAATTTACATAGAAATATTGCTGAATGTTTTAATATCTATGGCTTAACTTTCTACCACTTTTTTAGGCAGTGGTTTACAAAGAGTAAGAGCAAATTTCTATAGTGCTCTTTTGAATCTCTTGTGCATTGTACAGAAACCTTATGATTTTCAATGTAAGTATGTATTTTTATATTAAAATTTTATAAATATATGTATCATGCATTTTTACTTAATATGCCAAAAATGTTTTTACAGCTAATCATCTGACTGGAATGTCAACATTAATTTCGGACCAAGAATCTGAAGCAAAAAAACTCCGTTTGGAATACATGGAAACAATCTTAAGCTATGGCGAAAATTTTGTGGAAATTGTGTGCCGTGATGCTTGTACAGGACATGATATTACTAAAGTAATTATCTGTGTTATTATTCTTTTAAATACAATTCTTTTAATTTTTTCATCAGTATTTATACACTATTTAGTATGATGTATTCTTTGACATTTCTAGGACATTTTCTTTTCTATAATTTAGTAATAAAAGTATGGGATGTTCTTCCCCCACTTCTTCTCCCACTTCTTCTCCCACTGATGGTTCATTTGTTTCTTGTAGAAAATTGAATTTTATTTGTTAATCAGCAAAAGAGAAAAAATCAAAACAAATTAATTTTCTGTATCAGAAAATCTACAAAGTAGGGTGGTTCAGCCATAATATATGTAAAAAAATAAAATTTCACATAGATACCAAGCCACCTCTTAAATATTTTAGACTTATGTTCAGTAATATTCTGGTAGAATTTCAACTTCATACTTCAACTGCAAGAGTGTTCTCAACCCCCACTAATTTCATAAATTAGTGTATTCCATTATAACTTTTCTATAAACAGCATGTCCGAAAAAGGTCTTTTATCATTCTAAACTTTAATAACAAAATTACTAACAGGTGAAATGGAATGCAGTTTTCTGCAAAAGAATGAAGAAATCTAAGAGTTTTTTCTGGTATCAATTGCCTGATGTAGAGTGTTTCCCGAACGATGGATTGGTCATGGAGGACCCATACCTTGGCTACTGTGATTGCCCGACATAACTCCACTGGATTTCTTTTTATGGGGTTCTGTTAATGACAGTAATGGTTCTGGTAATGACAGGGTTTATCAAACACCTGTTTCTGATACATCCATTTTAAAAGAAAAGATACAATTACCAATCCTCACTGTTACACTGCAAATGTTGAAAAACAATTGGAGGGAAATAGAGTACAGGCTCAACGTTTTTCTTGTTACTAATGAAGCTCACGTACAGATACATTGAAGGTACTGTAAAAAAAACTCTTAGATTTCTTCATTATTTTGCAGCAAACTGCATTTCATTTGACCTGTTAGTATTTTTGTTATTAATGTTTAGAATGATAAAGACCTTTTTCGGACAATCTGTATTTGTTTTTTGTTTTTTTTAAAAAGACCTCTAAAATTTATGTACATTTTTTTATTTTACAATTTCTTACAAAAGATTAAAACAATATACAAGCAAAAATAAAAAGGTAAGATCCCTTTAATATTGCAAAATGCTGTCCAAAACTGATTTTTTCATTGTTTATGAAAAATGTATGAATGCATTTTCTGTTTGCTTCTGAGACCTGCTTGCTTTTCATCTTCATTTTCATGAATTGCTTTTCATCTTTGTCATTTTTTATGATTTTATTGAAATCTCCAATAAGCTTAACCATTCGTTCTGCACTGTTATTCACTACTTGTAAATTTTGAAGTTGTTCTTTTCCTTCATGATAGTCATCATATTCCATTTTTCAGGAGAACGGCTTAAAAATGACTTGCTTATATTCATATGAGATACAAGTTCTGCTGCACTCCTTATGCCAAAGTCGGACAGTCACACACCATCATCTTAAAAAAATCTCAGGTTCATCTCTTACATTATGCTTCTTAAGTGATTGCATAGCTGTTATTCCACTCTACGATTATTTGTTTTTCTTCCATTGAAACTCTATCAGAAAAGAGAGAAAATTTTACTAATTCATCAGAACACTCAGTATTCATAAATAATTTTCAAGATCTTTTACAGTTTTGGAGTAAATTCATTTCACTAATTAAACAAATATCGGATGAACAGATGGTAGCTGAGGGTAAAGAGGCTCTAATGTGTTATTGTTCTTCTTTTTGTCTCTGAAGAGAACAATTGCGCTGTTTTTCTAACTCTTTATCTTCTAAACCCATAGGCATCTTACAATTGGTTCTTTCATTCTGAAGAAAATCTGAATCCTTTTAATTCTTATCATTTTTATAGCATCTTCAAGAGCAATATCAAACAGCGAGTCCAAATCTTCAAGAAATTTAACCAATCGTTGTTGTGTTGACCTTTGATTTTCTTTAACACACACCAATAAGATTGAATGTTTTCAAGTTTTCAATTATATGGTTCTTTTGTTTTGTAGGAATTGCAGATTTTTGCCATAGCTACATTAATTCTTCAACTGTCAAATGACTATCACAGTGTACCTGTACTCTAGCTCAAAAAAAAAAAATTTTTTTTTGAACCACTGTACTGCAAAGCTTAAAATTCATTGGGACCAGTATTGAATTCTCTAAAATTTCAATAACCCATTTATAGCACTCAAACTATTTAGAAAAATAAAGATACCATCAAAAATAGAAATGAAGAACTAGGTGCCAAGGCAAAAAAAAAAAATGAAGATGATGAACTTGTAATATATAGAAACATATTGTATGTTAAATTCATTCAATAATCGCAAGGTACAAATTTGTCAATAAATAGTACAATTTTGAAGGGAAAAGTACTAAATGTAGAAAACTTTAATATTAAAACTTTGAAGCCATGGAGTAGATCAACCAATAAGTTTAGAAAGCATAAATTGTTATCAAGATCCCATGAAAATTTTGTTATCTTCCCAGCTACCAATTTTTAAGAATATATACCATGTTTAGCTAAATTGCATTTTATCTTTTATTTTTTCCTGAAAAAAATATAAAAAATTATATTCAGACTTTCGCTGAATAAAAGGGAAAACATGCTACCCTCTAATTTACTTACGAATCTTAAAAATCACAATTCAAATTTCTTTTGTTAATTAAAAATGTTTTATTAAATAATTTAAAAAATGTATGTTTATTTATAAAACTAGAGTGCTCTGCCCCTTATAAGATGCACTCGTCAACCCCTGTCCAGGCACTGCAGGCTCTAAAAACACGCTAATTTCCTCTGTTTTAAAAAGATTGCCTAATTACGGAAGATTGAATAATATTATCACGGCCAGCAGCAATCTGTAATCTAATTGCCATTTATTTCCTTTTGACTGGGAGATTTTTCAGTTCTTAAAGCCGAATCAACTGCTGTTGCCACAGCTAACAGCTGTGTTTGTAATTGATAAAGTAAGAACAATTACACATTTGAAATTAATCTTGTATAAAATCAGGGGTTGATCCAGGTGAAATAAGGGGCCTATTAAAGGACCTTCACAAAATTCTTAATAGAACAAGCCCTTTGACAAAATTCTTTTTTATAAAACGGGCTCCTTCACAAAATTCTTAATAAAATAAGCCACTTCACAAAATTCCATTCCTTAAAAACATACTCTTCATTAATTATTTTCATTTTGTTAGGTTTTAAAATGTGTAATTTACAAACAAACATGTTCACCAAAAAGGAAAGACTTAAGGAAGTTATTATTAATAAATGTTTGGTTCAAATATTAAATTTAATCTTTCATTACAAAACTTACTTTACACAAAATAAACACCAAGAAAAAAAAAACCCTGCATCTACACCTGAGAATGGTTTAGTAAAAGATGTTGCTGCCTCCCAGACTTTTACAATGACACTATAATAAACATTATATAAATGACGCCATAATAAAATGTTTTAAATATCATGTAATTTTCACCATTAAATGTTTTTCGCATGTAATAATTTAATTATTTTAAAGTCTTTGTTTTTAATATTTATGTACAACTATACTTTTTAATTTAAAAGTGTTTCTAAACATTATTATTTGAACTTTTTAAAACCTGGCAAGGCAACAGTAGGTAAAGAAGATTATTTCAAACTATGGATAGTTATCTTTATTCAGATAGTGAAATTTTGAATAAAAATTAAAAAAAAATACTCTAACATTTAGACAAATTTAAAAAATGATTTAACATTCCAACCCCAATATAGTCAAGTATGTGCCTGCAACAAATGGTTAAATTGGTTATGCATAGTTTTTTATCCTATAAAACTTATTTAACTGAACTATCTTGGCCAATATCGACATAAATAATTATTCAATTCAACATTAAATATCGACATTTAGATTTTCAATTAAAAAACTGTTTCAGCGTGTTTATCTTCCATTTCCCTCTAAAACTGCTAATTTTCATGTTTTTATATGCAGTAGTTTTTTCAATATAAGCCAGAAATATAAAATGGTCACACGAAATTCAATTATGGCAGCAGCAGCAGTGTTAGCTACTCTTTTTAATTTAGAGTAGGGAGATTCTTTCACATAGACATAATTTTAGCAATTGTATGTTCTTTTCGAAAATGCTTTTTACATCATCATCAAGAGGGTGTGTGGATTTCTGGGAGTGTATTGTAATCTATATGTTTAAAGCGAAAAGCGCATGCTGTCAAATTTCACATTCTCTTTTCCACACGAAAATCATCTTATTGCGCATGCTTCGACTTTTTTTTTTTTAAAGCATCTCTCCTCAGAAACGGGAAATCTGTTTAGCTCTCACCTGTTTAGCCTAGGGGGATTGAAAGCGGATCACAAGCATTTTTTAAAAAAAATTCATGTTTTCATTACTAAATATGCACATTTTTTCGCAAATTTTAAAGAGAGCTTGGATACAATTATATTTGTAACTGATTGAAATTTCAGAGAGTTTGGAAGATAACTTTTTTTTATTGCTATGTTAAAGGAGCCGACGGGAAAACCAATAAACAAAAAAGAGAGACGTAGAGATGTAAAATTTCCGGAAATTTTGAAGTGGTGGAAAAAAAAGTTTTTTTTTCCGGTTTTTTTTTCTGGAAAAATTTATTTCTTACAAATGTTTCTCAAAAATAAGTTACATTTTCTTAAAAGATATAAAAAAATAAACATTTTTAAAATTTCTGCATACTAAAGATTTTTTTTTTTTTTTTCACTTCACATGAATATATTACCAAAAAAAAAAAAAAAAAAAGCCAGCTTTTAAAAGTTAGCCTTTCAGTCTCAGAATTTTCACAGTAGCTTTTCTTGAACACCATTGTCTCGACATCGATAGAGCTTACCGATTTTATTTCGTTTTTTCACCACTAGGGGGCGCTTTCCTACCTTCGGTTCTACGGGCATGAAAACGACGGGGTATGGCTCATTCGACTAGACATCGAAAGTCTTAACGATTTCAGTTATGATCATATAAACAGATTGCGCCACCTGGTGGCGGAAGGTGGAACTAACGTATACTGCAGCGCGTGCGCAGCACGACTGCTATACGGTGCCGCAGGCAGCGGGGACCCGAGCCGCAGGTTCGTTCAGTTAGAGGTTTATACTATTCCATGTGCAATTTAAGGGATTATCCGGTGCATGCGTAGCACGACCGTCATACGGTGCCGAAGGCAGCGGGGACCAGGGTCGGAACGACTGCTATACGGTGCCGCAGGCAGCGGGGACCCGAGCCGGAGGTTCGTTCAGTTAGAGGTTTATACTATTCTATGTGCAATTTAAGGGATTATCCAGTGCGTGCGCAGCACGACCGGTATACGGTGCCGAAGGCAGCGGGGACCAGGGTCGGAGGTTCGTTCGGTTAGAGGTTTGTATAATTCAATATGCTAATTAAGGGATTACCCGGTGCCGAAGGCAGCGGGGACCAGGGTCGGAGGTTCGTTCGGTTAGAGGTTTGTATAATTCACTGTGCTAATTAAGGGATTACCCGGTGCGTGCGTAGCACGACCGGTATACGGTGCCGAAGGCAGCGGGGACCCGGGTCGGCGGTTCGTCCGGTTTGAGGTTTTACAAGATTCGAGATTTTCTACAATTCGAGGCACCGATGTAAATTAGGGGCCCGCTGGCGGGCGAAGCCAGCTAGTTTGTAATATATCATGTCTCTGTTGAAATGATTCTTCATTTGCATATGTTCAATTACCAGTAGAGATAATAATAAAAAAAATAATCTCATGAGTTTCAACCAATATCACTGCCATTTGAAAGCAAATTTAAGTCCCCTCTATATAGTATTGCTTTGTATATGAATGACGCCATTTTAAAGAAACAAATTATTGTAGTTGTCCATTATAAATATTATAATTTTTATATCTTCTATTGCTTAAAAATTGATAATAATTTACAATATTACAATTTTATGTTTAATTAGAATTTTTAGTTATTGTGTATTGTTTTGGTATAGCTTTCGAGTCTAAACCTAAACCAACCCAATGTTTTGGTTTTAGTTTAAGTTTTAGATTCTTAATATGAAAGTAATATATTATATATGTGTGTCATATTTCTTTAATGAAATTTATCTAAAACAGGTGGATTTTTTAAAACTTCAAAATATTTAGTTGAAAACAATTTTTATCAGAAAATTTACATTTTCTTTGCAAAGTTTATTTGTATGCATTAAAAAAAAAAAAAAAAAAAAAAAAAAAACAGTTAGACAAGTCTCAAAATCTATATATAAGGAAAAGGAAGAGAAGAGAAAAAAAACGCTTGAAAAGACTGAATAATTTCAATTGCATGTTATTAAAAAATGACTTGTTTCTAAAAATAGTTAAATATTTCTGGCAATTATTATCTGATTACATGAAAAATCGCAGCTATGTCAATAAAAATAAATGCATGTTTCAAATTTTATATTAAATTTTGGTATATTATTGAAATAATTTTGCACATGAAATTTCATTTTTAACAAGAGAAGTTGTATTTGTCTGCTTCCTTTTTTTTTTTGGCCCAATCCTATTTTTGTGAACATTTTGTATAAAAAATATTGCCTTATTCGAAAAAATCATATAAAATTTTCATAAAAAATATAGTTAAAATTTTGTGAATTGGAAACTATCGTTATATTTACGTTCTTATTTAGATATTTTTAATAAGGTCCTTCATAAATACAGCAGTGGCCAAAATTGTGGAAACCTTTTGGAAAAAATGTTTTTTTTTTAAGTTTGATGGCTCACATAACACCCAATATTTCTTAGTAAAACCATAAAAGCTAATATACCACTGGAAAGATAATTTACTTAAGAATATCATGTAATACAGTTTGATCAGTTATAATTATTTTATCAAACGTTATAGCCCAATAATCAGAAAAAGGCAGTAAAACCTGGTTATGTTGATGATAGTTATTTTTCCTTTTCTTGAATGTAGCCAATGCATATGAATGTTTGGAGTGTCCAGACAGATTCCATTTTATTTGGTAATGTGTCAATCAAAGCTAGGGTAAGATTTAAAAAAAAAAAGTATGCCATATTTTGGTACTTATAGGAGGACTTTTATCACTATTTTTTATCATTGTTATCAAGTTGCTAAAGTTCTTTGCCACCTTTCAATTTTTGAGCTAGTAAATCATAATAAAATTAACAAACATCATAAAGAGTTGATTAGTTACCCAGTGTAACAATATTTTTAAGTGTAGCAAGCTATGGTTATGAAGCAATTTGAAGTAAAATTATAAGTAAATAAACAAAGGGATGTCTAAGTCAAGTAAAACAAGACTGGTAAAGGCAGGAAAAGATGCAGGAGAGCAGTTGGCATTAGAAGAGTCAGGTCCCTGTGTATTGGTCACAGAAAACAATCATCTTGGTATGTGCAACACAAAATGATGCACTGTAATGGGAGCTGAAACAAAGTACAGTTCTGTGGAGAGTGCAGTATTTTGGTCTAAATGCTAGAATTCCATAAAATAATTACCAACCCAAATAACATGACCCAACTATTTCTCTGTCTAGTAAACATGCCTTTTAGCTCAGTTTTATATTTTCAACCTTTATTTGATATATATATTTCATGAAATTCTAGCATTTAGATAAAAATACTGCATTCTCTATAGAACTGTACTTTGATTCAACTCCACATTTCAGTGTACCATTTCATGTTGCATTCACCGAGATGATGTTTTCTGTGACCTATACACAGGGATCTTACTCTTCTACCGCCAATTGCTCTCCTGAACATTTCCTTGATTTACCAGTCGTGTTTTGCTTGACTTAGACATCCCTTTCTTTGTTAATCTACTTCTAATTTTACTTCAAATTTCTTCATAACTATAACTTTCTAGTCTACACTTAAGCACATTGTTGCATATTGATTTCTGGGTAACTAATCAACTCTTTATGATGTTTTGTTAATTTTATTAAGCTTTACTAGCTTAATAATCGATAGGTGGCAAAGAACTTTCACAACTTGATAGCAAACATAAAAAAATAGTGATAAAATTCTTCCTATAGGTACCAAAATATGGCATATATATATTTTTTAAATCCTACACTAGCTTTGATTGACACATTAAACAAATAAAATGGAATATATCTGTCACTCCAAACATTCATATGCATTGGCTACATTCAAGAAAAAGAAAAACCATTATCATCAACCAAATCAGATTTTACTGCCTTTTTCTGATTATTTCACTATAACGTTTGATAAATTAATTAGAATTGAACAAACTGTATTGCATGATATTTTCGATTAAATTATCTTTCCAGTGGTATATAGCTTTTATGGTATAACTAAGAAATATTGGGTGTTAGAGCCATCAAACTTCAAAAAACATTTTTCGCAAAAGGTTTCACAATTTTGGCCACTATTGTATATACAGCTAGATAAGAGATTCATTGGCGATTTCAGCTGTTGTGTGACATGTTTTGTTATTCTAAAATCATCAAATTTCTGGAGGATTCAGAATGTTTTATGGAGAAAAAATTGTAAAGGATCCTTTAAAGGGCTCAAGTTCTTCCTAAACTGCCTAAAGATCATATTTTCTATGTTAACATTTTCACAGAGACACTGAACATGAAAAAACATAAAGAAAAAATATGAGAATGCAGCTATTTTGCTAACATTTTGCCCTGTAGCAGAAAATTCTCCATGTGTCTGCGACGGATATTTCAGCGGCAGAAAATAATCTGCAGGTAAACTGTTACAATTCAGGATTGGCAGGTCTTTGACACGTGTCCATTTTTGAGAATTTAAACTACTATGTCCAAAACCATCTATCAAAAACCTTATCAAAAAGCCTCAAATACTACATTGATATGTAAAATTTTACATTAAAAAGCACTTATATTATATGAAACAGTACAACATTACATGTAATGTTTAAAGTCTTTTACTGTATATCAACAATTAATATCTAGTAAAGTATTACTGTTACGTGCAATTTTTAACTTAATTTCTTGATATTTACCAGCAACCTATTGACGAATTAAGCAGTTTTTTCCCCGCGACATATTGATGAATTTCACGTTTATTTCTTGTAACCAACAGACACATTCCGCGATTGATTTCCTGAAATCGCGATTTCCTGATTTCCTTTTCTTAATCGATTTTTGCTATTTTTCCCCTGCGATCGACTGAAGAAGTTCATGATTTTTCCCACAACCGACTGACAAATTTTGAGATTTTTTCTTCATGCGAGCAATTGACAAATTTCATAATACTTTCACATGCTCATTTAATGAACTTTGCAAAAATTTTCTGTGTGCGATTGACAAATTTTCAGATTTTTCCTCAACCTATTGGTGAAATTCGCAGCTTGAAATAGGCCAACAACAATTTTTTTTATGAACCCGAAACAGACAGGGCATATATGCAGCTATAAAAAACGGGCCGAGCGCATTTGCAGCTATAAAGGAACAGACAGGGCCCGCTTTTCGCTGATTTCTTTAACCGCTTTTCACAGATTTTCTCTTTTGAACTTGCTGGCGAGATGCACGCACAGTATATGAGTGAATGCTGTTGGTCCATTGGGCAGGGATGTTGGGAAAAAATATATATATATTTAGCTTGCAATGAATGATGAGCTGCGCGCAGTAGATCATTGCGCTCCTCTGGATGCGAAGCTAAAGTTTGGCTGCGGCACTGTGCCCGTTGACGAAGTAAAAAAATCTGCAGAAGTAGGGAAAATAATCTGTGAGCCGAAGAAAGTTCCATGGAAAAAAATCTGCAGAAGGGGCAAAAATCTGTGACGTACGTCGCCCGTCTCGAACTTTCTGCTACTAGGACATTTTGAATATATTATTTTATAAATTAAATTTCAATTTTCCAATTTGGAAAAATTGAAAAATACAGGGTGGTCACAGACCTGGAAAACATGGAAATATCAGGGAATTTTGTTAACCTGAAAATATCATGGAAATATCAGAGAAATTCAAACTAAACCTGGGAATTCATTGGAACAAATGTTAATTTCCATTACGATTGGTTTCCATTACATAATCTGGAAGAAAAAAAAAAATCTCAGCTCGCGGGTTCAGTCCGTGCCTGAAACCAGCTTGGACTCTATTTCCATACCAGTCTTCGGGCTCAGCCTTATGGTGAAAATTTTATTTATACAAAAGTGGGAAAAAAAAAAAAAAACTCTCGTTATTTGAGAAACAAGAATGTGGCCTAAGTTTCTTACAGTGTTTTACAATCCTTTAAAAACTGAAAGTAAACTGAATTGATAATAATGTGATATAAAGAGAAATATTCTTTCTGATTTTGAAGCCTTTGCACAGTCACTGTTAATAACATAAAGAAGCCCTGAGATATTTTTCCTCTGTTTGAAGTCCTTTGTTTATTGGAAAACAGAACTAATGTCTTTCTACCATAGTTATACAATGGTATTTTAGTAGAATGAAAACAGTGACTTTTACAGATTTTTGCCAGTGGTTAGAAATAAAAAACAAATTTGCCATTTTAAATGATTTTCAGGAACATGAAAATTGAGGCTTTTAAATGAAAATATTAATCTTGAAACAATATAAAAATGTTATAATGTTGTTAACAAATTTCTGCTGTGTACTTTCAATATTCGTCTAAAAAAATCCGACCAAAAAAAAAAAAAAAATAATAATAATTTATGAACTTATCTCTAAGATGCAAATGAATGATTGTATTTTTATTGTACAAATCTTTAATTGGTGAAACTAGATATGCGAGTCATTCTCATATAATAGGAAATTTTATGTTCTTCTCTAAAAAATATGAATTAATCAAGTCAACTATGAATGTTTGGTTTTTGTGAGCATTTGTGTTTAACCCCTTCTGTACCAGTGGTAAAGTATAAGTTGTTTGCATTGTATGTTAATATGTCCATATTGTACGCATTATAATTAATGCATTTTATAATGTGCATATATGTATTTATACACCTATAAAATTCCTATATATATTTTTTAAAATTCCTATATTTCCTATAATATTTCCACAAAATGTCACTTCTAGGCCTGTTGTTATTATTTTTTACTCAATTAATCCATAACAAATGTTCATGTTTTTTAATCAATGACAGAGGAGTAGGGGGGGGGGGGGGGGGGTTAAATACTTTTTACTGGCGACTAGAATTTTTTCCAGACTATCACATTTTATCAAATTTGTAAAGCCCTGTTCATAACTGTATATTTTTCTGAGAAGACAAAATCCATTCCTGGTATTTATAATGATTTTTAAATTGTTTTAAAACATATTTTGTCATTTGCTTTAAAAGCATTTTTAAAGTTATTAAGTATATACAATTTCAATATTATTTAAAATTAATTTAATTTTTATGATTATTTTATGTTTGCATTAAAAAAAAAAAAAGTCATAGAAAACTCTCCTGATTTTATTTTAAAAATCTCTTTATTTTCACCCTCTGGAACTTGGCAACTCTGGAAAAATTAAATTCTATATAATACTGGAAAAAAGTCTGTTTTAAGTTTTACTTCGTGGTATTTGTCAATATTGCAAAAAAATCATAAATTCTGTATTTATAATTTATAATCAAAATAATGTTTAGTATAAATATGAAGGCACTCTTGTAATGAAATTTACTGTATGGTAAATAATAATAAAAAGTTAGATGAGAGTTATTTGTATTTTTTCTTTATTTCTGCATTTTGATTACTTTGATGTTTTAAATCAGAACTACTGTACATAAAACTTAACAGTTTATAGGACTTATAGATATATAGAAAACATTAAGGAAATAATTTTTTGTTGTAGTAAAATTATTCTAATATAAGTATGTAGTATTATTATACATTATTGTTGTGTATTTATGAGAAATAATTGCATTTTTAATTTTATTTTTAAAAACTTTTTTGTGATGTATTTGAGTTAATATAGTTTTATGCATTTTTTTCTTTTGTGCAAAATATGGTTTCATGCGCGGTTTTTTAGTTTAAAAAAATTTTTTTAGCTTACGCGTATTTTCAGACTTTACCCACTCTTATGCCTGTTAATATGAATAAAAGCATCCCATTTTTCTGAAAACGACTACCTTATATTTTAAATCTAAATGCCGGAAAAACTGGTTTTACATGTAATCTTTATATGCATATACTGGTACAGAAGGGGTTAAGCACTCACTACATTATGTACTTTAAATATGAAAAAAAAAAATCAATATCTAAAACAAATTGTAAAGTTGTAATTGTCATAGCCAAGGCTTGTTCCAAACTTCAAATTTATTAATTGAAACCCATATTTTTTAAGATTTGGAAAGCTTTAGAACGAATACAATGATTATGTGAGTATTTTTCACACACTTGACACTTTAGGGAAAACAGAAAACATTTCAATTAATTATCCGGTTCTTGTCTATTACTTTGTTGACCACTTTCCATAAAAAAAAAAATGAGTACCAAAATATAATGTCAAATAAACAAATTTAAGAATGTTACCATTCCAAATTTTTATACGTAAGAATATTAAGGAAATTAGAGCTTAAAACATACTGAAGAATAGGGTGCTTTAGAAATTTCAAACAGATTTGATTAATTTAACACATTACATAGCAAAAATTTAGCATTCATAATGTAACGCCAATTATTCTAAACATTTTTTTGCCCAAAATTGCCTGAACGAAAGTCAAAATTTACAGTAATTATTCTGGAGGCCAAAAATCTCTAATGCCATTCAAAATAGTGACAAAATAATCATCCTTTCTATGCATTAGATGTCATATAAGCACAGTTAAACATGAATCTAAGTGTTGACTTGCTGTTCATCAGTGTTTCTTATTTCACCATTTAGCTGAGCCCCAAAGGTGTTCGATGTTTTGTGTATGTGCACCAGTATCTGGATCTACAAAATTACAACGATTTTACGAATCCTGCAGCATTTGATTTAGTCAGTTTTATAAGCCTGCCATGAATCTGAAAAAATGATAGAGCCACCTTCTGTAATTTCTTTTATTTCTCCCATCAGTTCTGTTGGGAACTTTTACTACAAAACATTCTTCAGTTTCTCAGAATAATCCTCCAAACAACCATTGCTGAGGAAGAATTCGACCGGCTTGATTTCCTTTTGCTTTTACAAGAAACTTTTATCAATATCTACAGTTGTTTTTGACCCTCCAGTTTTTAGATTTTCTTGTTAGAAGGTTAGATATACAAACTTCTCTGAGATAATTATTCTAATCAATAACTATACAATGACTTAAATCCAATTGTTTTTTTCCCTCCATTTTATTGATGTTGATTCATCAGACCAGGAATAAATTGTCCTTAATGCAGTTACAAATGTTAATCTGGAGCCATCCAACAAGCTTCCTTTTCTAATGGATATTCTTTTATCACAGTTTTTCACATTAGACCGTCACTGTTTATCAGTTTGTAGATAGTCTCATATCATGCCCATCAATACATACGTTTTTCATGGCATAATTCCATATTTTTGAAAATAGGTTATTGCCCCATTTTCTTTAGATGGCTGATCACAGATCTGTATAATTTTTTCTCAAAATGCAAGAGAAAGCATGGAAATAAAAGTTAACGTTAACTAATATCGTTCATTAGAAACATTAAACTGACTTATCCTCAAAATAAACAAAAATGGAAAATGTACATCACATGCTAGCTTTGTGTTTAAAATTAAACATTATTTTACCCTTTCATTATTTTGGAGTTAAATCTAACATTATTATTATTTTTTAATTATCATTTCGGCTTGTGGATAAATGTTTGTGACATCAGTTAAAATTGATATATTCTATGCATCACAATATTTTTGCAATGTTTTTCTGTTTTTATTATCATGACATCATCGTTTAATGACATAATTGTTATTTTAATTAACGAAAGAACTAAAAACTTAGTAAAACATCATTAAAAATACAAAGAAAACATTGAATTAAAAATGTCCTGATAATGTAATAAACATGTGTAAACTCTTTTTTTTTTTTTTTCTATGAAAAGTGGTCGACGGGATAATAGACAAGTACCAATTATCCTTATTTGAAGTTCATCTCTATTGTCACTACCGTGATTCACAGTAATTTTTTATTCAGCTCCCTGCTAGATTTGTTTTGATCCGACAGTATTCTTACCGTGTACAATATCACAAGATCTAACGAGCAGTAATGTCTATTTTTGATTAACTATGCAAGAACTCGTAGTGTGATTTTTTATTATTTTTTTTAAAATGTAAACTTTTACTAAGTAATGACTGTATGCATTAGAGTAATGTTGTAAAAGAAATTATCTATGAAAATTTCATTGTTTTAACACTAACCTGGAAATTTGAGGCTAACCTGGAAATATCATGGAAATATCGGGGAATTTTAACATAAGATATTTGTGACCACCCTGAAAATACCCCTTCGGAAAAAAAAGTTTTTTTCCCAAAGTTTCTGGTTTTTTTCAAGCATTCCCATCTCTAGCGAGAAGAAAACATTTCTTTTACAACTAGATAAGAATATTTTTTCCTGAAATTTTTGCACGAGCTGTAAAACCATTTTATTTATAACCAATAAATATTTCAAAGAGTTCGGACAAAAAGAACTTTTTATTTTAAAACTATGAAATGACCATACATGAAAAAACAAGAAAATGAACGCTTTTATCACTAAATATCAATATTTTTTTGCAAAAATTGTCATTTAAAAATATAATTTCATACAAAATAGGGTTAAAGATATAAAATAATAAAAACTTGATTTTTTTTTTTTAAATTTATTATTACGGGCCCAGGCAATGCCAGGTGGGTCAGCTAGTACCTTTTTAACTGTATTATATTTTCCTACCTTCACACTTTCGGGTGTTTCTTGTCTTTCCAGTCTGTTTTTCATTCCCCCAAAAATGTAAAATCATGATTTCACTCTATTTGATTTACATTGTACTTATTCCTAAAATTATGTTGGCATAGTTTTGAAGTTTTTTATTTATGTTATTATTTATTCATTGTAGTAAATTAACATGCATTATGTCTTCTTGTAGATGCTTTCTTTAGCAGTCCTTGATGTTGCCATAGCTTTAGACACACAGCAACAGTGGTTAGCCTTTTTAGTTTCAAAAGGATATTTTAGGCATATTTTAGACAGCTTATCAGAAGATGATGAAGAACTACAAAATTTATTTAACAGAAATTCAAGTTCATTCCGAATTTTTTATGTTTTTGATTCTAAAATGGTAATTGTTTTCCTTTTCAACTTTTACACCATGTTTTTCCATGTTTTATATAGACTCTAAAACTAATACTTTTATAAATTATTGTTTTGATGCTGATATCTAGTAATTCAAATTTTATTTATTTATTTTTTCTTAAATTGTCTATTTTTAACCTGAAACTGAAAAGGTGAAAAAGTAAAATCTAACAGGATATATTGGAGCTTAAAGACTGTATTTATTTATGAATCCAGTAAACTTTCCTTATTTAAGTATAATATGAAATTGAACAAATGTTTATTTTGAACATTCAACTACGACAGAAAATAAGAAATTTTCTTTTTTCCAAGAAATAAATTTTTGCTACAGAAAACAATTCTAGAATAGAACTTCATTAAAAAATCTTTGCAATGTGGTTCTAAAAGCTGCATCTTCCAAGTTACTGATTAAATTATGCTTCAATTGAAATAAGTATAGGAAATATAATTTTGCATATTATTTTTATGAAATACTCATGTTTTCAGTTTTATTATTTTCTTGAAAGATTGAACAAAACATTAATATGCCTGTATTCATTCACATTTTTTAAATAATTTTTAACGATTGTAAACTTTCTAGCACAAAGGTCATCCAGGAAGTAAGTTTCCGACACCACCAACAGATCGCAGGCAATGCATTCCAAAATGCAAGTGAGCATGTCTGGTATATTCTGGAAGTGGTTATCTTGGCACTTCCCGATTGTTTGCATTAACATCAGTGTAGTTGCCAACAATGTCTCTCATTCCTTCTCCTACCGACTATGAGGGTCGAGTCCTTCATAAAGTTTTGAATACACAGACCATAGTACCGATCGAAACTTATCATCAATTGTGTCTAGTTACTAGACGCAATTACTAAGTATATGGGCTGGATATCAGGGGCGAACAAGATGTTGCATCATTGGTGTCACCAATTTTTCGACAGTAGACAGAGAATATCCATGAACATGAACAAAGTGGACAGCCATCCCTGATCAATGATGACACCATGGAGCAAGTGCGGCAGCACATTCCGGAAAACCGCTGCTGTATGGTTACGAAACTTTGTAAGCATTCTGGTTATGGTGCTCTGATCTTGCATCTGAAAAAGTTCCTATAAAGTCCGTATTTTCCCAGTGGCGAAGATGTGTAGATGGGTGTCTAAAAACCCCAGGCAGCAGACTTCTAAGGAACAGAAAATATATCCCATGGTGTGACAAATGTTACATTTACCATGCTTCTTATGTTGGGTAGCAGCTCAAAGATTGCTATATTTGCTCCAATAAATGTTTTCAGGAAACTGTTTTGTTTCTATTTATGACCTATAAGAAACTTACTTTCTGGTTGCCCCTCATAATAATTATTTGTATGAATGTCTCTGAAAGTCTATATTTGACTGTAAAATCTTCAATCACATGTTTTACCTATGTGGCTTTAAAAAAAAAAAAAAGTTTTCTTTCTGTTTATTTTTTTTTTTTCTATGGTATTTTGGCAGTAATTACTGTATTTACTTTCATAAGTTACAAATTTGCATGTAGAATATGAAATAAGTTAACAAAATGGTTAAGTCTACTGCAAATGTCCCCACAGTTTTCATTTTACAATATTTCAGTTACGAATTTAGAAACAAATTCTTTATTTGTTACCTCAACTTTTCCTTATCAGCTGCACTGTGTGTAGATGATATTGTAATTTTAATGTAGTTTCATTAGTCCTGCATCTGTGAAACGTTTGTGCTGATTTGTCTACATTCGTAATGTTTAAAAAAATAATAATTTTGCGGAATATTTTATATTCTTGGTATACTGCTCAGTTGAGAGGAGGGGGGGGGGGGGGGGGAAACTCATAATTAGTAACATGGTAACTGGAGGAGAATTTGGGGTGAATGAAGAGCTTAGCTTGATATAAGCTTAAAAAAAATAAGCTCTGAATGTCTAAAAAAAATGCAATTAAAAGTATATGAGCATTTTTGGCCCAAATTCAGTAAATGTATTTCAATAAGAGATGCTAAAATGTTTTCATGCTTAAAAGGACTAAAGATTCAGTTATACTAAATGCTTCTATCAAACTCAGTAAAATTTTCCGTTTATTAATTTTTAAGTTAAAGGAGCCTGTTTTTTCAATATTCTAAAAAGCTCTTGGAATCGTTTTATTTATTCCTGTTCAAAAATTATTTAAAAATTATTGAAACTCTTATATATTTTGTGTAATCTTTATTATTCATTCATTAAAACATTATGTAATTGTATTCTTATTATTGATATGGAATTTTTTTACTCCAAATTTTAATTTGAGAAAATGAAAAAAGCTCGCATATTTTTTGCACCCCTTACTTGTAGCTCGAAAAAGTGCACAAAATGTGCAAGTAAATACTGTAATACTATTTTTTAAGTTTCTGTAGCTATATTTGTTGGCAGTATTTAATTACATCTTTATTATTAATAATAGGTCAATTCAAGATCTTTTAAGAGTAAAAATCTTAGTTTTTGAGAATTTTTCAGAATTGAATGATTTATTTGAATACTTTGCATTCGAGTGTTTTAGCACTCCAAACTTTGTTCAAACTAGATGAAGGGCTATATTTCTCCTGTTTCACTCTTAAAATGTTTAGCCTATGTAAAATTGCTTGCTCTTTTTTATGATCACGTGTTATAATTCACAGCTGTGAGATAAATCTCTTTTTGTGTTTATGTTTTTGAGTTCTGGTGAAGATTCAGATTGCCATAATGTTTTCTTTTTAGCAAAATTTTTTAATGGTAAAATTTTCCATATAAATTTAAATGTAATACTCATATGCAACTCTTTAATGATTAATCTTTCCGGAACTTTATGAATAATCCAGAAAAAGAAGCAATTTTTGTTTAATTATTGATAAGATTTTCTTTTTTTCTTTCTTTTCTTTTTTTTTTAAAGTTCTTTTTTAAAATGTATAATTTTACTTTGCAGCATATACAAAATTGATTGTTTTATTTTTTTTTTTATTTATTATATTTCTAAAAAAAGAAATTTTAAAAAATACAGGGTTTTCATGGGTACCTGGATTTGAGAACCATTATTTCCAAATAGTAATAGTGGCCTTATTTAATGACAGAAATTCTGTGATTAAATAATATGACAATTACTTTTCGGAAATAGTAGTACTTGAAATTCAAGGACTTGTGGGTTTGATAGGATACTCCTTTAACTTGATAACCTTAAGTAGGCATATTCTAGAAAAGTAAATATGGGCATTCACAGATTTTTATTTGGGATGGGGGGGGGGGGGGGGGCTTGATACATTCTTCTTTTATCATAAGTGCCAACAACAATTGCAGGTGAGAACCGTTGCCCCTCCTGAATTTTGAAAGTTAATAAAATTAATTTTTTTATCTGATTATTTAAAAAAATAATAATTTTACTTCCCGGATGACTTTAGAATAACTAAACATTAAGAGAAGAAAAAGAACTTAGAATCTTTAGGAGGCTGTATCCTCCTGAATCCCCTTCGACCCAACCACCTCCTATGCAAGACAATTTTTAATTTTGTTTTCAACATTTATATGTTTTAAACTTATCTTAAATGAGAAATTGTGAGTTTAGGGAGGCAGAGCACTCCTGATGGGAAAAAAAGAACTGTTTCATTTCACCATTTTGGAAAATGTTGGTAGAATATTTATTGTTTCTTAATTAATAATTTTTTATTACTTTTTATGTTGGTCTGTTTAAAAACTGTCTTGCATGAGGAATTCTGACAAAAAATTCTTAGTTCAGTTTATTTCATGTTTATATTTTACATTTTTAAAAAGCAGACTAGGTTTTGGGCCATAAGCACATGTGTTCCAAAAACTTTCCTCTCTCTAGACTTCTTTCTATCATTGCTCATGTCTCAGTATTTCAAGTTATATCTTATTATTTTCAAAGATTCGGGAAAGGGTGGAAGCGGCACAATCTTGCATATATATGCCCATGAAAGTTTTTAAAAAATCTTTAATTACCATAATCAAGAAAAAATTTATTTTTGAATTGTAAAAATTAATTTATCATTCTGACTAATTATTTTTTGTTATATTTAAAAAAAAAAAACAATAAAACTTGATATTTATCATGCTTTTTAGCAAACTTTAAGCATTTAAGCCATTTGTTGAAATTTAAATTCATATGCTCTTTAACTTGAAAAAAAGTGAGCGATAGCACACTTGAAAAAATAAAACAAAATTTCAAGGCTAAAATAGCACTGATTGTCCTGTTAATCATACGCTGTTATGGAGAAAAATATCTTGAACAGTGCCGAATAGTCTATTATTTTAATACTAACATTCAATGGCACATTGAGACCATAAACTCGTTTTCATTGCCAATACGAATGCCAGGTGACTTGTATTCTACTAATCCTCCTGTTTGACATCGAGACTAATCAAGAATTTAGCGTAATCAAGAACTCGGACATTTTCAATTCCAATACCCCCATCACTAATCTTTATTGATATCAACATAATATTTAATTTTTTTTATTACCAGTTTTTTTTCTAAACTACTAATTTTATTTTCAGATGAAAATTCTCATTTATATGACAGTTACTTTTTGTAAAAGTGATTGTACTAACTAAGTAGGTCTGTCACTTATATACTTCAATATAAAAATTATACATAGAAGAAAATATTGATCAAATGATGCTATTCAATTTGTAAAGGAGGTCTTTTTCAAAAAATTTCGTTTCGTTTAATTTTTAAAATCTGTTTTATTATATTTCCAAAGAATTTTAACCATATTTCTGTTTTACTATTATCCAACTTATTTTTTTTCTTTTTTCATTTCTTTCTGAATTTATTTCAGGCTTTGTTAACTAGAATTTCTTGCTGCACAAATGGAGCATTAGCTTTATTAAAAAACCGTGCAATTCACAAACTTGCTGAATGCAGAGCCCTTGATCTAAGACCAGATTTGTAAGTAGTTTTTAAAATCATTTGTTAATATTTGTATTTACATTTTGATTCATAACTGGTGAATATAAAAAAATTTATGAATGTATAATGTAGATTCTCCTTAAGTTTATTTGATTTGTGAAGCCATTTTTAACACTTTTCAATAAAGTTTAAAAGTGTATGACATCAGTTTGTTTGTCTGTTGTCTTACTCTCATAAATATAACCATATTATCGTGTAACTAATATATGTTATATTGAAACTTACTGTGGCATGTTTGGAAGTGAAAATGGAGTGTGTAGTATTTATAGTTCATTTACAGGCACACTCAAAAGAATCCTGTACATGATCTCTTCTAACTTAAAGTTCAACTCATATACTACTTCATTTTACTTGCACATTACCTATAAAAGGTAATATGCTGCAGTAAGATTTTTTTAAATTTTATTTGCTACTAACATTTAACTTGTTGTTTGTACTAAGAGAATGTAAAGAAAAAACTTTTCAACCTTAAACATAGAAAGACACAACACTTCCATCAGTGAATATAACATATATAAAAATATATTGGTGATTTCATCCATAAAAATGAAACATATCACAATGATTGTTTAAATGAGATGCACTTTTATTTTCAGATTGAAATCCCACATCACAAAGGTAAATTGTTTTAATTTTCGCAGATTAATTAAGCAGTGAAACTATTAAAGGGCTAAATGGTAAAAATCCGTCATTGAAACAGTAATTTTTAACATACATACATTTTCATTTTTTAATTTGAAGAATTTTACTTACAACTGCATGGAAATGAGTCATATTCCCTTAAATCTCAGGATTCTTACCATAATGTGAAAATAGGAAGACAAAAAAATTGACCCCCCCCTTTCATTAAATGTTAAATTGCTTAATACATCGATGATTTTAGTATATATATATATATATATATATATGGTAGATTATTTGGTACAGGTAAGAAATCTGTCAGTCAGGTGACCACCAGTGATGGTAGATTATATGGTACAGGCAGGGGTCAGAAAATCTACTTTTTGTTTGTAGTGAACTACAACTACAACTACTTTATGAAAAATGTAGTTAACTACAACTACTTATTTTAAAAAGTAGCGACTACAAACTACTTTTCAAAAGTAGTCACTACTTCGCTACTTTTCGCTACTTTAGTTATCATCGATAATTAAATGCACCGCAAGCGATTTTTCCCCATAGACCATAATGTAACAGAATTCTTTTGAATGTTCCTGTAAGCAAGATATAAATGCTACACACTTTATTTTCAATACTGAACATTCTATGGTAAACTTTAATAACACATAAAACTTTCATGGCAACCCGAGTATATTTACGAGAGTTAGAGCATGGACAGACAGACAAAGCGAATTCATAGACATTTTTTAATAATGTTGGAAAGTATTGAAAAGAGGAAATTTGAAAACAAAAATTGTAATAATCTTACAAATTTATGAGAGTGATATAGCACAGATAGCGCTTAAGGTGGTTTTCAAATTCCTTGCCCAACAACCCGAAACTTTCTGACACATTATCTGACTCATTTTTAAACACAAATGCATAAAATTGGCAGACCTGACTATGGAAGCGGTTTGGAATCGAAATGAGTATTCCATTTTTTTATAAATAAATTACTTATCGGGCTATAAGCGATTCGTGTCACATTTTTTCTCTTTCCCCTGCTGCAGCGTCAGAAATTCGGTTGAAAACGCCGACTTTGACAGTGTTTTCTGAAAAATCTTCTGTCGTTACCAAAAAATAAAATAAAATAGAATAAAATAAAGAATAATGGAAAACCTCTTTCGGTTACACAGTTTCTGAATAAGAACACCTGCATTTTCACGCGTTTCCGACAAAAAATGAATCAAAGAATATGTCATAAAGTAGCCAGTTTGGATTTGAGAACTACCTTAAGAGCAGACAGTCCTTGGTAAATTTGAATATACATCATTTTTTAAAAATAGAGCTAAATAGTCCTATATTTTTACAATTTAAATATAGTTCCAGAAAGCAATTTAAAAATTGAACAAGATCATATCAACTTGCATGCGATTTTACTAGATTTTAGCACAACATATCTATATGAATGCAGGGCTGCCAACTACTACGCCTTTTTAAATCAAATATTCATATTTAGAACCAGAAAAATATTAATAAATTGCATACTGAATTTAATTAATGATATGCAATGCTTTATACTTTATTGCGTTTTTTAACTAAAATTTCTGATTCTAAAATAATTTTTTGACTCGAAATAAGCGTAGTAGTTGGCAGCCCTGTGAATGTATTTTTTCTTCAATTCTATATATGAAAAACAAATAGAGGGAAAAACTAAACGTCGAATCTGACTTACGACTAAATCTAACTAATATTGAACCAGAAAAGAGGAAGCTGTGTTTGATGGAGCAAGTCTGCTTTACTCATTAACGGTACTGGGGAATTACTGCAATAAAGCTACTATGTATGAACCAGTAGACCAATATGTTATTAAGTATTGTGGCTGTTTTTCAGCCAAAAGATTGTATTTCGATATGGTACGTATTATTAAAATATAGTGATGATAATATTTTTTATTTGAATGTTAATATAAAGCAGTCAATCTAAGTACCAATTTAGTAAGGTAATTATGCATTTTGAATTAGAGTAAAACCTGCTAAGACAGAAGCATAAAAGACGTAGGAAATATTCAGTTTTTGACAGGTTCTGTTTTTGCAGAGGTTTTTATAGCTTTATGCTTGTTACCTAGTGGTACACGGAAGTCTGAACTTCGATTTAGTGGTACGTCAGTCTAAAAGTTTGGGAACTCCTGTTTTAGATGATTGATTATTTATTTAATGTTACTAGACAGCAAAAAATACGGAACTTTAAAAAAAAGAAAAAGAAGAGTTTTAAATTTTGTATTTGGTGAGGTGGGGGAGATTTTAGAGGAAGGGGGATAATTTATATTACTGATTATTTATCGTCATTACAGAGCACTATTTAGGGCAGTAGATATTTTTATATAAAAACAAATCTTAATCAAGTAATCTTAATCAACTTAATCTTAAATCTTTAAGTTATTTTAATTTAAAGATTTAAGATTTAATTGTATGCTGGAGGCGGGGGGTAAATTATGGGAAGTTAGGGGACAATTTAGATGATTACTTATATATTATTATTAGGTAGAAACGTATGTGGCCATTTTTTTTAAATAAAGAGTTTTAAATATTTGAAACTGTATGCTGGAGGAGGGGCAAAAAGGGAAGCGTAAATTTTGGGGACAAGGAAATAATTTTTATTTATTGTCATTAGAGAGCAATAAGTGCAGGAAAGATTTTATTTTTGTATAAAAATAAAGATTTAAAAATATTTTAAACTCCTTTGTATGCTACTAGGGGGAAGCGTGAATTTGAGAGGTTAGGGATAATTTAGATGATTTATGTTTAGATAAATCTGTTCTTTTTCTTTTTTTTTTTTTTTTAAATAAAGATTTTACATTTTTTTGCTTGCTGGGGGTAGGAGACAAAAGGGAGAAGAAATTAGTCAGATAAAGACTTAACATAGACAGACGACTATATTTTGGTAAAAACAATCGTAGTCATATAAAAATACATTATATTGAGAAGATTTCTACGGATTTAAATGACAATACACTAAGTTTCTGACAACCAAATATTGAAAATGACAGTTAATTTGTGACCGTGAACGTCGTCTGTGGAAAAATCTGTGACACTGCAACTGAGATTTGTCGCTGACATTCGCAAATTGTTGCAGAGAAAATATTTCGCACAAAAGAAACGAGTTATGATAACGTGATTTGAAGATTGGTACTTTTTTCCTCCCTCCTAAAGTAGCGTCGATGCTCGCTACAAACTACTGATATTTTGTATCGCGCTACTCGCTACACTACACTTTTTTTAATGTGGCTCACTACACTACCAACTACTAGAAAAAGTAGCGGCTACTGTAGTTTCGCTACTTCCGAGCCCTGGATACAGGTAAGAAATCTGTCAGTCAGGTGACACACCAGTAGAGTTGTAAAATTTCCGGAAATTTTGAAGTGGCGAAAAAAACCCAGTTTTTTTTTTTTTTTTTTTTTTTCGGTTTTTTTCTGGAAAAATTGATCTCTTACAAATGTTTCTCAAAACTAAGTTACATTTTCTTAAAAAATATAAAATAATAAACATTTTTTTAATTTATGCATAATATATATATATATATATTTTTTCACTTTATATAACTATATTACAAAAAAGATAATAATAATAATAAAAAAAGCCAGCTTTTAAAATTTTAGGCTTTCAATCTCAGAATTTTCAAAGTAGCTTTTCTTGTTTAATTTAACACCATTGTTTGTAATATATCATGTCTCTGTTGAAATGATTTTTCAGTTGCATTTCTTCAATTACCAGTAGAGAAAATTTAAAAAATAACAAAAAAAAAAAAAAAAAAAAAAACTCTTATGAGTTTCAACCAATATCACTGCAGTTTGAAAAAATAAATAAAATTGCATTAAATATCACCTCAACATAGTATTGCTTAAGTGTATAAATGATGTCATTTTAAAGAAACAAATTATTGTAGTTGTGACATTATAAATATTATAAAAAAAATTTCTTACAATTAGAATTTTCATTTCCCGTGTATTTAGTTTTGGTACAGCTTTCCAGTCTAAACCTAAGCCGACCGTCGTGAGCCAACCCTATATGTTTTGATTTAAGTTTTAGATTCTTACTATCAAATTAAATGTATATTTCTTTAATGAAAATTATGAAACTGGTGGATTTTTGAATACTTATAAAAATTGTTTTCAACTAAATTTTTCACAGAAAATTTACATTTTCTTTGCAAGGTTTATTTGTATGCATTTATATTAAAAAAAAAAAAAAAAAAAAAAAAAAAATACAGTTAGACAAGTCTTAGAATCTATATTTTAAATAAATGGAAGAGAAGAGAAAAAAGCTTGAAAAGACTAAATAATTCCAATTGCATGTTATTAAAAAAGAATTTGTTTCTAATAATAGTTATATATTTCTGGGGATTATCATCTGATTACATGAAAAATCGCAGCTATGCCAATAAAAATAAGTGCATGTTTAAAATTTTATATTCAATTTTTAACCTATTGGTATTATTGAAATAATTTTGCACACGGATTTTCATTTTTAACACGAGAAGTTGCATGTGTCTGTTAACATTTTTTTCATGCGATCCTGTTTTTGTAAACTTTTGTATAAAAAATATTGGAAAAAAAAAATCGTACAAAATTGTCATAAAAATTATATTAAAAATTTTGTGAATTAGAAATTGTTATATTTAGGCCTATTTAGATATTTTTAATAAGGTCCTTCATACATATCTACACTGAAGCTAGATAATAGATTCATTGATGATTTCAGCTGTTATGTGACAGGTTTTGTTATTCTAAAATTGTCACATTTCTAGAGGATTCAGAATGAAGATTGAAAAATTTTCTGCATTTTGTGAAGGCTCCTATGTTTTAAGGTAAAAAATTGTGAAGGGACCTTTAAAGGACTGAAGTTCTTCCTAAACTGCTTACAGATCATATTTTACATGATTAACATTTTCAGGTGGGACACTGAACATGAAAAAATATCAGAATGCAGCCACAATAACATTTTGAATGTATTATTTTATAAATTAAAATTTCAATTTTTCCAATTTGGAAAAATTGAAATTTTTATTTATTAAAAATACATCTTTAAAAAAAAAACGGAAAAAAAAGTTTTTTCCCAAAGTTTCCGGTTTTTTTCCGAGCATTCCCATCTCTACACACCAGTGGGGGTAGTTTTCATAGCAACATCGCATAGCCTGCTGCAATGTTGCTATAACAACGATCTTCTGTTGGTGTACCTGCTCACTGGCAGATTCTCTATCTGTACCATCTAATTTAACAGATATACTGATATCATTGACACTAAAATTGGTTGCAAAAATGTGGTGCTGCCTCCTGGGCTATAAGTAATGCCATTTTATTTGTATTTGGTGATATGTCCATGATTTTGTACTCAACTGAAGTATTGTCTCTATCTCAACTATTATAATCAAACGTTTTTATAAATATTTACTCTTAAACTTATGCTGCATCTGATGAAATACCCCATATCAGGAATGATTTAGTACATTTTTTTATTTTTTGCTTTAAATCCCACTATATTTATGCTTAATTAAGTAATTTGTAATATTAATTTTTAGTAACCAGTTAAATTTATCCTTGAATAATTTTTTTTTCCTAATCAAAATGCTGCAGATACGGTTTGGCACTTTTTATTTTCACGAAGTTCTTTGAGAAAAAGTTTCACTATTAGTGTCTTAGCATTGTGCAAAGAAACAAAATAATCGCTTGCAGTATGCAATTGCAAAATTAAAAGCAAAAATTTGCATAATGAACTAAGAAAATTATTTTCAACCAGGTAAATTATATCCAAGCTATATCCAATGGTTGGAGTACTCCAACTATTGGATATAAAAAATTGCATGTTTAAAGTTTTTGTAATTAAATTTATTTTCAAATTAATCCTTAAAAATCTGCAAATTTTGTTAAAGTTATAAAATTTATTTGAAAATGCATTTTTTGTTCTATTCTGTGCTGTAATAACTGAAATTTTGTGGTAGTTAAAAACAATAATGGGAATATTGAAAGTAAATACCTAGTGAAAAAATCCTTTAAAACTTACTTAAAAAAAAAATCTAAATCTAATTTAAAAAAATCTCTTTGAGAAGTTCTTGGATACATCTTGGAGTACCTTCATACCCAATGTCATAGCAAATTTTGCCTTATCCATCATAGCATGAGAGTCTACACAGACAGACTCACAAATTCTTTGTTTTATTGATATAAATTGATTTGTTGTTATATGTACAAAAATGTTGCAATGTATGCAATCAGGGGTCGATCCAGGCAAAATTTGGGGCCTATTTAGGGGCCCTTCACAAAAATCAATTTGATAAAATGGAGCCCTTCACAAAAATCAATTTGATAAAATGGGTCCCTTCACAAAATTCTTTTTACTAAAATAGGCTCTTTCACAAAATTCTATTCCATAAAAACTAACTATTTATTATTTTGTGATGTTTCAAAATGTGTAATTTGTAAACAAAAAAGTTTACCAGAAAGGAAAACTTCAGCAAAAGGATTTAAAAAACTTTTTGTTTATAAATGCTTGGTTCGAATTTGATTAACTGGATTTCAACTTTCGTTACAAAATGTTATTTTTCACAAAAATATAATAAATTTCACAAAAATAACCTTTCTTTTTCACAAATGGGCCCTAAGAAAAAAAACCTGCATCGACCCCTGGCAATTGAATCCTGAAGAAATATTAATATAATGTTCAAGTTAAGCGTCACATTATGGATGCTAATTTGTAACTTTATTTATTTATTTTATTTATTAATTTTTTTTCAAATAAGTATTTTTAAAAGTATATTTTTTAAATTGTAGACCCAGTGATTTAAAAGAAGATACCAATAGCTGGATTTTTCCAGATCTTCTGAAATGCTATCGTCAAATGTTTATGGGGATTATGAGACTAATTTTATCCATTGCAATGACTCTTGGATCTAAACACAGAGAAGCAACATTACAGGTTTTTATACTTTTTTTTCCCTGTTTCCATGCTTCATCTATTTCTATTGCTAAACATAATTTTAAATTATTATAAAATATATTGTTGGTACTAGAATATTTTAATGTAGTTGTGAAAAAATGAAGAGAACAGCTGTGATTTAAATAAATAAATAATGCGTTATATGAAAGAATTTTTAAGAAGAAGCTGTGAATAGGCTTTTTTATACGCAATAACCCTGTATCAAAATACGTTATTTTTAATGGTCAAACAGAAATAATAAAAATTGTTGTTACTTAAAGTGTTAAGACAATAAATCATAGGACTTGAATGATGACACTTTAGTGAATTAAAAATCTTCTTTTATTTGGTATAAAAAATAAGAAGGTATGTTGAATTTCCCCTTTTGATCACACAGATCATGATGAAATTTGAAATGCTGAAAGTCTTTTTATAAATTCCATAGTAAATAATAGCAATACAAAATGTCCAATGATTATCTAAAGGCTTCTAAAAATAGGATTACAGCAAGCTTCCACATGATGATACCACCCAATCTTAAGAATAATTTAAACCTTTTAAAATAGCATTTTCAATCAAAGCTTATTGATTTGCTCTGACACCAAAAATAAAACAATACATTCTGTGATAAAGATATCACATTCTTTATTTTTAGTTACTTTTTATTTCAGCTCAGTGCAGTTTTGCCTTTATTACACACTAACTTATTAATCCTTTTCCGATAGTTCGCCGTTCCTTTAAGCTTGTTATCTGCTCCTGACATTCACTGCCACTGTTGTTTATCACTGGAGAGCTCTTCTCTCTTTGCGCTCCTCGCTTGTGCATACTACGCATACGTCACATGCCACAGTCACGGCATTACAATTTCTTTTCCGCCGCCGATAATTTTAGAGCTTCTCCTTCGTGTTTTGGCTTTCGCTCGCCATAAGCGCTGCAATCAAAAGGGGTGTGTCTGTTTTGTTCAAATTAAAGTGCTGCTTTTAATTACCAAATCTTAATGAGTTTTTCATTTGCCTTTTAAATTTTAGCATAATCTGCAATCAACTAATAAATTTAAAATAGCCTTGCTTTTACTTTTGTCTTCCAGAATCATTGGTATAAATACCAATGAGACTGGTTTTCTAGCAGAATTTTAATGAAAACAATGCCGTAAAATATTTTGGAAAGAGTGGTCTGATCCGAGTTAGGCCTAAAGTACTGGCTCAGTATCCGAGAACTTGACGGTTACGTCGGTTCTCCAGGGATCAACTTGCTATTTGTATATTTTTTTTATGTTCTTAAAAATGCTGGATGCTGTTGTATATAATTTAAATTTAATATTTTAAAGGTTTGATAAAGTAATATATAGATTCTTAAATTAATTATAATATCTTCATGGAATTGACCAGAAAGTAATTTAATTAATCTTCAAGTCACATTGATTCTTATGTGAAAGCTCTTTTTAAAGATGATGTGTAGTCTCCATAATTATCAAAGCCTTTCTCTTCTACTTCTAAAGAAATAATAAAGTAGAGATGGATTCAATCTCCAAATTGTTTCTTCATTTTCGTTTACATGTCTTTGTTGCAAGTCAAGTAAGATTATTTTATTCATTTTATTTGATTGTTTTTTCTTCGAAATGTAAGACCAAAAGAACAGATGCACAAATCGTGCAGGGTGTTATGATTTAAAATTTTGATCTTATTTTATTCAGTATTTTAATATTTAACTTTAATTTATTCATCCATTTAATTCAACTCATTAAAATTCATTTAAATTAATTAAGCTAAGTTTCATCTTTGCATTTTAAATCAAACATTCTTTTTAAATTGTTTACTTTTGGTGAGAATATAATTTAATTTCAGAATCTTTCCATTACATATGTTTTGGGATATTTATTCATTCAATTTAATTTACATTTTATTCACTTTACAATATTAATTAAACTTCATTTCAAATTATCTAAAATAAAAATATTTCTGACTTACTTTTTCTAACTTTTAAATAATGTCCATTTTTCTTAAATAACATACAGTCTAAATTTAATAAATTATTCTAAAATATAGCGTATTTCCTTTTTAATAATATTTATTAAAAAATGGTTAATTGTTAATTTGATTCTTTTCAGAAAGTTCAAATTCATTTATTTTAATTCAGGCAAATTCTTTCAGAATCGCGAACTTTTCCATATATCATTTCAAAATTTCTAAGTCCAATAATCATTTTTCAAAATTTCTTAAATTAAATATTTTTACTTTCAAAAACATATCTGGTGGAAAGAAATTTTAATTTTACTTAGATTGCTAAAATTTCATTTATTTTCATCCATTAGCTTGGCAGTTATCGATTTTTAATTACTTTCGTTTTTTCTGTTTTGAATTTCGTCGAGATTTGCGATCAGACGCCATTGATGGGTATTTAGATGTTTCAAGTAAACAAGAACCTTTCTTCTCGCGGATTTTGAACAAGGTCGTTTTGACAGCACTCCAAGGTCGCGATCGAATGTTCTAAATACTATTTAATGCTGTTGCTAGGGTTGGAAGTGTCAGTGAAACGTCTGACTGTAACTTTGACTATGGTCTGTTGGGGCTTGTTCAGTGACTTTCAGACGGTTCGGATTTTTTGATTGGTTGTTGCGTAACTGCCTGGAACCTTTACCTGAGAGGGAAATTCTAGAGAGTCTTTCAGTCTTCTAAAATAATCTTAAGATGTAGCAAGGCAGAAAATCTTACTCTCCGGGCTTGAGCCATTTTTGGCGAGAGTTAGGAATGATGATTAACAATAGAGTGCGGAGTTCTAATAATTCTTTATAAATAATATCTTATAATTTTTAATAAAATAAATAATTTAATAATAATGTAATCTAAAATATACTGGATATGTCATTGTAATAATGACTTACTTGAGTGACAGAAGTTTGATACTACTTCCTCTGTGAATTACATTTTGGCTTTCGTCTCAAGATGTCCGTTTTTAGTAATGAATCAGCATTTCTTCTTCATCAATTTTCATTCTCCTGTCAAGATGTTCACATATAGTCAATAGTAAGATTATTGGATTAATTTCTTCATCCTTCGGTATTCGAGATGCATTTCGTATTTAGTGTATGGTTTTCTTCACCTTGCTGATGGAGCGTTTCTTTAGTTCACTAATGATGTACTACAGCCATATCTTCTTAAACATAAATAACAACTCTGAACTTCGAATATCACGATCTGCTAAGATGAACTTATTTCGATAATAACTTTTAACCTTGAATATCTCGTTCTGTTAAGATGAACTTACTTCAACAATAACTTTTAACTTTAAATATCCTGATTTGATAAGATGAACTTACTTCGATCTTCATAATCATATACCATACTCTAATCAGAATCGGATCATTGATTCTTATGACTCACTTTATCACATACATGGAGAATTAATTACTTTGTATAGAGTAGATATAATAGAATAAAATGTAATAACGAATAATAGAGATTTCTCTTGATGCTGACAACTAGGAATGTGGTATAAATTTTACAATCTTGTATTTTCATAATTCAATAATATTGTTAAAAGGAAGCACAATCAGCAATGTTGTGATAATGATATTACGTTTGAAGTTATTAAGTGTTTTATTTATTTTGGTGCACTATTTTGTGAATAAATTACAGTTTAACTTCATCTTGGTGAGTTTGTCTTTTTCTATTATTTATATTTATGTGTTTCAGCTATGTTTGAAGTAATGCAAAAAGTTCTATTTCCTAATTTATAAAGTATATTTTAACATAAGAATCAATTTTAATATTTCTCAGATGAATCTCATGTAATTTTAAGCTTAACTTTTATGGCATCGTATTATGTGCTGCTACTTACGATCATGCCTATAGTGGTGTTTGGGGAAAGTGTTGAATATATGTTTTGTCTAAATTTTTCTAGGTACTCGGAATCACTCCGGTGCTAGTCACTGGTGATTCACTCTTCCTTAAGTTTTTCCTTTATATTCATCGCGATCCCCAAATACCGTTATACAGGGTTATTGCCATATTTCTCACAACTGCAATTCCTTTAACTTATATGATCACCCTCTTTAATATCCAACTAATTTCAATTGTAGATCATCTCAAAAAAAAAAAAAAAAAAAAAAAAAATATATATATATATATATATATATATATATATATATATATATTTATTAACGTCACAATAATAAATTTTATTAAAGTCACACATTCTACCAATCCATCAAACCAAATTCAGATTGAAATTTGAGTTCTAATCTATACTTATAAAGGAGTAGCTTGATTTTCTCATAATCAATGCCGAGCCTCAACCGTTTGTCCTAGAACAATGAAATTTGAAAGACATGTTCTTTACACAATGTAGGCACGTACTAACAAAGGATTTTTGAAAATTCACAGCATAAGGGGGTCAAATGGGGGGTCGAAAGTTATAGACAATTTCGTCTTTTCAACATGACATACCTCAGCAGGAGTTATAAGTAGGAGCGTGAAATTCGGGATAACAATTCTAGTTGTCTGAGTGCAACGAAGACTCATACACAGCGCAGTATTACTTTGCCCCATATATAGCTACGATGGATATTAAAACCTTTCGTCAAGCATAACTCAAAAAATATTTAATGGATTTCGTTCAAATTTTTACAGCAGGTACCTATAAAGGTGACAACGTCGTCTATTTATTACCAAGAATAAGTGTCAAACCGTTTGGAAGTTATATTAAAAAAATAGATAAAAAAGCACAATTAAAGTACATACGTCACTAAATTTTGTGCGTACGTCATTTTCACCGGCGGGAGATTTTCGTAGACAATCGGAATTGAAAAGTTCATGGAATACATGGAGCAAAAAAATATGCAAGCACTAATATTCAGCACAATAAAATATATTTCAATTTAATAAAAATGGAAAGTTAATCTGGAATTTTTTCTGTTTGAAAAGTATTAGAGATTAGTAAGAGTAGTATTAGTATTAGAGATTTGGCATAAATCACACCATTAGCAGCTTTTTTATTTCGCGTGTGTATGTTAGGAACAATTCTTTGATGTTTAAATAAAAGGTTTTCGATTTGTGGCATTATTTCTTATTTTCTTTTCCTTTTTAGTATTTTAAATGGAATTAGTGAAAGGTGTGTATTTTAAATTAAATGAGTGAAAGACGTGTATTTTTAATGTTATGTATTTCAAATGAAATCAGTGAAAGATTTACATTTAAATGAAATGAATGCAATATGAAGATGTTATGAGAAAAATATTTGGCGATTTATCAACTGCGCCAAGTTAACATAAAAGTACCAATACATATGTGGGTACTTCTCTATTATCCCGTCGACCACTTTTCATAACAAAAAACTATCGCCAAATAAACGGGAGAACGTTGTCATTGAAATATCAAAATACATAAATAAATAAAATATAAGAATTTAAGGACACAATTGTTATTTTAATGAATGAAATAACTAATAAATCAGTAAAACATAATGAAAAATACACGCAAATGTCGCGTTAAAAACCACTCGATGACGTAACAAACACGTATAATGCTTCTGATATCAAGTAAATGGGACTGCATTTTTGGCGTTTAATCTAACAGTTTGGCGATAGTTTTTTGTTATGAAAAGTGGTCGACGGGATAATAGAGCAGTACCTCTATGTGAAATGAAACAAGGCACAGATGTCATATACGCACCACGTTGGCGCGATTTTTCCCTCCACCAGCTTGGGGAAAAATTTGTTTTTGAATATTAGTTACAAATAGTGTGACAAATAGTACACGTGATTTTTTATTTCAATATAAAAATAAAATAACGTAATAAATGAAACAGCTTCTATTATTTTAAAAAAGGAAATAAAAATAAATAAATAATAGTTTGATATAAATAAAGGTGCGGATGTCATATACGCACCACATTGGCGCGATTGCAACAAAATGGCAATTTTATGCCTCACATGGTAACCCGGTTATTTTGTTTCAATTGTTGTTTATTAACTTTTATTTTTTATTTTAATTCTATAATGTTTTTATTATATATAACAATATTTATTTATATCAAACTATCATTTATTTATTTTTATTTCCCATTTTTGAATAATAGGAGCTATTTCATTTATTACGTTATTTTATTTTTATATTGAAATAAAAAATTACATGCTATTATTGTATGATATTTGTAACTAATATTAAAAAAGAAAGTTTTCGCCAAATTGGCGGGGGGGAATCGCGCCAATCTGGTGCGTATATGACATCTGTGCCTAAATTAATATTGATATACATATAAAAATAATCTATAGAATTAAAATAAAAAATAAAAGTAAACAAACACAACAAACAGTTTTCGCCAAAGGGGCAGGGGAAAAATCGCGCCAACGTGGTGAGTATATGGCATCTGTGCCGGGATTTTTACCCTTTTATCTGTGCTTTCGGAAATATAAAAAAATGAAAAAATTCTTATATCAGGTGTATAATGTTTTGCATTTTTATACGGACCACTTCTCCATTTTAAGATTTTAAATGCTATTTATATCAGATATTTCTTTCTTGAGATTCCCACAAGTTTTTTCCGGTAACTTTTTTAGTTCGCTTATTAATTGTTTACAATTTGCCCCCCTGGCAATAACAATTATTTATCACAAAAAATGGGTACTTCTCTATTATTCCGTCGACCACTTTTCATAACAAAAAACTATCGCCAAACTGTAACGCTAAATAAACGGGAGAACGTTGCCATTGAAATATCAAAATAAATAAAATATAAGAATTTAAGGACACAATTGTTACTTTAATGAATGAAATAACTAATAAATCAGTAAAACATAATGAAAAATACACGCAAATGTCGAATTAAAAACCACTTGATGGCATAACAAATACGTATAATGCTTCTGGCATCAAGTAAATGGGACTGTATTTTTGGCGTTTAATCTTAGTTTGGCGATAGTTTTTTGTTATGAAAAGTGGTCGACGGGATAATAGAGAAGTACCCAAAAATGGCTTAGTTTTGTTAAATTTGTTTGTTATGTATTTTCATTTCTTATTAAAATATCGAAAATGGCAATAAAATTTTATTTTAGCACCATACTTAATTTTTTAAAATGGCTCAAAAACATGGTTTAATAAACGTATATTTGTAAATATTTTAAAAAACATGTTTTTCCGCTCTCTAGAAAAATTTGTAAGATTCTACAACTGCCTTTGGCACCAACTAGTACATGATACGGAACTTTTCCCTATTCAGATACACAGAAGAGCTTGGTCACAAACAAGAGTAATGCTAGCAACAATATTGTTTTAACTCTATAAGAGTTAGAAACAATAATGATATTAAATTCCCCGATTAGCTTAGGGCCCGATTACGGAACTTTCTCCTAGAAAAAAAAAACTGTAGAAGTCTTTTACATTTGTTTCGAATGAAGCTCGATCAACAAAGTATTAATTGATAATACAAACAACACTAATATTAACATGGGGGCAAAAGTTTGAATGTTTGAATTTAAGTGTATATATTTGGAACCCTCCTCCCCCCCCCCCCCCCCCCCCCCCCCCCACCAAAAAAAGAAAAAGAAAGTTACAGAAATGAATTTAAAATGGCGTGAAGCCACCCTTTCTGACATAAGAAATTGGCTGCGAACCCGATTACGAAACTTTCACTTAACTTAATAACATGTATCTAATAGCCCTGAGGACAATTCCCCTTCCCAGTTATACGGACCTTGGGGCTTTTTTAAAAAGCTTGACACAGTTCGAGTTGAAGAAGTTGAGATTTACTGTCAAATGACATAAACTACTATGAAAATAAAACTGGTGAATTATTATGCTGGTTTATGTATGTATTTAAAAAAATTGCATCTGATTACACTCTTTAGATAAATTACTCCTGTTTGCATTTAATAACAGATAAACGGCTTCCGTTTACTAAATTGTTTAAATATTGGGAAGAGTTGGCGAGAGATAGATAGACGTGTAAACAAACGGGTAGAGAGACGGATAGCGACAGAGATAAGCTAACGGGTAGCGAAACGAATAGACAGACGGGTAGCGAGGCAGATGAAAAAAAGGGTTGACAGAGGGGTAGTGAGATGGGTAGGGAGACGGGTAGCGTGGTGGATAGAGAGACGAGTACAGAGACGACTTGACAGACGGGTAGAGAGAGGGGTATATAGACAGACAGACGTGTTGATAGACGAGTAGTGTAACGGGAAGCGAGACAGGTAGAGACACGATTAAAGAGTCGGGTAGAAAGACAGACGGATACTGACACAGGTATACAGAAGAGTAGAGAGACAGTAGACAGATGAGTTCGGAGAGAGACACAGCTAAGGCATACGAGTAGTTAGACTGGTAGACACGTTTGTAGCAAAGCATGTTATCAATGTGGTTTGAAGTATACGAGTTTCTATAAATAGTTATACAAATAAACAAAGGAAATTTTTTTAATTCAAATATTAAATATTTGATTTAATATTTCAATATTTAATATTTTATTTTTTAATATTTTATTTAGATATTTGTCACAAAGAAAATGTTGCAAAAATTAAATTAAATTTGCGTTAAACTACGCTTGCTAAAATACGCTATTGGCTGCAAATCTGATTATGTGACTTTAAAAATATCGTTTTAAAAGATCCGGCGTTTTTTGTTTTTTTTTTAAGTTTTGAGCAATTCCCGCTTAAGAAAATGAGATTATTTGCCAAATGTTATAAAAAAATGCATATGAAAACAGAACAGTATATGAATTTATATATATTTTGTAATTATATCATTTAATTTGCTATTTTTCATATGTTGTATCTTTATCTATCTCTTGTCTATCATATGCTGTATATTCACTTAGATTCTTGTTGATATCTTCTTTATATCGTAATTGTTAACTTTATGTTCTCAGCAATATCACTCAGACTAATCCCTTTGAGGGAAGTCCTAGTACAACAGTCTAGGGTAACAACGCTATAGTGCACCATTTAAGCAATAAATAAGAGAAAGAAGGCATAAAAACAATTGTGTTAGGTCCTTCAGGATGCGTAATTTTTTTCTTAAAAGATCGCAGAAGTGGCATATTTTGTATTAAATACATAGAATCTGTCTTATTTTTAAAATGAGGACAAAGTTTTTTGGAAGTGTCTGGGTCCCAGGGACTCAGGATTTCGAAAGTCTAGTGACATCACTGCTTTACTGAAACAAAACCTTTTTTGCAATTAATTTTTTAGGGTTTTTTAACTTATATTTCAATTTAAATTATATCTTTAAAACATTATATATTAACAGTAAAAGTGTAACAGTTTCATTGTGATTTTTATTATTATTATTATTATTATATGCGTAAATAAGATATTTCATTAAAAAGTTTTTCTTTATTTAATTTAATTTCTAATTTTAACAGGGATCTTAAATTTTATATAGTCTCAGCATTTAAGTTTTTTTATGTTTTAATCTCCATGTGTTGGTATTATATGTTGGTAAACAATTAAACTCAGTTATCAGTTAATTCATAAAGATATGCATATTTTGTTTGTTGTGATTAAAATTAATGAAAATTATTTTAAACTACCTTCATGTAACTGCTTTTGGGATCACAAATTTCTAAAAATACAATTTTTTTTCCTGTTAATGATTACAGTTGTTATGATTTGCAGTATTTCCCCCTAAGAGATGTTTTACTAAATATTAGCTTTATATCTTTGTGTGCCTGGGTGGTATACTCCCTTCCTCACAGTTGCCATCTTAAGGATGATCTTTAATCTATTACTATTGCTAAAGTTTAAAATCTAATCAAATATAAATTAAGAAAATAAAATATTTTTAATCAAATATGTCCATGACAACTTTTTTTCTTTCAGCTCTTAGAATTTGTTGTATGTAATGGAGAACTTTTTTCACATGTCATCAGAGATCCATCCAATCTGTGCTCCCTAGAAGCTTTAGAAGAATTAAGCGTTATTTCTGCAGTTCTCTCACGTGCTCAATTTGATGGTAAATTTGTTTTATTAACTCTGCTTAACACTCTGAAATAATATTTAGATTATTTTAAACATCTAAACAATCTTATCTGATGAAATAAATATTCATGAACATTGTTAGAAATTCTGTCTTTTCACTGTCAGTATTAAAGCAACAGTCACCAACAGTCAGTATTTAAGCACATAGTTCGATTACATGTCTGTTAAATTCATGTTTTATTTAATTTCTGAAGTTTTAATTTTCTTTGGCAGTTTAATTATGGAGTGTTATACAGAAACAAACAAATGTTAAATTATTTACATTGTTTTTAAATGTAAACTGGTTGATCTTCAATAATTGGGCTGCACATTTTTCATATAGATTTAAAACTGCTTAAAAATAAAAATAAATTGTTGGCTCAGGTCATTGCCGCGGTTGTTATGACATCAGCGTTACTCATGAGCATGTTTTTGCTTTATAATACAGATTGTATTAGACCAGAAGGCAACCACTGAAAAATGTAAGTCTTCGAGCATCATTCAAAAGACAATGTTGTCTATGAAAGGACTAAACAGGTGGCCTGCCTGGGCATCTGAAGCTACAACAGACCCATCCTAAGTTCGATTTACATTACATCTCCAGGGTGTATAGCAGTCCTTACAAGGGCTTATAGGTGCTTATATTTGAAAATATGTTGTAAGGTCCTTACAAAGAAGGTGCTTATGTTTTATGCTGGTCACAGAAAAAAAAATCGTGAATTTCGTCAAGGCTGTTGTGGAAAAAATCATGATTTTTGAAAATGACCGTGGAAATGGTTTTGCCAATCTGTCACTATAAAAAATAGTGAAATTCGTCAATCAGTCACACAAAAGAATCATAAAATTCATCAATCTGTTGCACAAAAAAATCGTAAAATTTGTCAAATGACCATGTAAAATAAAATTGAGAATTTCATCAAATGATCACAAGTAAAAAATTGCTTTTTTTTTTTTTTTTGACAAACTATTGTAGAAATAGAGAATTATTTCACCAATCAATCGCTAAAAGAAAAATCAAAGTCTGTCAAATGATCGTGGAAAGAATCTCTAATTTCGTTGAGCAAGTGTGGAAAAAATCATTAATTTTGTCAAACGATTATTGTGAAAAATCCCTATTTTCGTAAATTATTCTCTGATAAAAATCTCTAATTTCATCAAACGATCCTGGAAAACAAAAAAATTAATAATATCTTAAATTAGTTCCTGAAAAAAATCTCGAAATTTGCCAATTAGTCACGAAATTCGTCAAACAATCAAGCAAAATTAATCGAAAATTACGTCAAATGATCATTGGGAAAATTGCAAAATTTGTCGATCGGTTGCAGTAACAATTTCGAATTTCGTCAAACAACTGCAGGAAAATAAATGCCATTTTTGTTAAAAGATGGCAAAAATAGAGAATTTAGTCTATTAATAATTGAAAATAAAAATCTCGAAATTCGTTAAACAATTGATAAAAAAAATTGCGATTTTCGTCAAACTATCAAGAAAAATAAGTCATAAAATCTGTCAAATGATCAGGGAAAAACTCACGAATTTCGTCAATCTGTTGACGAAAAAAATATAATTGCTAATTTTGTCTATTAGTCTCAGGAAAAAAAAGTGAATTTCGTCAAATGATTGCAGGAAAAAAATTATGACCAGCTCAGGACTCTCGTTTGCGGGACCTAAGTTAAAGCTGAAAGTGTAAAATATCTCATGTTTCTTCTTTGAAGATGGGACTTAAAATAACACAGAAAAACCATTATAGTGCATAAACGTGAAGTCTGATGTTTACTGATTTGTTTAGCTTTGCAAAAGTATGCAAGGTAAATCATTTTATTAGGATTTTTTTTTTTCATATGTTTGTAGAATTAGTCATGATTTCATGTGCGAAATAGGTGTGTGTGTACATATAAACATACACACACAAAGAGAGGGAGTCTCCTATTTCTGTTTTTTTATGAATGTACACACTCATATTTGATTGCTGAGGATTTATGCTTTATATTAACCAACCTCCATCTTAAAGAATTGATGTGTTACTATTTTTCCTATTCAAAGGTTGACAGGTGTGGAAAAAAAAATTGTGTTATGTTTTTCTTTGAAGATATCAATTACAATGCATATGTGCGCATAAATTGATGCTTATTTTTTCTCTAAAAATTTGCTTATAAAGTGCTTATTTTTAGAACTAAAATGTTTCTATTTATCCTTATCTCCATAGAGTAGTAATTTCCTGTAATCATAGTGCTGATCAATGACAAATAGTATTGCCAAGAACTTCTATTATAGATTTATTATCCTTTTATTATCCTACTTTACATACATTCATCAACTATATTTGGACTTAACCTTTAACAAACTGCCTTTCATTATCTCTTGATTCAATGATCTACATTCCTTATTAGTTTAAATTTTATTTTCATTTTTAGTATTTTCTAAATTAAAATAAACTAAAATAATGCATTATATTTCTTTTTTTCTATAAACATTCATGAGACTAAATTATAAGAATTTATCACTGTATAGTATGAAAATTTTTCTGCCTTTTTTTTCTTTTAATCACTTTCATGCCTGAGTTATAGGAATCAAAGTTTTGTAAAAATTGTTTGAACCGTTTTTGATGTATAGTAGCAATTTCAGCGCTGAGTTTGTTTTAACTTGTCAAAATGAATTTTTCTGAATTTTGGACCCAGCTAGATTATTTTCTTGTGCTCAAATTAGTATAAGCATCTTGAAAATGGTTTCAGAATTTTTCGATTTAAAGCAAGCAACATTTTCAGCACTGAGTTTGTTTTAACTGTCAAAACTAATTTTCTCTAATTCAGGACCAAGCTAGATCGTTTACTCATGCTTAATATTTAGTATATGATGCAAGTTTCATGAAAATTGTTAAAATTATTTTCGATATTGTCTGGACATCCAAAATTGCTTGCTCGTTTAATATATATGTATATACGATATGTATTAACATGTTATCATATGTGTTATGTCATGTCTGTTTGTTTCAAGTTAAAATAAATATTAAATCTGTTTTATTTACATACCTTTCATTTTTGCACTTTCCACGTTTGCTGTAATTTAAAATTTCATAAATATAATTTTTTTAGAGTATTTATGTTTTATTAATAATAAGACATAAACAATGGAAATAATGTCCAAATTTGTCTGTAGAACACAATTTTCCCGTTAACCACCATTTGGTGACCTTTGCATTATTATTATACACATTGCTAAAAATAATTATTTGTATTGTACCACCATAGGTCTTATTCATTATAAGTTTAAATATCTCTAAATATTCTATTTACATTTCTAAAATATTCTATGTTATAAGTATTGATTGATCATTTAAATAGCTGAAAATACTTCTTGACATCTGTTTACAATTTATGAAATAATACAAAGTTTTGGAGCATAGATTGGTTTCTTTGAAAACCTTGCATATTTACATATCTGAAGCACTTGAAACATCCAGAATTAATTTCTTCATCAACAGCATTTTCAAGGTGGGAAAAAAAAAATCTTCATTTCTCAAGCAGTTAGAGTATTAATCAAAACTGTCTGATTTTTTACAAATTCTTTTATAAGCGTAAAATATTAAATACAGTATGTCTTATGCCTCCCCCCTTTCTTTGGAAAAAAAAATAATAAAAATTGTGGCAGCATAGTAAAGAAAATTTTGTTATGATTTTGAAAATGTCTGTCACAAGTATCTTTTCCTTCATATTTTTTTTTCATTAAAATTTCTTGAAATGTTTTAGATTATTTTTCATACACTATATATATATATGTATACCTAATATGCAAATGTCATTTTTAGCTTTTTTTAAGTAATGCACATGTGCCTATTTTATTTCAGATCCAGCTGCTTTATCTAGTGACACATTTTTAAGTGAACAAAGGGGTCACCTTTTACTGTTAAGACAAAATTCATTACTTTTATTACAAAGACTCATTGCCATTGGAAATACAGTCAGTAATAAAAGTGATCATCAGGAGAGTGATGAAGTTGCCCGTATGAAAATGTACAGACTTGAGATTACATCATATATCATAGGCTCTTGTTGTAGTTCAATCGTAAAATCTGGTAAGATTATTTTGTGAAATATTTTTCTTATAAAATATCTTCTAATATTTCAAAAAAATTTATAATATTTTTAAAGTTTAATGTGTAAAACATATAAATTTTTAATTTTGCGCACATATAAGTTTTTTTTATGTAAACATCAGATTTAGTTTTGGTTATTGTAAGTTGTATAAAACACGTAATGCCATTTAAAATTTTTTCTGATTTATTTCTAATTCAGTTAGGAAGGATTAGTCTCTCATTCTAATTACATTTTTCCATCTTTCTCTTTCTTTTTTTTTTTTTTTTTATAAACTACATTTTTGTTTCTCTCCTTTTTATTTTACTTGTTTAATTTTTTTAGATCATAAAAATATGCAAAACATTTTAGCTATTTATGTCTTAAATTTACACTTTTGATTCTTTGCTCACTTTTAATGGAGTATCTCTAGTTATGTCTTTTTACTTACCCATCATACGTAGTATAGGGTAAGTCTTGTAATCGTTTTGAAAATCGAAAAATTTTTTTTGACGGATTTACATGTTTCAGACACTGGAGATTCCGAAAAACATATTTTTAGAAAAAAAATTTTGCCGTCCGTCTGTGTGTGTGTCTGTGTGTCTGTAAACGCTCTATCTCCCGAAAAAATTGAGATAGAGACTTGCAATTTGGTATGTACTTAGTATGTAATAATGGGAAGAAGCCTATTTCATTTCAATAACCTCGATTAACCGGAACAATTTTTTTCGTACTCTCGAAATATTCGTTCTGATGAAAGGTATATAAAAATTTTCGAAATTGTTTATTTTAAGAAATGAATATAAAAGTCAATAAAAAAACATAAATTTTGAATAAAGCATGAAGTCGATTGGATAATTAGTTGCCGAGATATTTGGAATCCTATTTTCCACACTCTTCGATTTTTCATGACCCTGTATTTCATCCAAATTTCACTTCAAAGATATATTTTAATTGGAAATTTGACGCTTAATCAGATGCAATAAACCGCTAGTTAACAGGATTATTATTTTTGGAGTTATAAGGAAAAACCTCTTTCAAGCAATTCAGTAATCGAGCCTTTAAAGTTTGTGACGTCATCAAGCCACGATTTTATTTTTTGAATTGCAATGCATTTTATAAGTAGTTTACACATTTTTATTTTAATATTTTACATTATGCATATCCATGATGGGTAAGTATTACGGTGGCCCCCAACGACTAGTTATAGGGAAAGTTGGTTTTATGGTCAGACACAGAGCTTAATTATGATGTACCATCTCCCAGTTTTTTTATTTTTATTTTTTTAAACTATTTCAGATAAAATATTTAGTTTGTTTTGTGCAATTTTGACATGTCCATTATTATTATTATTATTATTATTATTTATTTATTTATTTTATTATTATTATTTATTTTATTTTTTATTTTTTTTTATTTTTTTTTTACAATCAATGGTGCCTCTATGTTTCTAAAATCAAATTTAGGAGGGAATTTCACAAAATTTTAATATGTAAGATGATTATGAATAACTGTTGATTCAATATTGATTTTGATCACTCTCCGGGGGACATTGCCATACTATGCTTTTTCTAATGAACGATATAGCTTATCTCAACTTCGATTGTGTAGAAAGGAACTAAATTTTATGTTTGAGGGTAATAATACTATATATGTTAATCTAATTTTAAATTTTAATCCTAATCACGAGGCGCTATTATGCTATGATTTTTTTACTTTACTGATCACAGTTACTTGCTGTTAAAATCTAAGAAATGTACTATACTTTGTAATTTTTAATGTGTAACTTCACTAATTATTCATTTAACTCTTGACATAAATTGATGCTGATTAGCTTTTGGTGTATTTTACTTAACAGGGTCACATTTTCAACGATTTCCATAATAGACAGTTTTCGGCAGGTTTGGGATGGAATTTCACAAAATTTTAATATGTTGATTGATTGATTTAATATTTTCTTAGATGCATTAATTTTTACTATTTATATTTTATTGCAAATCATTTTTTGCTTTCTAAATATTAATAAAGCAACAATTTGAATTAAGTTCATAGGCTCCTTTAAGGCGAATTATCAAGATGAGTGTCGAATCTTGAATACTTCCTTCTTTTTGCAGTAGGATATTTAATTATCTTTAAATAAAGCTGTGTACAATGTTTAACTACACATTTATAAAGCGAATCATTTAACATATTTTCTGGGATAATTTTTAAAAATTAGCTTGCATATTTAGGAAAACTTGGAACAGTTTTATCACATGGTCCCTTTTTTGTCCCCTTTTTTAATATAAATGGTCCCCTTTCCCCCTTTTGGAGGACTAAAATGTGTTGGGAGCCTTGCTCTATCTATGAATTATTGCAATATCACAGATTCAGCTCTGTCATCCTAATTAATATATATATATATATATATAAAGTTTTTTAATTGTAGTTTTTAATTTTTCATATTTATTTTTTCATTTCTTTTTTCTGTGTTTCTTTTTGATAAGTGTTAGTTGTAGAATTCATGTAGTCCTCTTAAAAAATGCACAGTTTTACCACACAATCTAAATTAATGTTAAAACTTTATTAATACATAAACTCATATTTGATGAGGATGATAGGATCACATCATATACTAGTTATAACAGAGTTCTCACAACAACAAAAACTAAAATTTAATGGAAGAAAACATAAGAAAATAAATTATCAAAATTTAGACTGAGTTTTCTGATAGATTCAGTTTTGCATTTCTGAATTAGAATGGCAAAATTAAATTGTTAATGGCAACTTAACATTTGCTTTAATATTTTTAATTTTGAAATTATAAATATGAAATAATTCTACAAAAAGGATAATAATTAAAGGAAACATACTTATTTATTATTTGATAAGTTAAATAGTTTTTTAGCAGTTTTTTCTTTTTTATGTTTTCCCCTATTCACATCAAGCGTTTCTTTTCTAGATACTTGCATGAACTCAGAAAGGGAATAGTACTACAATCTGTTTGTAAAAATAAAGTTATTTAAGAGAAATGAGTGCATAAATTATAAACTCTTTAAAATATTTCACCCTATTGCATTAAAAGTATGGAACATACATGAATTACCTGGTATACTTAGAAAAAACGAGAAAAACTAGAAATCTTGTGAATTTCCAAAATGTTTGCTTGCTATGTTACAGCCAAGTTTTCTGCAATGTATTTTTAATACTTTCCAATGTAGTTGAAAAGTGTTCATGAATTCAGTTTATCTGGCCATCTGTCTATCCACCCTTTATATCCTCAGACTGCCTTGTAATGAAGTGTGTAGAATTTATAGATCATTTACAGGGGCACTCAAAATAATTCTGTTACATTACGGTCTATGGGGAAAAATCATTTACAATGTATTTTAATAATGTTACACTATTTAAAGCATAATGAAATTGATATACATCATCAAGGTGCACTACAAGATGCTTACTATAGAACACAGTGTGCATAGCATTGATCATTCATTTACAGCGAGTACACAAAATAATTCAGTTACAGTTCTGTATGTTGCAGATAATTGCTGGAAGTGTGTTTTCAATTGTGGTATGGATTTTCAAATTTAACTAATTTTTTGCATATTTCTTGGGGTGTATAAATTCTATATATCATATACAGGGCTGCACAAAAGAATTCAAGTACATATCTGCTTATTGGTAGAAATTGCTGAAGGGGAATTTTCAACTGTGTTATGCATTTTCTAATTGAACTAAATTTTAGCATACTATGTAGTATATATACGAAACTATAGATCGTAATACAGGGCTGCTCAAAAGAATTCGTATATTTTTTGGACTATAGATTGTAATTGCTGAAATTGGGTTTTCAAATGCATTGGGTTTGGATGCATTTTCCAAATTGTTTACTTAGACATCCTTAAACATTGAAGTTTTGTTACATGATTCAGAATGTGTTGGAAAATGTTTCATAATCTATGCTTGAAACATGATTTTTTTTTCTTTCTTGTTATATTATGCCAACCTTTTCCTTCCTTTTTGCATAATATGCATGAGTATGATTATATTTACATTTATTGGTGGAATGATTGATCTGCCAAAATTATATTTCAAAGATGAATTTTTAGCATTATATATATTTTTATCTTTTAGCTAATTAAACTATTCAGATAATATATATTTTTTAAATGTTGCATACATATTTATTTATTTACTTATATTTATGTTCAGTGAACTGAGTAATTTGTAAAATAAACTATTGATTTTTTTTCCTCCTCAGGAATTGATGTTCAGAATTCGTCAATTCTCTTTAGCCATCATATAACTATAGCTTCTTCTTCTGAGTCATATCATTTAATGTCTTCTGGTAAGATTTATTCTTTATTAATTCTGCGCTTTGTGTAGATAACTTGTTTGAAGTTATTTAGTTCTTTCATATATATGTTTAAGTTATAAGAACACTTTATTTGGATTTAAACTTTCAGAATAAAACTTATTGTTTATTCATCGAACAGTCTCAATCAATCGTTAGCATTGATATTGATATTTATCAGTGTTTTGTAACATAAACAGTAGACCTCAGTATAGAATAACCCTGCATATATTGTTATTTCCATAATTTTATGCAAAATTCTAAACAAAAATCTCTATCTCACTTGAAAGATTACTCTGTGCATAAGATAATTTTTGCATTAGTCTCTCTCTAGGTGATTTTATATTGAGATTTGTATGCTCTAGGATCATCTAGGCCAGGGAGGGTGAACATTGAATAGCTTGACCTTGAGTGATGTTCTAAATCAAAATTGCACAAAATACACAAATTTAGACTAACTGAGTTTATCTAAATTTGATTGGTTAGAAATTAAGGAAACTGAAATACAACTTAATAAATTCCATTGTAGTTCAATATCTTCTCGACATTTTTTTTTTTTTTTTCAAATTAAGAGTTAATTTGGAGACTATGGAAAAAGAAAGATAACCAAGCATTATAAGAAAAAATGTGAATGATAAAATTAGGTCAACTTAGAATTCCATTTCAGATGCTAACAAGAAAGGTCTTCTTAAAATTTAATTTTTTTTCAAAATATTTTTGAAAAAATGCTAATGAATTTAGAAATATTGCTAATAATTCTCTTGTACGTTATAAAGGATCAATCAAATTTACCTGCAAAATTCCAGTAGAAAATCTATAAAAAATAATAAAATACTTTTGAGTATTTGACACAAAAAGACACGATTTGGCTAGCAACATTTTAACCTCACCAAATGCAAGTGATTTTAATGCAATTGAAAATTGTTTGTTAAATGACTGTTTAAATATGCAGTACTTAATGAATTTAAACTTAAACTATGAAATAGTTTATTATTATTTCTATCTATTATAAGCTTAGATAATATATACAAGTGGCATGTTACTGCAGTTATTAATTTTACATGGTTTCACCGGCTAGATAAGTTTTAAGTGTATTTTAAAAGTAACTGAAAACTAAGTCTGATTAAGAGTATTTGATATTGAATAAAGTCAATTGTTTCCATGACAACAATACAGTTTTCTTTTGTCTCCGACACTAACAATATTGAAGTTGAATTGAAAATGCTTTGTATTTGGACCTTTCAGTTTGAAACAATTTTTATAAATTTAAATTTTTGTTCTAAACCATACAGCACAAATGTTAAATTTCATTATATACATATAAATAAATGTACTGTAGTTATAAAATCGTATTTATTTAGTTTAAGCTTATTTAAACTAGTTTAGTATGAAGAGTAGAAAAAAGTTTTCCTTAAAGAATATTTGTCATAAAAGCATATTTTTAAAAAATTTCATTGTATCGTTAACCAACGAAAAACAAAATTTTCATTAATTTTTTATGGATGTTATATTGAGGTTCCACAGGAATTTTTTTTTTATAAACTTATGTATCTCATGAGAAAAATATTCTGTAATCTTTTCAAATTTTTCTGAGTATGTGCTTGTGGAGACCTTCCGTGTAAGATCTGTATAAAGAAGCTGGCACTTGCAACTTTGACAGTTTTCCCTGTGAGTTATTATTTTCAGAAATTAATAATGGGAAAAATTTAAGTAGAAACTTTTTCTTAGATGATTTCAGCTTGCATACTCTTAAAAATAACTAAGTATGAGCTTGATATGAATTATTTGGTATCTATGATATAACAACAGAAATTGCAATTTTCTTTTTATTACTTTCTAAAATATAACAAACACCTTATGATACCCATATTATTTTGTAATCCTAAGAACAAAATTTGAAGTAATTTTGATACATTATTATATATTCCACTAATTTATTATTTTTTTCTTTTTGGCATGTAAAATAATTTTTTAAAAAAATTGGCAGGAAGATGTAAAAAAGTTCACCAAATGAATCTTCAAAAAATGTTCTAGTTCTTAAGAAAGAAAGTCCCTTAAATTATCACGGTTTCTGAAAAATCAATTCTAAAAAAAAAAAAAATAACAAGCCTTAATTATTTGAAAGGAATCTTAGGAAGACATAAAATCTTCTCTATTAACAAGCTGTTGAAAAACTTCATTCTATTGGGGGAGGGGGGGGGGGGGACATCTTTCTTTGGAAAAGCACTAATAAATGACAGTCCTGAATCTTTTATCTTCATTTATTTATTTGATAAATGAATAAACAGCAGATATAGAAAACATTTTTGAAACTTATTAATGTAATTTCTAAATTTGTTTCAGTATTCAGAAGCAGCAAAAAAAGAATTTTTTATATTTTTTTCCTAGTGAAGGAGGGGGGTAGAAAGTTAACATTTCCACTTTGTGTTCTAGTTTTTGTTTCTTGAAGTCTGATTGGCTTAATTATTTTGCCTTTTTAAGACTGTAATTTAATATATATATGAAAGGATAAAAGCTAAACCCCTTTTTAAAATGCAAAATCCCTTTTTGCCCCTTTTAAAATTTTAAATTACCGTTTTAAAAAATAGAAATTTAAATCAAAACTTTTAAATGCTTTAATAATTGTGTTTCAATTGATTGAAAATGCCGTCGCCCCTGTTAAATTAGTTTTCCTGCATCACATCTTATAACTTTCAAAGATCGTTTTCTGACTCTTCATAAGAATATTTGTGCTGACGCTAACGCAATTTTAAAGTCTTGCGGCATCCGATCGGCCGATAGAGCCAACGCCTTTATTCCGCACAATCAATCACTCAGCTCGCGGCCAATTAAAATTAAAAATACGCCTCTTTTGACTTAGACGACCTCTAGCAGAAATAATGCAAAAACCTCATATTTATACCATTGCACTGCTATCAGGAGCGAACTTTTTACGATTTCCCTCATCTAAACAAATCCACGCCAATCTGCTCTCTCGGAATTGCCTCGCGATGGACGAACCTTCGATGTCCAGACAGACTTAAAAAGCAGCTCTCACGCCAATATGGGCCTGGTTTAAAAGGATGCATGTAAGAAAAAGAAATAAACCAGGTTCCGTAATAGACGGTGTCTTCCTTTAAACAGACATACATTCACTCGGAATTTAACCGAATCCCGCTCACGGCCCAGGACTACAAGAGCATGCAAGGGAATCAGAATGAGCGCTTTGACGTAAATACGGAGCCGCCATCAGTCCGCGCAGCCACCGGCCCGGCGATCAAGGACCCACCGACGGAGCAACACGCTTCGTTTCAGAAGTCGAGTAGGACAGTTCATCTCAACGGGAAAATCCCAAAAACTAAACAGTTACGTAATCTCAGTCAATCCCAGCGAATACCTCCGTGAAAAATTCTTACAGCATACGATGAAAGACTTACGGAATTTATCCCAAAAACTCAAAAGTACTTAATCTCCCTTCGTCAAAAGGAAAGTGAATCATTAACTTTTCTTCATTCTCAATCTTGTGCAGTATTTCATTCTGCCGGCAAGAATCGAAGTGTTTTATCAGCAGGAAGAGAAGTAGGTCAACTACACAGCTGTTTTCAATTTTCAAGAGCGCGCCGATAAAGAAATGAACTCAAGTGACCTATTAAGCGCCAGATGTTTGAGTTTTGGTTTGTGGACTATACAGAAAAGGAAAGAAAATAAATCATTTGGTTAATGATCAGAGAAATCTTTCTGCGAAAGTTATTTTTTTTATTATTGTTTTGTTTCGCGTCGTGGTGGTGAAATGAAAGTAAAAGCTATTTTATTTTTATTTTTTTTTGTTGTGTCCGGTGTGTTGTGTTTTATTTTGGATTTATTTAAAGTAAAGGTTACAGGTATGTAATATAGTTTTGATATTAATCTTAACGAAGAAAAACTTTTTTTTTAAGACTTTTTAGTGGGAGGCATTGGTTCTCAAACTTTTTATTTAATTTTTTATGCATGCCAAAAATAAATTAAAGATGATTATGTTTATTATGCTATTATTTGTGTGAAAATTTTAATTATTTTTAAGTCAGCTATTTAAGTTCAAATATATAATTGTTTATGTATTGTGTTTAACGTAATTTTAAAGAGATGAAAAGGTAAGAATGGTGATTTTTATGAAAGTTCTTTAGTTGTGTTGAACTGATAATTACGATTTTAATGAAAAAATAACATTAAATAAACCTCATATTAAAATCATTTTTCTAGACAGTTTGAAAATATTTTAACAGAAGTGAAAATTTTATTAGTATTATATTATTATAATATTTTTATTATTAGGTGTTAAACTTTTTAAAGGTGATTTATATGCAACATACTTTATAGTTAGCGAGGTTATTTAAATTTTTATTGAATTCAAGTTATTGAAAAAAAAAAAAAAAAAAATTATTAAGGTGGATTTTAATTTTAAAAAGATGATTTTAACAGATATTTACAGATATAGTGTTACAAATTTTAAATAGTTTGAAAGATTTTTTCATTTTTATTCTTATGTGCTTTAATTGTGTATTATATTTCTGTGTAATTCAGTGATATTTAGTATTTATATCCATCATGAGTAGCCCAACCCCTCCTAAAGAAGTAGAGGATTTAACAGACAAATCAGGTGACCCCGAAAAAGAAAAAAATCAAATTTCGAGCAAAGATGATAATCCCGTTAATAATCCTGAAGAGAAAAATAATCAGAAGTCTAGTCAGGAATCTGGAGGTGCACCAGAGACATCTGGTGTAACAATGTTAGGTGGACAGACCCTGTCAGCTCAAGCTGGGTCTGGTCACACTTCAGTATCCGCCAACCCAAAAATGTCAGTAGACCCCGATATCGTTGCGTTTTCTCCGCAAGATGGAATGTCTTGGATACCATGGTTAGCCTATTTCGAGAGTGTCTGTATAGGACAGGGAAAAGACGAGTGCTGGAAAATTAGGCACATACAGAAGTATTTAAAGGACAGTGCACTTACGTTGTACATTAATAATTGTCTAAATGTACTTCATTGGTCCGAATTTGTCACTTTGTTTAATGAACACTACGAGATTCCAGATACCCTTTCTCTCACTGATTTTTCACGTATTAGATATAAAGTTGGAGAGGACTTGAACGAATATTATCAAAAAAAGACTAAAGTAGGCCGAACCTTAGGTTTAGAGCAGAAACTTATCCTGGAAGGGTTAACGGAGGGCTTGCCATTAGAAATGCAGAAGTTAGTTATTGCAGGCAACCCCTCAACTACACATGCATGGCGTGAATTAGTTTTCAGAATTAGCAAACTGCAACTGGACAGAAAGGGAAATGAGAGCAAATTTGAAGCAAGCCCCCAAAACCCCAATCAGTATCGCCAATGGCGACCAAACCGACCTCCATATGAGAATGGACAGAATTTTAACAGGCAGTGGAACTACAGAGTTCCCTATCAAACACACCCCATTCGACCTTTTCCATCAAATCAAGCCAGAAATCCCCAAAATACGTTCAGACCGACTTCAAATGTTCCACCACGACCTAATGTACACCACCAGACCACTTTGCCGCCCTATCCATGCAAAGTTTGTCTTAATATCGGAATACCAAATGCGTATCATTGGGTGGGAAACTGCCCTTTTCGACAACAAGTGTTAGCAGTACCAACCCCTAGTCACAATATGACTTTGCCGAACCCCAACCAAGATCATAGCGCTAATGAGTCATCCCAAAATACATCTAGTAATCAATGACGATTTCTTATGTCCGGACATATACAAAAAGAAAAAGCTAGCTATAAAAAATCAAATAGAGATTGTCATAAAGTTACTTATGTAAAAAATGAAGACTCACTACCTTGTTTGATCGATACTGGGAGTTCGATTAGTGTTATTCCTTGTCATTTAGCCCATAAACTTAACCTAAAAATATGTAAAGTTCAGCAGAGTATACCAGTCACCCAAACACAAGGTGTTCTTGCTTTGAAAGAAAAATGCCTTGTTAGTTTGCAATTAGGACGTATCTCTAAGAGAATTGAACTTTTTATAATTAACAATCAGTTACCTTATGCTTTGATTGGGCTACCCCATTGCAAACTGTTTAGATTAAATATTGACTGTGTTAAAATGCAAATAACTCAAGATAATAAGAAAGTACCTCTCATGGACCATATTCCAACAAATGCGTCTCACCATACTTTACATTTATCAGAAGTATATACTAACCAGCCAGCAATTGAAAATGCAGAGATATTCGAAGAAAATTTTGAGCCAGAGTTGTTCGAGACCACTGACCATGTGCAAAATGTTCAGTCTGTCAGAGAACAATTACCTGCTCTTCTAGCCAAATATGTCTGTATTTTCGCCAAAGATAAATATGATATAGGCTGTGTAAACATGGAACCCCAGAGAATACAGTTAACATCAGATCTCCCTGTTTCTTTAAGAGCATATCGCACTTCCCCTAAGGAAGAAGAGGAAATTAAAGAACAAATTCAAAATTTATTGCGAACCGGTATCATTAAAGAAAGCTATTCCCCTTATTCATCACCCGTAACTTTGGTGTATAAACGTGAAGAAGGGAAGAAAACCCGGTTATGTATTGACTTCCGAAAATTAAATGCCATTACAAAAACAGATGCAGAACCCTTACCTCGAATCGACACCCTGTTAGATAAATTGGCGCATGCTAAAATTTTTTCCACTCTTGATTTAGCTAGTGGATATTGGCACATTCCTATCCACCCTCGAGACACTGAGAAGCTGGCATTTGCCACCACCTTTGGATTATATGAGTGGAATCGTTTACCGTTTGGATGGAAAAACTCACCTGCTTGGTTTAACCGTACTCTTCGTAGAATTCTTAATAAATACAAAATTGACTTTGCCTGTAGTTACTTTGATGATGTTATTGTATTCTCCCAAAATGAAGAGGAACATTTATGTCATTTAGAGACATTATTTAATATCTGTGTTCAAGAAAACCTTAAACTCAAATTGTCAAAGTGTAATTTTGTGAAATCCAAAATTAATTTTCTAGGATATGAAGTTTCGAACGGTTGTGTCACACCTGACAACCCTAATATAGAGACGATTAAGAAATTAACACCACCAACGAATGTAAAAGAATTACAACGTTTTTTGGGATCTATAAATGTTTATCACAAATTTATTCCAAAGTATGCTAACATTCGATACCCTCTCAACAATTTGTTGAAGAAAAATGTCCCTTATGTGTGGGACCAAAATTGTCAAAATTCTTTTGAAAAATTAAAAAATGCTTTAATTGAAAAACCAATCTTAAAGTTGTTTGATCCCAAAACACCTTGTCATTTGTTTGTAGACGCATCAAGTCATGGAGTGGGATGTGTAGTGAAACAAGTTGATGAAAAAGGAACATTACATCCTATAGCATATCACTCTAGAAATCTTCGCGATTATGAAAAAAATTATGCAATTACGGAATTAGAATGTTTGGCGATTGTGGATGCTTTAGATAAATTTTATCATTATTTACACGGTCAAAAATTTGTCATACATACAGATCATGCGGCACTTACCTGGCTCAAAAGTGTTAAAAATTTAAGAGGACGTCTTTTCCGCTGGTCCCTAAAACTTAGTATGTTTGACTATGAAATTAAATACCAGAAAGGCTCCACTAACGTTGAAGCTGATATGCTATCTAGACAACCTGTTTCAGAAAATTTACCCCATATTATACATCTCCTTGACTTGAATGAAGTAAGAGACAATCAGAAGAAAGAAAATGTAACAATTGATGGTAAAAAGTACACTGAGATAAATGATGTTGTTGTTATTAAAAAGAAAGGTTTGTATAAGATTGTGGTCCCCATGTCTTTACGTTTACCCCTATTAGAAAAAACCCACACACAATTTGGCCACCCTGGAATTTATAAAATGATAAATTTAATCTCTCCGCAATATTATTGGCCTAACTTTAATCAGGACATTGAAAATTTTGTAAAACACTGCCACACTTGTCAGATAAACAAAAAATGTAGACAAAAAAGATTTGGCTTATTGCAATTAATGCCCCCAACAGAGATACCTTTTGAATGTTTGGCAGTAGACTCTGTTGGCGGATTTAATTATTACAATTCTACAAAAAAATATTTGCATTTAGTCGTTGACCATGCAACTCGCTATGTGTGGGGTTTTCCTTCAAAAAGTGTAACTACCGAAACTTATACAAACATTTTGAAACAATTATTTCAGATACAAGTACCAGATAGATTGTTAACCGACAGAAATGGAGCATTTACAGCTTCCAGGTTTAGGAGATTTCTTCGTAATTACAATATAAAACACAGATTGACGAGCAGCCATCACCCGGAAACGAATGGGAAAATTGAACGACTAAATCAGACTATTGTCACTAGATTAAAATGTAAAGTCAATTCCACATCCAAGAAAATACCCTGGACTAAGCTTTTAGATGAAGTCTTATATGAATATAATAACACCCCTCATTCTGTAACCCAATTCACCCCTAGCTATTTATTTTTAGGAAATTTACCATATGATCCCCCTTTACCAAATAATAGTTACTATCCCCCTGTGGAAGAAGCTAGAAAATTGGCTAAAGAGAGAACAATTGCTTACCATAAAAAGAATAAAGTCCGTTATGATGCTCGTTTCCTTCCTGTAAAGTTTAAAGTTGGTGACATTGTGATGTATGAAGAATTTCACTATCCAAATACCCGCAAATTGACTGCACCATATTCTGGCCCATACACCATTTTAAAACAACTTTCTGATGTATCCTTTGAAATTGATAAACCCAGCCCACATTTTAAGAGAAATTCCGAAATTGTCCATTCCTCCAAGTTAAGATACTACCACCCTCCTCAAAATCTTAAACTCAGCCATGAATAAACCCCATCTATCTCTTTCAGCTGTCAATTTTTTTTAATTTTTGCTTTCCTATCGTCCCCCTTACTCGTAGCATTTGGATGAGGACCCAGCTGGGCGTGTAACCTATCTCCCCAGCAGTGTAGAATGATGGTGACAGTTTAAAAGTACTGTTAGAATTTTTATTATTTTTTTTTAAAATATTATGACGAAGAATTGATGACACATGAAGGGGTCCTCCGCTCCGTGGCCACCCATCTTTAGCCGGACTGTTTTCCCAGATTCTCTTTCCAGGTTGAACGGAGAATCTGGCAAAACTGCTTCGCTTCCCCTCTGCAGGTGAATATCGATTACCCACTTTTCTTTTTCTGTCGTGCGAGTGGCACATTTTTGGGTGATATTCCCCTCAGAGTATTAAAACCCATATCGCACTGACCCTGCGCATGGTGAAAATTATAGCAAGTGTATATTTAGTTTTTATTAGCTGTAGTTTTCTTTTTTTTTTTAAACAACTTAGTGTTGTTTTTTCATGGATATAAACCTAAGGCTGCATCATAGAAGTAGCTAAGTCCCTAACAAAACGGAAAGGTATACGAAGAAATATAATTTGTTTTTGTTATTAGTATTTTAGGATATTTTACTGTTATTTTATCTCAGTGTGAAAATTCAATATTTCTAGAAATGCAAGCTTTTCAAATTGCATTTGAGATACAATATATTTTGTTGATAGTATTAGTGCATATTTTGTATTATTGAATATTTTATATTTTTGAATAATTTGTATTTGTGAATATATTTTACATTTTAATATTTTGTATTTGTGAATATTTTTTTTTACATTTGAACATTGTCTATTATTGAATATTTTTTACATTTGCATATGTTGTATAGTTTTCAGTATGTTTACCTGTGAATATTTTAATATATTATATAGTTTATGGTTGCAATTTGCAATTATACACAAAAGGATGTTTCCCAATAAACTATATCAAAAACTTTAAAACAAAAACTGGAAAGAAAGGGAAACACTACAAACACAGTTATGTTATGACAACTGTTATAATCAAGATATGTCGTCTCGAGACACATTATTGTTTTGCTGCAGCACCATTGAAAGAATTCCAATATTTTAGTGTAACCAATATTTTTATGTAAATTTGATATATAAATGTAAAAATAGGTCCAATTGACTTGAGAGCTGAAGTAAATACTGAAGAGCTGGAGAAATTACTTGAGAGCTGGAGAAAATAAGAATCTAAAAAAAAAAAAAAAAAAAAAAAAAAAAAAACATGTGTTAAATTCACGAGATAAGACCCACAGGTCTTGCAGGCGAGCCCTGTGGCTCTTGTTTTAGTGGGGGGGGGATATGAAAGGATAAAAGCTAAACCCCTTTTTAAAATGCAAAATCCCTTTTTGCCCCTTTTAAAATTTTAAATTACCGTTTTAAAAAATAGAAATTTAAATCAAAACTTTTAAATGCTTTAATAATTGTGTTTCAATTGATTGAAAATGCCATCGCCCCTGTTAAATTAGTTTTCCTGCATCGCATCTTATAACTTTCAAAGATCGTTTTCTGACTCTTCATAAGAATATTTGTGCTGACGCTAACGCAATTTTAAAGTCTTGCGGCATCCGATCGGCCGATGGAGCCAACGCCTTTATTCCGCACAATCAATCACTCAGCTCGCGGCCAATTAAAATTAAAAATACGCCTCTTTTGACTTAGACGACCTCTAGCAGAAATAATGCAAAAACCTCATATTTATACCATTACACGGCTATCAGGAGCGAACTTTTTACGATTTCCCTCATCTAAACAAATCCACGCCAATCTGCTCTCTCGGAATTGCCTCGCGATGGACGAACCTTCGATGTCCAGACAGACTTAAAAAGCAGCTCTCACGCCAATATGGGCCTGGTTTAAAAGGATGCATGTAAGAAAAAGAAATAAACCAGGTTCCGTAATAGACGGTGTCTTCCTTTAAACAGACATACATTCACTCGGAATTTAACCGAATCCCGCTCACGGCCCAGGACTACAAGAGCATGCAAGGGAATCAGAATGAGCGCTTTGACGTAAATACGGAGCCGCCATCAGTCCGCGCAGCCACCGGCCCGGCGATCAAGGACCCACCGACGGAGCAACACGCTTCGTTTCATATGAAACGAAGCGTGTTGCTCCGTCGGTGGGTCCTTGATCGCCGGGCCGGTGGCTGCGCGGACTGATGGCGGCTCCGTATTTACGTCAAAGCGCTCATTCTGATTCCCTTGCATGCTCTTGTAGTCCTGGGCCGTGAGCGGGATTCGGTTAAATTCCGAGTGAATGTATGTCTGTTTAAAGGAAGACACCGTCTATTACGGAACCTGGTTTATTTCTTTTTCTTACATGCATCCTTTTAAACCAGGCCCATATTGGCGTGAGAGCTGCTTTTTAAGTCTGTCTGGACATCGAAGGTTCGTCCATCGCGAGGCAATTCCGAGAGAGCAGATTGGCGTGGATTTGTTTAGATGAGGGAAATCGTAAAAAGTTCGCTCCTGATAGCAGTGCAATGGTATAAATATGAGGTTTTTGCATTATTTCTGCTAGAGGTCGTCTAAGTCAAAAGAGGCGTATTTTTAATTTTAATTGGCCGCGAGCTGAGTGATTGATTGTGCGGAATAAAGGCGTTGGCTCTATCGGCCGATCGGATGCCGCAAGACTTTAAAATTGCGTTAGCGTCAGCACAAATATTCTTATGAAGAGTCAGAAAACGATCTTTGAAAGTTATAAGATGTGATGCAGGAAAACTAATTTAACAGGGGCGACGGCATTTTCAATCAATTGAAACACAATTATTAAAGCATTTAAAAGTTTTGATTTAAATTTCTATTTTTTAAAACGGTAATTTAAAATTTTAAAAGGGGCAAAAAGGGATTTTGCATTTTAAAAAGGGGTTTAGCTTTTATCCTTTCATATCCCCCCCCCCACTAAAACAAGAGCCACAGGGCTCGCCTGCAAGACCTGTGGGTCTTATCTCGTGAATTTAACCCATGTTTTTTTTTTTTTTTTTTTTTTAGATTCTTATTTTCTCCAGCTCTCAAGTAATTTCTCCAGCTCTTCAGTATTTACTTCAGCTCTCAAGTCAATTGGACCTATTTTTACATTTATATATCAAATTTACATAAAAATATTGGTTACACTAAAATATTGGAATTCTTTCAATGGTGCTGCAGCAAAACAATAATGTGTCTCGAGACGACATATCTTGATTATAACAGTTGTCATAACATAACTGTGTTTGTAGTGTTTCCCTTTCTTTCCAGTTTTTGTTTTAAAGTTTTTGATATAGTTTGTTGGGAAACATCCTTTTGTGTATAATTGCAAATTGCAACCATAAACTATATAGTATATTAAAATATTCACAGGTAAACATACTGAAAACTATACAACATAAGCAAATGTAAAAAATATTCAATAATAGACAATGTTCAAATGTAAAAAAAAAAATATTCACAAATACAAAATATTAAAATGTAAAATATATTCACAAATACAAATTATTCAAAAATATAAAATATTCAATAATACAAAATATGCACTAATACTATCAACAAAATATATTGTATCTCAAATGCAATTTGAAAAGCTTGCATTTCTAGAAATATTGAATTTTCACACTGAGATAAAATAACAGTAAAATATCCTAAAATACTAATAACAAAAACAAATTATATTTCTTCGTATACCTTTCCGTTTTGTTAGGGACTTAGCTACTTCTATGATGCAGCCTTAGGTTTATATCCATGAAAAAACAACACTAAGTTGTTTAAAAAAAAAAAGAAAACTACAGCTAATAAAAACTAAATATACACTTGCTATAATTTTCACCATGCGCAGGGTCAGTGCGATATGGGTTTTAATACTCTGAGGGGAATATCACCCAAAAATGTGCCACTCGCACGACAGAAAAAGAAAAGTGGGTAATCGATATTCACCTGCAGAGGGGAAGCGAAGCAGTTTTGCCAGATTCTCCGTTCAACCTGGAAAGAGAATCTGGGAAAACAGTCCGGCTAAAGATGGGTGGCCACGGAGCGGAGGACCCCTTCATGTGTCATCAATTCGTCATTATAATATTTAAAAAAAAAAATAATAATAATTCTAACAGTACTTTTAAACTGTCACCATCATTCTACACTGCTGGGGAGATAGGTTACACGCCCAGCTGGGTCCTCATTCAAATGCTACGAGTAAGGGGGACGATAGGAAAGCAAAAATTAAAAAAAATTGACAGCTGAAAGAGATAGATGGGGTTTATTCATGGCTGAGTTTAAGATTTTGAGGAGGGTGGTAGTATCTTAACTTGGAGGAATGGACAATTTCGGAATTTCTCTTAAAATGTGGGCTGGGTTTATCAATTTCAAAGGATACATCAGAAAGTTGTTTTAAAATGGTGTATGGGCCAGAATATGGTGCAGTCAATTTGCGGGTATTTGGATAGTGAAATTCTTCATACATCACAATGTCACCAACTTTAAACTTTACAGGAAGGAAACGAGCATCATAACGAACTTTATTCTTTTTATGGTAAGCAATTGTCCTCTCTTTAGCCAATTTTCTAGCTTCTTCCACAGGGGGATAGTAACTATTATTTGGTAAAGGGGGATCATATGGTAAATTTCCTAAAAATAAATAGCTAGGGGTGAATTGGGTTACAGAATGAGGGGTGTTATTATATTCATATAAGACTTCATCTAAAAGCTTAGTCCAGGGTATTTTCTTGGATGTGGAATTGACTTTACATTTTAATCTAGTGACAATAGTCTGATTTAGTCGTTCAATTTTCCCATTCGTTTCCGGGTGATGGCTGCTCGTCAATCTGTGTTTTATATTGTAATTATGAAGAAATCTCCTAAACCTGGAAGCTGTAAATGCTCCATTTCTGTCGGTTAACAATCTATCTGGTACTTGTATCTGAAATAATTGTTTCAAAATGTTTGTATAAGTTTCGGTAGTTACACTTTTTGAAGGAAAACCCCACACATAGCGAGTTGCATGGTCAACGACTAAATGCAAATATTTTTTTGTAGAATTGTAATAATTAAATCCGCCAACAGAGTCTACTGCCAAACATTCAAAAGGTATCTCTGTTGGGGGCATTAATTGCAATAAGCCAAATCTTTTTTGTCTACATTTTTTGTTTATCTGACAAGTGTGGCAGTGTTTTACAAAATTTTCAATGTCCTGATTAAAGTTAGGCCAATAATATTGCGGGGAGATTAAATTTATCATTTTATAAATTCCAGGGTGGCCAAATTGTGTGTGGGTTTTTTCTAATAGGGGTAAACGTAAAGACATGGGGACCACAATCTTATACAAACCTTTCTTTTTAATAACAACAACATCATTTATCTCAGTGTACTTTTTACCATCAATTGTTACATTTTCTTTCTTCTGATTGTCTCTTACTTCATTCAAGTCAAGGAGATGTATAATATGGGGTAAATTTTCTGAAACAGGTTGTCTAGATAGCATATCAGCTTCAACGTTAGTGGAGCCTTTCTGGTATTTAATTTCATAGTCAAACATACTAAGTTTTAGGGACCAGCGGAAAAGACGTCCTCTTAAATTTTTAACACTTTTGAGCCAGGTAAGTGTCGCATGATCTGTATGTATGACAAATTTTTGACCGTGTAAATAATGATAAAATTTATCTAAAGCATCCACAATCGCCAAACATTCTAACTCCGTAATTGCATAATTTTTTTCATAATCGCGAAGATTTCTAGAGTGATATGCTATAGGATGTAATGTTCCTTTTTCATCAACTTGTTTCACTACACATCCCACTCCATGACTTGATGCGTCTACAAACAAATGACAAGGTGTTTTGGGATCAAACAACTTTAAGATTGGTTTTTCAATTAAAGCATTTTTTAATTTTTCAAAAGAATTTTGACAATTTTGGTCCCACACATAAGGGACATTTTTCTTCAACAAATTGTTGAGAGGGTATCGAATGTTAGCATACTTTGGAATAAATTTGTGATAAACATTTATAGATCCCAAAAAACGTTGTAATTCTTTTACATTCGTTGGTGGTGTTAATTTCTTAATCGTCTCTATATTAGGGTTGTCAGGTGTGATACAACCGTTCGAAACTTCATATCCTAGAAAATTAATTTTGGATTTCACAAAATTACACTTTGACAATTTGAGTTTAAGGTTTTCTTGAACACATATATTAAATAATGTCTCTAAATGACATAAATGTTCCTCTTCATTTTGGGAGAATACAATAACATCATCAAAGTAACTACAGGCAAAGTCAATTTTGTATTTATTAAGAATTCTACGGAGGGTACGGTTAAACCAAGCAGGTGAGTTTTTCCATCCAAACGGTAAACGATTCCACTCATATAATCCAAAGGTGGTGGCAAATGCCAGCTTCTCAGTGTCTCGAGGGTGGATAGGAATGTGCCAATATCCACTAGCTAAATCAAGAGTGGAAAAAATTTTAGCATGCGCCAATTTATCTAACAGGGTGTCGATTCGAGGTAAGGGTTCTGCATCTGTTTTTGTAATGGCATTTAATTTTCGGAAGTCAATACATAACCGGGTTTTCTTCCCTTCTTCACGTTTATACACCAAAGTTACGGGTGATGAATAAGGGGAATAGCTTTCTTTAATGATACCGGCTCGCAATAAATTTTGAATTTGTTCTTTAATTTCCTCTTCTTCCTTAGGGGAAGTGCGATATGCTCTTAAAGAAACGGGGAGATCTGATGTTAACTGTATTCTCTGGGGTTCCATGTTTACACAGCCTATATCATATTTATCTTTGGCGAAAATACAGACATATTTGGCTAGAAGAGCAGGTAATTGTTCTCTGACAGACTGAACATTTTGCACATGGTCAGTGGTCTCGAACAACTCCGGCTCAAAATTTTCTTCGAATATCTCTGCATTTTCAATTGCTGGCTGGTTAGTATATACTTCTGATAAATGTAAAGTATGGTGAGACGCATTTGTTGGAATATGGTCCATGAGAGGTACTTTCTTATTATCTTGAGTTATTTGCATTTTAACACAGTCAATATTTAATCTAAACAGTTTGCAATGGGGTAGCCCAATCAAAGCATAAGGTAACTGATTGTTAATTATAAAAAGTTCAATTCTCTTAGAGATACGTCCTAATTGCAAACTAACAAGGCATTTTTCTTTCAAAGCAAGAACACCTTGTGTTTTGGTGACTGGTATACTCTGCTGAACTTTACATATTTTTAGGTTAAGTTTATGGGCTAAATGACAAGGAATAACACTAATCGAACTCCCAGTATCGATCAAACAAGGTAGTGAGTCTTCATTTTTTACATAAGTAACTTTATGACAATCTCTATTTGATTTTTTATAGCTAGCTTTTTCTTTTTGTATATGTCCGGACATAAGAAATCGTCATTGATTACTAGATGTATTTCGGGATGACTCATTAGCGCTATGATCTTGGTTGGGGTTCGGCAAAGTCATATTGTGACTAGGGGTTGGTACTGCTAACACTTGTTGTCGAAAAGGGCAGTTTCCCACCCAATGATACGCATTTGGTATTCCGATATTAAGACAAACTTTGCATGGATAGGGCGGCAAAGTGGTCTGGTGGTGTACATTAGGTCGTGGTGGAACATTTGAAGTCGGTCTAAACGTATTTTGGGGATTTCTGGCTTGATTTGATGGAAAAGGTCGAATTGGGTGTATTTGATAGGGAACTCTGTAGTTCCACTGCCTGTTAAAATTCTGTCCATTCTCATATGGAGGTCGGTTTGGTCGCCATTGGCGATACTGATTGGGGTTTTGGGGGCTTGCTTCAAATTTACTCTCATTTCCCTTTCTGTCCAGTTGCAGTTTGCTAATTCTGAAAACTAATTCACGCCATGCATGTGTAGTTGAGGGGTTGCCTGCAATAACTAACTTCTGCATTTCTAATGGCAAGCCCTCCGTTAACCCTTCCAGGATAAGTTTCTGCTCTAAACCTAAGGTTCGGCCTACTTTAGTCTTTTTTTGATAATATTTGTTCAAGTCCTCTCCAACTTTATATCTAATACGTGAAAAATCAGTGAGAGAAAGGGTATCTGGAATTTCGTAGTGTTCATTAAACAAAGTGACAAATTCGGACCAATGAAGTACATTTAGACAATTATTAATGTACAACGTAAGTGCACTGTCCTTTAAATACTTCTGTATGTGCCTAATTTTCCAGCACTCGTCTTTTCCCTGTCCTATACAGACACTCTCGAAATAGGCTAACCATGGTATCCAAGACATTCCATCTTGCGGAGAAAACGCAACGATATCGGGGTCTACTGACATTTTTGGGTTGGCGGATACTGAAGTGTGACCAGACCCAGCTTGAGCTGACAGGGTCTGTCCACCTAACATTGTTACACCAGATGTCTCTGGTGCACCTCCAGATTCCTGACTAGACTTCTGATTATTTTTCTCTTCAGGATTATTAACGGGATTATCATCTTTGCTCGAAATTTGATTTTTTTCTTTTTCGGGGTCACCTGATTTGTCTGTTAAATCCTCTACTTCTTTGGGAGGTGTTGGGTTACTCATGATAGATATAAATACTAAATATCACTGAATTACACAGAAATATAATACACAATTAAAGCACATAAGAATAAAAATGAAAAAATCTTTCAAACTATTTAAAATTTGTAACACTATATCTGTAAATATCTGTTAAAATCATCTTTTTAAAATTAAAATCCACCTTAATAATTTTTTTTTTTTTTTTTTTCAATAACTTGAATTCAATAAAAAAAAATTTAAATAACCTCACTAACTATAAAGTACGTTGCATATAAATCATCTTTAAAAAGTTTAACACTTAATAATAAAAATATTATAATAATAATAAAATTTTCACTTCTGCTAAAATATTTTCAAACTGTCTAGAAAAATGATTTTAATATGAGGTTTAGTTAATGTTATTTTTCATTAAAATCGTAATTATCAGTTCAACACAACTAAAGAATTTTCATAAAAATCACCATTCTTACTCTTTCATCTCTTTAAAATTACGTTAAACACAATACATAAACAATTATATATTTGAACTTAAATAGCTGACTTAAAAATAATTAAAATTTTCACACAAGTAATAGCATAATAAAATAATCCTCTTTAATTTATTTTTGGCATGCATAAAAAATTAAATAAAAAGTTTGAGAACCACTGCCTCTCACTAAAAAGATCTTTAAATTTTTTTTTTTTTTTCTGTACGTTAATATCAAAAGTACATACCTTTATACGGCTTTGCTTTAAATAAATCCATGAAAAATTTACCTCTTACTTTTTTTTTTTTTTTTTCACCGCGACGCGAAACAATAATAAATTAATTTCACTGAAATATTTATCTCTATATCTTCTTGCACTGCCCACAAAAATACTTTTTCCCGTAGTCACGTGGTTTTTGTTTTTGCTGAGCGCAGTTCTGATTTATTTTTCTAAATAGTCCAGAAACCAGAAACCGAAACATCTGAGTCACGAGTTCATTTCTTTACCGGCGCGCTCTTGAAAATTGAAAACAGCTGTGTAGTTGACCTACTTTTCATCCGATAAAACACTTCGATTCTTGCCGGCAGAATGAAATACTGCACAAGATTGAGAATGAAGAGAAAATTTAATGATTCACTTTCCTTTTGACGAAGGGAGATTAAGTACTTTTGAGTTCTTGGGATAAATTCCGTAAGTCTTTCACCGTATGCTGTAAGAATTTTTCACGGAGGTATTCGCTGTGATTGACGGGCGTAGATTACGTAACTGTTTAGTTTTTGGGATTTTCCCGTTGAGATGAACTGTCCTACTCGACTTCTGAAACGAAGCGTGTTGCTCCGTCGGTGGGTCCTTGATCGCCGGGCCGGTGGCTGCGCGGACTGATGGCGGCTCCGTATTTACGTCAAAGCGCTCATTCTGATTCCCTTGCATGCTCTTGTAGTCCTGGGCCGTGAGCGGGATTCGGTTAAATTCCGAGTGAATGTATGTCTGTTTAAAGGAAGACACCGTCTATTACGGAACCTGGTTTATTTCTTTTTCTTACATGCATCCTTTTAAACCAGGCCCATATTGGCGTGAGAGCTGCTTTTTAAGTCTGTCTGGACATCGAAGGTTCGTCCATCGCGAGGCAATTCCGAGAGAGCAGATTGGCGTGGATTTGTTTAGATGAGGGAAATCGTAAAAAGTTCGCTCCTGATAGCCGTGTAATGGTATAAATATGAGGTTTTTGCATTATTTCTGCTAGAGGTCGTCTAAGTCAAAAGAGGCGTATTTTTAATTTTAATTGGCCGCGAGCTGAGTGATTGATTGTGCGGAATAAAGGCGTTGGCTCCATCGGCCGATCGGATGCCGCAAGACTTTAAAATTGCGTTAGCGTCAGCACAAATATTCTTATGAAGAGTCAGAAAACGATCTTTGAAAGTTATAAGATGCGATGCAGGAAAACTAATTTAACAGGGGCGATGGCATTTTCAATCAATTGAAACACAATTATTAAAGCATTTAAAAGTTTTGATTTAAATTTCTATTTTTTAAAACGGTAATTTAAAATTTTAAAAGGGGCAAAAAGGGATTTTACATTTTAAAAAGGGGTTTAGCTTTTATCCTTTCATATATATATAAACTTTAATTGTTTGGAAGCAGGGACTTAATATACACAGTTATGTAAAATAAGCTTTTTCTTTTAGGTTTTGAAAAGAGATTACCTTTAGTTATTGGTCGCACTCCAGATTTGGGGCTTCTAATCACTCTGCTGTACCGTTGTGCATCAGACTTTCTTTCTAGTCTTGATGATCAGAAACTCCTTAATCGTAGGCTGCAGTCTCTGGCAACACTGACAAGTGATGAATTATCAGAGGTATTGTTTATTATTTGCTTGTTGTTTTGCTTTAAAACAATGGCTTTTTTTCTTCTTTTAAACACAATTAACTTTCAACTTGTGTATTTTGAATGTGTCTTTAATATCTTTTATATTTGAAATTTTCTTTGTACTTTAGGTTTTTTTTAATACCGGTGGTGTAAAAAAGCCATAAACATAATAGATTTGTAGCTCACTCAGTCTGACTCTTTTAACTCTTTGTATTTTAGGATAACAAAGAATTTTTAATACATGTGAATGAAAATAAAATACTTTACACTCACACTTTTCCAATTATCACATATACCGATCTATAATGCGTTTCAGTGTATAATGCATACTTAAACTTTCAGATTTCATTTATGTATTTTTAGGTATATTTACTATATATATATGAAATGAATGTGAAAAAGTATGAAAGAATTTTGAATGTGAACGAATGTGGATTGATATGAAAGGATAGTTTAGTTAAACCCATTCCAAATCAGAAGCTAAAAGATAAAAATTCAAAGTTTTAAAATCCCTAAATCGTGTGTCAAAATTTTAAAGTCTTGCCTTCATTTCTAGTTGCCCCTGTAACTTAACTTTCCTTACGATACATTTATTACGAACAGATACCAATTTTGAATCCTAGTTAAGATTAAAAGTGCTGACGGTAGCGCATCTCTCTTCTCCCGGTGGCTGCATCTTGCATGTTAATTATCTGGGCTGCTTACCCAGATATGAGTCATGGGCTAATTAGCCAATTAAATTACATTATTTCATAAGTTGCAAAGCGGTCTCTGGCGGTAGTTTCGATGTATATAATGTGAGGAGCACGTTTTTGCGTGGCTTTTGACTCTAATCACTCTCCACAAAAACTACGGCCAGTATTCTTCAAAGTGCGATGGCATCCTTGCCGTTATAAGTCCGGCAATTCGCCGAAATATGAACGATAAGACGATGTTTCCCCGGTAAAAGACTCTTCAAACTGTCCCCTGGGCCTAGCTTAAAGAGAGACTTGTAATTAATTGGAATAAAAGCTAGTTCCCAGGAAAATGCCTGCTAATTTCTTACATTCGCACGACTACATCAACGACGTTATACCTTACTGGGATGTGTGGTAGCGGCGATCAACCGTCCGTCGTTACAGAGGGATCGATGTGCGTTCGTTATATCGAGGTGCGCCCGTTATACAGAGGCGTATCGATATCTTACAGTGAGTCTGCTTGGATTAAATACCTGCCATGGGAAAATCCTTTCTTTTAAATAACCATTCATTAATAAGAAACATCGTAATCGAACCAACCATAAAAAGACTATTTTTAATCACTGGGCCTTTAAAAGAAAATAACAGAAGACTAGTGTGTTTAACTGAAAAGAAAAAGTTTGTGTCCAAAATAAAGAAATAAATATCTACAATCCGTTAATAAAAGAGCTCCTGCTTCCTCATTAAGCTATCAAATCTCCGATAAACATTTTATTTCGTTGCCTACTTAAAATAAACAATTTTTCTTCAGTGCTTCACTCCAAAAGAAAAACAGTTTTGTTCATTCACTTTCAATAGTTATCTCAAATGACCTACTATCCAGCGAAAGGGATGGTTCACAGATGGTTTGTGGCAAATTCAAGGTCAACGATCTCCTGGCAGAAGGAGGAATGTTCTTTTTTTCTCCCTTTCTTTGTGTGTGTCAAGAGTCCCTTGTTTTGTTGATGTTTCCTGTTTTGGTTTCGTTTTAATGGTGATTTCTTTTTCTTTTTTTCACGTGAGTATTCTGTGCAATCAAATGGATAAACCAGGCAATAAACCGAAAGCAATAAACCAGGTATGTTTCGCCTCTGTTATTTTTTAAGAAGAGATTAAAAGCTGTCAAGGACTTTTTATTTTATTTTTTGACAAAGTGAACACTTAAAGGTTTTTAAGAGAAAAACCATTAAACAGAAACAATTAGAAATTTTATTTTTTAAGTGTTAATTTTATAAAATATATTATTATTATTATTATTATTATTATTATTATTATTATTTATTATTGTATTATTATCTCATCCTTTTACAACTTAAGTGATTTAATGAAGCAGGTTATTTTTGTTTATTATTTTGGAAAATTAAGCGGGATTTAATGAAAAATTAGGAAAAAAAAAAAAAAAAAAAAAGGGCAAATTTTTTGGAGGAAAAAAACAAAACAAAAAAAAAAACGAGTTTCTCATATAAAAATGACCTATTAAATGTTTTTAGATATTTCTGTAAATATGTGTTGTAAAAAGTTTATATATGTCGGTAATCAAGTGGTAATAATAAATGTGTGTGCTCCAGGTAAGAATTAACCTCTGTACAGTGATGAGGTGCACCAAAAACTGATGTCATTCAAACTGATGTCACGAATTTTCAAAGATTCCTGGCGCACTGTGCACAAAAGTGCTAGTGCCAATGCACATATTTTACTGCTTTAGTTTAACTCTTGAGATATCTGTTTTTGTCATAGTAAGACTAAACAATTTTTCAAGAAAAATATATGCTTTTTTATTTTGCGTTATTGTTATTATTGCTATTTTTATTATATTTACCTTTTTATTCTGAAGAATTATATTTTTAGTATTTCCCTGACCAAATATATTTTTGTAAATGCACCAAGAATTTAATTAGTGTCATGATTATCCCCAAAGTTATATTAGTGAAAAGAAAGGTATAGGTTCCACCCCTATCCTCATTTAATGACAAAATGAACCCGTTGGTAGACACAACCCTAGCGATGATTCTAGTATGTGCTAAAACCCCAACAAAGCAACCAAAAATAAGGATGATCTCGAAATTCCTGGTCAATCCAGTGGCAATTCTTGTACATCGTGATGTAAACATAACCTCCGGCATTTTTTTAAGTACCCGGGTACCTCGAAAATAAAACATCCAAAATGCGTGCAAATAAATGTCAGCAGGTTATTGAAAATGACCGAAGACAAAGTTGCTGCTTTGATTAATGTCTCAGGTGATCAAACCCCTTTTTCTATGAGAAAACTTTTTATGTCAACCTTATATTCCATTTTTATCCCAAACAGTATTCCATTTTTTACCAAATATACCACCATACTGAGGTAGCTGAAAAAAATCAATGTATGTTATCAACGCCACTGTGAAATATAGAAATTCTTCAGTCTGCAAATAATGACTTACTTGATGTTTTTCCAAAAAATCCTCTATTTTCATATGTTGTACCCAGTTCACCAATCAATCAAGTCCGTATTCCAATTTACCAAGTTGGTACCTTTAACCTTTTTTTTTCCAACTGTCTTGTTGCCAACTAATAACTATTGTTCGAAACTAGATAATTGGCTAAAGCAAGAACAATTGGTTACCTTTTTTAACCAACTGCATAAATTAGACTATTATTTCCCTACAAGAGGGCCTATCCTCACCTAAGTTTTTTTTTTGATTAGAAGTTCCTATTTTTACAAAGTTTTCAAGTTCAATATTTTTTCTCTCCTGAGAATAATTCCCACTAGTGTCCTATAAGCCCAAAGATGCTTGTAAGTAGATATTTTGGAGTAGTAACAGACCTTGTAACTGCTCATATGACATTTTCATGTTTGTGTTGTTTTTATTACATTTATAGTAATTGTTTTGTCCTATATTTACAATATATTTGAAATATCTTTTATGCTATATTTTTTAAATTTAATATTTTGAATAAGTGTTTATATCATGTTGAAGTATTTTTATAAGTTTAAGTGATTATTTTAATTGTTTGTGTTTGTAAATAATATAAGTAATTGCCATATTATATTTCTGCTTTAAAGTATCATATTATTTAGTTTTTATTGTATTGTATGTTTGAAGAAAGGTGCAATGTTTCCCTTTCCTGATGAACCAAATATAATCCACGAACAATTCTAACAGGACATATTGGTTAACAGAAACTTTCGAAATGTGCTAAAAGACTTTAAAAAAAATAGCACACAATGTTCTCGCGAGAAATGTTCAATTTTTTTTTTGCTGCAGCTGTGTGTTTTGTTTACAATATATGTCATATGTTTAATCTTCAGTGTATATCATCAAATAGTACCAGTATTTTATGTAAAAGTAAGCCCAAGCAGTTTGAGAGTCTAATTAGAATTCCGTAGAAAAAAAAAAAAAAATTCAATAGCCTAGTTTAAAATGTGTTTAACTTATGGGGTTGAGCCCCACAGCCCTTGCTGGCAAGTACTGTGGCGCTCATTTTTAAAGGGGGGGGATGTGAAATGAATGTGAAAAAGTATGAAAGAATTTTGAATGTGAACGAATGTGGATTGATATGAAAGGATAGTTTAGTTAAACCCATTCCAAATCAGAAGCTAAAAGATAAAAATTCAAAGTTTTAAAATCCCTAAATCGTGTGTCAAAATTTTAAAGTCTTGCCTTCATTTCTAGTTGCCCCTGTAACTTAACTTTCCTTACGATACATTTATTACGAACAGATACCAATTTTGAATCCTAGTTAAGATTAAAAGTGCTGACGGTAGCGCATCTCTCTTCTCCCGGTGGCTGCATCTTGCATGTTAATTATCTGGGCTGCTTACCCAGATATGAGTCAAGGGCTAATTAGCCAATTAAATTACATTATTTCATAAGTTGCAAAGCGGTCTCTGGCGGTAGTTTCAATGTATATAATGTGAGGAGCACGTTTTTGCGTGGCTTTTGACTCTAATCACTCTCCACAAAAACTACGGCCAGTATTCTTCAAAGTGCGACGGCATCCTTGCCGTTGTAAGTCCGGCAATTCGCCGAAATATGAACGATAAGACGATGTTTCCCCGGTAAAAGACTCTTCAAACTGTCCCCTGGGCCTAGCTTAAAGAGAGACTTGTAATTAATTGGAATAAAAGCTAGTTCCCAGGAAAATGCCTGCTGATTTCTTACATTCGCACGACTACATCAACGACGTTATACCTTACTGGGATGTGTGGTAGCGGCGATCAACCGTCCGTCGTTACAGAGGGATCGATGTGCGTTCGTTATATCGAGGTGCGCCCGTTATACAGAGGCGTATCGATATCTTACATATATATAAAGCACACATTCTTCTTTACAAAGAAACCTTCATGAGATACATAGTAAAAAATTAAATAAAGATTTACTTTTCGTGTATTTTAATAACATTTTTTTTTTCTTTTTTGTAAATAAGTAGCATATTCATTAAATTAGACATCTTAGTTGTTGTAGTCATCTTTTTGTGTGATCTTTTAGTTAAAAACAATGTTGCATTATGATTTTTAAAACCCTCTTTGCAAATAATAAATAATTCCATTAACTTCTTAACTACATATCCATAAGCAGTAAATGTCATCCTGCTATCAGGTTTTCCAGGAAAGTAAATAAAATCCAGAGTGAAGCCATGTATACTGAATTTTATGTTAAATTCATAAGCCTCATAGTTTCCACTTCAATCATGCAGTACATGTCAGCCATAGAGGAGGAGTTAAGAGATGACATTGAAGTGATTTACTAGATTTAGAATGTTCCCACAGTGGGAAATCTTGCAGTATGTTTTGTTATACTTATTATATAATCTGCATGTTTTTTTTTTTTAGTTTATTCCCTTAAGTTTAAGACGAAGCCAATCTTCTGTGCAGCAGCATAGAGAAATAGCAAGAAATTCTTTACAAAAGCTTCTTCAATATACAGATAAAGAAATATCTATTTTGTCATGTATCCTTTAAAAATATTTTTATGATTCATAAAAATGTTGCTAGTCACAGTTTATAACTTTTGATACATTAATTTTATTATATTTTTACGTATTAGTATGTATGTGTATGTCAAAATACATTTTTGCAGTGCTTTAATTTCATAGGATGTGATGTGAAATCACATATGCTTTAAATTATCCCCTTTTCCTTTGTTAAAAATCCAATTTTTTTTAATTCATTGATTAATTTATTTTAAATGTTATATGTTTTCCCAAATAAATTAAATAAATAACTAAACTATATTTTTATTAAACACTCCAATACAAATTCTTATCTTTAGTCATGCAAGATTCAATCAGATAAACATAAAAGAATTGTGCTGGCTACAGAAATATATTTACTCATCTTGCTTGAATACTGAAATAATCAGAATTAAAACAGTTGCTGTAAATAATGCAATCTTTGGCAATTTCTTTGGCCATTAACCCCTGTCATGAGGCTGATATGAAAGCATTGTTTTTAACAAATTTCAAAACTTTATTTGAATAATTGGTATTTTTCATATAAAAAATATTTTTGATGTTAGAGGGCAACTAAAAAATATACAGAGCTGCCAACTGCTACGAAAAAATCGTAGTTGCTACGATTTTGAACCACAAACTACGATGCTACGAAAATCTGTCTAAAACTACGATTTTCTGGGGGGGGGGAACGCAAATTTCGTCACAGGATCGCACGAAGAAATGCGCATTTCGTCGAAAGATCGCCGTAAAAACGCGAATTTAGCCGAAAGATTGCCGTAAAAACGCGAATTTAGCCGAAAGATTGCCGTAAAAACACAATTTTAGCCGAAAGGTCGCCGTAAAAACGCGAATTTAGCCGAAAGATCGCCATAAAAATGCGAATTTAGCCGAAAGATCGCCGTAAAAACGTGAATTTAGCCGAAAGATCGCCGTAAAAACGCGATTTTTTATATTATATATATTTATTTTAGTTAAAAAAATATATATTTTTTAATAGCAATTATATTTGTTGCGCTTGAAATTCATAATTATTGCTCAAATGTCGTTCGCGCAGTTTTCAGCTTTTTTGTCAATCTCATACCTGCTTTCGTTAGAAAATCGTTAAAAAACGCCAAATTTCGTCAAAAATATTGCAAAAAACTGCAAATTTCGTCAAAAGTTCGCAAATAAACAGCAAATTTCGTCATAAGCATTGCGAAAAACGGCAAATTTCGTCAAAAAATCGCGAAAAAACAACAAATTTTGTCAACAGATTGCGGGAAAAACGTGACTTTCGTCAGAAAATCACGAAAAAACGGCAAATTTCGTCCAAAAACATTGCAAACAACGGCAAATTTTGTCAAAAGATCGCATAAAAATGACAAATTTCTTCAAAAACATTGCGAAAAATGACTAATTTTGTCAAAGGATCGCGAAAAAAACGATAAATTTTGTCAACAGATCGCGACAAAAACGTGACTTTTGTCAGAGAATCGCGTAAAAACGGTAAATTTCGTCAAAAACATTGCGAAAAACGGCAAATTTCGTCAAAAGATCGCGAAAAAACGGCAAATTTTGTCAACAAATCGCCTAAAATGGCAAGTTTCGTCTAAAACATTGCAAAAAAAAAATGCAAATTTTATAAACAAATCTTGAAAAAACTGCAAATTTCGCTAAAAGATCGTGAAAAAACGCAAATTTTGTCAAAGGGACACAAAAAAATGTGGCAGAAGTGGGCCCCCCCCCCCCCCCCATCTGTTGTAACTTTTCCGAAAATTTGCTGTGAATTTCAGTATTTTTTTTTTACTCAGAATCATGATGTTGTGCCTGATTAAAATGCCGCTGTTATCATACAGAACCACACATACCATCAAGCTAAGAGGCCCTGAAGTTCAAGAACTAACAAGCGAGGATGAATCGTCCGAATATTATTTAGGTGCAATGGGCAATCTCTGCTATCATTGTAGTGCTCTCCGTTTCAGCAGTGGGGCGACTAGAGAACATTTTAATTCCTGCTGTCATAATGTCCTTTTTTACCTACCAAATCCTACTATAAATGATCAACAAAACGAGTTGATCCTTAATAGTTCAAATTTTGTCCAACACATTAAAAAAGTTATAAGCGAAATGGTTTTCACATCATTTGCAGCAACATTGAAGAACATTCCAGGTAAAGGTCTATATTGTGTTAAAGTACAAGGTCAAATTCACCAATACATTTTGTTTAATTTAAGGTTCATTTGGAAAAACAAAACAGTGTAGTGAGTGAAGTCTGCTAGTATATACTAAAAAGCTCTATCGCCTACTCACCAACCCTCGAAAATGTGCTTTTAGCACCATTGTAAAATCCAAATAAATGGTACATATCACAGAAAACTTGATTATAGTAATTTCTACTAATCTAAGAATTTTCTTGTGCACTACTTTGTTAAATTTCTAATAGACTTACCAAATATGCATACTAAAAGTATATTAATAAATAGTAGGGAGTTCAGTCTTTTTTAGTGATTGGTGATTCAAGAAAAATCGAGTATCAATAAACATTGACATATAATAAAACAGCATCGATCACAATAACAATCGATTCCCAAATTCTAATATCAGTGTTCTAGAATTGATACTCCCACAGATATGTAATATATGCAGAGCTGCCAACTACTACGAAAAAATCGTAGTTGCTACGATTTTGAGCCACAAACTACGATGCTACGAAAATCTGTCTAAAACTACGATTTTCTGGGAAAAAAAAAAAACGCGAATTTCGTTACAGGATCACTCGAAAAAATGCAAAATTCGTCACAGGATCGTGGTCAAATCAATCTCGTCATTCGTTCGAAGAAAAGTCGCCAATTTCGTCAAAAGATCGCAGGAAAAACGTGACTTTCGTCAGAGAATCGCGAAAAAACGGCAAATTTCGTCAAAAGATCGCAAAAAAAAGCAAATTTTGTCAACAGATCGCAGGAAAAACGTGACTTTCGCCAGAAAATCGCGAAAAAACGGCAAATTTCATCAAACATTGTGAAAAACGGCAAATTTTGTTAAAAGATCGCGAAAAACGGCAAATTTCGTCAAAAACATTGCGAAAAACGGCAAATTTCGTCAAATGATCACGAAAAAATGGTAAATTTCATCAAAAACATTGTGAAAAACGGCAAATTTCGTTAAAAGATCGCGAAAAAAAACCGGCAAATTTTGTCAACAGATCGCGGGAAGAACGTGACTTTCGTCAGAGAATTGCGAAAAAACTGCAAATTTCGCCAGAATATCGCGAAAAAACGGCAAATTTTGTCAACAGATCGCGGGAAAAACGTGACTTTCACCAGAAAATCGCAAAAAAACGGCGAATTTTGTCAAACATTGTAAAAAACGGCAAATTTCATTAAGATTGCGAAAAAACGGCAAATTTCGTCAAAAACATTGCAAAAAACGGCAAATTTTGTCAAATGATTGCGGAAAAACGGCAAATTTTGTCAACAGATCGCGGGAAAAATGTGACTTTCGTCAGAAAATCACGAAAAAAGGCAAATTTCATCAAAAACATTGTGAAAAACATCAAATTTCGTCAAATGATCGCGAAAAAAGGCAAATTTTGTCAACAGATCGCGGGAAGAACATGACTTTCGTCAGAAAATCGTGAAAAAACGGCAAATTTCGTCAAAAAATCGCGAAAAAACGGCAAATTTCGTCAGAAGATCGCGAAAAAACGCACATTTTTTCAAAGGGACTCAAAAAAAAAAGTGGCGGGAGTGCAGCGTACAAAACAGCCACCAACCAACCAACCTTCAGATAAATTTGAATTTTGTGTGCTACTATTTCTCATTTTCAAAGGTTGGCAGATCTGTATATACCAAAGCAAAATAAAACAGTTTTAAAATAATCTTGTTTTAATTCTTGAGGCTAATTTTGCAGAAAATACTTAAAAATTGAATACTTGCAATTTGCTCTCTTGTGGCTTTGACACCCTTCTTCCAGGAAAGTGCTTTCTTGATTCAACAATAACTAACTTGATATGCTGCTGAGTGACCCACAGGAAAAAGAGTATTGTTAATGGAAGGATGAAAATCACTTTCATTGAACTGTGTGTATGAAATTATTATTTCTGATCATCACTGACCTTTATTATTTTCCCAAAACACCTTTATTCTACTTTTAAGTCATGTGGTCCATTTTTTAGGGTTTCATTCATCTCACGAAACCCTATTACTCCCGCTCTGTTGTCTGTCTGTCACAGAGCCGTTCTAAGAACCTATATAACTTACAGAGTTGAAACTTTGTGTGTATATAACTGAATACCTGCTATGAAGCTCAAAATATTAAAATTTTAAAAAATCGTATTATTTTAATAAATAGAGATCAAAAACCAAAATTCTAACAGCCTTTTCCTATTAAATTTAAACATTTTTCGTTAGAGCAGTTGCCAACAATTAAAAATCCGCAATAAAATTCTTTCTACAATAATTCATTTTCTATTGAAAAATTTCCACGTGAAAAATGAAAAAATAACGTGAAATAAAAAGTTTCACCATTTGAAAAAAAAAAAAAAGATTATGACGTCATATGGGTAATAAAATGGAATTTTTCAAAGATTTCTCAATAATGCAAGGAGTATGAGTATGTGTATGTACACAAAGCAGATTAATATCACATCATTAGAGAATTAAAAAGAAAATCTGACGTCATATTGGAAGTTTAACGAATTTTTCAGATGTTTGAGAATAATACAAAGCGAGTATCAATATGAGTAATAGAGAATAGTAAATATATGAATTTGAGGAACGTATTGAATCATGATAAAAACCCGATTATAGAAATATTCGCATATTTTAACATTTTGAAAGTGTACAACATGTTTAATTTTGAAATAATTTTTTTTTTAATATCGCATTTAGCCCACATGACAGATATTATTATGACAGAGTGTAATAGCAGGCTTTGCCCGCTATCGGGCTGATTTAGATATTTGAAAAAGCGAAAAAATAGACCGGTAAATTTTTACTTTATAAAAACATGAGACATGACTTTTTTTTTTGTTGCTAAATGAAATTTATTTGGATTTATTAAAGAAAGGATAAAGTGTTTTGGCAGGAATATTGAACGAAACCCTTTGTGCGATCTTCGATCACACTTATCCACTTGTTTCATTTGCCTACAGACTATTTTGTTATGATATTTATAATATATTAGCTACCCACAAAGTATTGCCCAGCCCTGTGATAATAAATTAAAACAAACTCGAAGTTTGTATAATTTTATATCTTGAACCCGAATTTGTATAAAATTACTATTTTTTAAATGACATTTAAAACTATAATGATTATTTATTCATCAACTAAGTAGTGTAATTATGATCCATATACTTACTCATTGATAAAATTTTAAAATTCATGTATTTATTTTTTAATAATTCATATTGCATTAAAATATCCCTCTATATTAAAAAAAAAAGTAATGATTTGGAAATGGACCAATGAAAATCTGAGTAGATCTTCCCGGCTTTTTTTTTTTTTTTTCTAGAAAATAGGAATTGCTTGCTATAGATATGTTTAACATCGCATAGATATGTTTAACAGAGCGCTTGTAATGTACATTAATTATAAACATTGAGGGTAAAATGGATGTAAAACAAAAAAATATATATATTTAATGGGGGGGGGGGGGGCTCTGTTTTCTATCACTATAGCGATTAGTGGATGAGATAAATCTATTTAATCTAAATATAAAATTATAATTTAAACAATTTGTCAAGATGAACAATATTTTTTGAAAAAAAAATGAGTAAAATATAGATTGTGTGAAACGTGCATGTAACACATTTCTAATTCAATGAGTAGCTAATTCACTGAATCAAAAATGTAAATAAACTTTATGACATTAAGTTATCTCGCGACAATAACTCAATGAAATAACATACACGAAACAGGAAAACAATAGGACAATAATTGATATCCAATTAAATTTTGAATTAATAAATCTACAAAACATGTAATGAATGTGGTATGTGTATGTTAAAGGAAACGGCTTAAAAAAAATGCCCTGTGTGAAGTTGCATAATGAATGTTATTTTTGCACAAATAATAAAATATTATACAACTTATGCAAATGATGATGACTCGAGCCAAACGAACAATTTATGATATAGAAAATTGTGACAGAGTAAATTGTATGGGAAGGGATTTTTTTTTAAATTCTTATTTTGAATTTTAAATATGTAAATATTTAATTAAATGTGATCTGAATATTTAAGAATGGTGATGTTTTATGTTACAAGACACAAATAACTTATCAATCATTAAATATTATCTGATGTTTACCAAAAATTGATATTGAGATATTTTCTCTTTAAAATAAATAAAATATTTATATATATTATGTAGAATCATCTCCTCTCATCTTTTTTTTATGATTAAAGAAATTATATTTCTATCAAATAAAAGATAATTTCATTTTCAATCCATTCCTTTTTCTGTTCTTACTGCAAGTCCAATAAAAAGAAAACTGCCCAGTTAAACTGAGGGCATTGAGCTCACAGGCTAATCACACTAATTGTATATTATACTCTTATTTCAAAGAATTTGAAATATGCCCCTCGAAAAATAAACAAATCAACAATATATTAAGGGGGGGTCATCCCCCCGTTACCCCCTCATAGTTAACTAATGAACCCCTTAAACTAATCAGGGAAGTCTCTAATTACAATGAATATATATACAAAATTTTAAGAAAATTGGATAATTCTGCATGAAAAACACATTTATCTAAATTAAGGGGGATTAGCCCCCCTTTACCCCTTTATACTTAACCAATGAACCCCCAAAACTATTCAGAGAAGCGCATTATCACAATGAACCTATATACAAAATTTGAAGAAAATCGGATAATTCTGCATGAAAAACCCATTTATCTAAATTAGGGGGGGGGGGGGTTATCCCCCCTTTCCCCCTTTATACTTAATCAATGAACCCCCAAAACTATTGACAGAAGCACATTATCAAAATGAACCTATATACAAAATTTGAAGAAAATCGGATAATTCTGCATGAAAAACTCATTTATCTAAATTAAGGGGGGGGGTTATCCCCCCTTTCCCCTTTATACTTAACCAATGAACCCCCAAAACTATTGACAGAAGCACATTATCAAAATGAACCTATATACAAAATTTGAAGAAAATGGGATAATTCTGCATGAAAAACCCATTTATCTAAATTATGGGGGGATTAGCCCCCCCCCCTTTCCCCCTTTATACTTAACCAATGAACCCCCAAAACTATTCAGAGAAGCGCATTATCACAATGAACCTATATACAAAATTTGAAGAAAATCGGATAATTCTGCATGAAAAACTCATTTATCTAAATTAGGGGGAGGGGGTTATGTCCCCTTTCCCCCTTTATACTTAACCAATGAACCCCCAAAACTATTGACAGAAGCACATTATCAAAATGAACCTATATACAAAATTTGAAGAAAATCGGATAATTCTGCATGAAAAACTCATTTATCTAAATTAAGGGGGGGGGGGGGGTTATCCCCCCTTTCCCCTTTATACTTAACCAATGAACCCCCAAAACTATTGACAGAAGCACATTATCAAAATGAACCTATATACAAAATTTGAAGAAAATGGGATAATTCTGCATGAAAAACCCATTTATCTAAATTATGGGGGGTTAACCCCCCGTTTCCCCCCTTTATGCTTAACCAATGAACCTCCAAAACTAATCAGAGAAGCGCCTTATCACAAGGAACCTATAAACAAAATTTAAAGTAAAACGGTTAATTCTATCAAGAGTTATCGCGTTACGTACATACATACATACATACGTACGTACATACAGAACCGATGGGCACATAAGCTCTCAGGCTTTGATAGCCTGTGAGCTAAAAAACAATAATAATAATAATAAAAGGAAGAAAAGAGCATTAGATATTAAAATATATATTTTTTTATCTGAGTGGAGTCAGAAAGAAAATATAATAAAAATAAAGAATAAAAAGAAATAGATGTTAGATCCCCTATATGTTAATAACAATATCCTTAGTGTTTACCATAATTTAAAAGGTAGTAAATCTTTTAACTCATTTACTGATTTGTTTATGTTTTTTTTTATTTATCCTTTCTTAATATGAGGGCAAACACCAATTTCATTTTGCCATCACCTCATTTAATAAAATTACTGATCTAAGTGTAATAAACATGACATCTCATCCTATGTTTAGATAATGAATTAGATTTATGTTTATAGATGAACAATTGTGATAATAAATTTTTATCATACATACACAATTCTTTTTTTTTTAAATTTTTATAAGAGTTGATTCTATGAAATTCATTGATTAAGAAATGTACTATATATAGAAAAGAAGGAAAAATAGTAATTTATGATGAAATAAGAGAATTTACAACAATAGTAACGCAGGTATGTTCATGAAAATAGCACCTAGTGTTTGAACACCTAGTCATGAACACCTAGTGTCAACATACACACACTGTTTATGAAGAAATTTAAATTAATTAAATAAGTACATGCAATGTGAATGATATATTTAATATGTAATTAATACTTGATAGTCAAAACTAAAAAGTTAAAAGTCATTAATTTCCTTTTTAAATTGGAGATTTAGAAGTAAAATATTAAAATCATCTATAATATACATCTCTAACAGTTCATGACAATTGAAATAAAAAAAAAAAAAATATATCTATGTTAAGGTACTGACTGCATATATTACCAATTTGAATTCAACTATTATTTCTTGCAGTTTGAATTTTTTTTTTTATCTTAATTAAATAAAGAGAAGTGAGGAAAAGAAAAAATTTTGAAGACTCTCATTAATTAATTTTACCAATATAATATAGCATTTCCAGGGAAAATCATTCTAAATAAAAAACACAATGATGTAAGTATAAAGTAAAGAGAATAATAAAACAAAATGCAAATTTTTACCTTTATATTTTGAAAGAAAAATTCTCTTCATTTAATAATTAGCAGCTATCTAGCATTTGTGTATCAGATAAAATAAGAAATCGGTAAAATTATATCTGAATATTGATGTTCTAAATATAATATTTTTAAAAGACACTTCTAAATTTCATATGAATGAAGAGAAATACGTATCTACTTTTGAAAAAGCACCAGTAATTTCGTGATAAAACAGTCCCTTCAAGATAAAGTTTTAAAAAAAATACTGCCAATTTATTTATTTATTTATTTTTTTGCTGTTAAAAGCACCTTTATAAAAAGGGAAAAGAAATTGCAAAAATATTTAGAAGGAATAATTAAATACTACATGAATTCATTTTGAGGTTGTATGCATTGATAATATAAAGATACATACATTATATATGAAATATACTTGTTGGTGAAAGCAAATTCTAGCTTGAATATTATCAAACAACTTAATTTTACTCGATTCATCCCTTATTATATAATAAATAGTTAATATTAGAACCATTAATAATGTAGTAAAATAATTTCAATTGTAAAACATATAAAATTACCCAACATGAAATTTCAAAAAGAAATTTTGGTTTTAAAAATGGAGTAGCAATTGAATATAGAGTTTGCCAGCAAACTTAAAATTTAATACATGCAAACTTACCTTTTATATCAATGGCATATCCATATATTAATGCACAAATTTGTTTTGTATGTATATTTATTATGCACATTATTTAAAGGTTTCGGTTATTGAAAGATTTTGAACTTATAAATATTATATAATAATAAAATAAATAATAATAATAATATAATGTGTACGTCTTTGCTTAACAACAAATTTCACACACAGTTATTTCGTGCATTGAAGGTAAATTTGAAAAAGAATTATGCGTAGAGCAGATAGCTTCTCGAATATGTCACAGCAGATAATTAAATGAAGCACTAGGAAGATTGTTTAAAAATTTATGCATATTTTGCAGGAGAGGGAACGTTTTCACGAAAAAGACAAATTCTGTAGAGTTTTATGTTTTCTTAGCTTGATTGTTTATTGTTTTGCATTGAAAGGTAAATCCTGGGATGAGTAACAAAAACGAACACAAATGTGAGGAAAGCCACTTGCAAAAATTTAAGTAAATACAGGGAATAGAGGTGTTGCAAAAACCAGGGCGTGTATTCCAATGAGATGGAGAAATTTTAATCCGACCTTAATGGTGATAGTTTTTTAGGAACAATACAGGACTGTTGCACTAGGATGCGGAAGATGACTCAGAATACTTTCTTTTTTTTTCATTTTCAAACCGATGGGAAAGGCGATCAAATTAGAAGGACCGGAGCCGGGACTGGAGTTGAATAGCAGAATCATGGCCCTGTTTTTTTATATTATTGTAGAACCTGCAATGTTATGCAAATAGTGCAAAGTTGCAGCATCCCCGCCTCGGTACATAGCACTGCATGCTGTAAGGTACTTGGCACCAAATAGTTTGTAGTGTTGAATTCCGGGATCGTTGTTAGCACATTACGAAGAAACACATTAAAGGATGTAGAGCTTGATAATAATTAACCCAGATAGGAGACAGCTGAGCAGGCCATAAATTCTTTATTTTGGAAAAGCATATTGATCAGGATACAGAGGTAAATTAATTTATCACCGGACGTGCGCCGGGAACTAGAATACAATCATACGTACCGAGGCGGGTAGCAGCAGATTACATCATGCTCGAATAGAGCGCAGGCAGAAAAGTGAGTAGTACATGCCATGGGCAGAACTTACCAGAATTCTATTAAATTCGCCAAAAAACAGTTCAAAAAGGTTACAATTAGCGTCATTTTCAAAGAACAGAGATCATATTATTTGGAAATTATATTATTTCTTAGGACCATAATTACAAATTTATCTCTGAATGACTTTTAGCCAAAGAAAATTCTAGAAAGACATTAACTTATATATCATGACATTTTTATGAGAAAACGGAAATCTAAAATTATCAAATAAATAATTACTTGTGATTTATTGGCAGAAAGCAATCATTAAAAACTATTAGCTTAGGAAAATGTTATCGAAATGATTAATGATAAACATCAAGTGAAGGAGGATGTTTATAATTATAAAGCAAGAGAAAATACATTACGAAAATTTATTGGTTGGGAAATTACTAAATTATTTAGAAAGCGCAATACGGGATTAATTTCCAATATGGTATTGCAAAACGCAGAAATATAAATGTTGTTTTCTTTATTTCATAATTACCTTCAGTGCTTAGAAGAAAGTAAATTTAAGATAAAATTATTTTGTGATTGTAATATTTCATTTACACTTTGATTACATGTTTAGTTGGCAAAATGTTTAAGTGATGCAACTGACAAATGAATGTAATTTTGAGCTATCTTAGGGAAGCATATAAATATTAAATATTTATTAAATAGGGCTGGGCTTAAAATGGATATAGTCAAATTTTGTTATTTCTAGGACAAAATTTAAGAATTAGCTTAAATGAAGGATAAATTTTAAGAATAAGAATAAAAGCAAGGAGAATAAATTAATATATGATAATTTATATCATAGGGGGGGGGGGGGAGAGATGAAACAGTTTTCTGTCAAGTAACTAATTAAGACTACCGGAGTAGTACTTGCTCAAAGAATGGGACTCGTAGAAAAGCTTAGAACTGAAAAGAAAAATTTGCTGAAGTTACTATTTGAAAATAGTGGTAATTATCTATACATAACAGTAATTAAACACTACGGATGAAGCTAAAAATGTCAAATGTGTTAAATGGAATTAGTTCTGTTGAAATCAGAGCAGTAGTATGTGTATAATAAAAAGAGTGTCAAATAACAAAAAAACCACCACTAGGGGGCACGCAATAAAGTACAATAAATGCGATATTTAATAAAAAGTCGTTTACCACCACCCCCTTTCCATTTCCCAAATAAAGAAAAGTTGGCCTGTTAGCGAGTAAAGCCTACTATTCTGCTCTATCATAATATAATATCTGTCATGTAGACTAAATGCAATATTTAATAAAAAGTAGTTTCCCGCCTTCTTCCCTTCTATATTAATAATCCCTATTCGCATTTGGCAACATTTCTTTATTAATTATATCATTGTCCATTGGCATTTTATTTATTTTTCTATACAAAAATCAGGTTTTAGTTAAATTGAAAAATTACCGGCCGATTTTCAAAATTTTTAGAAAATCTTAATCCCCAGCCCAGTTTAAGCAAGGATGTACAGTTTTCCAATCCAAAAATTTAATAATTTTATATACCTTATACTAATCCCACTCAATTTTTAATTCTGTATTTTTATTATATCTTCCTCCCTTCAATCAGAGCTATGTCTGGCATGAAATGACGTGTTAAAATCTATTCTTTTTCTGCAATCAATTTAATAAAATATACTAATCAATATATCCAGTTGTAATTATCTGATTTTTATGAAAATTAGATTCTGGATTCAGCGTTACATTCTGTTCATAGATGTTTAATTTTCAAACTGGTTAATAAAATAGTTTTAATAATTGTATAGAGGTGAAAAAGTGCCTAGTCTGCCATTTTATATTATGAAAAAGATAATATTTCGTAATCTAGAATTATCAAAATGTGTGCACTGTCCTCTTGAAATGAAATAAAGTCATTTTCCATTTTCATTAAAAAGTTTTTAATTAATATTTCGAAAAGTTACTTATACTTATAAATTTTAATTTTTTGAAATCGTGTTTTTTTTAAAAAATGTTTATACATCTAATATCAAATTGATAAACATAATAGTTTTATTTATTTGAATAGGTCCACAAAACTGTGAGTTGACTTTCAATCTTGCAGCCCCTATTTACAATAACTCTCTTTTCTGTCTGGTTCCAATTCTAAAGTCTGGTCAGTTTTTGGCCGAAATAAAGAAAAGTTACAGTCTGATTTTAACAAAATTTGCATTTGTGGAATCAGAAAAATAAACTACGTATATATATATATAACAAAATTTTAAATTTATCGCGATAAACCAAAGTATTTTTATTCCATCCTAGTCTAACTTACTCTATAATATTTATTTCCTCCGTTTATTAAAATATTTTAACTCTATGTATTCCGAAAAAACCTCGTATCTAAATTCAATATTTCAATGGCTGCTAATTAGTTCAATAAATCGCGTCTTTATCTTTAAATTATAAAACTCCCTAATATTCATACTTTAAAAAACCCGCATAATTCCCTTTTAATTTTCTAAATTCCTAAAAAGACTATTTATTTTAATCAGTTCCGATATTAAAAATAATTCGCCAGATCATAAAATCTTTTTCTTATATTAAATGTAAAAGCATTTATTCTAATCCCATTCTGGCTATGTTCCAAATTCGATAAACCATTTCTCTTCTTCTTTTTTTTTCTTTCCCTAAAAGTCAAAATCATTCCATATTCTCGAACCAATTAACTAACGATAATCAATTAATCTAAAACACTCTGGGTCATAGCTAAATCATCGAACATCATGGAACTTTCGAGAATTTTCTTTCGCGCCAAAAATTAGCGGAAACCATTTTATTACCATATTCTGGAGCCAGCGCAAAGAATCCCGGTTAGATCCCAGCTCACGATTGGCACACGTGACCATGTATTCCTACTCTTACTGAAAGAATGTATCGTCGCCTTTTCCGTTTCGGAGAGCATTCTATTCGGAGATCCGAAGATGTGATGCACTGATGAAAGCTAGACGTATTCGTATAAGAACATTCGAATAGAGAGACGCTAGTTCGAAGTTTGATTTGTTAGGTTAATGATGGAATCTCTGCCTGGTATTGGCGTGGAGTCCAGTATGTTTTTTCTTATATGCCTGCGGAATGTTTATTTTAAATAAATGGCCATCGTGCTCTGCTGTAGTGGGAGCCGTGACTGAAACGAAAAGAGGACTCGAGTGAAAGCAGATTCTTCCCTGATGTCAATTTACGCTTCAGAATAAAAACTTCTGTGTTCTTGAATGAGATGCTTAATTATGATTACGTACACACACCATCTAATGTGGAGTGCTGGAACTTCCTCTTCGGTTGATTATGTGAAAAGAGCCCATCTTATTTTCAAAAAAACATTTATTAAAAAATGTTACTACTCAAGCAACTCGGCCTTAAAAATCACCACAGAATTATTTTAGTCGACAGGATTTTTTTTTATCTGTGTTTCAATGGATTTCGAGTTTAATTTTTTAAGGAATTATCGAGTGATGGAACATTTTCATACTTTTGTTCTGACCGGAGACGTCTTTTTACAGTAAGCCAATGCACGAAAGTTTTGGTGATAAAAAGATTTCGTAAAGTTGATCCTAAGGGATTAGGAAAGTGTACGACTTGGTATTGTCAGGAAATCTTCTTGTGAAATATGTCCAGAATGACTGTAAGTTGGTATTTTTATTTATTGATATTTTTATATGTTGATATTTACTACTTGTTATTTTTAAAATATTTTATTTTTCTTGTTCTTCATTGTTTATTTAATAGCAAACTAAGTTTTAATCTACTCTGAAAATTACAGGGTTTAAATGCTATTATGTGTTGATTAGATTACTGTTTTAAAAATTATTTCTGTTGCAAATATAGTTGTATACAAATATTTAAGTGTTGTTAAGGTTAATTAATTAATTTATTTGATGATTTAGTATGATACGTCATCGTAATGTTAAAGACAGTGGTATAAATTTTATATTTTCATGTTTTAAGAACAGATAGTCTTTAAAAAAAAAAAAAAAAAAAAAAAAAAAAAAATTCTTTTATTTTTAAAATGTTACTGAGATCGAAATTACATATTTATTTACTATTTTATCTATTTCGTTATTTGTATGGTATATAGTGTTATAAGTTTAACATTTAATGTTTTTAAGATCGGGATATTTAAAAGAAGATCGAGTTAACTCTTTTGTTAGATTAAATATTATGGCAGAACCAAAATTTATAGCATTTGATCCAGATTTAGGAGTTGAGATACAAGCGTGGTTAAAATACTTTGATGATACTTGTGAAAAAGAAAAGAAGGATGATGATTGGAAGTTTAAAAATATTTCTCAAAATTTAAAGGGAGAAGCTCTTAAGATTTACATTAATGATTGCCTTAATTGCACTAAATACGAACAGATAGCTGATATCTTAACTGAGAATTTTATTAGGGTAAATATCCCGAAATTTTCTGAATTTTCTGCTTTGAAATTGGATAGTTTAAGTAACTTAGAAACTTATTTTAGAAAGAAAATTGAAATTGGTAGGAAATTGCATTTATGTGAAACTATATTACTACAAGGATTAACCGATGGTTTAAAACCAGAATATCAAAATTATCTAATTGTTAACCCTCCTGAGAGTACGACAGAATGGTATAGAATTGTTAAGCAATTTGTGGAAGTTTCCACCCCTGCTGTTACATGTCCATCATTACCAAGTAAACCTAATGCAACTAATTTTGACATTCCTCGATATAGTGTGCAGCCTAATAGACCAAATTTTCAACAAATTAATACTCCTAGGCATTGGATTCAGTCAAATCGGCCCAATAATCAATTTAATTCTCCTCGAAACTGGTTAAACGACCAAACTATAATTTTCAAAGACCTAGAAATTTCCAAAACGGAGTACAAAACAATTATTTCCAGAACCAGTACCCATCTAGGCCATGTAGAATTTGTGTAAACAAGGGTGTAATGAATGCTTTTCACTGGGAAAAAGAGTGTATTTTTAATAACAACTCAACACCCTCTGATACTCTTCCAATTGGTACTCCTAATGTTTGACAATTAATTGTGTATGGATATACGAATAATTATAATTTACCATGTGTCGTCGATACCGGTTCAACTATCGCAATTTTACCATTAAATTTTGTTAAAAAATTGAATGCTAAAATTGAAATTATTCCTCCAGTTACTATTGGTCAGGCAAAGGGATTTTTACAAATTAATCAAAAGTGTAGTATTCTTCTTAAAGTGGGTAAAATCCAAAAATATGTTAACTTTTTAGTATGTGATACAGATTTGGATTACTGCATCTTGGGGTTAAAAGAATGTTCAAAATTTGATTTAAATATAAATTGTAAGAATTGTACAGTAAAACAGGGAAGGAAGATTATAAATAGGAGTATATCCATACATGATGAGAGATCACTTCATTTTAATACTGTGACTGTAAATAAATTGCAACAAGGTAATGATAACTTGATAACTTCTGATTGTGATAGTTTGAATTTATTTAATGATGGTAACTTGATAACAACTTATAATGAAGATATTATTTCATGTAAAGATGAGTTATTAACAAATGGTGATAGTAATGAGAGTTTAAATGGATATAATGATGACAAAGTATCACCATATACTAATGAAAATTTTGTGAATACTCAGGACTTTTTTGCAGCTAATTACAATGATTGTAACGTGCAGCCTGATTACAGAAGTTCAATGACTCCTCAAAATTTTCGCGATATTAATGATTATGATTCAGATTTAATTGGGGAAATAAATTTAATTGAAAATGGGGATTTAAGGGAAATAGTTCAAAATTATAGGGATATATTTGCAAAACATAAATATGAAGTGGGTAAGATAAATATTGAACCACAACGCGTTTTACTAAAATCTGACCTACCTATATCTTTGAGGCCCTACAGAACTTCCCCCTTAGAAGAAAAAGAAATAAAAAATCAAGTTCAATCTTTGTTAGCGGCTGGTCTCATAAAAGAAAGCAATAGTCCTTATTCTGCCCCCGTCACCTTGGCTATGAAAAGAGAGGAAGGTAAAAAGACCCGACTATGTATAGATTATAGGAAATTAAATGCAATAGTTAAAAACGATGCAGAACCTTTACCTCGTATCGATGAAATTTTAGATAAATTGAGTAGTGCCCAGTATTTTTCCACTTTGGACTTAGCCTCTGGCTACTGGCACATACCAATACATCCATCCGATACAGAAAAATTAGCTTTTGCCACCAATTTTGGCCTCTTCGAATGGCTGGTGCTCCCCTTTGGTATAAAGACAGGGCCCCCAGTATTTAATAGAACCATTAGAAGAATCCTCAATAAGTACAAAATTGATTTTGCTTGTCATTATTTTGACGATATCATAATTTTCTCCTCCTCTCTAGAAGAACATTTAAATCACTTAGCGAAAATCTTTGAAATCTGTAAATTAGAAAACCTTAAACTTAAACTTTCTAAATGTAAACTAAATCAAAATAAAATTAATTTCTTAGGCTATGAGATCACCAATGGGACTTTAACTCCAGCTAATACCAATATTGAGACAATTAAAAAATTGAAACATCCCTCTAATGTTAAAGAACTACAACGATTTTTAGGTTCCATTAATGTTTATCACAAATTCATAGATAAATATGCTGAAATTAGATACCCCCTCAATAAATTACTTAGGAAAAACACAATATGGGAATGGAACTCAGAATGTCAAACCTCTTTTGAGAAATAAAAAAATACTCTAATTGCAAAACCAATTCTAAAAATTTATGACCCAAAATTACCCCTCCACATGTTTGTAGATGCCTCTCAGGTAGCAGTAGGTGCAGTTCTAAAACAACCAGGGAAAGATAATTTTTTGCATCCTATTGCTTACCATTCTAGAATTTTGAAGAGTTATGAACAAAATTACTTTATAACTGAATTGGAATGTCTTGCTATCATAGATACTCTTGATAAGTTTTATCACTATTTTCATGGTACTAAATTCACAATCCATACCGACCATGCATCTCTGGTATGGTTAAAGAATGTTAAAAATCTAAGAGGTAGACTTTTTCGATGGTCTTTAAAACTTAGCATGTTCGATTATGAGATCAAGTATCAAAAAGGTTCTACAAATGTCGAAGCAGACATGTTGTCATGAAATCCTGTTGCTTATCTTAATCAACATGTAAGTTTATTATTGGACAAAAAAGAAATTATAGCGATGCAAGATAAAGATAATGTTTGTGACAGAAAATACAAAAAAGAGAATGGAATTATAATTATTCAGAGAAAAGGATTAAAAAAAATAGTAGTACCAATGTCACTCAGGAGAAAATTATTACATATTGCTCATGATAATTTTGGACACTTAGGTATACAAAAAATGCTTAATTTAATATCTCCAAACTATTATTGGCCCAACATGACAATAGACATTACACAATTTGTTAAACATTGTGATACATGCCAGAGAAATAAAAAAACAAAACAAAAAAAGATTTGGCTTGTTACAAGCTATGCCAGCCACAGATCAACCTTTTGAATGTCTTTCTATTGATACTGTGGGTGGATTTAATTATTACAATTCAACAAAAAAATTCTTACACATAATAATAGATCATGCAACTAGGTTTGTTTGGGCTTTTCCATCCAAAAGTGTTACTACCGAAACATATACAAACTGTTTAAAACAAATTTTCAATATACAAGCACCTAAAACAATACTTAGCGATAGACATAAATCTTTTAGGTCTCCAAGATTCAAAAAATTCCTCAGAAAATATCATATTCAACATTTTACATCATCACATCACCCCCAAACCAATGGTAAGGTAGAACGAGTTAACCAGACTATAGTTACTAGACTTAAATGTAAAGTTAATTCCATTTCTTCTAAAATACCTTGGACTAGATTATTAGACCAAGTCATCCAAGAATACAATAACACACCACATTCCATAACCAAATTCCCACCTGCCTATTTATTTTATGGTCAATTACCTTATGAATCTCCTTTAAAACAAAATTATTACCCTCCTGTTAATAAAGCACTCAAAATTGCAAAAGCGCGAACTTGTGAATTCCACCTTAAAAGTAAAAGACTCTATGATAGAAAATTTGTTGAATCTCCACTAGAAATACAAGATTATGTAATTTGTGAAGAATTTAAATATCCTAACACTCGAAAATTAGAACCTACTTTCTCTGGGCCATACAAAATAATAAATAAACTTTCTGATGTGACCTATGAAATAGACAAATTTAATTATGAGACTAAATTAAATTCAGTTATTGTACATGTGTCAAAATTACGACCATATTTTTCACCAAATAATTTCAGACTATTTCATGAGCAACCCAAACAACAATCAAAACCACCACAGACATCACAATCACCATCACAAAATCAAACTAAAGTAAAAACAATAGAGTAAATTCTAATTATTTAAATATCTCTTATTACAATAGTTTTCAACATTATCAGGTATGTTCTTGGTGCGCAACGAGAATATTACTTGTTTTTGAGAGTTTTTGAGGTTGAGTAGACACCTTATGCAGGCATAAGATGTGTATTTTGATTTTAGGAATTGTCAAATTGATGTTGAAAAATGAAATTAAATGTTTTAATTCTATATCAAAATAAACTATTTTTACTTTATTTACTTTTTCTTAAACCAATTGTTTCAAAAATTTAATATTATGTTATTTACTTCAATAGATAATCAAATAGTAACCGTTTATAAGTATTTCTATAATTATATAAATGATTGGATAGTGATGATGTGATTTTACAGTGATTGTTTTGTGTGACAATAGAAAATTAAGTATTTAAACAAAATTGCCTTTGTATTCCAGTTCTCAGCCAAAATTAACATCTTTTATTGTTATGTATTGTCTTTATTTATTCTAAGTTTGCCAAAAAAAACAACTCTCTGCATTTAGGATATGAATACTTATAACTTAACAGTATAATTTTGTAAAAGGGTATCAGAGGAAAAAATTATTGTAAGGTTGAGAGTTCAATTTCTAAATATTTAGATTTAAATTTATTTGGATTTTGAAATTATTATTATTTTTTTTTTTTTGTATACTTTCGACTGGCAAAAATACTTTCTTATATGATTAAAAAATAAGAAATTTATTTATTTGCTATGTAATTATTTTATTCCTCAACCAATATTTTCCCTAACAATAAATAAACAAACTGTGATATTTTCTTAAATTATACAAATGTTATTATAATATTATTATTTCTACTATTGAATTATATTATGAATTACTACATATGTTGAGAAGTATTAGTTATATTGAAAGTTATTATTGTTATGTTTATGAATTGAATTTTATTATAGCATTTATTTATATTATTGAAGAGTTATATTACTTATTAGTGAAAAAATGTTTGACAAAAATTAGTTAAAGATGTTGGGATCCCAACAGAAATATAACAAATCCCACAGGAATATAACAAAGATAACATATTCCAGGTATGAAATAAATGACCAAGAAAATAATTTGATAAACAAACCTTTAAAGGTAGTTTCATATTACCAAAAGACATGCTTATTATGTAGAAAAATTAATGTGATGCTTAAGAGAAGATGTTGTGACAAGTGCTAGCATTATACAGTCATTATAAAGTATTGGTAAAAATGACTATAGTTTTAAAATTTGATGGAAAAATGTCTCTATTTTCAGCCTTTACATAAAAATGTATTTTTAAGAAAGGGACTGCAGTAATCATTTTTTTTTTTAAACAAAATGAGGACTTATCACGATCCAAGAAAGAGACTGAAATAAAAAGTTGGATCTAATGAACTCAAATTTGAATGAAGTCGAATTTTTTTTAAAACTTTGTTTTAACACTTTGCTAGTGACTACTTATTCTAAAACTTGTGAACTTGGTAAAAGCAAAATTTTGTTACTATTATTATCCTGTTTTTCTTGTTTATTAATATTTATTATTTATTCTTATTGTATTTTTCTTGTGCACTTACAAATGGTAAGTGAGATTGTAACATTTTTGTATTTCAGGGAGATCTTCTTTCACGTCCTTCTTCAAAATTGTTAACTTCCAAAATTATTATACTTCGTTCTTTTTAAGTTCTTCTCTTTCGCCAATGCCAGTGCAGGCTCACTCTAAACAACTTTAAAATTTAATTTTTTTTTCTCTCGTCTGAAACCGCCGTTTATAAAACAGCTTGTTCAGTCAAGAGTTTTTAGGGGGGGGGGGGGGGGGAAATATAACAAAATTTAAAATTTATCGCGATAAACCAAAGTATTTTTATTCCATCCTAGTCTAACTTACTCTATAATATTTATTTCCTCCGTTTATTAAAATATTTTAACTCTATGTATTCCGAAAAAACCTCGTATCTAAATTCAATATTTCAATGGCTGCTAATTAGTTCAATAAATCGCGTCTTTATCTTTAAATTATAAAACTCCCTAATATTCATACTTTAAAAAACCTGCATAATTCCCTTTTAATTTTCTAAATTCCTAAAAAGACTGTATTTATTTTAATCAGTTCCGATATTAAAAATAATTCGCCAGATCATAAAATCTTTTTCTTATATTAAATGTAAAAGCATTTATTCTAATCCCATTCTGGCTATGTTCCAAATTCGATAAACCCTCTTCTTTTTTTTTCTTTCCCTAAAAGTCAAAATCATTCCATATTCTCGAACCAATTAACTAACGATAATCAATTAATCTAAAACACTCTGGGTCATAGCTAAATCATCGAACATCATGGAACTTTCGAGAATTTTCTTTCGTGCCAAAAATTAGCGGAAACCATTTTATTACCATATTCTGGAGCCAGCGCAAAGAATCCCGGTTAGATCCCAGCTCACGATTGGCACACGTGACCATGTATTCCTACTCTTACTGAAAGAATATATCGTCGCCTTTTCCGTTTCGGAGAGCATTCTATTCGGAGATCCGAAGATGTGATGCACTGATGAAAGCTAGACGTATTCGTATAAGAACATTCGAATAGAGAGACGCTAGTTCGAAGTTTGATTTGTTAGGTTAATGATGGAATCTCTGCCTGGTATTGGCGTGGAGTCCAGTATGTTTTTTCTTATATGCCTGCGGAATGTTTATTTTAAATAAATGGCCATCGTGCTCTGCTGTAGTGGGAGCCGTGATTGAAACGAAAAGAGGACTCGAGTGAAAGCAGATTCTTCCCTGATGTCAATTTACACTTCAGAATAAAAACTTCTGTGTTCTTGAATGAGATGCTTAATTATGATTACGTACACACGCCATCTAATGTGGAGTGCTGGAACTTCCTCTTCGGTTGATTATGTGAAAAGAGCCCATCTTATTTTCAAAAAAACATTTATTAAAAAATGTTACTACTCAAGCAACTCGGCCTTAAAAATCACCACATATATATATATATATATATATGTATATATATATATACCATGAGTTTTGAAGAATCAATACCTCCAATAGTTTTCTTAATATTCGAGGAAAGTGAAAATGATAATATTTCATTGTCTGGAATTATCAAATATTAAAATTCTGATTCTCAGGTGCACCAGGACAGGTTTTGGACTATCCTCACCTAAATTTTCAGTCTTTTAAGTGTGGTAGATTTCACTAGCCGTCACACACAGAGAGACAGGCAGACAAACGACTTTATTAGTATAGGTTATTGTACTTTTACATAAATATTATTCCATGATTTTTATGTCAAAAGTATAATTCTAATTAGTCAATATAACCTTTAAAGATATTTAAAATTATTGTCATCCGTTGCATTATTTTATATTTCTTTTCATTTTTTTTATTAACAAATATCATTTAAAAAACAATGTTATGATTTTATAAATTAATGATAATAATGTTAGAGATTAGCATTCCTTAATACAGATTCCAAGAAAGGGAAAAATAATGAAAAAAAAAATGTGAATGATCAAGACACATACTTACTAATGTTTTTTTACATTGTTATGTTTGCAAATTAACAGAAACTATGAAAGTTAAAGCTGTTAATGTTAAGCAATTATTGTATTTAAATTGTATTTAATAAATATTTCTTAACAGTATTTAGATATAATTGAAAGTTCTGCTTTCATACTTCTTAAACACTTAGAGTATTATTTTACATTATTCAGTAAAGAGAGTGCTCCATTATCTGTGCCTGGAAAAACGACGATCCCAATGAGACGTTTGCAAGGTGAGCATTTTATCTATTTTTTTCTTTCCAGATTATTTTGATTTTTGATTCCATTTTGCATCATTTTGTGGTCTTTGATGTATTGTTCTATTGCAAAGTAGTAAGTTTTTGTCTTTCAGGTAATATAAAGTTACTAATACAGGAAAAAAAATCTAAAATAAAATTTTACCTGTATATAATTTCTTATTTTCAATACACAATTATGATCTTACTATCTTCATTGTTAAAATTTTCTAAAGAGCTATATTTATAAAACTTTATATATTTTACTATGTTCTATTTTGAACTGTTTTACTATGCAGATAACAACAACTTTAGTTTCCTCACTTTTTATAAATTTGAAATACAGTAAAATGCCAAAATTCTGAACGGAAAAAAATATCTAACATTTTTCAAATGCTGTTTTTTTTTTTTTTTTTTTTTTTTTTTTTTTTTAAGGCTATACTTTAGTCTAAACTGGCTACTTTCTTCCACATTTGCAATGTGATTTTCATTCAAAAATTCATGAAAGTTTCCTGTATTCTAATTCACATACCATGAAATTGAACACCATATTTTGCATTTTATAACAGTGACAAACCTTTTAAAAATCACCTTCAAATTTAGTGTTTTGAATCGATTTTCGGGATATGACAATGACAGAAAAATGATCATCAGGTAGCAGTTGGCTATCAAGATGTATCAAATAGGGATTTATAGGAAAACAGAAAATTCTATTCGATCCTCAGATATCAAATTCAGAAAGCATAAAAATTTGAAAATATCTGAAAATTTTAAGAAACTTGAAAATATGCAAAACAAAAAATCTATAATTTTTCAACAAATGCTTTAAATTTTGTTTCCTTTTTAGAATAGTAACCTTATTTATTCTTATTTCACTTTATTTGTTTTGTAGATTCTACCGCAGGTGCAAGATCTCCTCAAATCCCTAACAGTCCTAGATTTGCTGATACTTCTGCACCCTTTCCATCACAATTTGACTTTGAAGGTTTTAAGACAGATGTTCAAGCTACACTTGGAGAACCTTTTTTTAGAAAGCTGAAACCCATTGAACAAGTAAGTATCTAGATATTGATATTATGAGAATACATGTTCCATGTTCAATGTGAAATTAAACTGCTGTTCATATTGTTTTAATGAAGGAAGATAATATTTTTGCAGGTCTCTGATTTCTCATTTTTTTTTTTTTCCTCTTTTGTAATTTTCTTGTACCTTCTTTTCTCTACATTAGGGGTCTTCAATATTTCATGCTCCATGGCCACATCAGTAAACTCTTTAAGTTCTGCAGGCCATCCATAAACCATAAGTCTTATAACCTACTCTAAATAGTGTCTGTTACAAGACCAGAGGCATATTATATTGTATGCAGCACTGTTGAATTTCAGTATTCTCATTTACTTCTTGATTTAAACAAGACATCTTATTTATTTATATTTACAAGTAACATTTAAATTTATCACCAGACATTCTATACAATTACCTCATTTAGTATGATAGTAGTAATACATAACAATAGTAAAATTAATTCATCGATAAGCATTCAAGAAAACAAAGGACATTAGCAACACTGTGCTACAGTAACAATGTATCATATTAGTATATGAGTAAACATACCTATAAGCCATTGGGATTCATCTATTAGGTACTGTCCGTCTTTTTTATGGTATGAAAGAAGCAAATTCACTTTGTCAGCATTTGTGTTGATATGGGTGGCTTTATCGCTGTTTTTTTTTTTTTTTTTTAAATAACACTTTTCAACATAGTTAAAGTGTTTGATTCGTCTGTCTGTCCAAGCTCTAACTCTCTTAAATATACTACAATATCCACATAACTGATATATGTTATTGAGGTCTATCATGGAATATTTCCTATTTAAAATGAAGTATGCACTTATAGTTCGTATGCAAAAACACTCAAAAGAATTTGGATACATGTTCTATGGATGAAGATTGTTTGAAGTACATTATACTAATGTTAATTTATTTCAAGCATTAATAAATTAATATACAATGTTGATCACATTACAAAATGGTTGTTCATTTACAATGACATCACTTATTTACAGGGATATACAAAAGAATTCAATTGCATTATTTTCATTAGGCAATGATTCTTTAAAATGTGCACTTTGTGAAATTGATATACACTATATTGCCAAAGGTGATTGGTCTCTTGCAATTTTAGACGTTTTGTTAACTATCTAGAAAAATACATGAGGAATTAACCTGAAACTGCAGGTGTGTAAACAGTATAGTATATGTTATATATTTCCATGAGGATTTTTTCCCGAAACCCCATAGGGGACTGTCAACAAATTGAAAAAGAACGAATATATTTTGGATAACCCTGTAAAAACTAATGTAGCAAAAGCGTTCAAACTCGAGATTATGAATAAGTGGCTTATTGTAATATACTGTGTTCATTTTTATGAGGATAGCATGTATACTCGTAGAGAAATCAAGGTTTTTATAAAAACAGTCCCAAATTTCGCCAAGTGTTTTACTTATAATTTGCAGAGTTCTTAATATAAAACAATTTTCTTTTCAGAAAATATGACAAACAACATTGTACATAATACTCTGCAATCAGAATTAAAAAATAATAAAAATTAGATGAAAAATGAGCAGGTTTACTAAAAAATGTTTCACTGTGCATGCACGAATGCAATCAAAATATAATATGCATAATGTATTAGCTAAGTATATAGAGCAACTTTTGTGAAAGTCTCAAAATCATAGCCTGAAAATTCTGAAAATTATCGTCGATAGAATAAGCTCGAAATCCGTTGTTCCCAAAAAGAAAAGGGGTTGTATCCAAATAGAGTAGTACATGCAATATTGTGTACGCTATCTTGGCACTAATCAACAGATATTTGATACAACCCCTCATCTCTTTGCTTCTTTTTGGGAACAACGGATTTCGAGCTTATTGTATCGACGATAATTTTCAGAATTTTCAAGCTGCTATGATTTTGAGACTGTCACAAAAGTTGCTCTATATACTTAGCTACTACATTATGCATATTATATTTTGATTGCATGCGCAGCGAAACATTTTTTAGTAAACCTGCTTATTTTTCATCCAATTTTTATTATTTTTTAATTCTGATTGCAGAGTATCATGTACAATGTTGTTTGCCATATTTTCTGAAAAGAACTTTTATATTAAGAACTCTGCAAATTATAAGCAAAAAAAACTTGGCGAAATTTGGGACTGTTTTTATAAAAACCTTAATTTCTCTATGAGTATACATGCTATCCTCATAAAAATGAACACAGTATATTACAATAAGCCACTTATTAATAATCTCGAGTTTGAACGCCTTTGCTACATTCGTTTTTACAGGGTTATCCAAAAGATATTCGTTCTTTTTCAATTTGTTGACAGTCCCCTTTGGGGTTTCGTGAAAAAATCTTCGCGAAAATATATAACCTATACTATACTGTTTAAACACCTGCAGTTTCAGGTTAATTCCTCATGTATTTTTCTATAGTTAACAAAACGTCTAAAATCGCAAGTGACCAATCACCTTTGGCAATATAGTGTATGTTATCGAGGTGCACAATGCATAAACAGGTAAAATAAAATTCTTCACAATCGGATCAAGTTTTGTAGATTTTGCTGTCAGCAGCGACATTTGACATGAAGCAGAAGTAGCTGTTTCATTATTAGAGCCAGTTGTAGTCTTTTCAATTAATTTCTGACTTGATTTCAGTACTTTTAACTTGCTTTATAAAAAAATCAGTTAATTTTTATATTCTTCGTGCTTAGTTTGTAAATATTTACGGATATTTGCTAGTTTCAGACACTCATTTGACAGTATATTGTAACACAGGCAGGTTGTTTCTCATTACTCATACAGGTGTTCGTAAATTCTAATTTTAAATATTCTTCAGAGTATGTATGTTTATTCCTTAGTGGTATTTTTCTCTCTGTTCAAATGTGAGTTGTTGCACCATCATCATCTAAGTTTGACTTGTTTACAATTTAATGTACTACTCTGTAACTGCTCAACCATATCTTGAATTTAAATCCCTGGCGACTCATCCTACAAGCACAGGTAGATTTCGAAGATGCAGACCGTGGGGCGCCTGTTTGTTGGGAATTGCGGAAGAAATGACATTTTTGCCATGATGCGGCAGTTGGGCAGCAGTTACTTCAAAACCTAACTTATTTGCAGGCAGAGCCGGCATGTTTTAATTTTTTTTTGCTATAAGGGGTTGGTCCTATAAAAAACTTGTCAATATAAAAGTTTTTCATAATAGTAAGAGGATTTATAATAAATTTAAGTGGATTTGATATCTTGTGAATTGACGAAGTTATGAAATTTTTTCTTCTAAAACCCCCCTTCGGGACATTTTTAATGATATCAAAAATCTGTCATACATAAATGTTTGGCCCTTTTCCTAGAAGTAATAATAACTTTAAACAGATTCAATACGTATCATAATTAAGAAGTTATGGGTTTTTTTTTTCAGTTTTCACAAAAAGCCTCCACGGTTCGATATTGCCCATTAACGAACTTGACCAAGATTTTATGTATCCGTTTGGAAGAGATTTGTGCAGAGTTATGGGAGTTATCATGTCCATAAAAAAGTGACATAGATAGATAGATATATGTATAAAGTTTTGGACTGGGGGTGGTTTTGTGTTCTCAGAGTCATAATCGGCGTAGATCTGCAAAAATTTTTCAAAAATTCCAACTTATGGGAGAATGTAATAGGTAGTATTTCTTACGAAATCTACCTAAAATATTGTTGAACTATGTATGTGTGTAACAATACAGAGTAAAGTCTGGGCTTGAAGATCCCCCAGGGTTCTGCAAACCACAATTTAAGAACTGCTTGCTTAAATAATTTATGATACAACTAAGGTATATTTGGGAATAGAAGGGCTGTATTATGATCGTGAAACATACGTGTCTTCTTACACCAATGACATCTCGTTTTTAAAGTACTCTTTGACAAGTATAATCTACCATGCTTCATCAGTGCTATGACGTACATAAGTATTAAAATCATCTCAGATCTGCACCAGTTCAAAGTAATCAGTTTAAAATTTGAATTTCAAATAGATCTAAAATTTCTATCTTCAAGTATTGTGCTCTCTCATATGCACAAATTCAACAGTGATTCCTGTTTCCTGTGGTTCATCTCACTATGATAATTTTAGCCATTATACTTCGTGATCATGTGTCATTCCCATCCCATATAACTCTTAAGTAAATTACTAATTCATTTTAGATAACATTGAAAATTAATTTATCTGATACTCATTTAAACTTTTGTGTCACAATCATTATTTTGAATTTTTAGATTTATAACTGTCGTATTCTTGTATTGGTAAATATCTATTTTCTATTTTACTATCAGTTTATTTTTATATTTGAACTTTTAACTGATAACTTATTATTTTTTAGCATTTATCTCAAGGACAAGGCCATGTGAGCTTTCTTGAAGCAATAATGAATCGCATGAAAAGATTAATGAGAACTCAAGCCAGATGAAACTAAATTATATTTAAGATGTAATTAATTTAAGGACTTTCAAAATCCTCCTTAAAGAGATTGTCAAAGTCGTGTGAATTTTCTTGAAGTAATAATGAATCACATGAAAAGATTAGAAGAACTCAAACCAGAGGAAATTAAGATCACATTAAAGATGTAGTTAATTAAATGACTTTTATCTGAAATTCTCTTTAAAAGGATTGTTCCAGTGTTTTCTTGTGATAAGCACACAAAATTTGTATTTTGCACGAATGGATTTGTATTTAAATGCATATTTTATTGTAAAATAAAAGTTTTTTATCTTTCTATATTGATATTTTATTTTGTAATTTAATTTAATTTCTCACTCTCATAGTTCCAAAATCTTAAAATAATTTTCCAGCAAATAAAACCTGTATGCATTTTTAAAAATTTATCTTTTTTTCTTTAAAAAAAAATGCAGAATATCATCTTGTTTATTCCATCAAAGTTACAGTAAAAACTGACCGAAGACAGCAAATGCAAATAAAACAAATTATCAATCGTATTTTAACTGCATTAGAGGGTGACATTATCTGTTTCTATAAAAAAATGTGGGATAAAGAAAAATGAATTGAGCATTTGAATTTAAATTTTGCTTTTTAATCATAAATATAAAATAAACCCGTGCAGCAACTATGTCCCACTTTATCTTTATTGGACATTTTTTTTTATAATCATTGTTGCGATACTTTATTTTTGTGGCGACACTAATTTGAGAAAAACCTTTCATTTCATTTATGAAATCAATGCCAATTTAATTTTTAATTAATTGCAATTTTTAATCAAAATACATATTTTAACGAAATGTGAGTGTACTATGTCAGAAGCCTCTTCAAAATCCTTTCATATGGTATCTCATTTATTATTCTGTGTTTTGTACTTGCTTAGAAAAAGGGATGTTGACAACCAAAATAATATATAGGATTTTTCAGATGCTTGATTAAACTCTTTAAGAAAAATTAAGAATAAAAATATTGCAAATTAGTCAGGCCAGAATATCATCTCATTTATTCCATTAAAGTTACAGGAAAAGCTGATGGAAGATGGGGAAAAAGCATGTAAGAAAAAAAAGAATTAACAATCGTATTGTAAATTCATTAGAAGACGACGTCATCTTCTTCGGGAAAAACACTGGACAAAGAAAAATAAATTGAATACTCATAAAATACTATTTAAACTAGGACTTCCCGCAAAGGGATTAGTCTGAGTGATATTGCTGAGAACATGGGGTTAACAATTACGATATAATGAAAAAGAGCAAATTAAATGATAGAATTACAAAATATCATATATAAATTCATATACATTGTTATGTTTTCATAATTTTTTTAATTTTTTTTTTATAACATTTGAAAAGAATCTCATTTATTTTCTTATGCAAGAATTGCTCAAAACGTAAAAAAAAAAAAAAAAAAAAAAAAAAAAAAAAAAAACACCAGATATTTTAAAACTCCAAACTTTTTAAAGTCACGTAATCGGATTTGCAGCCAATAGTGTATTTTAGCAAGCGTAGTTTAAGGCAAATTTAATTTCATTGTTGCAACATTTTCTTTGTGACAAATATTTACATTTGAATTTTAAAATTTCCTTCCTTGTTTATTTGTATAACTATTTATAGAAACTTGTATACTTCAAACCACATTGATAACATGCTTTGTTACAAACCGGATTATGAAACTGTAGCCTAAATTCCTATTAAAGTATATAAAAAATCTTTCGATGACTTCTGTAAAAATAAATTGTACAATACATCTCCATATCAGCGAAATTAAAAAAATATATATGTATTTCAAAGTTAATACTTCTTGATTATTTTCTAGGAGGCTCTACCCCCTGCACCTTTACTGCACCAAACCCCAGACTTTTCTTTTGCCTGTCTGTCTCTCTCTACAATCTGTTTGTTTCCCTATCCATTCTTCTACCCATCTCTCTCTGTTTGTCTCCTTACATGTCTGTATATTTCTCTACTGGTCTCTCTACACACTTATCTGTTTCTCTAACCTTCTAACTACTCGTATCTCTACCGTGTCTCTCTCCATACCCATCTGTCTACTCTCTTTCTACTCGTCTATATACCCATCTCACTATCTGTCTGTCTTTCTACCTGACTCTTTAATCGTCTCACTACCCATCTGTCTATCCGTCTCTCTACCTGTCTCACTTCCCACTTCACTACCCGTCTCTCGACGCGTCTGTCTGTCTGTCTATATACCCCTCCCTCTACCTGTCTGTCAACTCGTCTCTGTACTCTTCTCTCTATCCACCATGCTACCCGTCTCGCAGCATTTCTCACTACACGCCTGTCTACCAGTCTCGCTACTCGTCTACCTACCCCTCTGTCAACCCTCTTTTTTACCTGTCTGTCTATCCGTTTCGCTACCCGTTAGCTTATCTATGTCGATTCTCGTTTCTCTACCTCTCACCACCTCTTCCCAATATTTAAACAATTCATTTAGTATACAGAAGCCGTTTATCTGTTATTAAATGCAAACAGAAGTATTTTATCTAATGAGTGTAATCAGATGTAATTTTTTTAAATGCATGCATAAACCAGCATAATAATTCATCAGTTTTATTTTCATAGTTGTTTATATCATTTGGCAGTAAATCCCAACCTTAAACCTGAATTGTGTCAAGCTTTTTAAAAAAGCACCAAGGTCCGTATAACTGGGAAGGGGAAGTACCCTCGGGGCTATTAGATACATGTATTAAGTTAAGTGAAAGTTTCCTAATCGGGTTCACAGCCAATTGCTTATGTCAGAAAGCGTGGCTTGTCTTAACGCCATTTTAAATTCATTTCTGAAACTTTCTTCTTTTTTTTGTGGGGGGAGGAGAGGGGGGTTCCAAATATCTACACTTAAATTCAAACTTTTGCCTCCATGTTAATATTAGTGTTGTTTGTATTATTAATACTTTGTTGACCGAGCTTCATTCGAAACAAATGTAAAAGATTTCTTCTACAGTGTTTTTTCTAGGAGAAACTTCCGTAATCGGGTCCAAAGGTAATCGTAGAATTTAATATCATTATTGTTTGTAATTCTTATAGAGTTAAAAAAAAATATTGTTGCTAACATTACTCTTGTTTCAGACCAACCTTGCATGTGTATCTGAATGAAAAGTTCCGTATCCTGCGCCATCTTAAAAAATTAAGTACGATGCTAAAATAAAATTTTATTGCCATTTTCGATATTTTAATAAGTAATGAAAATACATAACAAATATATTTAACAAACCTAAGAGACATTTTTGTGATAAATAGTTTTTATTGTCAAGGGGGGCAAATTGCAAACAATTAATAAATGAACTAAAAGCATATCAAAAATAACTTATGGGAATTTCAGGAAAGAAATATCTGATAATAATAGCATTTAAAATCTTAAAATGTAGAAGTGGTCTGTATAAAAATGCAAAACATTATACGCTTGTTATAAATCTTTTTAATTTTTTTAATATTTCCGAACACACAGATAAAAGGGTAAACATCCCGGCACAGATGTCATATACGAACCACGTTGGCGCGATTTCTTCCCCTTCCCCCGTGTTTGTTTACTTTTATTTTTTATTTTAATTCTATAAATTATTCTTATGTATATTAATATTTATTTATATTAAACTATCATATATTTATTTTTATTTCTTTTTTAAAAATAATAAAAGCTATTTTATTTATTAAGTTATTTATTTTTATATTGAAAGAAAAATCACGGGCTATTATTGCATGTTATTTGTAACTAATATTCAAAAACAAAGTTTTCGCCAAATTGGACGGGGGGGGAAATTACGCCATCGTGGTGCGTATATGACATCTGAGCCTTGTTTCATTTCACATACAACATACCATTTGATGTATTTATTGGTACTTTTATGTTAACTTGGCGCAGTTGATAAATCGCCAAATATTTTTCTCATAACATCTTCATATTGCATTCATTTCATTTAAATATAAACCTTTCACGCATTTCATTTTAAAAACATTAAAAATACACGCCTTTCACTCATTTAATTTAAAATACATGCTTTTCACTAATTCCATTTAAAATACTAAAAAGTAAAAGAAAATAAGAAGAAATAAATGCCACAAATCAAAACCTTTTATTTAAACATCAAAGAGTTGTTTCTAATTTACACACACAAAATAAAAAAGCTGCTATTGGTGAGATTTGCGCCAAATCTTTAATGCTAAGTTATTGCGATTTTTCTTTCCAACGGAAAAAAAATCCAGATTTTTTCCATTTTTATTAAATGGAAATGTGTTTTATTTTACTGAATATTAGTGCATGCATATTTTTTTGCTCCATGTACTCCATGAACTTTTGAAATCCAATTATTTACGAAAATCTCCTGCCAGTGAAAATGACGTACGCACTAAATTTTCGTGGCATATGTACTTTTTGCTTTTTTATCTATTTTTTAATATAATTCCCAAGCGGTTTGAAATTTATCCTTGGTAATAAATAGGTGTTGTCACCTTTATGGGTACCTGCTGGGAAAATTGGAACGACATCTGTCAAATATTTTTTGAGTTATGCTTGACAAAAGGTTTTAATATCCATCGTAGCTATATATGGGGCAAAGTAATATAGCACTGTATATGAGTTTTCATTTTCACTCAGACAACTAATATAACAAAGCATATCTTTTAGGTTACATGTGATGCTTCGATAGAATGTTGGTGTTTTTTTTTCTTCTAAAAATTTAAATTTTACTTTTTAATCATAAATATAAAATAAACTCGTGTGGAGAAATCATACCTACTTTATCTTTTTTGTACTATTTATTTTTTTATAATTATTGTTGAGCAACATATAATGCGATATTTTATTTTGTGGCCACACTAATTTGAGGAAAACCTTTCATCTCATTTATGAAAACAATGATGATTTAATTTTTAATTAATAGCAATTCTTAATCAAAAACATGTTTTAACAAAATGTGAGTGTATGTCAGAAGCTGCTTCAAAAACCTTTCGAATGATACTTCATTCATTGTTGTGTGTTGCGTAAATTCATAGTAAAAGGGATGTTGGCAACAGAAATAATATATATGATATGTTGTGAGATTACAGAAAAAAAAATTGTCTGAACTGAAAAGAAATCTACGTTTATTTATTTTTTGTTGATTTTTGTAAGATGTTTATTAATATTTGACTTTATATCAAAGTATAAATGTTTTATTTTATATCATTTTTCTATTATACACAGAATTAATTTTCATTCAAATACATTTATTAAATTACCACATAGCTTTTATTTGTGTTGCTTAGTTTGTCTTACCAAAGTCTAAAGGAAAAGACTTTAAAACTGCACTTTTCGAGACAAATCATGAGGTTTTCAACTTATTTCAACAGTGATTGCATTTCTAGGTCCAATAAAGTCAGAGTTTTGTTGAAACACATTATTGGACTGGCAACATCATCTCAACTTCTCTACTTTCATGCTATAATTACAATGTTAAAGCATGTTTGTCCATGCATTATGTCCAAATATTAAGAAACCTATTTTAAGTCTCCCTCAATACAAAACCATAGGAATAAGTTTTACAATCATAATGTAAAGGTATTTCCATTCATCTGACATAACTTGTCACAATACATTTTTATTCTCAAACTCTCTTTGGTATTTTCTCCTTTGCAAAAAATGTACTATTCAGTCCGAAATCGTCCCCTTTTTCCTCCGTGGAGGAAAAAACGCTAAGCCTCTTCTCCATTTTTTTTCTTTCCTTAAAATAGATTACTTTTATGTTGCCATTACTTGCAAAATGTGGGGTATGAAAATTTACAACTACAAGTCTGGTTTTCTGAAGGAACGATTGAATTTTAGCCTTTTTAAAAATAGTAAAAAGTTTACTTATAAGTTAAAGTATGATAATAAAAATTTGATGCTAAAACATGAAAAGTATATATATACTTATTAATCAAAATATAATATAGTAGTGTACCATGGTATATATATTGTGAAATAGGAACCTCCAAAGGAAGTTTCAAAAATATGAAAGAAAAGAAAAATGACAATATGTAATAAATTACAGTATATCCTTTTTATATTATTTAATAAAAATTATTAAAATTTACTTATATGAACCTTTTTTTTTTCTTCATTCTGTTCATCGCTTTATCTTATAAAATCAAGTTTTGTGTTGCGAGAACAGAAAATTTGTGTTTACTTGCTACTAACACAGCAAAAAAAATTTTTTTTGAGTCATTCTCCCACTTTTGCTTTTTTAACTGTGTCTGTTGCTCATCCGGGTGTTTCACAAATGACCCCTAACTTTGAAAATAAATAACTCGAAAGTGGTGATAGATAGAAGCATGAAACCAGTGGTATATTTATTTTAAAAAATGTAAGAATCTGATACAGAAACCTCAAAATTTTAGTTAAAAACAGCACCAATAGAGGACACTGCAAGCAGCATTACGGATTCCTATAAAGAGAGCTCAGACATAAAAAATTCCACTGTTGAAATGTGATCGCTGTTAGCATAGTGAAAGAAATTCCGGAAGTGACACTGAAGGACATTGTTTACCGCAACAGTCCTTTAACTCTCGACGAGATAGTGAAGGCTAATTTGCCAAGCTTATGTGTTGATTTCCACTGACATACTACAGAGAGTCACTGACAATTTCATTATTTGTTTGTGACGTGTGTTGTTTGAAAGGTGCACATTTTGAATCGCTTTTGATGTGATACAGCCTACTTATGATTATGCCACCTGCAGCACCATCTATCGGTGTAATTTGTTACTAAAATTTTGAAGTTTCTGTATCAGATTTTTAATAAACATACCATTGGTTTCATGCTTCTATCTGTCTCCATTTCTGAGTTATTTTCAAAAGAGGTCCTTCATGAAACACCTGGTATATGCAGGTACATATTGTGTGAATAGTAGATATAGGAAAAACAGTTACTTTCTCTTAACAGATTCCATCATTATAGAATTATTTATCCAGAATAGTAGGGACCATATGTATTCCAGATAACTAATTGGGCATTATAGCAATATCCATTTGATTAGATTTGCAGAACATATGTGGCTGTGGCATTGTTTCTGATTTAAAATTTTTAGATTATACAGATTAAAAATCAGATCAGATCCAAACAAAATCAAAGATTAATGAAAATTTATAAGAATTCCCGAAACAATAATTCAGCATAAAAATCAAAATGTTAAATCTAAATGCTTCCATTTCAAATCCTAGATGTTGGCATCAAGTTATACCATGCATATGGGTAATGTATCGAACAATGTACATTCTGATTCTTTTTTCTGGAAAGATTTTGAAATCAGTAAATTGTAAATCTGGAAAATTGGTTAACTGGTTTCCGGATAAAACTGCAATTTTGTAATTTATTACCAGAGCCTTGAAATTTGCAATTTTTATGACTTTTTTTCTTCTTCTTTTTTTTTTTTTTTTTCTTTTTAAAGATTTTGAATTTAAGGCATTTTTAAAATTTGTAGGTAATTTTTTATGCTTGAAAATTTTGCCTATTTTATCTTTTTTTTGAAATATTAAAATCTTAAAAATATTCAAGCTCAGGTTGAAAATAAGTTAAACTGTATGACTGATCAAAACAAACTTTTGAAAATAATTATTTCTTGCTTTATCACTTCTTAAAAGTATTTTTAATGGATGTGGTAATAACACAACATTGAATTGCATTATCTCTTTGCTAAAGCAGATTAAAATTCCAGTTTCAACATTCTTATTATACCTATCACTCTTCCGATCGCTTACCAGCAAAAAGAAAAAAAAACATAACCACAACTAACATCTGAAAATATCTCTAGATATGGGAAGGGGACAAAAGATTCTTCCTGTTTATTTGTTCTTTGATTAAAAATGTCACTAGTTCAAATGATAAATTGATCTGTAAAATGAGTCAACTTTTTTTGTATGAAATTTCCTATAAGTAAATTTATCACTAACATAATTTATTGTGTATGAACGGCTTTAAAAAATTGCTGCTTTCATTATAACCATCAAAATTACTATTGCATGATGTCTCTGAATGTTTTTCAAATTAATTGCATAGTCTTAAAATGTAATGATTATTTATTTATTAAATTTAAAGACTTTTGGGTTATAATCCACAACAAATTTCAAGAATTTTTAAAATAATTGAAATCTTGCTGGCCTTTGGATAGGTCATTTTATTTTTTTCAAAATGATAAACAAAACATCTTATATGTTGTTGCTCCACCTTCTAAAGAATAAGAATGAAACAACTAATCATGTATGAAGCTGGGAAAGAGTAAATTTGGAACTTTAGATAATTGTTCCATACTGTCGTTTCATGTATTTAGTTCATGAGAACAAGTTGACTGTTGTGTTCAATGCTGAATTCAGGGAGTGGCCTGTGAAGAGATTGCCCTGCCCTCCCTGGAGCATCAAAATGTTTCCCTCTCCTTCTGGAAGGTTTGGGATTTTGTGTTTAAATATGATCTAGAAGTGTAAATACTCCCCACAGCTCCAGAAAAATGTCTGAATTCAACTCTGGGGTTTTTTGTGTGTTTGACGATTTTTTTTTTTTTTTTTACTGTGAATTTTTAAAAAAATCTGTGATTAAAATTATTGTTGCTAAAAAAGTCATATACGTCATTTTATGAAGCATACAAAACCAAATTATCAATTTTGATATCAGTTCAAATTATACATTTTGCACTGATGGCTTATACAGGGTCATATGAAGGCAATTCAGTAATTTATGTTAAAAGATGCATTTATCTCGTAAAAATATTGAAAATTATAATTATCTTTCTACAGTAATTTTTGAGAAAATAAATTCTGTAAAACTTGTAAAATTGTAAAAAATTCCTGATTTTTATGCAATCTCCTAGTTTTTTAACCCTGATCTTCCAGATTCTTACAATGGTAAACTAGTCGTTGAGGGCCACCTTAATACTTACCCATCATGGATATGCATAATGTAAAATAAAAAATGTGTAAACTACTTATAAAATGCATTGCAATTCGAATAAAATCGTGGCTTGATGACGTCATAAACTTTAAAGGCTCGATTACTGAATTGCTTAAAAGAAACATCCTTATAACTCCAAAAACAATAATCCTATTAACTAGCAGTTTATTGCATCTGATTAAGCGTCTCATTTCCAATTAAAATATATCTTTGAATTGAAATTTGGTTGAAATACAGGTTCATGAAAAATCGAAGAGTGTGGAAAATAGGATTACAAATATCTCGGCAACTCATTATTCGATCGACTTCATGCTTTATGCAAAATTTATGTTTTTTTATTGTCTTTTATATTCACTCCTTAAAATAAACAATTTCGAAAATTTTTATATACCTTTTATCAGAACGAATATTTCGAGAGTCCGAAAAAAATATTTCTGGATAATCGAGGTTACTGAAATTCAATAAGCTTCTTCCCATTATTACATACTAAGTACATACCAAATTTCAAGTCTCTATCTCCATTTTTTCGGGAGATAGAGCGTTTACAGACACACAGACGGATGGCAAAATTTTTTTTCTAAAAATATGTTTTTCGGAATCTCCAGTGTCTGAAACGTGTAAATACGTGAAAAAAAAAATTTCTGATTTTCAAAACGGTTACAAAACTTACCCTATACTACGTATGATGGGTAAGTAATAAGCAAGTATGTTGTTACACATTGTATGGTGTTACAATGTACTAAAATATTCTTGGAGAAAAAACATGTAAAAACCAATGTAAAGAAAAGCTCAAACAATTGGAATAAATTTATCTGTCATAGTTTCATAGAGGAGTCTTCCCCCCGCCCCCCCAGTGCAAAACGGTAAAAAAAGGAAGATAAGCTATTTCAGATAATACAAGCTACCACAAGAACTGTTAAAATTACACAGAAAACACATTAAGAACATGAATTTTTACCTTCATACATTAAATAAGCCTATATATATATGAATTTTCTTATTATAATTCATATTAAATTACTCACTTATAACTTTTTAAAAATATTTCAGACGTAAAAAATACTGGGGTGATACTATCTGATTAGTTTGAATCAAATTATTCTATAAATGATACTTTTATTCCATTACAATAGTGAATTTGAAGGGGGTAATCTCCCCCCCCCCCATTCTTTCTTAGGTAAGTAATGCATAATCCGGGTTCATACTAGAGATGAGTTCGGGCCCTCTTTTTGGAGCCCGGTCCCGCCCGAGCCCGATGATTTTAAATCAGAGCCCGAAATATTTTGTGTCCCTAGAGCCCGATACTGAAAATATGCAATAGAAAAAAAATGCATAATATTTAAAATTTGTTTTAAAGTAATAGTATCTCATTTTTAAACATCTTCTTACATGAAAATAACTGTTAATCTCAAGAACATAATTACTTTTTTGGAAACTTACATTCAATCTTATCAAAAGAGAAGTTTGGTACCAAATGAAATTTTACTTCCGTAATAAGATTCTCATATTTTTCACCCTCCAACAAACAAATCTGAAGGACACATTAACGAAGTGCATTTTATGAATAAATTCATGATATTTGTAGAAATTACCATTTATATGCCGAAGAATCGAACAGTGTTTTTCTACTTCCTATAAAATGTGTAGATCTTAAATTATAATAGATTCCTTCCTCAAAACAATCTTTTGTGATTCTAGTGCCCCCGAAAATCAGGTTAAATATTAACACTGTAATTGACACATTATCTGAAAGATCCGATGCTTTTATAGGAAAAGAGGAAACACTGCTCGATTGCTTTCTATCGGAATAACAATACATGCTAATAATTATATCTACTTACGAATGAAAGTGACTTCGACAATGTGCATACCAGAGCCGCAGCATGAGCAGAGTTCATGATGACATATTAATATAAGAATCACTAAAGTTATTTTCATATGAAGAGAGATTATGACTCGCCCACTATAAAAGACTAAAAAATTTGCAAACCATTGATTGCAAAAATTTTTAAAAATGCTGGCTGACTAAAGACGAAATAAAATATTCATTTTGCAATAGATCTCTAACAGAACAAAAATATAAATAAACGTTCCAATTACAACATTTTCTACTGTCACAAACGAAAATCGAAAAAAAAAATATATATTCCCGCTCTTCGGATTGGTGCCATATTAACAGTCGTCATCAATGTCAGACAATATGAAAAATTTTCTTTTGAAATAACATCCTAATGCTACAAAAAAAAAAAAAACAAGATGTCTGTTTCCCTTCATTCTGATCAAAATAGCATTAAAATGCCTACAACTGCAATAAGTAATTTTTAAAGAAAAAAAAAAGTTATTTTTTATATATACGAGAATAAATAATATTGTTAGTTTCAGAAAGTGAGCCCGAGCTCAAAGACGGGTTTAAAAACGAACCCGAGTTGAGCCCGTCTCATCTCTAGTTCATACATCTCAGACTAAACATTTTGATTTTACAATTTAAGGGAAAAATTCATAGTTTTTTCCAAAACCTTAGAAAACTATTTATTTATTCTGAAAAAAAAAATCCAATCTATTAGGTAGCTTTCAACACAAAAAGTAAAAAGCTACCTATTTTTAAAGGTTAATTTACCATGTTTCATCATAGCTTGTTAATGCAGAAAAATTATTGATCCAGGAAAATGACTTTTTTTTATAAAAATAAGTATGAATCGTTGTAATACATCCATCCAAACAAGAGGAAAAATTAAGAAATATTGATGGAAATTAAATCTTGGCTGATTTGTTATTAATAATAATGAAAAAGTGAGGTAAAAATGCATAAGTATTTTACTGAATATGAATAAATTTTGTTATGTAAACTTTCTGACGGTACCTCCAAATTTTAATAACATGGGACCTAGATACACTGCTCTCTCCTTATACCTAATCATTAGCACTTTAGAATTGTGTAAGAAAAATAGATTGCATCAAGTGTCATTCACTTATTCCAAAGATGAGCTATTTTCAAATTAATTGTGGATACTATTTTTATGTCTTTTTTCCTGCAGGGATGCAGTGGTACGCATGTCCTCAAAAATTTTGTTAATCATATATACATTTTTAAAAAAAATAAATGTTGTAATTCTTGCTAAAGAACTTCTTATGTATTATGGATATATATGATTTTTTCAGTTTTATGGATAGTTTGCTGACCATACTGACCAGATGACATGTGCTGACAACAGCTGTTTGCATTTAGACAGGGCAGAAATCACACAGACTGCCAAATAGGTGATTTTTTTTTATCAAGCTAAGAGTACCCCTAAACATTTTTTTTTTTTTTTTTGAAAAAAAAGCTGTGCTTATATTAAGTATATAAATGTCGAATAAATTTATTTTGTGACAACTGTTTAATACTGTTTTTTATTTAGATATCAACGACATAGCTGCAATATTAAATTATTAAAAATTTTATTGATCATCTTGCCTTATTAGCAAAATTCTGTCTATAATTTCTTGACTAAAATGAATAATAGTTTCCTGTAATATATTTTAAGCATGAAAGTTATTGTAAAAAAATTCCATGGTTTTTCAATCAACTATTGCATGAGTATGCTGTAAATCATTATGCAACAGCCAAGTCATGAAATATAATTTTTTATATATCTTAGCAAGTATTGTTTAGTGTTATTGAACTGTCACTGATTCAAGTAACAAAAATCTTTATTTTTAAATTATTTACTTTTATCCTTATCTTTAATTCCATAAAAAAAAAAAAAAAATAGAGTTTTGGCATTAATAGGGTTGAAGTTTAGTTTGACAAGAAGGAAACATTGCATCAAACTTAAATCAGAGATCTTTAATGTTCCAGTCCAAAATTTATTCCTTCCTAAAACAAGTCAAAGTCAAATTTTGGTGAATTGTAGCCCTAGTGCAGAAACGAATGACTAAATCATAATCATTACACAAGTAATCACATACTTACTTCAAATTTTTACAGTCATCTGTGTTGGCTTGTACAAATAAGTATGATTTATATTAATTCCACACCATATAACAGATGTTTACATATTTCAAAATGAAAAATATTAAAAAACCAAAAAATTTTAATTAATATTTTTCATAGACATTTAGAGATTTTAAAAAGATTCAAAGAGGTGAATAAGGGTGAGTAAATTGAATGTATTTGTGAAATTAATAAAATAAATACAACTAAATGATTATAAATTTATTAAAATATTTTGTAAAATAACAAACACACTGATAATACAATCATAATGATACACATTATAATTTGTAAATTGTATATTGCATATGTGAGTAAATCTATATTGCTTGAAATTTACTGGAATGATATAAAGCACAGTTTTTTATTTAATGTTTAACATTTTTAGATGATGTCCATTTATATGATTTTAGATCTTGGCCTTTTCTTTCTAAAAAAAAAAAAATGAAAAGAAATACATACATTATTACATGAAAATGTAATTATTTTTCAATATTTTAAATGCAGATCTATTGCAAAATAATTAAAGTATGTATTGTTAACATAAATAAACATAGAAAGAGACAGATTTAAGATATAAGGTAATTTTTTCTTTTTACAATTGCAGTACAGTTTCAACACAGCTTGGGATTATAGATGATTACTTTGTTTACATTTTAAACTACCAGTAGTTATATCTTTATGAAATAAATATACATTATAAATATAAATAATCCATTAAAAAAGCTTCTTATTTAATGAAAAATTTTAATTAACTATAATTTTTATTACTTAAATTTGTAAAGCATTTGACCAATAGCAATGTGTTTAAGAACATATATTTTATGTTTTAAAATCTTTTCTTGCAACCTACAAACAGTCACAAAAATTTATGTGATTAGAAAATTAAGCTATTTATCTCCATGAGCATCATTAAAAATTCTTTTTTTTTATTATTTCCTCTAATGAAGGCAAAAGAAGCTGTGCAAACCATGCAATACAACCTAATACATCTTTTCAATGCTATAATGTATAAAAAATGTCATCCCTATTAGCATTTATCAAAGCACATAATGATGAAAATATTTTTTAAATGGGTACTTTCCAGTATAGGAGCATTGGCATTTTTCTTGGTGCAATTTGGGCTTCAGAATATGAGATTTGTTGCCGAATGGTGTAAACAGCTATGAAAACAAATCTGATGAATTTTATATATATAAATACATATATAAACAAACATTAAACATTTTATTTATATATATTATTGTTTTTTATGTACAATTTATAACTGCTTGTATATAAAAAAAATAATAATAAAGGGCTTGTTTATATTAAATAAATTGTATAAATATCGAAAAAAGTGAATAGGTTGTCAGAAAATATGCATGAGAAATTTTCTTCTCTCACCAAGCCCATTTTTTTCTATTTCGCCAAGGCTCCTACACTATAAAAGTACCTAAAAACAGTTCATTTAAAAACTATGAAGTCGCAATTTAGGTAGTTAAAGGTTTTAATTTTACATAGCCCAACATAAATATATAATATTAAATATACCTTTAACTTTTCCAGACCCTCTTTAACTTTGCTTCCAAAATCTGGATCAACAGTTGAAAAGTTTTTGACTGCTCTTTCCTGAATAAAATCTTTGGCATTCACTAGATGGTTTACAATATTGCTAATAAGGCGAGCTTTTTCTTCCTTATTCAACACCTAAAATTAAAAAGTATAATCATACAACAAGATCAAGTGATCTCGATAAATTGCAGAAAATTAAAATGTTATTCAGTTTTAAATGACTACTAGGACTTCCCTCAAAGGGATTAGATATTAGTGTGGTCTGAGTGATATTGTTGGAACATAGATTTACAATGACTTCTGATAAGTAATAAAAATAAGCAAATTAAATGGTACAATTACAAATTACCATATATAAATCATATACAGTGTTCAAAAAGAGAGAAAAATATGCAAGACATACATGAGTATAAAGTTGGAAGTATACATACATTAAAGGTAATACAGGCAGTATTATTCATTGTTTAATATACAAATCTCCATTTTTCACTTTGATATACTTCAATTAAATCATTAAAGCCACTAAATTTTGCTTTGCAATAGTTTGAGTTTTTAAGTAGTATTTTGTTGATTTAAAGAGTTTTATGTTGATGACTTTTCATGGAAGTACGCACTAGGAAACTTTTTCGTGTCTAATGAGCTTGAGTGCACACTGTTTTTATAGTGTTGCTACTTTTGTTAAATATTACTGTTAAATCTTTAATATGTTTTATCTACATTTCTCCCCTTTGGCTTAAACTCATAACCTCTTTTGTCAGGGGCAACTGAGCTATTTTTCAACAATGGGAAAATTAATTCCAAGGCAATTGGCCCTTGTTTCATTTTTTTGCTTACCAATGATGCAAACCTTAGTTTTGAACTCAATTGTGAGATATTTTGTTCTTATACTTACAAATCCAGTTTTTAAATTAAAATGTATGTCATATGCTAAAAACATAATTATTATTAGAAATCTTAATTGGACTTTTCAATCGCTGTAAGATTCCTTAAAATTCTTTAATTCATGAGTTTTTGAGTATTGAAACAGGGTTCGTACACATTTCATTACATGAAATTCAAGGACTTTTAAGGACTTTCAAGGACCAAAACCAAAACAATTTAAGCACCTAAAAATTGAATAAACTAATGAATTGCATGTTTGAATTGAAATTTTCATTTTTGTAAATACATAGAACTTTTTAAGTAAATATAAGTACATTAGATGTACAACAAATTGAACTTTACAAAAAACGTATAATGTATTTAATTGAAAATATCAGTAATAATTTTAATAATACAAATTATGAAACGAGAAACACAATTAAATTTTCTTTAATTCTGAAATTTTTTCTAACAATTTTAGATCAAAGCTATTAATGTGAATTTCGTTTTCTTTGATAGTTTTTCTCAGTTCATGATATTGCATAAACAAGTCAATGTTCTTAGATGTTTCAACTTTATCAGCCAAATTATTAGCTTCTACATTTGTACTTTGCATGTCCTTTTCAAGAAAAATCTTTTTTTTTCTGTAGGAAGGTGATCTCATCCTCTAAAGTTTTCCGTTTCAGTTATTTTGTTTCAACCTGAGCTTCGTTTTTTCTTCTTTTCCAAATGCTGCATGTGCATGTACTTTGAACGAGCAGATGAAGCAGCTATTCTGATTTCTTTTGTAATTTGCAAATTGTGAATTTCCCCAGACAGCTTGATATATTCATGAATCACACGTTGAGAAATATAAGATGCCTCTTTCAAATTTTCAACTTCAAGGGCTTTATTAACTGAGAAGCCTCTTTCGACAGATGCTTGTCCATGGGAGAGTATAAGAATCATTTTAATAATCTTCCATAGGTTTTCATATTTGTTTCCAGAAAAGTAAGGTTGAAAAAATGTATCCAAGGAAAGATTGTTTGGGTCAAATGAAGCAAAATCGAATGATTTCGGCTTGATAACATTGGATAGGAATCTCATCACAATTTTTTTCTAAAACACGCTTATTTTGAGATAGTACTAAAGAAGCTTTTCATTTTTTCTCTTGCTTTCTCGGGATGCTCAGCCATCATGCATGGGTCAATGCTAGTTGCATTTCTTATTAATGAATAATTAACTGGACATTTTTGCATTAAATGTTTTATCATTGTTGTAACGCACTTTAGACAATCTTGTCTAAGTGAAAATATATCATTTTCTGTTATTTCTGTTTTCCTTTTCTTTTCTTTTATTAGTTGCTCTGCAGCAAAACCTAAATATATTTTACCCTTATCGTTGTGCATATTTGGATCACTAAAATTAAATTTGCATAATGCATCAACTTTCTGTATCTGATTTTCAGGTTTCAGATCCTTAAAATGCTGAATACAATCATTTACAAGTTTCAACAAGTCAGTGGCAAAAAATGGAATCATTGGTTTATCACTCTGATATAACTTCAAAAATGGTAAAAGTATTTTTGATAGCGATAGAAAAAAATTCAATTTTATCAAAAATGTTTTATCTTTAGTTGCTTCCTTAATGATACAAAATGATTTAGATGTAATTTTTAGCAAAATACCCATATCAATCTTCTTTACATATGTTATGATATCATTCCCTATTTCTATGGCCCTTTCGGCTGCTGGGACATTTTCGAACCACCTGTAACTAACAGAATTTTACAGGGAATTTTTTCATTGATGAGATATTTATAAAATCATCACGTCTTGCTGGAGGATCTTTTAAAATCCAATACAAACTTGACAGAACTGAAGTTATGTCCCACTCGATGGATGAAATTTCATGTTTGAAGGAATTGTTTAGGATATGGAGACCACATGAACCTAAATTCAAAGATTGTATGCCATATTCCTTGGATAAGTCTTCCTGTAAACTGTTGTAGAATTTCCAATTAACATAAGGCCCATCCATAGATATTTGTAGAAGTTTTGATAAATCCAATTTTACAACACATTCATACAAAGCTGAGAGAATGTCTTCACTTGTTGAATGCCCAATAAATGCTGATGTTAAATATTTTATCCTGACTCTACATTCCTCCTGGTGCCAATATCTTACATGAATATCAAGCTGCTTTTTTTGGTTAGTTTGATTTAGAGTCACATCAAAGAGCAGAGTAAAAAACTCTGCATTTTTGCAGTTATCTACCAAAAGCGTTTGAAAATGAGGGCCAAGACCAAAATGGCATATATATATGCACATTTTTTTTTCTCCACATGAAAAATTGCTAGCGATGCTACTGTCTGAGAACATTCTGGAAAGTAATTGTGCAATATCTTCACAGGGCTTATATGAATAATGACTTTTAATGCACTTTAAGGCCCACAATATTTCAGCATCTAGTACATCATTTTTAGAAACAAATGTGTGAATTCTATTTTTTTCAGAATTTTTTGAAGTACTAGCATCTATTTTTTCTGATGTATTGGCATCTAAATTGTTTGAAGTAGATGCTGTTTTTGAGAAGAAATCTTTCATTTTTTTAGATTCAAGGTTTTTAGAATGTTTGCCACGTGTAAGAAACATAAAAATACATCAGAAATAATCTACAAATACATCACACATGTAAGCATACAATCAATTAAGATGTAATTATTTTTATGTCTGAAGTATAAATAAAAACCTAGAATAAATTTATTTTAAAATATAGAAAACTAGCTGACCCGCCCGGCGATACCTGGTCCCGTGTAATAACCTTAAATCTATTGCCCCGGGTGGTGAAACACGGAACTAAAATCATTAAGTTTTGTCGAAATCGAGTCGAATGAGTCAAACCGTATTGTGATCGGATATAGCTGCAAAATCTATTACTTCCACCTTCCACTGACAGGGGGCATAATCTCTTCTATACGAACATAACTGAAATTTTTAAGACTATTGATATCGAGGCGAACGAGCCAAACCGCGTTGTGATCGGACCCATAGAGCCAGAGATAGCTCCAAAATCCATTAGTTCCATCTTCCACCACGAGGGGTGCAATCTCTTCTATACGAACATAACTGAAATCTTTAAGGCTATCGATGTCGAGGCGAATGAGCCAAACCGCGTTGTGATCGGACCCATAGAACCCGAAATAGCTCCAAAATCCATTAGTTCCCCCTTCTACCACCAGGGGGCGCAATATCTTCTATACGAACATAACTGAAATCTTTAAGGCTATCGATGTCGAGGCGAATGAGCCAAACCGTGACGTGATCGGACCCATAGAATTCGAGATAGCTCCAAAATCCATTAGTTCCACCTTCCACCACCAGGGGGCGCAATCTGTTCTATATGAACATAACTGAAATCTTTAAGGATATCGATGTCGAGGCGAATGAGCCATACCCCTGTCGTGATCGGACCCATAGATCCAGAGATACAAAAGCGCTCCTAGCCGCGAGGGCATAGGCGCCGACTAGGAAGGGGAAGGGGGGGGGGGGACGTCGCCGCTTTGTCTGGTTAAGGTTAGGACGTTTGTTAAAGTATTACCGATAGTAATAAAGACAAAAAGAAGGCAGACAATTTAGAAAAATGATTATCATTGAAATTTTTCAGACAAAAATTAAGGGGAAAAAAATCAAAGAAAAATTTAAGGACTTTCAAGCACTTTTTGCAAATTTTGAATAAAAATAAGTACTTTCAAGGACCAAAAAATCTTTAAAAAAATTTAAGGACTTTTAAGCACTTTCAAGGACCGTACGAACCCTGTGAAAGATTAATTCTTTGGATTTTCCCCTGATTTCTTAAAAAACTATTTTAGTTAGCAGAATGCGACAAACTGCAGATTGTAGCCAGAAATATTCCCTATCTGCACCTGATAAGTTTAGTGTTAGTTATATAACCATATCTGAACCTATTTTTGAAAGAGAGACAGAGAGACAAAAACTTTTTTAAATGTTATTTTTATATTGTTTAAATAGTCAAATGAACTTAGCATTTTTCAGTGTAATTCACAGACAAACACTCCAATTTTATATATACAAATAAAAGTAAATTTTATATTTCAGAAAAATACTTTGCTTTACTATGTTTAGAAAGCTTAATCAATTCTACAAAGCTAAATATTTTTTAAAATGGAGATTTCCTCAACTATCTACTATTTTCGATCATCCTAACTTCCTTATCTATTTTTTTTCTTCTTTTTTCATTACACATAGTAGAAAATTTTAAACTAAATTAGATCTCCCATTGATAGATTAAACATTTACTTTTATTTTATTAGAAATGAGAGATTTTAAAAAACAGCATAATTTGTTAATTAATCTTAGTATTGTTATAAATAAAAAAATAAAAAATTCTAACTACAGATTAAGTCAGTTTTACAGAACTAACAGTTTCTCAATTTCATATTATTATTATATAATTTTTTTAATGTGTTTTCTGATATTAAGTTGGGAGATTATTGAAATGAAGTTTTTCTTAATTTAGAATATAAAGGATTAAAAATTTTAAAATCCTTCATAGAATAAATGTTATTCGTTTAAAAATCTACCAAACATTTAGAATTTGATTTTTTTTTTAAATGTATAAAAGTTAATCTTAATCCTGTAGATTTGGTACCTGTGAATATTCTATTTGAGAACTGGAATTCTGACTCTAAAAAAGAACAAAATACTGAAGTTCCACTATGTAAACAGAGTAAAATCACTCCTGCTACAGGTTTTTCTTATTCTCCCAAGAGAATTAAACCTTGTTAACCCTCTCACACATGATTACCTCATATGAGGTTGTTTGTAAAACAACACCCAGATAACTGTGCATATTTTATTTTTGCTCCTTTATCGCATATAAACCTCCCATGAAGTTCAATAATGCTTGTGGAAAACAGCAAAAATGACAGAACCATTTTCTTTCTGAGAATTCAGTTGAAAAATTCATCTTTCAAAGATTTGTTTTTGTTCTGTATGAAAGAAATTTTCTCAAAGAATGTCTGTGCTTGGATCTAAACAAGAACATGAACAAAAATGTTTTTTTTTTATTTAGTTTGTACTTTTTGCTAATGTATCTAAACTTTAAATTATCACAAAATTTAAAAACTATTAATAACAAAATTCTAAAACTACTAAAAAAAATCATTATTTATTCTTAGTAATCCATTTTGAATATATTTTTCATTTATTTCAAACTAATTCATACATAAGAGGGTTAAGGTGTAGGAATGAACTTAACTATTTTGAACTATAATTTTAACATACCTTTTTGTAGAATATTCCAGGCTGAGTAAAATTATCCTCATCAGCACTGTTCCAACGGGCCACATCACCAGATACATTGAATACAGACTGTTTATACTTCTGGTCATCTACTGGCCCACTAAAGCTGTTGGGGTAATAATTTGGAGCACCATCTAAAAATAAATAGCATAAAAAATATCTTTCAACATACCTTTCAAAATATTCTATAGTATCTATAAATAATGAGACAGAGTATGGGGTTGATTTTCCTTTTACATCTAAATCAAAAATTTAACTTGCAATTTTGTTTTATAAGAACAAATCCAATTTTACTTATGAAATTCATCCAATATGTTGTATTTACATGCATAATCTATGCCCCTGTATATTATTTGAATCTTGCATTTGCTAAAAAACAAAATTGAAAAATCATATATTTTTGAATCAGAGTATTCATGAAGAAATAATGCAAATTACATGAATTGGAGTAGCTAAAGAATATAAAATTTCCAACTCATTTCAATTTCTCAGATACCTTTGGACATTTTTTTCATTAAATACTGTGAGTGTAATACAAAATAAAGTGTTAAAATAATTAACTGTTATGTTAACATTCTCTTTGTAATTTACTTTTGAGAAAATGGATGGACAGTTTTTATTTTAAATTTACTTCCTATTAAGATGATGTTCATATTAAAACTTTAAGTGCATCTATATTAATTCCAAACATTTTATGATTTGCATTATTTCTACATGAATATGCATAAAAATAATAAAATTCATATATTTTTATTCCTGTAATTCCATTTTGTAAGCATAAATATGTATGATAATTCAAACAATATAACAGCTGAGACTTTTCTCAATAATATAAAGTGATTTTTTTTTTTTTTAAGTTGTGAAAGTAGAACCCCTTAACAAAAGAACCACTGATCCAAATGACCTGAAATTTTACCAGTATGCTCTCAAAGCAATGGGATTTTTTTTGGCGTGATTTAAAAAAAAAAAATTAAAATCATACTAATAGATGGCGCTGTAAGTTAACAGAAACAAAGAATATCGTCAGTGGGAGGAAAACAATGCACGGTACTTTGAGAAAAAGAAAACTTTATTATGCATATCAAAAACATACAGAATGCAGTAATTGGGAAAAGGAACTGCGAACAGAAACAGAACGAAATAAAAATTTGGAGTAAAACATTCGTACAGAACTGGGCAACTAATGCATAAGATTTTCAATGTGCTGTCCACCATTTTCAGTTACGAGTTGGAAACATGAAACCGCATGTTCCATAACAGAGCGAAAAGCATCCACTGTGCGTGTGTCATGCGCAAGCTCGTCTCCCGACTTTACTGCATATACAGCACCATCTGTCAGTGCGATTTTAAGTTTTTTTTAACCACGCCTAAAAAATTCCCATTACTCTGGGAGCATACTGGTGAAATTTCAGGTCATTTGGATCAGTGGTTCTTTTGTTATAGGGTTTTACTTCCACATCTTAAAAAAAAAAAAAATCACCCTGTAAGACATTTTCATATTTTATGTATGTGAAGAAAGTAACTATTTTTTTTCCTTTAATGAAAGAAAAAACTGCTGTAATAGATAAATACAATTAAATACATAAATATAGATATATATTTTTTAAAGGAAGTATTACAGATTATATTATATACAGACATTATTTTTACAGTCAACAATCTTATGACTCATATTCAAAGTCTATATTGCTACTTAGCACTGATAGTGACACAACTGCAAACATTTTTAATTTTCTTTTACTCAATTGAAGTGTACAAACATGAATATTTTCTTATTCCTGCAAAATGGCATGTGTATAATTTCATCAACTTTGCATAATTTTTTTTTATACTGCAAAATGTCATGTTTATAATTTCATCAACTTTGCATACAGGGCAATTACACCCTTTTCAATCTGGCAACAGCTTTGGCTTTATCTTTCACTGCTATATGACACTATAGTGAAAGATAGTTCTACTTTTGTGAATAGCCTTAGAAGCAAAATAATATTAGTTATATTAAATAGTATGTGTGTGTTCATGATTTCTCTCCAATTTCTTAATAGTTTGTGTCATTATTGAAATATTTGAACAACATTTTGAGTAGTAAAATGACAGATGAATAACTTTGGTTAAATGACGCTTTTAGTCAAATGATTCTTTTCAACCTTATCTCTTGGAAGGAGGGGGGGGGGGGGGTAGAAATCTTGTGGAGATTGTTTTGAACAGTGTTGGGTAGTTATTACATAGCTCAAGCTCATCAGAGAGAAATAGTGAACATAATCATTACTGATGAATGTTGAGCTAATATTGCACTCATCAGAAATATTTCCAACAAAACATCAATATTGGTTAAATATTAGTTTATTTTAGAAAAATTTACAATGAAATATTACTATTACAGAAATATTGGCTTTACATTGGAAATATTTGTAATGGAATGCCAATATTGAAGGAAAATTAATTTTACGGAATATTAGCAATAAAATGTAAATTTTTTTTTTGCTAAAACTGGTGCAATGTTGTCAGAATGTAAGCATCCTAATATTGTTTTATTACTAGGTTGGTATGTCTTGAAGTAATTCAGTGTTTGAAATTAAATTATTACAATTATTTATTTAAAAAAATTAAAAAATCTCTCCTGTAAAAATTAATCTTTTCTTTAAAATTCTCTCTCTCTCTCTTTTTTAAGTTGAGACAAGTCTATGCTTTTAAAACATCTTATTCTTTTCTATAATATAAAATTTAAACTCAATTTAAAACTATGCTATTAAATTAAAAGAGATGTCATCTGAAAGGAAAAAAATAAAGCATAATTTTTATCTATAGCATGGCTCTATATTAGTTAATTGCATATACACGATTAAAAAATATAAATTCCTCGTTGACAATAAAATTGGTACTAATGTAACTTACTCTGATTCTCTGTTACACACATAGGTCCATCTCTCTGATAATTTCGAGCACGAGCTTTGTAAGGACAATTTACGGGTATTTGAAGGTAATTGGCTCCAAGTCTGTGGAGATGGGTATCAGCGTAAGCAAATAATCTTCCCTAAAAAGAAAAAATACATACTATGTATCACTAGATGCACAAGTTCTTATTAAGCATAACAGTTTAAAAAAAAAAACCTAACAAATAACCAAATTAGTTTACTTAAGAAAATTTGGTATTTTCGTAATATTCATGCCAGGAAGATACATCATGCCAAAAATGATGCTTATAATACAAATTACAGTAAAAATATACATATACAAAATGTTTTCTTTCTTATTTTAAGTTACCCCAACCAACTTTAGAAATTTTGCCATCACATATTTTTATTTATATATATGCAGGATAAAAAATTAAATAATACCCATCTATGCATCAATAGCCACAATAACACAAACTCAATGATTTAATTAATAGATACATGATATCACAATATTATTACAAGACTTGTGATAGATAAAAAGAAAAGCAAGAGAAATACATATTGTTTCATAGTTTGTACTTAAGTATGGTGGACAATAATCTGAGATATATGTATAATAAAGGATTAGAAGTGTAATTCTAGGTGAATTACTGTTGTATACGGGTATTATATTATAATGTTGAGTAGTGTCATCATTGAATTATTTGGTTAAGTAAGTAATAAAACTGTTTAAAACCTAGAATGAAGAGCTATAATCATTTCATAGTCATAATCCAAATGTATATTTAAGAAACCGTGAAAAAATTCCTACATACACTCAGGGGTGCCATTTCGGGGGGGCTGGGGGCAACCGCCCCCCTCCCCCCAAGGGAATTGAAATTGCAGAAAATTTATCAGTTATCACAGGTTAGACAAAAAAAATCAAAATATGATCAAAAGCTAAAATAACGTCAGATTTCACAGATTTGATTACCATAAAAAAACTAGTCTGATGTGCCAGTCCCAAAACTTTCTTCTATCACATACACCAAAAACAAGTCAGCACCAATTTATATTAAGGTATAACTGAATCTAAAGTTTTATTAAATTATGTGCGTTAGTTCTGGGGATATAGCTATCGTGAAAATCGTGCAAAACGTAGCATAGCGGCGCCACCTGTTGGTCTATTTATACCAAATTGTAATCAACGTTTATTTTTGTCAAAGTCTAACCAAATCTGAAGTTTGGTGAAATTCTGTGCATTAGTTCTTGAGATATAACTATCGTAAAAACCATGAAAAATGCAGCCTAGCAGCGCCATCTGTTGGACGATTTACACAAAAAACTAATCACCACCCATTTATATCAATGTCTAACTGAATACAATGTTTTATCAAATTCCGTGTATTAGTTCTTGAGATACAGCGCCCACAAAATGTTTGTCACATACAGACACTGAGACACACAGACAGACATTGTCTAAAAACAGGCCAATCGTGTTCAAGACCTTCTAAAACGTATAAACCCATCGAAAACCGGAAGTGGTAAATTTTTATAAATCCAATACATTTTTCTTGTAAAGATAGAAGAAAATAATAAACACTTTAAACATTGAAACTAATAATTATCAAAAATGTTTTCTAAAGCCTTGCTATTGCAACATTCTATAAGTGGGATATTTATCATTAATGAGTATATTGGCTAGTTTTAGAAATATATGTGAGAAAAAACTCTATGAATTGCTTCTCAGCTGTGTACAGCATGATTAAAAGAAAACTCGTCAGCCTCAATGCTAGAATTTTAGTGATAAATTCTCTCTTTAACCTAAAATTTAAGGGGAATTTTTTTTTTTTTTTTTTGGAGGTGTATTCAATTTCCAAATTATATGATTTGTTAATTTTGTTTTATTAGTGTCACATTATATTTGCACCAATCGTTATAAAGCTATTAAGTCATTTGCTTTATTAAATTACTAGCTAATCCGTCCGGCGTTGCCCGGGCCCGAAATATTAATAATCTGTTCTATACGAATATGACTGAAATCTGTAAGGCTATCGAAATCAAGTCGAATGAGGCAAACTTCGTCGTAATCGGCCTCATAAAACCCAAGATCGGAAAGCGCATCCTGGCAGTCGAAAGTGCAGCTAAAATATTTAAGGCTATAGATATCAAGTCGAATGAGCCTAACCCCGTCGTAATCGGGTCCATAGAACCAGATATACTCCTATAGTTCCACTTTCCACCGCCAGGAGGCGCAGTCTGTTCTAGAAGAGGCCTTTTCAGAACACTTGACCTAACCAAATTTCCTAGTAGAATTGAAATTTAACTACGGGTAAACATTGCCAAAATAGCAGAAAACGCGAAAGTGGGTTACGTAATCGATCGGTTTCTAAAGGTAGATATTTTAAAACCCAACCGTGCATTTTGAAGAAAATGAACGTGTCTATGATCTGGAGTCTACTGTTTGTCCGTACTTGCATTTCCCGAGTCAATGCCGATTTTAAATCTGGACCAAAAAAAAAGGAAATTCGCGTGAGTGAGTTTTGGAAAAGATTTGTTTTCAGAGGGTTAAAATTAAATTTTTTCAAAACGGATACCAGATTTTAAAAAACAAAGGGATATAGATTAGGCACGGTATTTTTAGTTTTTCGTATCTTGTTCATAAACGCCAATTCCTATTTTTAAAGATAGGAGAAATAGTTAAAAAAGCAAAATTGACTTACGGTAAAAAACGTTTTCGAAAGGGTTAACGTCATTTATTTTTTAAACTAAAGGTTTCTGCCTAAACCCGATAGAATGTAGGTGTCTTTAGGTGTGTTTGCTTTTTGTTTGGTTATTTTAGAAAGCCGATTCCAGATTTAATATATAGCAGAAAATCAGAATTCGCAAAAGAGAGTCCTGTGCACGAATTTTTTTTGAAGGGTTAATATTCGTATTTTTCAAAAACAAATACAGATGTCGAAAAAGCAATAAATGTAGATATTGTCTGGTATTTTTAGTTTTACGTACCTGTCTCTGAATCGCCGATGCAAAATTTTAAAAATTGCCAAAATCGCAAAATGGCATACAGAAAATATACTTTTTCGAAGGGTTAAATTTTGTATTTTTTAAAACCAAAGGTGGCTTTGAAAAGGACAAAAACAGTTCTTTAATTTGGTGACCTTCGTTCTTCCGTATCTTTTGTATTCCGGTAGATGCAAGGCTCGGAAAACGGGAGAAAATAAAAAACACGAATTCGATGCCTTTTGATTATTTTTTTTGAAAGGGTTAAATGTAAAATTTTTTCAAACCAACCAGATCGTTCGAGACGTAAAAGTATGTTCTTTTAGAATATGTAGACGGTTTTTCCATATTTTTAGCCATTTGTCCATGGCGAATTTAGAAATACTTTAAACAAAAATGGAATGTCTTCTGCTTTCTTTCTTCTGTTCCGGAAAATACAGAAATTGGTTTCTGCACATGTGCCAGCTCGCTTCAGAATAATGACTTTTTTATTTGTGATCTTTGATCAGTTTTTAATTGATAACTACTTTAATTTTCAAAATTTTAAAATTCTGAGGCTCAGGTATTCCAGGAGAGTGTTTGGACTACTTAAATCTAAATTTACAGACTTCTAAGTGCGCTAAATTTTCCTAGCCATCGCCAACAGACACACACAGACACAGAGCAAAACTTTCTTTTATTAGTTTAGATATATATACAGTATGCTCTTAAAAATCTCGACAGCCTGACACTAGAGTCCTGCCCAGATTTGGTTGTAACCGATCCGAATCCTGATTTGAACCTGACAGACTTCAAGCCGAATCCTAAATATTCATACCTGAACCCGAAGTGAAAGAAAATGAATGTATATTTTAATACATTTATGGAAAAGTAATCTACAAGTTTACTGCATATGTACAAAAATTAACACATATATGCCCATTAATATTCAAATATATAGTTTTTTTCATTTGAAAATTATTCAGAACCTCCATTTGTATAATCGGTTCATCTCAAACCCGATTCAAAATAGTCAAAGCACAACCCAAAGCGTATGTTTACTCCAACCCGCAGAAAAAAAAAAAAATTGAATCAACCAAACCTAAAATGAAATGCATTTTGGGTAGCCGATGAAGGACTGTAATTTTCAGTAAACCCGGAAACGTCCAAAAAATTTTCATTGACCACAACCCTACCCGAAATGAAAGAAAATTAATCCATATTTCAATATGATTTGGAAAAGTAGACTACAATTATATCTGTAATAACAATTTTATATTTTATGTAGAAAAATTATTTTTTTTTCATCTGAAAATATTTAGAATTTCTTTGAAAACTCGAGCAACACGAGCCCGACTCAAAATAGTGAAAACCCACCTAGAATCCGAAACAATTAACCCTTTGAAGATGAGCCAAGATTGACGACTAATTTTGCAGTCAATAGTTCTACAATTTCCAAAAAAATTCCTTTTGACAGATTTCTCTTGAAAATATCCTAATATAAGTGTATGACAGATTTCAAAAAGTCATACTCACAGAATAAAAAGTAGTCCACTGGGACATATATGTCCCAACCGTAGTCAAATGTTCCAAGTCAACCTGACCTGCAACGAAAATAAGCCGCGTCAACCCGGTTTGATCCGTACTGCAGATTGGATCTTGTTGCCCCATCCAATCCAGGAGCAACGGACCTGAGACCAAGGGTTTTGCAGATTTCTGAATTGTATGGAATTTAGAGCATAGTTTGAAGAGGAAGGCAGGAAATGATTGCTAAAAATTTTTACTTACAGAAAATCATTAATGAAAATTTTCTTATACCTATGGATTACAACATTTACAAATTTCGTAACTTCTTAATGGGGTTCGTGTGCTGATTATCTCGTGACCAATTGAATTTCATGACTTTTTTTCATGATTGTTTCATATATATTTTCCAAAATTCGCTATTTTCTGTGAATCGTTGAGGGAATTGATTTTTTCAATCATTTGTCTAAATTCACGACTTTTTTTTTCAACCGATCGGCGAAATTCGCTATTTGTTTTCACCATCTTTTGACGAAATTCACGACTCTTTTCAACGATAGTTTGTTGAAACTCGGGAGTCTTTTTCCGCAACCGACTGACAAAAATTGCCATTTTTTCGCACAATCTTTAACGAGATTCTGATCGCTGACAAATTTTTTTTCGACCATTTGTCAAAATTCAAGACTTTTTTTTTTGGCAACTGATCGACGAAAGTCGCTATTTGTTTTCGCGATCTTTTAACGCAATTTGCGACTCTTTTCTATGATCATTTGTTGAAATTCGGAAGTCTTTCTGCAACTAACTGACAAAAGTAGATATTTTTTTGCGCGATCTTTTATAAAATTCCTCTTTTTTGCACGATTGTTTGACTAAATTCGTGATTTTTTTTGTTGTTGTTTATCAATCTTTTGACAAATTTCGCAATATTTTTCTGCAATAGTTATACTAAATTCGCGATTTTTTTCTGCGACCGATTGACGAGAATCTCTATTTGTTTTAGTGATCTTTGGCGAAATTCGCAATATTTTTCCACGGGCATTTGAAAAAATTAACGATTTTTTCTGCGACCAATTTGCCAAATTAACTGTTTTTTCTAATTCCAATTCGTAAAATTTGCGATGTTTACCGCGATCAGTTGACAAATTGCTTTTGTGTAAAAGAACAAAAAAAAATTCGTGGACTAACACTTAAATTTAAAAAAATATTCGCTGAAGAATCACATGTTTGTGAAAGAAGTTAAGATAAGAAGGCAAAATCTTACTCTGCATTTTTTATTGTGGGGACCTATTTCTATTTTGTGCACGATTTGGGCAATCCTGCACGATATTTCAACCCCTGTCCCTAAAAAAAAAAACCTTGTCCCCACCCCCTTCCCCAAGAAACTCTTGAAATGACACCCCTGCAGTAAAACCTACAAAGAAGGAGTTGAAAAGGACTGTAAAAAAATTCCATTTTAGACAGGTATCCATCTTAGCAAGTATAATTGTATGGAGTTTTTTTCGTCGAAACTTGATTTTTTTTGGCTCGTTTGAAAAAGAATTATGTTATAGTCAGGTTTCGCTTAGACGCGTTTCACTGTAATACACCTATGCTCTTCAGAAGTGCTTTATAGAAAGGAGGTTTTAACAGTCTTAAAGAATACCTGAAAAAAAAACTGTACCTGTCTATAACTGAAAACTTCCATAATATTTTAAAATTCTACTTGCTAAGATGAAAACCTGTCTAAAACGGAATTTTTCAGAAGTCCCTTGAGATTCCGTATTAGAAGTATTACTCTCTTTGTATCTATGATTGAGTAAATGTTTCTTGTTCAAAGAGGTTGCGGAGCGGGGTACAGGCCCCCGAACTCCACTCCACCCTTAGCTATGCCACTACATAAAAAACTTTGCCCCCCTCCAAGCAAGTTCTGAAATGGCGCACCTGCATACACTGCTCAAAACAATTAGGAAAGCACATGATTTTAAGGAAATTATGCAAATACTTACACCGGTAAGTAACGTAAAATAAAACATCCATAATTTACAGCGTAGCAGAAAACAGAAGAAGAAAACTTCATATGCAAATCAAAGTTCATGACGTCAAAAAAAAAAAAAAAAAAAAAAAAAAAAAAAGATAAGTGCAGAAATCAGGATTACGCAGAAACGTCCGTTTCACTGTCTCAGTCGGGAAATTCAATTACTCAGCTTTTGTTTTGAGAAAAGGTGACTTAAAAATGTCACAACAACATGATTTATCGGAATCCATGGCTTGATGTATTATCGGGAGACTTTAATTCAGGCAAACACAACGAAGTGTAGTGGACACTGATGGAGTCACAAGAAGTGTCATTGCAAAGCTGTGGAATCGATTCCGAGAAACAGGGAATGTTGAACGTTGACCCGGACAAGGTCGGCCGTGTGCTACTACAGCATCTGATGACCAATATATTCTGTTAATAGCTCGTCAAGATAGAACAGACAATGCTACTCAGCTGCAAAGGCAGTTGTTCTTGGCAAAAGGACGTAGGTTATCCAGTTAAACAATCTGAAATATATTTCATCAGGGCAGTCTCTATGGACATAGGCCAATGGTCTGTATTCAATTGACCTCAAGCCACCGTGTGGCCCAAAGAAGATGGGATGCTGAACATCAAGATTGAGGCAACGTGATTGGTGTCAAGTGCTGCTTACAGACGAATCCTGATTCAGTCTAAAATGTGACACACAACGTGTTTTGGCACGGAGGGAAAGGGACACTCGAAATAACCCCACATTCGTTCGTGAAAGATTACATTACAGACAAGGTAGGTTTGATGGTATGGGCTGGAATCAGCATACGTGGACGTACGAATGTGCATATCATCCAGAATGGCATTTTGACAGCCCAAAGACAAGATACTGAGACCTCAAATCGTACCTGACGCTGCAGCTGTTGGTGATTCCTTTGTTTTTATGCATGTTAATGCCAGTCCGTATACAGCTTGTGATGTGGAGAACATACTTGAAGCTGAAACAATGCAGTGTATGGAATAGCAGCACATTCTCCTGGCCTGAATCAGATCGAGCATGTTTGGAACACACTCGGATGACACATTGCAACGAGGCGAAGGCCTCCTTTTAATGTGCGGTCAACCTTGAGAGATTGAAATTCTTGAGCAGTGGAACAGTATTCCCAAAGTCTTATCGAAAACCTCATTGCATCAATGGAAAAAAAAGAAACAAAAAAGGAGAGAAATATATTCATACAAGAAATCTCAAGGAAATTACCTTGATATCCATGATTTAATAATTAAATAACGTATGAAAATGTAAAATAAAATTCAAGTAATTAAAAAGTGTGTATCATTAGCTGCAAACAACAAATTTTAAGTTCATGGTTTTGAGTAAGACTCAGAAAACAGAATAAATAAATAAATAAATAATAATAGTAGTAAAAAATAAAGGTTGTGTAATTTAAAAGTAATTAAAAAGTGTATCGTTAGCTGCAAACAACAAATTTTAAGTTCATGGTTTCGAGTAAGACTCAGAAAACAGAATAAATAAATAAATAAATAATAGTAGTAAAAAATAAAGTTTGCATAATTTAAAAATATTCAGAAAATACTCTGTATTGTTATTTTTTTTTTCTAAATATTGCGACTGTGGTAAGTTAAATTCAACACCTGGCAATATATTTTTTAAAATACTAATTTTATATTAAAAATATTTAAATTAAAAGATTTTGCATGCGTTATCGATTAAATAAATTGACCTGAACTTTTATCTATATTTTGTCTTACCTCTATCAAGAAGATATGTTTATATACTAAGAAAAGTATGTGATTATTCTCCATAAAAAAAAAGAAAAAAAAAAAAGAAGGAAAAATATTCATATAAGAACTATAAAAGAAATCACCGTGATATACATGGTTTAACATATAAATAAGGTTTTAGAGTCAGGCTGGTAAAAATAAAAGTAATGAAAATTTTTAAAGGTCGGATAACTAAAAAAAAACTAGAAAATACTAAATATTTATATTTTAAAAAAATTGAGACTATAGTAAATAAAAATAAATGCCCTCAATGATTGCTCATTCAAATAATATTTTTAGTTAAATTCCTTCTAAAAAGCAAGCATAATATGTTATAAATTACAAACTTAAAATCCTTTTACTTCATTAGTTGAGCAGTTGGACTGACAGTGCTATCTATCGCTTTATATGTGTAGGAATCGCTTACACAGTATAACAATTCATCAAGTTTTCAATATTTAATTAACTTAAATGCAGCTAATTAAAAATTACAACATATTACTAATGGAATTTTCAAGTTGTTTACCCCCAAATCATGACGGGTACTATCTAGTGTATGAAGATGAAAGGAGGGGGCATCATACATAAGTATGACCCAAAGAAAATTTGCAGAAAGAATCAGAGGGATATAAAATTAGGTACATTTTGAACAATGTAGTGCAGCGAGTAGCGCAATACAAAAAATTAGTAGTTTGTAGCCCGAAACGACGCTCCTTTTAACACTACTTAATGTACCATTCTGAAAATCAAGTTGCCAAAAGTTGTTTCTTTTATGTAAAATTTGTTCTGCTCAACAATATGTGAATCTCAGTGGCAAATTTCAGCTGCAGCATATAGCAATGCATCGCATGAAGTCATAGATTTTTCCGATTGCCACTTGCTGCTACTATCATGTACTATCCCACTAAAGGAATTAACTTTCTTGTTAGCAACACTTGTCTATTTATTTGTTATTAGGACTTCATGTTTTAACACTGTGTTTCATATTATTCAGAAATGCATTATTTAACCAGATTTATTGTTTGCATTTAGAGTTGTTTTTCTGTAATTTTCTAGATTATGATACATCTTTAATTTTTCTACGAAATTTCTAATGTGTGTATAAATTAATATTTTTGAGACAAACACAAAACATTTCCTTGTGTGTTATTTTTTTAATGCACTCGGTTACATCACATTTATTTATCCCTGTATTTTTATGCCCATGTGCGTTATTTTTATATCCTTGCAAACGTGATATAACCAGGGGTCGTTTTATTATTTAATCTGTGTCTTTAATTTCTTGTGTAAATTGAACTCTTTGGTAAAATCAGAAAGTAGCGAAGTTGTGACTACTTTTGAAATGTAGTTTGTAGTTGTTACTTTTTAAAAAGAAAGTAGTTGACTACATTTTCAATAAAGTAGTTATAGTTCGTTACAATAAAAAAGTAGTTTTTCCGACCCCTGGTAGTGTTTATATTCATTTATGTATATGATTAAATGAGATTTTTATAATTTATAGCAAGATATTTTAATATTTTTCCCATTAAAACTTAAGGCATAAAGTAGCAAAGTATTTATTATTATTGTTGTTACTTTTAGAGTTCTGAAAATAGTACTCTGAACCTAATAAAAATAATTAAATAAACAAAAATAAGGTGGAATTTAAGAAAGCATATTAAGATATAAATTAAGTTTTAACAGCAAATTATATTACTTGAAGCATCTTATCAGGACTTGGCTCAATTCCAGGGACAAAGTGAGATGGAGCGTATGCTGCTTGTTCAACTTCAGCGAAATAGTTCTTAGGATTTCGGTTCAAAACAATTTTTCCAACTTTAATCAGAGGGAATTCACTATGAGGCCATACCTGAAAAAAAACAAACATTACAAAAGGCCAATAAAACATTTTTACAACAAATCTATAATAAATTATAAATTAGCATATCCTATGCTATACAAGAATACTTATATAGTTGTACCAAAGATTTCTAGTATGTTACATTTCTTAAATGATTAAATAAAAAATACCCGTAAAGCTTCAGAAAAATGGAGAACATATATTTTGGTTTTGGGACAAATCAATATATTTATCTTAAAGTGTATTTTTTAAACGTTGTGTATATTCAACTCAACATGATGAAAGCAGCCATAAACTAACTGATGCTGAAACTTTGTTACCTTAATTATATTTTTTTTTTCTAATTTTCTGAAGCCTCAAGAAAATATAATCAAATTATCTGATTTTTTTTTTTTTTTTTTTTTTGGGGGGGGGGAGGCAGGAGGTAAAATTAAAAAGAAAACTGCTTACCTCACACCTATATTTTGAGAGTCACCATCCTAAAAGTTTTTATTGGTAAGGTTTGGATAAATGTCAATATATTATTTAACCGCCCTTCCCCCCAAATGAATGATTAAAAAAAATCGTGTTTTAGCTACAATTTTTCTATTAAAGATGTTTACAATATGAATGTAAAGAAATTTTCACAGAAAAAAATAATAAAATGAAAAAAAAAACAATTTCAAATAATTACATTAGTTTTTCTATTCAAAAATTAAAATAAATAAATAAATAACTTTATCAGATTTTTTTATTGAATTTTTATGTATGAGAAGCTGAAATCAAGCATAAGTAAAGTAAATAAACTGAAAGAGTTTTACATTATCTTTTTTTTTCAATCAAATATTGAAAATAAGTTGCTTACTGACAATGTAAGAGTAATTTATTTCTTGCCTAACTTCAGCTTAAATTAAACTGTATTGAAATAAATCATATTAAAAAATTTCTGTTACGCCGAATCTTTCTCAAAGCACAATCACACTTGCTATGTGAGTGAATCTTTAACCCTTTTAGTGCGGGAGTCGACACCTAGGAGTTGGGTGCTACAGACTACATTAAGTGTCGTCAAAAGTTGCCTAGGCGTTCACAGCGTGTATTGTGCTCACTGTAGTGTGTCATGGGCTTAGCAGTGATGACGTATTGCACCTGCGTAGTGCAGTCATTTGGCTATTATAACCAAAACCAGTAGCGTGCTTTTCGTATAACCATAAGATATGATTTTTAGTTTTGTATTGGGTCGTTCGGAAAGTCGTGTCTCTTTGGGAAAATCAATTCGTACCGAAAAATTCTGCCCGGTAATCAGATAAATAATGTCGCTTTTTTGGTCAAAATATTCCGCACAGGGCATTAACCCCCCCAAAAAAACTCTGCACTGAAAGGGTTAAACTCAACACAAATCTCAGTCTGCAACTGTTATTCGAAAAATGCCATGTAATAAAAGCTTCCTGCATGAAGTATCATCTGCAATGCTTTCCACTACAAATGGGAAGTGCTTAGCTTAGCTTGACCAATAGTGTAATAACATGATACTGTGGTAATCAAGATGGCTGCCATAGAGATCAAAATATTACTTGCTTCTTCAGTCTGATTGAGTTTTTCCGAGTTAAGTAATTTTTTCTGTGAAGCACTTAGCAACCATTTACATCCCATTTTGTCCCACTTGCAGCAAGAAAAGTTTTATACAGTGCTTAAAAATTTGCCTGCTGCTTTACCAGTATGATTGGGCTTTCAAAATAACTTTCATTAGTAATATATTCTATCAAGACTTAATTCAGTTGAATTGGGAAAAAGTTTAAAGAAAGCATTGTTTTTATTGATTTGCATATATTTAACTTTACATCATGAATAAAAGACAGATTTTATATGGATAATACCGGTAACAACAAACGTATCCCTTTTCAAGAGAAAAGAGAAAGATTGAGAACAATAATACGTTTAGAATAAATCTTATCAAATTCTTCTCTGCTACTAAATTTTTAAAGATAGTTGTCAAATTTTATGGTATTTAATAAAACAAAAATATATTAATAAAAAAATTGTTAAAAAGATGTAATGTGTTTGTATTACATGTTTAAACTTTAAATACATGTTAAAACTTTTACTAATCAATCCATTAGAAATTTAATTATTTTTAAGTAAACTAAACATAATAATGCATGAAATTCTGCTAAACAAAAGTTTCCAGAAAATGTTTTGCTAATTTATTATATGTAATAAAAGTTCTCAAATTATAGTGTCAAGATGAATTTTTGGTAAAAAAAAAAGTAAAAAAAAATTTACATTTCATGAGAAAAAAAAATGGCAATAATTTATTATTTATGAGATTATATTACCTTTGATTATTACCCTAGATTTTAATGTGAGCAAAATAGTAAAATCTGGAGGAAAATTCATAAAAATATATACAATTTTTTAAAAGTGGGATATAAGTTTCTTAAAATATACAAGAATATAAATCATGAATTTAATAAAACTGGAAAGTCTATAATGAATTCTTAGTAAATGCTTCATAATTTTCAATTTTATTAAGAGTTTTAATTGAAATTCATAACAATTAAATTTCAAGTAATATCATACAAAAATGATGACGATATAAAATATGAACATACATGCGCATACATCCCATTTCTTATGTAAATCTAAGTTAGAAACCAAAAAATCAATTTGTTAAAGGAAAAAAAAAATACATAAATGTATGAAAACTAAATATAGAAGGAGAAAATACCTTTGTGAGATCAAATGGATTGAATTTCCAAGTTTCAGCTTGCTTGAATGTCATAACTTGAATATAGAAAGTGTATGAAGGATAATTTCCAGTTTCAATAGCATTGTACAAGTCCCGTATAGAATAATCAGGATCAGAACCAGACAATTCACCAGCCTTATCTACAGGTACATTTTTTATGCCTTGATCAGTCTACATAGAAAAAAAATCAATTCTAAGCTTTTAGACAGCAACAGAATTTTAATAGAAAAAATTATTCTAAAATGTAAATTAAGAATTCTTTCACGAGTAAAAATTTGAAATTGATAAAATATTGTTTGTAAAAATTATGAATTAGAAAGATACAGGGTGGATGTACATAATTAGAGTTCACCTACTCTGAGCTGTCTGTAGTCGAAACTATTCATCAGAAAAATGTGAAATTCGGAATTATCTAAATGAAGAGATGTGAAATACATTTAGCAAGAAAAAACAATTTCAAAAAGGGCCATCAGAGGGCATTTTTTGATAAAATTTCATCATATATGAAAATTTAAGCAACCACATGATGTATCTACTTGTGCAAAATGAAAATTTTAAATAAAAAGACACAATGAATCTCTTGTCAGTAGCATGCTTTTTGTATGGAAAATGTTGTGCAGTTTACAGGATCGTGCAGCTTTGCGAGGGTTTCGAGTTTCGAAAAACATTTTGAGAGGTGCAATGACAGCATAGTTGACACAATGAACGCAACATTGCCAGAACTCAGGGACAGTATTTCCTGTCATGCCCTCAATATTTACCAGAATTTGCTTTGTGTGACTGTTGAACATGCTTTTTTTGCGATTTCAAATGGTACTTGACAATAAAGGTCAACACACTGAACAGTATTTATCTTGATAAACCAATTGTATAGTGTTACACTATACAATTGGTTTATACACTGTACACATACTTATACACTATATAAGCTTGTATTTTGTTAAATTATTGAAAAAAAATTACAATATGCTCTGGAGGCCATTTTTTAAATTAATATTAAATGTCTTTCGCATCCCTTCATTTAGATGAAGTATTTATTTCATACTTTTCTGATGAATAGTTTTGACTACAGACAGCTCTGAGTAGGAGAACTTTAATTATGTCTATATATATATTGAATTTCACGAACCTAAAGCCAGAGTTGTAATGGAGGGTATATGATGGTATAACTCTGTGCACCTTCTGGATATTTTTAAAAAAGTCTGTATACCATCTGTTTCTGAAGTAAAACTATGCATATACTATCTAAGGAGCGTATACAACACTGCCTCCATCAGTTCTCTCTCTTTTACAAGAAAAAGGGAAAAAGGCTAAAATCATTTTTGATAATCACTGAACAACAGTCGAGCAACATGGCCAAATAGCTGATTTAATAACCAAGCAGCTATTATCCTGGATGAAGACACAGGGGACAGAGATCCCCTATATAATTACAAATGTATTTTGAATCCAAAGTTATGCTGATAAAGTAGCAGAGTAGCAATTAAATTATGAGAGTGGCTCAAGTAGTCATTTTCAAACAATTGGGATTATCAAAAATTAATTATTCATTTTAAGTAATCATTTTCAAACTATTAGAATGATTAAACAATTGGGATTATCAAAAATTATTAAAATATTTATGAGAATAATTATTTAAATTAATCATTAATGCCATTAGTGCAAAATCAATTTTTTAACTATTTTAGATCTAAGATATTGAATTATGTTGCAATTATCAAACTAATGAGATAACAGGTAGTTCAGTGGAAGGGGGGGGGGGGATATAATGTAGATAGATAGATAGATAGATAGATAGATAATAAACAATCTTAGAATATCAGTACCAGGGGTCTAACCGGACTTTTCTAACAGGGTCCTGTTTGTTGCAAAACTTATGAAAGTCTTTTTAGGTACTGTTTTAATGAATACATACATATATATATATATATATATATATATATATATATATATATATACAATTTTATTTTAAAATGATTAAACTTGTGAAGAGTCCATTTTCGGTATGAAAAACTTTTAAAATACAATAAAATAATAATAATGTAATGAAAGTAATTGTAAAAGTAGTAATTGTAGTAGTAATAATTGTAAAAGTAATTGTAATTGTAATAAAAGACTTTTTTAAGAAAAATTTCTGAAGGGTCCTTTTTTAAGACAAACAAATTTGTGAAGGGTCGTTTAATGGAGCAAATCCTTCTTAAAATGATCCCTGAGAACATATAATCGTATTTCACATTGCAATCCAGAAGAGTTAAATCTTGTATAACTGCTTAGTAATCTAGCATGAACGAAATGCAAGTGTGAGTTGAGAGTTTCTGTTATTAAATACAATGAGTTTTAAATTCAAAGCTGAAACTGAGTCTTTTGATCTGCAGATTTAACAGACAGACATAAAATCAATATTTATAGTGCCTCTTTATATATGCAGAGTTATTTTACTTAAGAGATGAAATATCAAACATTGAAGATAGAAAATAATAGTATGTGGAACAACTCATTTCAAAAAAAAAATTTCTTCATTTAAATAGAGTGTGCTTGAGTCCCTCTATTTTCTACATTCCTGTTATCGAGACCTTACTATTAGCTTTTTCACAGAACACCTACAGAATATTCCCTTCTGCAGACCATAATGGTAATTTTTTAACATGGGAAAACACAAAACATTCTAACACTCCAGTTGTTTCCAGATGAGAAACAGAGGATGACATCCACATTTAGCATACTATCTTTTTTTTTAGATTAAATTAGAAAAAATAATTTTTATTAGTACTGTAAATTAAATAAATGCTTAATTTGTTGAAAATTTGTATACAAAAAATACTTTTTACAAAAAATTATAAAAAAACATAACATTAATTAAATGTAATTGTTAAAAAACTATTTGTTTCCTTTTTAAACACATTAACAATTTTTAATGAATCTCCAAATAACATAACTCTGATGATAAGATAAGTTGGGATTTGAACCCACAATCCCCAAGTTTCCTTGAATTATTCAAATGTCAGTGTCTTTAACGATTTGGCTGTAAATTATTTATTTTAAAAATATTTCAATATGATATAAATACTTTGCAAAAAATTGTCTGCTACTGCTGCTGATTTGGAACAGTTATAATGAATTCACACAAAATTATAATTTTACAACAACTTTCGACACTTAAATATTAGAATTTTCATCAATCATAGATCATTAATAATTTTTTATTGAATGAGTATAATATTTAACACAACTTTCAACATAATTTCATAAAGGTTGTTCATTGGAATAATTTTACTTAAGAAAATTAAAAACAGAATTAAAAGAGTTTTTCTGTAGAGAATTTTGCTTCTTTTACTACTTTAATGTGAAATAATCAGATTGATTTAATAATGACTATTGTTTATTAATAAATTATCTTGTACTATATTTGCAAAAATCATTTATTTTTTATTTAGATATTATCATTTGCTATGCATTATGCTTATAAATTCTGTGACAGGCAAAACAACGAAAATATTTAATTGTTTGTAATTAAAACATCTTTCTGTTGGGCAATATTTGTCTACTTACAATTGAAACATTTTATACGAGTATTCAGTCATAATTTCAAATAGTATTTTAAATTATGCAGTGAGTAATATGATAACTATGTTTGATTATAGCTCAGTTTCTAGAGAACTGCCAAAAAATACACTAAAATGTAAAAAATCAGACCATAGGTTCACTGTCATCAACTGTACACAAAAGGTTTCTTTCCCATATGAACACTCTGTATTATTATTTTGTGAACTTTACAATAAAACAACATTGTTAAATAATAAAAGACACTAAAGATTTGGTACCAGATTTACATTTTTCAAGGGGATTTTTAACTATTTTTAAAAAATATAGTCTCTATTTGAAAGAAATGACTACTTAACAAAAAACATGTAAATAAAAATAAATAACAAAATTATTATTATTGGTGAACTCACTCAAAAATTGTAGTTGGGGGCGTTCAACACAGAAGGATGATGTGATTTTCATCAAAATAATTTTGTTAATATACTAAAGCAAATCAAATAAGTTATTTCTCCTTAATACTTTTAAAAATGGAGAAAGGGGAGGAGAAGCTTAGATATTTTACATTTTATTAGTATATATAAAAACCATACAAAATATAGATTATATAAACTATAATTATTAACAGAAATAACAATTAAAAGTAATTAATTAAACCAAGCAGAGAAACTTTTCATTTTAATACCTTGTAATGAAATTTGCAGTACACGGCTTCACCCTCAGCATTTACTAACTTGAAAGTGTGAGAACCATAACCATTCATATGTCTATAGCCATCAGGAATACCTCGATCAGAGAACAGAAACATGGTCTGGTGAGTACTTTCTGGCCTGAGAGTGATGAAATCCCAAAACATATCAACATCCTAGACAAAGAAATGTATATTCATGTGAAAAAAGCTTATTTGCTAAAACGTTTATTCATGAAAGAAAAAATATATATAATAATACAAAGAATTTTAATTACAATTGACTGAAAAATGTCCAGGCATAACAGTCAAACTTATGACCTTTGGCTCAATGTGGTAATGCTTTACCAACTACACTATCCTCAGGGGTCGATCCAGGAAAAATTTGAAGCTTATTTAGGGCCCCTTCACAAAAATCTATTAAATAAAATGGTTCCCCTTCCCAAAGCTCAATTTGATAAAATGAGACCTTTCACAAAAATCAATTTGATAAAATGGGCCCCTTCACAAAATTCTATTCCATAAAAACTTACTATTTATTATTTATTTATTATTTTGTGATGCTTTAAAATGTGTAATTTGTAAACAAAGTTCACCAGAGAGGAAAACTTCAGCAAAAGCATTTAAAAAAATTTTTGTTTATAAATGCTTGGTTCAAATTTGATTAACTAGATTTCAACTTTCGTTACAAAACGTATTTCACAAAAATAACCTTTACTTTTCACAAAATGGGCCCCAAGAAAAAAAAACAGGCATCGACCCCTGATCCTGGACAACTTTGGCCAACACAGTTCACTAAAACAACTTGTTAGCAAAAAATATATGCTATGGTTAACATATTTTAAAACATAAAACAGTTAAAATCAAAGCTAATTTATCACTAATTAATATTATTTGTCAACAAGGCAACATAAATTTATCACTCTCTGAATAGAACAAAAACATTAATATACGAATTTCTGGAAAACAAATAAGTATAAAAGTGAAAATAGTTTTTTTTAACACTTTTTTATAAGCATTCAATGTTTGTCTTGAAAATCACACCTAATTTCAATGACTGCAACTCATATTTCTGAAAAATTTCCTTTAAAATTCGTTGATTTGGCTTGGGCACCAAACTCAATATGGATAATTCATTGGTTTTTCTCATGGTAGAACACACAAGCTAGTGAATTTAATTTAAAAATATTATAATTTTTGTTCTATCTTTTTTTCAGGATATAGCAACAGGAAATTAAAAAAAGCATTATTTAAACTACCATTTCAAGATTTCTAAATCAATTTCTCAATGTCTAATCATAATGGCAGGGGGGAGGGGGCATTTTAATTAATACAAAACTATCAATTAAAGAGTATTTTTAAAATTATGTATTTCATTCTTTATATTTTATTTATATTTTCTACTTTGTAATGTTTAAAATATTTTGTTCTAGCAGTCTCACAGCCAGTTGGCCTATTTTGGGAGCATGGTTTGGCACATAATTAAATCCATTGTTGTTGTAACTTGTATACAAATGTAACCATAAAGAATATTTTTCAATTTATCACCTGTGATGGGCTAACAGAATAATGCCTTAAAATTAATGTATTAATTTATAATTAAGTTCTAAAAATATTAAAATGTTGCATTACCATTGGAAACACACCAGAGAACATAATTTTTATAATTCTACCATATCAGGAAGTAAGTGAAAAATCTATTACAAAATTTCATCTTTACATACAAAGTTGAGTTAAATTAAAGAGTATTAAACATATTAGAATTATCTTTCTTAAAGAATTGAAGTTGAAAAACTATTAGATTACATATGGGTCTAATTTTGATCAGCAGAAAATATTTTTAAAAATAAAATTCTTAGATGATTTTTGAAGGAATGCATTTAATAAGTGGTGGCTAAAGGACTAAAGGATCAGGGTCCATAAACTGTGTTTTCGGCCCATGAAATAGAGTAAAACTCAATTTTGTTATACTGACTTAATTATTTCACTTTTTAATATTAGAAGGTTTATCTTGTACAATTTCAACAATAGTTTTTGCATTTTGTTTGGATTTATATGACTTACACAAGCTCAAAATCCGTATTATTTGTAGTTTTTGATGAAAAATATGCAATTTCTCTTTAATTTTACCTCAATTATTTATATGAGCGCAATCGTGCAACACTTTCTTCTTTACATATATTATAAAATACATCAAAATGTACAATATATGTAAAAATAAATGTGTTGTAAAACAGCACTCATAGTAAAATAATAAAAATATGTTAAAAAATGAGGTAAAATTAAGAGAAATTGCATATTTTTCATCAAAAACTGTGAATAATACTAACTTTGAGCTAGTGCAAGTTATATAAAAAACAAACAAAATGCAAAAAATATTGTTGAAATCGTATAGGATAAACCTTCTAATATTAAAAAGAGAAATAATTAAGTAACTATAACAAAATCAAATTTTAGTCTTATTTCATGGGCCGAAAACGCGGCTTATGGACCCTGATCCTTTATTCATGCAAGTAAAAACTATTTATAAAAGAAAAAAAAACTGCCACGAAAATAGTGTACCTTCAAATGGGTAACTGGATTTCTCTTCTGAGTGTGGATAAAACTAGGGAAAAGCAAAGGATCTCTAATGAAAAAGATAGGAGTGTTATTTCCAACTAAATCCCAATTGCCTTCTTCTGTGTAAAACTTTAATGCAAAGCCACGGGGATCTCTCACTGTGTCAGCTGACCCAGACTCACCACCTAAAATAGAATTGTGAACTTTCAATTAAACATCCCTTCATATCACTATTATAAAATAATTTAATGATAAAGACATGAGCACTTGCAAAACAAAATTCAAGGAGGAACAAGATTTTGGAACAGGTGTGTCTGTACTTTGTTGCCAAGGCCTTTTTTTTTCTTTATGGAGAATATATAAACATGAAATAAATTAAACTAAGATTTTGTTTTTTTTGTCTAAATACCATGTACAAGACAATTTTTAAACATATGAACATAAAAAAAAAATTACAGAAATGTGTTACAAATAAAATATTAAAATTCAAAAAGTAACTTTCTAACAGCTTTTTTCAAATGAAAATTGAAACAGTTTATTACTTGTTTATTCAGGGGAGCAGAGCACCTCTGAACCTGTTTAAAATATTTTTCTAACGTATGAATGTAAAAAGGACATAGAATTCAAAGTAGATTCAGAGGTGTAGAGTTCTGTGGATAAAAAGTGCTCAGTTTCTTTTTCTCTTAGTGTTTAATAATTTTAAATCATTTGAGAAGAACAATTTTTTTTTTCCCAATCATGTGGGAAAGAGAAATTTTAAGGGGAAGTTGCCCACTCCTGCCCTTCTTTGCAGGCACCCATGAAGAAAGATTACAGTTTGTTACATCTATATCAGCCATACTCAACCTGTAGCCCACTAACTGAGCTTTTATGTGCAGAGAGCCAAAGACACTATCACTGCCCATATTTATAAAATTTTGAGATGAACATAAAATGTTGTTAAGTGTGCTAAGTGTTACGTGACGGCTGTAAATCTCTACTAATTTAAATAATTTAAAATCAATATCTTAATTTAAGTATTTTAAAATCAATATTTTAATTATTCTAAATTTGAATCATTTATCATTCTTAATTTCAAATGTAATTCTTATATCTCTCATTTAAAAATTCTTTTCCTAAATATTACTAAAATCTTATTTATTACATTTTACTTTCTTTATCTCAGTGTAAAATTACTTTTCTTAAATATCTATTTCAAAAATAAGTGCACTTAATTTTTTGAGTTATATTTATTTAATATATCATTTTATATATTTAAACAATAAACATGGTTATTTGTTTATCATTGTCTCTTCTTTGAATTTCACATGAATATACTGTTTTGTATTTTTGTATTTCTATATAGGTTTATACAGTTTTTGAAATTTAATCTGAAATTAAAAGTATAAAATTAAATTTAAAGGAATACATATAAATATTGAAAATAGAGAAAGAAATTGCATTACAAGAGGGGAAAATTCTGCTATAAGGCCGAATATAGATTACCACACATGGTTTTTATTTAAAAAATAAATAAACTAGCTGTAACTCAGAATAAAAACGCAATGACAACAAACAATTTTAAAATATCTAAATAACAAATAAAAATTCCCCTGTTAAAGTGTTGAGTTGTTCAATAACCATTCGATTTAGAAAAATATTTTTCTACCACTGAGCAATTTTTTTTAATGAAATTTAATTCATGTTGCTATGGCAGCAGACGATAAAACGATATCTTTGGAATAAGGGAATAAATAGAAGAAAAAATTTTGTTGATGTTTGTGATAAAATGTTTTTCTTTATTTTTTAAAAATGTATATACATAATTCACTTTTATATTTTAACAGAATAATAAGTTTACTATAATTCGTTACTCATGCTATGGCCAGTATACACGATACACGTCGAGCAACAATGCCTTTATCATTATCTTTTTACGCGTAAAAGTTTCGCTACGGTACTCCATTGTGAAGTTTTGTAATTTTTGAAATCTAATATTTGAAAAACGACATAATCATTAGATTTGAAATTTATATCAAGAAAAATACAATTTTTTACCATTCTAACGCAGTTTGTAAAACAATTTTGTGACAAATACTTTTCGAGTTATTAATTTTTTAAGTAATTTCAAATGTTTCATTTTCCGAGATTAATCTGTGGCAACGATAGATTGCTGTGACTTTTCATAAACATGAAAAATGATAGAGATTGAAAGAATAAGCCACCCTGTGTGTGGCTAATAATACAACATCAATTTTTAATGATACATTTTGACTTAATAAGATTAAATATTCTGTTTTGAATTCATATTGAATATAATTTTCAGATATTAAAAAGATTGAAATGTTTTACGATGAGAATTTAGGTACAATTTCTTATAGTAAATTTTTCAGGTAGCTGTATTTATATCAGGTATGTATTATTTTTTAACATTTCACCATGAACCTTTAAAATAGTATTTATTAATGTTTACAATGCTTTTCTTCTTTCTCACAGTACTTCCACTATATAAACTATTTTAGGATCACTGGCTTATATTTGAAATTCATTCTCTTTCTCATTTTGAAATCTTCAAAATTTAAATATCTATCTCTTAATATTCCAAATTATTTTCATTTCTATTTCAGAATTAAATATTTCCCCCTTTTTTCTTACCTTCCCCACTTTTTAATCATTTCAATAATTAAATTACAAAATTAACCCCCAAGTCCTTTCCTGTTTGTAAAACTAAGGCTGTAATTTCTAACTTTATATTAAAAACTTTTAAATTATTGATCTTCTTTTTTAGTGTAATTGTTGTGTATTATTTATTGATTAATGATCATTTATCTCTATAGCTTGAAAAGTATTTAAGGGCACACTATTGTTTTACATATTTTATGGGAAGATAAAACTATTCTGTTATTTACAATTAATTTAAATACATATTAAAACATCCTGAATGTTATTCACTTAGTCAAAATTTCTTTTTATATGTAGCCGTACTTGTGTTACAGTAGTATTTTATATATAAGGATTATATTTGTTACACTAACCGAAAACTTACAATCAATTAAATTTACACTGTGTATTTTTTAATTATATAAGGGGGAAAAAATTTTCGAAGTTCAACTGTACTTTATTAAGCTACTTTTTTTTCTGTTAATGTTTTAACTACCTTTATTATGTTACATTTAAAAAATTTCTATATAAGTATAGAGTGTTGCGGACCACCTAATGTAGCAACTTATATCTATGACCTGCCAAAAATAAAAAAAAGTTTGAGCATGACTGATCTATTACACCAATGCTAAAAATACTTTTATGAGAATATAGCATAATATTACATGTAACAAAGTAAATTAGCCCTATACAAAATATAAAATTTATTAAAATTCAGTTTTTACCATCAGAGAACATCCAGTATACATGTACTGCATTTTTAAAAATTGAGTCTTTAATTTCAAATATTTTTAAAGAAACAATAATTCTTTTAATTTTTACTTAACTAAAAATGTAGAAATTTATTATTGCCTTTTATACAATACTTACAATTTTGAAAATATAATATGAAGTGATGTTATCATAAAATAACCAGAGGGCATACATAGAACAGCCAGACACTATAGGCAAAAAGTATACAGCATAGCTTTATGTAAGAAACAGAGGGTATATGAAGGTTCTTAAAAAATACAGAAAGTATATGGTGTTTACCACCATATACCCTCCACTACATACCAGATAATACATACATATCTGATACCAGCTTTCTGATTGTGAAAACAGAATTTCAGAAAATGTATTAGGAAATGAGCAATCTCCTTCTTAAAATTCTTCATAGAATAACATGATATTTTACCATTAGCAAGGATTGTCAAAATGTCCTTTTAAAGCAGAAATTGCTGGCAATTAATTTTACACAAAGTGAATTAACATGTAGGTACTAAGTATTGTAGTTATTGTACTGAGAAAGACTTATGGATAAATTTTCTCGCACTACCTGTGACTATAATTGACTTGACTAGAAAAAACAGTGGATAGATGGATGTCTGGCATCTGTCCAGGCAAGAATGAAACTAAAAATAATTTAGACCATTAGAATAGAATTTTTTAAACTAGGACTTAAATGTAAACACTTTTCCATATTGTAAATAGATGTATTCGTCAAGTTTGTGTATGTTTATCGTCCATGTACATCTCAAGTTTAATTGAAACATTTATTAATAATCTCTCAACTGTTTTATTAGTAATTGAAGCATTTATTAATAATCCTTAAACTACTTTTAGTATCTGTATGAGTCATTATTTTGATTAGAAATGGAATAATTTTCAAGAAAATCCAATACTGACGCTGGAACCTTTTTCATAAATATGGGTAGGATATATATATTTATAGATTTTTAAGAAGGGGTAACAGAAATGAATCATAGAATTATTAGAATAAATATTCTTTAAATGCAATAGATCCATCACAATTTATTTTTTTCACCCCTTTTACTTTCTGTTTTGTATAAATGCTGAACTATATAAGTGGATGCAAGATTTTTAAAGGAATCTCTTAAAAACTTTGATTAACCTTTCATAAAATTTTAATTTTACTAAAACTTTGTTGCAATGTTTATACTTACCCACAGTGGAAAATCTAACAGCAACAGGAGTTCGTTTTCCTATTTCACTAAAAACTTTAGCTTTACAATACTTTGTGATATCATGAGTGACTTCAAAATACCCAAATGCTCCAGCACCTTTCGCATGAACAACTCGCTCAGGTATTCTTTCTCTAATGAACAAAAAAACATACAAAAATTTAAAATTAAAGAAAAGTATTAATAAATAAAATAATTGCACAGTAAGTGTTTTTTTTTTTTTCCTTTTCTTTGATAACAGAAAACACAAACAATAAAATACAATACATGTAGTTATAAAAAGAATAAAAGAGATGATATTCAATGAATTTCTAATTATGAAACTGCATTTAGTTTGACATTAATGTAACAGGTCAATGAAGGATTTATTATTATTATTATTATTTGTAAATCATAAATTTTAGTTTGCACTTTCAAAAAAGTCTATATAATATATATTTTTAAGTTGGTTCAACTTATAAATAGTGTTCACTCTAAAAAGAAAAAAGCACAGGGTGATAATTACTACAAAGAGCACTATTGAAGCCAGAAAAAGGTTTTAGTTCAAAAGAAAATGTATTATTATGTTACTAACAAACTAATAATAATATTTTTTTTATATGATAAATAAAGTAACATTAATTTTGAATAATTTTTATAAATTCTAAATGAAAAAAAGAATTATACTACAACATGACTAAATAGTCTTTTTTTTTTTTTTTTTTAACATGAGGAAGTTTTATGATTTTTGCAAACACTCTGGCATCTGGCACACAGATTTAGATATACTCTGGTGTGAGGAAGTTTCTTACAACAGGTCTTTTGGTACAATTAGGCGCGCATTTCACTATTTTTAAAAGGACAGGATGCTGCACTCTTAAATAATGGCCTGGTGGGAACACTACTTATAAGCAAGGGAGTAGGAAATGGGAGGGGGGGGGGCATAGTTATGTTATTATATGATAGAAAACATTAGAATAATCAAGGGTGTAATTTGCATTTTTAATTTTTTTTTTTTTTAGCTTTTGCTAAAACCACTTGTATTTAAATTAGCTATAACTCATTAGAATAACTTTGTTTTATGCTAATAATGGAAAACGCTGCAAAATAAAAGAAATTCAGTATATAACTAATGCAAAAGTCAATGTTTGCAGTTTTTAAACAAATACTACAATTTAGTATTTATGCAAAACTGCAAAGAGCCCCCAAAACTAAGTTCAATTTTTGAACAGAGTTTCATTTGGCGGCCTTGGCAACTTTCCCAGGGTGGGGGGGGGGGGGCTCGTGCTGTTCCAGAGATTTATTTTCTGTTTCAATGTTTGATAATTCATTTCTGAAAAAACAATTCCGTGCATAAAGAAGCAGTATAAATATTAATTACATTTGTAACTAGTAAAGCTGCAGATCAGGAGCCTGAACATCTGATCTGGATCACATTTTAATTTTGATCATTTTGTTTAATATTTCAGACTTTTACTTAATTTTTTTTCTTTCATATTAGAATCACTGCAAATAAGGGTTTTATGCATTTATATAACTGTTATGACTTTTAAAATCTTTTACTATCTAAATTAATTAAAATGTTAATTTCATAAGAATAGCATCAATGATTAGTTTGAACGTTTAATTAATATCAGAAATATTTCAATAATTATTATAATCTCAATTGTTCAATTTATTTAAAAACTAGCTGGATTTTGCCCACTACACTGGTTGGTTTCTCCAAAAGAAATATAGCACTGAACATTGTGTTTTAAAACATTGACACTGTGTTTTAAAACAATATTGAACTTTACCTGGAATGTCCTTGCACATTGCCAAAAACGATACAAACACCATTACATAATTATATTTTCTAACATGCCAGACAAAATTTGGGCTGTTAAGGACTAACTGCTTTAGGTGATCATTTACAGTAGGAATTGGAAAAGAATGATATGAAATCTACCTAAAAATGAAAGCCTCATCAAAATCCATCTAGTAGGACTTTTTTAAAAAAGGATAATCTTTCATAATCGGGTTCACCTGATTATAGAACTTTCTCCCATAATTCTGAAAAATTATTTCCTGAAAAATTATCTAACAGTGCAAGTCTCATTAAAATTCATTCAGCAGAATCATTTTAAAAAAGCTAATCTTTCATAATCGAGTTTATCTGATTACAGAACTTTTGCCCATAATTCTATAACTAAATAATATAGAACAATATGTTATGTACTACTAAAACCTTTCCTGAAAACTTATCTAACTCACAGTGCAAAGTGCAAGTCCCATCAAAATCCAATCAGCAGAACTCAAGTTATAAGCAACCGGAATGAAATTTCTATTTGCATTTTATATACACAAAGCTCCCCTCCTCCTCTGTATATATAAAACCAGACTTGCCAAGTCTCCGGCTTTTTGAACACCAGTATTATTTTAGAGATAATGTTGTTCTTTTAAATCACAGAATGTTCCGATTACTTAAAGCAACATTCTCTGTACTAAAATACTGGTGTCCAAAAAGCCGGAGACTTGGCAACTCTGTAAAACTAACCCAACTTTCCCAGGTTACAGAACATAGGTAAAAAAAAATCTGAATCCAATAGATTTTTTACATTTAACATATTTTTTTAGATTACCCACTAACATTAAAAAGCATTTTTATATGAAAAATTTCAATTATGTATTTAAATAAAATTTTGAAATTCATTAACCCTCACACTGACAAGCCTGTGTTAATACGTTCACTAAGCTTCAGGTTTCATTGCAATAACAAGCATTTTTTTTAATTAAAATAATTCTACATATATAATGCAGCTTTAATACATTGAGTAATGATTGATACCCTCAAGGTTTACATTCATATATATAATTAAGTTTTTTTATATAATTTTGGAATACTCACTTTTTTTTTTTAGCATTTAAAATAAAATACAGAGAAAACAACATTACAATTTAGGAATTTTGCTGGACAGTCAGAGAGTTAAAAGCGATACTTTCATATCAGCCACATGCCAGATGTTAATAGCCATTGAAATCTCCAAAGATTTCACAACTTACAGTAGACTTTTGATTCTGATAATTTCAGTGGTTTAAGCACATGATTTGATGACAAGTCTGTTAAATTCGTGTGTTATTTTATTTATTTATTGATTGATAAAATTTTAATTCCATTATGGAATATTAGCCGGAAACAAATGCTGAGCTATTTATATTGTTTAATGAGCAAATGGATTAATCTTCCATAACTGGGCTGCATGCGATAGAGGTAGATTTTAAAATAATTCATGCTTAATTTTTTTTAAATAAACCATAAACAATCAGTAAACTGAGATACAGTTTTCAAAAAAAGTATTTTTGAGAGTTATTTATTTTTTTAAGGTTCGCTTAATTTGAGATTGCATGGGTTGTATGCTGCAGAAGGCAATTAATAAGGCACCCACCCCAGATCCTTTTAATTTGAGGTTCACTTAATTCGAGCCTCCATTGCTATGCCAAACAGTTTTGTAATAATATTTTAAAACCAAAGAAATAATATCAGGGTTTAAAAGAAAAAAACTGTGGGTTTTTTAGATAAAAATTGCCCCCTCCCCCGCCCCTCTTTAAAGAAAAAGAAATCTCATGGGCTAGTTTTTTTTTTTTTTTTTTTAAATCCTGAATTGAATACGATGCATTAAAAAAAACAATACAGTCTACTAAACTGCAAAAATTAATGAAAAATACATTTCTAAAATTTATTAAATCTAATTCTAAAATATTAATTTTTTAACTTTTTAAAGATGAATTTTAGCATTCTATTCATTTATTTGCTTGAAATTTTATACTTATAAACTAACAGCATATTTTACCTTTAAAGAGCCTTAATTTGTTTGTTTATATTTTTAAAGATTAGTATCTCGAAAACAAATAGGAAATGAGTTAATTCCACATTTCCTCAAAGGATATTTACCTGTCGAAGTGAGCCATTTCTTCCATATATACAACATCTTGCATCAACAGGGGCCCCCTCGGACCAACTGTTAAAGCATTTAACTTGTCTGATATTGGACATCCGGCTTCTGTTGTTAAAGTCTCAGTTTTACCCTGTAATATCATTTTAAATATGTTAAAGTCAACTATGATAAAAATAAATCAAAGCATAAAAAGATGACATGCAGAGGTTGGGACCAAACTTTGCTTGATGATAGTTTACAACAAGTGATTTAATATTACATAAATTTTAAAGTACACTATTCAGGCATTAAAACATGCATCCAATGCTTATATATAACCATTTATTTACAAAAAACTTGTTAATTTTGCAAGCAATTGCATGACTTAATCAATAAAACACCGACCTCCAATTCCAGTCATGTCAAACTCAAATTTCTAATCTTTCCTCCCCCCCACTATAGAAACTATTTTCAGGATTTTTTTTTTTTTTTCATAGCATCAGAAAAATTACAGTTCATATAATTAATAATTATTTCAAGTATAAATTTCATACCTCATAGTATAAAATTATGAAAATTACAAAACTAAGATATTTATATTTATGGGTTTTTGAGTAATAAACTCATACAAAGTTCAACATAAGCAGAGTTGTATAATATAGATGCACGTGCGCACACCATGCGTGGGAAATTTACTGCAAAATTCGGAACTTTTCAGATAAAAAAAAGTTTTTTTTTTTTTAAGATACCAAAAAATAAAAATATATTCCTCAATTTTATGTACGATTTATTTACTGTTTGCACACAATTCAAAGTTTAAAGATGCAAAACTTTGTTGTGACATTACAGACGCTTGCGAAAATATTAAGAATTAGGCTGTTTCTAAATGCATTGACAAAATATTTGATAAGAATTCAGCTCCTACTATCATGGATTTTTAACTTTATTATTTTTTTTAACCAAAATAATTATTCTTTAATTAATAATAATTAAATTTAAATGGTAATTATTTTAAACTACTGTTTTTAATTCATATCGTCAAAATAATATAACATGTAATTTTATTAAACATTAAATTAATTTGCAGAAAGTTTTGACCTAATATTTAGGTGCACAGAAAGTTTTTGGTCTTATACAAGTCTGAACATAAGTTTATAATTTTAGGCTATATAAATGAAAAAATATAAAAACAATTTCAAATTAGAGGATTTATTTCAAAGGACAAGAATTAGAGGACTTAAAATTTAGTATCTATGAGAAAATTTAAATAAGAAATTAAAATATCTAGTCAAAATTGGGTGTTACTTTTGAAGAATTTAAATAATGTAGATATTAAAAAGATTAATATGTAGACAGCTTCCAAAGCTTATATATAGTGATATGTATAATTTATAAATAAATATCCTTCATTCTCAATCGACTGGTACTGGTATATTTTCTATTTATGTGATGATTTGTAACAGAATTAATAGAAGGTCCCCTCCCCCCTCTCTCTCCCAGGATTGTATATTCATCTATTAATGCATTTAAGTTAATGAGCCTATTTATTAAAAAAATTACATGAATAAACTAAAAGTAAACATGTAGTCTTCTGATTACAACATGATTTCGTAACATTTTAAATCAACTAACATGTAACAGCTTTATAATAGTATGGTGTCGGAAATCTACGTGTTTAAAAGTACATTGCGTGAAAAATAATCCAGGTGATATGCATCCACTGAAAGTAACATAAAAAGGCAGTAGGCTGTAGAATTAAATGCTCTGAAAAGATTCTTTACGATATTAGTTTATTAAACTTTAAATTATAAGCGTACGATTACAAAGTACGTACATAAAGGGATGGGATGGTGCCTGAGAGCATTTTAACAAACGTGAGCTTACATTATTAACTTCTTATCCGAGGCCATGCTAGAGAGAGAATGTCCGCTCCGACACATGTCGATTTTCATGCCATACACATATTGGCACCATGAAATTGGCGAAAGAGCACATGAAAATGAATGATGTCATATAAGCTAAAAATTATCAGTTACGCATTAGGCAATTAGGAGAATTTTTGAATTACAGGACAGGGGTACCAGAATAGCAGTCCTAAAAAGTGAGCCAACAAGAATGTGAATGCCAAATGTACGTTGAGAGCAAAGTTTTGGGAATCTAGCTGAAGTAGACAAAACAACTCTCATGTACTGAAAATGTTTAGGATTTACCGAAAAGGCTAAACTCAAAAATTAAGCAGACACAGACATTTCTAACGAACGTTGGACAGAATGAGAAATAAAATGCAAACCGAATACAAAGTCAATCTTTATCTCTTTTCTTTTTTTTTCTGGATATCTAGTGATGGTGATTAATCGTTTAAATGAATTCTATCTATGTGAGAAAGTTTTATTGATAAAGGGCATATGTTAAATATATTTTCTTTTAATGGAGGAAAATTACGGCGGGAGCTGAAATAAAAGTTAGGATAAAATAACTAAGTAATTAAAAGATAGTTTAAACTGAAAATTAAAGAAAAGGATTAATTTAAGAAAAATATATGTGATACCACATCACAAATAGGATACTGTACTCAGAGCAAGGTCATGCGGGGACCTGGCAAAGCAGTTAGTACGGGGCCCAATGTATGCTGCAATAGTGGGCTTATTTATTTTTTAATTGTTTCTATCATAGAATTATTATTTTATTATAGATTTTATTATCTACATTATATATATTATCTCAATATATATAATATAGATAATAAAATGTATGAAAAATACTACTTACTTTCAAATTTAATGTACATAATTTATTTTAATTTCACAAAATCTTCTATCCTTTGCAATATTTAAAATACTTATTTTTTGCATTCACGATTACTTTCACAATCATTAAATCTATACATTCACTGAAAAAATTATATCAACTTTGCCTGTAATAAATAAAGTTAATACTCAAATTTTTTTATCACAAAGAAACATTTAGAAACAAATCTAGAGCAAAAATATTATTATTTTATACAGAGGAAAAGTTATTTTGAATTGTATATACAGGTCCTAACAAGACTTCAATTGGCGTGAGTCCCTGGGCAGCCACTCCATTTGCCTAATGCGCCAGCCATGACTGTACTACCATAGACTGTTCTATCATAGAATAATATATATATAATGTAGAAAATAAATTGTATGAAAAATACTTACTTTCGAATTTAATGTGCCTCATTTATTTTAATTTCACAAAATCTTCTATTCTTTACAATATTTTAAATACTTATTTTTTGCATTCACAGTTACTTTCACAATCATTAAATCTATACATTCCCTGAAAAGTATACTGAAGTATATATTAAAAAATTAATAAAACTAAGATTTTTCTAAGACAAGTAAAACTGGCAATTTTTTTCTGGTGATTCATAAGAAAAAGGCTAAATCAAATATATATTTTTTTTTATATATAAATAATTAAATATATAAATGTATCACACTTTCACAGATTTAAGAAATATCTAGAAAATAACAGTATTTAAAGAGAAAATATTTTGTATCAATTTCTTTTAACAGACAGTACTAAGAAAATATCCTGAACAGCATATTACTATATTTTTTATTATATTATAGCACTTTTTTTTTTTTTTTGACAAAATTGCATGTTTTTGTTTTAATAGTAATAGAACACTTTGAATTTTATTTACTAATGGCAATTTACAAAATTTCATTTATTTTTCAGGTTTTAGAACCATGGTCCATTACTGGAATGCTTAATTAGTCAATTTCCAGTAATGGACACCCCATGTGGACATTACTAAAAAAGCAATTTCAGTAATGTTCATAGTGCATAACATTTTTTGATTTAACTGAAAAGCTAAGTAATCAAATTTAATTTTTTAAATTGCACTTACCAGAATGTAATAACAATATTTTTCTTATAAATAGCTGTTTTTTATTAATTTCATGTAGTTAATAAACTTTCAGATTGTAATCAGATTATTATATTTTTTAAACAGTGCCTTGCATATTTTATAATGTGGCAATCAACACCCAATCAGGAAGCAGAGACTAATGTGAATTATTTTCATAAATATTTTATTAATTATTGATATCCTAATTGTTAAATTTATTTGAAAATGACCATTTTATTTCATTAATATGCTTTGGTTAAATTCTGGTTTTAAATACAATCATAATATCAATTATCTATTACTTTTTGTGGGGTGTCCATTACTGGAACAGAGAGTGTCCCATTACTGAAACAGAGGGCGCCCATAACTAGAATTTAGGGTGTTTTGATTTATTTAAATTTCTATTCACATTGGGAAATGTGATTATGATCATAATTAAATATTGCTGGTAGATTAATATAATATTAAAAAAAAGTGGAATTTAATAATTATGACTATTAATTAAAAAATGTCTAAAGAAATTCCTTAAGGGTGTCCATTACTGGCACATTTACCCTATAATAGGAAATATTATGACAATAATTTCTTTCAATTTAAAATATCTTAAATTACTGTATCAGAAATATAAATGTATTTACACTGATGCCGCTAGGCTTTTAAAATCCAGGGTCCCTGAGACTCAGACACTTCTAAAAAATTGGGTATTTTTTTACAAAAGGGGGCTTCTTTTAGAAATAAGACAGAATTATTGTATTTTTACTTCTTTTGCGATCTTTCAACAAAAAAAATTATGCATCCTGAAGGACCCATAAAAATTATATTAATACATCCCTTCTCTAATTTTTTTCTTAAATGATGCGCTATAGCGCATTCCCGGCATCGCTGTGTGATATCATGTAGCAGACAACAAATGAATAAAATAATAAACATTATACCTGTGTGTATTTTCCTTTTTTCAATAATCCCTTAAGGCAGCAGGAAGAAAAAAAAATGTATTTAGCATGAAAAAACTTTCAAAATTTTACTGAGATTTAGGGGAAAAGGGGACAAGTAAGCAAGCGCACCAGCCCTATCTCACAGATAAATCTTAAATCGCGTGATTTCTTAGTTTTATTTATAAAGTAATATAAAAATATATATACCTTTTGTGCTTCTTTAAATTCAGATAACTGTTCTGCAGCTTTGTCTCTCGACATGATTTTAAAAGAAACTTGAGCCTAACTAAAACTAGGAAACACCGAAGCGGAGTAAAAATTCAAATTAAACAACCACGGGCTCTGAGAACGTAAACAAGTTGATTGCAGTCGCAAGTTCAGAATTCAGAACGAATCGTTCACTGCTATGCGAAGTGAATTGTTTCCCTTTTTGCTGTTGTTCATGTTTGATTGTCAGGGTTACCTTACAAGTAAGTATGCGGTCGCCAAGCAGGAATTCTCTCGCCAAATTCAGGAAGCGGTGGGGAAATTTTATATCAGCTGCAGTTTTGAAAGACAAATTGTTTCACATTTTCAGACTTTGATCAGGGATCAGGATCCGATCAAGCTAAATAAAAGCGCAGGGCCTGGTATTCATTCGGGGCATCGGACATTCGGGGTCCCCTTTTCTACACTGTCTTAAAAAATTAAACATTTTCTATGCCTTCGAAAACAGATATAATGATATAAATATATATAAATAAATACATATTCATATAAATATATTTTTTTGTTTTTATCCGACCGTAAAAGTATAAAATATTGATTATAATCGGTACACGCTTATAAGGGCCTCCAATGAGATTACGGATCTTTTTTATTTTTTTCTGTTGTTGTTGTTACCTTTCAAGTAACTTAGCCCCCCCCCCCCTTTTTTTTTTCACTAGCATATCTTTAAAGAGAAGCAGTATTGTAGCCAGGATTTTATTTCGAAAGAGTGTGGGGAGGGGGGGGGTGTTCCAGCCCTTTATGCTCCCCTCCCTTACTCCACCGCTCAGAAAAGGCTCGCCCTGATTATTTGAATAAGGCCACTGGGTTTTTATATTAGTTTTAAACTTTGGTAACAGTTTGTAAATAAAAATATGTATATTTATAACGTTTTCCATATCCATATTATTGTCGAAGTAGACAAATTGTCTTCAATATTAGACAGAGATGGCAACAGACAATAGGCTAACTGCCGGGGATGAGAGGCAAGCACGTTTAAAATTGTGTTTTTTGAATAGTCTAAAGTTCCAAATATTTTTCTTGGACAATTAAAAAAATATTTTGGTAATTTTATCCTTAAATTTTGAGTATAAACAAACTTTGTCTGATCAAAGACAGACAGATTATTAAATTGCGAGAAAACATAAAAGCCAACACAGCCCTTCTCCAGATTTTTATTTTCGGCGCACTTTGAGCAATTTTGGTTATATTATAAGCATAAAATCCCCATAGAATAGTTCCATGAAAATCCCAAATCTTCCGGAAGAGACAGTCCCTTCCCCGAGGGCCCATTCCCTGAATGCATCCTTGCAGCTGCCAACGGAGAGTAATTTTGTTTCAGTTTAACACAGTAAAACCTGTGAAAACGGAATCTGTCGATAACGGAATTCTATATTATGCGGAAATTTTTATGGTCCCAACGGAAGAAATACCTTGTCTAGCTAAGACGGAAACCTGTTTAAAACGATTTTTTTTTTTTTTTTTGCTCCTGTTCGATTCTATTTTCACAGATTTTACCACACGCGAAAAATATTGTAGACTAATGCTAATAACTATGTTTAAAATGGTGTGTGTGTGTTTTCTTCTTTTTTTCTTTCTTTTCTTTTTCTTTTTTTTTCTTTTAGCTCAAAACGAAAGCAGCAATTGTCATTACGCAAAACTTCAAAACCGAAAATCGAATCAAGAAATTTTTATTGCGATTAAATTTTATTAAGATGATTGATTGAAACCCCCTTCAGGTTTCAGTTATTATGATGAACCACACTCTTCTATCTATAACCTTACTGTTTAAAAATTTATACAAGTTAACATTTTAACTTCCATAAATGGAAATTTTAACTTGTTTAACAGAGAAATTTTCAAAATTCACTATAATTCATAATTGTATCAATAACAAAATGGAAAATAATGTAACTATAATAATGGTAGAGGTTAATTCCTAAATAGCTACCTCTTTATAGTAATTCAACAACGTTTCACACCATTGAAAACTTAACTTTTTGCGTTGTAATGTTTTGTGTTAAACTAAAATATTAAAATCTGGTTTTGAGAAACTCTAAAAATATAATTCAACTCCATACTATACATCAATCTTTTTTGTCTCACGGCACTCTTGATTCCGGTTAAATTTTCGTAGCACACATAGACAATCATAACTATAGTATGTTGTGGTCATTAAAAAAAAAAAATCTATATAAATCAAATAGTCTGCAAAAAAATAAATGATAATCTAAATGTTTTTCAGATATAGATATCGCAAAAAACAGAGGATAGAAGCGACACCTGTTGGGCGGTACACACCCAAACCTAATAAAAATCTATTTTTGTCAAGGTCTAACAGAATGTGAAGCTTGATGAAAATCTGTGCATTAGTTCTTGAGATATAGCTATTGAGAAAATCATGACAAATGCAGCATAGCAGCGTCACCTGTTGGGTAATTTACACCAAAACCTCATCAGCAACAACTTTTGTTAACGTCTAACTGAATCTGAAGTTTGGTGAAAATTCATGCATTAGTTATTGGGATACAGCGCCCACAAAATATTTGTCACAGACTCATAGACAGATATTTTCTAAAAACAGACAAATCGTGTTCAAGACCTTCTAAAGCGTATAAATCCGTCGAAATTTTTCATGAATCCAATACTTTCTTCTTCTAAAGATAGAAGAAAGTAAGCCTGCAAAAGAAGTAAAGCCCTTTATGTTTACTACCCGGTCATAGCAATGCAGCATGCAGCTACACTCCATTTAATGTTATTTCCATTTCCACAATTTTTCATTGTCTGACAATTCGATTCAGAAAATAGTAATAACTACACTAATTATGTGTAAATATTTTAAGAGAGTCCTATAACATTTTTTTAAAAAAACCCAATACTATTTTTAATCAATTTTTAACTATACTTTGTTTTTTCGTTCTCTTCCACATGTGAATAAAAGGAATCTCTTGCTTTTACTAATACGAAGGAAATCCAAACCCAGGTTTTGGGGGAAAGGTGAAAACCATTTTATTATTATTATTATTATTGAAAATTTTAAAAGATTTTTTACGTTTACAATACTTTTTTAGATTATCCACTAACAACACCTAAAAGCATTTTTATATGAAGAATACTAATTATGTATTCGAATAAAGTTTTGAAATTTATTAAAGGCGATTCTTTCGTATTAGCCGTATGCCAGAGATTAATAGCCGCGAAGAAATTGACCTAAAAATTTTGATCCATGCAGCAGCCTTTTAGTTTCTGATTATTTTAGTGTTTAAACACGTAGTTCGATTACATATCTGTTAAATTTGTATTTGATTTTTATTACTTTATTTATTTATGAAATGTTAATTTCGTTGTGAAATTTTAGCCGAAAACAAACACTGAACTATTTATATTGTTTTAAGTGCAAACTTGTTAATCTTCCGTAATCGAGCTCCACGCGATATAGATAGGTTTTTTAAAAACTCATACTTGAAAATTATGTTAAAAATAATACAAAATTAGTTAAGTTACGATGCAGTTTTTATAAAATTGCATTTCAAAGTACCTTTTTTTCCCTATTCGACGGTGTAAAAATTAAAGTCGTTTAGAAGAACAACAATTTGCAAACAAGAACGAAAAATCATGCGTCAAGCATAGATTATCAAACACTTTCCAACAAATTCAGAATACTGTAACAAAACTTCACCATTTAATAAAGTGAAAGATGATTAACACAATTTTGAAAACGCATGACACATTTGAAAACCCAATGTCAGTAATTACCGTCAATAGTCAAAAAGTATCCAAATTTTTTTGTGAAGTCCTGTATAGGATCTATAGATTTGTATATATATGCATAGCAGTCTACAATTTACTTCAGTTAGGAAACGTATAGCATAGCTAAAAATTCCCGTACAGCAAATTCCAAAAATAAACGGAAATGTACCCGAGATCTTTAGTGTCGCCCTGTACTGGATGCATAGCATTTATATACATCAAATAGTATGAAAAAAAATAGTTAAATTTACAAACGTGTACCACAACTGAAAACGCACTTCCAGCAATTATTATTGATAGAAAGTACTGCAATCGAATTATTTTGTGTGTCCTTGTGAAAGAAAAATGAATGTTATGAACACCTTGTTATATAGAAAGCATCTAGTGTACCTCATATATATATATCGATTTCGATGCGTTTGAAATAGTGTAACATTATTAAAGTACACCGCAAACGATTTTTCCCTACATACCGTAATGTAACGGAATTCTTTTGAGTGTCCCTGTAAAGAAACTATAAATGCTACACACTTCATTTTCAATACTGAACAAACCATAGTAAACATCAATAACCATTGCATGGAATTCCAAGCATATTTACGCGAATTAGAGCACGGACAGGCGGCAGACAGACAGACAAACCGAATTTATAAGCATTTTTCAACTATATGTTGGAAAGTGTTTAAAGGGAAAATGGATTGCTTAAATTGTTTGCCACCGTCAATATGACGTCAGCGCTACTCATGGACATGCTTTTGCTACATAATATAGATTTACCGTGACAAACAAAAATTATTACACATTACACTAATCCTCATTAGAAAAGCGTAATTTAAGATATTAATAATTTAATAATTTTTTCTTTATTCTATCTTTACAAGAAGGAAGCATTGGATTAGTGAAAAAATTATATTTCCGTTTTTTAACGGATTTGTACGTTTTAGAAGGCCGTTACATGATTTGACTGTTTTAAGAAAATGTCTGTCTGTCTGTATGTGACAAAAATTTTGTGGGCGCTTTATCTCAAGAACTAATGCACGGAATTTAATAAAACTTTAGATTCAGTTAGTCTCTGATATAAATTGGCGCTTATTAGTTTTTGATGTAAATCGCCCAACAGGTGGCGCTGCTATGCCTCATTTTTCACGATTTTCATGATAGCCTAGCTATATCTCAAGAACTAATGCACAGAATTTTATTTAACTTCAGATTCTGTTAGACTTTGACATAAATTGTTGTTAATGAGGTTTTGCCGTAAGTTTCCCAAAAGATGGCGTTGCTATATGCTGCATTTTTCAGGATTTACACGATTTTAGCGATAGTCATATGAGGGGGGGGGGGGGGGTTAGAATGACAGTGGAGTAAGTCAAAAATTTGAAAAATATAGATAACCATATTTTCATTGAAAGTATATTAATTTCTGTTCAGTGGGATAGTCAAATAAGACATAGTTCACTTAGGGAGTCGCTAGAGGGCAAAACAAGTTGGACCACTTAATGCAACGGCCATTTCAACAAATTTCACAAAACCCTTCATTTCTCAAGTTACTAAATATTGACTACTCCACTGTCATTCTAACCCCGTCATATCTCAAGAACTAATGCACGGAATTTAATAAAATTTTAGATTTAGTTAGACCTTGACATAAATTAATGCTGACTCGTTTTTGGTGTATGTGAAACTTATATGCGATAGAAGAAATAAGTTTTAGGATTGGCACTTCCGACCAGTTATTTACTTAGTAGTATCTTGTTAGAACTTGACTAAATTTTCGCGGCACAGGTTAAAAGTACATCTCTACATATACTTGTAATAGTTGCTTATATTAAATGCCTGTAACTTATGCTCTAATCAAGATAGAAAACATAATTAAGTTAATCTAGAAAGCTAAAAAATCAAGCTTTAACATTAAGCCAAAAATAGGAAATATATACTTTGTCTGAAAATTGCGTTTTAAAGGTAGCTTGATTTCATCATGGATAACTATTGCACGTTATGCTTAATTTTAAATAATAGTACAACAACAACAACAGTAATGCCTCAAAAAGTGAAAAATTCAGGAATGTTCACCAAACTGGACGATTTAATTAAGCGTATAGCGATCCTTCTATTTTTCATAAATCATTAATCTTATCTGATAAATTTTATCTAACGATGAGCTTGACAATTCACTTCTGACTTACACAAAAGGTGTCATAACTGTATCAGAAGATAAATTTTGGTATCAGACTATTTTTGTCCCTTAAGAATTAATCTAAAATTCGTTTGATAAACTTCACAAAGGTGAATAAAACCTCATTTTTATTGTTCCTGTTGTTATGAGCATGAAACAAAAATTAGATATATCTTTAAAGAGCGTGAAAAGTAATCACTTTATGAATGATAAATATTTTGCTAAGGGGCCATCCAATAATTACGATACACTTCAAGACGTGGAGGACAAAGTGAAACATATTGGGACAGGGGGAGGGGGGTGAACTAGCACGTTGTGACCTATCACATCTAACATATGAAAACAATTTAGAAGGCATTATTTGCAAGCAGCATAATAAAATCCCTTTAAAAATATGTATTTTTATTCAGGTAATATTAGGTATATACATTTATTTATTTTTATTATTTTTTTTTTTTACTTTGAATTGCAGCAACTTTAGACAATACCACACAAGATCTTAGCGGTTTTATGCATTTATAGCAGCAGGTTATATGTATATATATTTGCATAAAATGAGTTCCAAGTTGACAGTTCCAAAAATTGTGGCGTCATAGCAGAACGGATGCTATCACTCCAGAGTGACGACCTGTGACATAGTGGGAGGGAGTGTCACCTACCCCTCCCCCCCCCCAAAAAAAAAAATGCGTGACATAATTAGTGAGCTTTAGGCGTCATTCCTATGCCTAAGGTTCACTAGTGCTTTCTCTCGACTTGGAAAAATATATATCTACAGTGTCTCACATAAGTGATGGGACACTTGTGCTTTACAAAAGGAAACTAATCAAATAAATTAAAAAAACATGTACACATTTTTTTTGTGGGTGTGTTTCATACTTAAATTTAGTAAAGATTATTACATAACATACATTTTGTCAAAATATTAAAATATTAATTTAATAAAAATACAAATGTTTAGAACGGAGCAAAAAATAGCTCACATAAGTGATGGGACACCATTATATATGCAACAAAAATCGTCTGAAATAAGCAATAAAAATATTTTTTGGGGTTTTATTTTTACTTAAAAGCAATTGGCAATAATTTATAAAATCGTCTGCAGTATTTCTCTCCAGTTTGTTTTGGAATTTTTGTGTTTTTTAGCTCTGTGTAGTCATGAATGCTAAACGAAAAGAAACTTCGCCTGAAATTCGAAAATTAGTTATTAATTTGCATATTGAACGTGGAAAATCTATTAGAAAAACTGCTGAAACAGTTAACTTGAGTCGTTCAACAGTTTTCAATATCATTAAACGATATAAAAAGAATCATATGATTCAGGATAAAAGAAGACCTGGCTGACCATCAAAGCTATCCAATGGAATAAAGCGAATTATCGTTCGAAATATTAAAAAAAATCCAAGAATTAGTGCTTCAAAAGTTGCTGCTGATTTACAAGCATTATATGGAATAATTGTTAATCCTGAAACTATTAGAAGGGTAATTCGATCTGCTGGATATCACGGTAGAGTAGCCAGGAAAAAATTCTTCGTAAGTGAAAAGAATAGAAAACTCAGACTAGCTTTCGCAAAATCCAACATAAATAAGAATTCTGATTACTGGAATAAAGTTATATTTGCTGATGAGAGTAAATTTAATATATCTGGTTCTGACGGTAGAATCTTGGTGTGGAGAAAACCCAGGGAAGAACTTCGCAAACAGAACTTGGTACCAACAGTAAAACATGGTGGAGGAGGAGTTATGGTATGGGGGTGTATGTCGTCCGCTGGAGTTGGTAATCTTGTTTTTATTGACAGTATAATGGATCAGTACAAGTATATTGATATTTTAAAGCAAAATTTGAAATCTTCAGCACGAAAATTGAACCTTCATAACGATTTTAAATTCTACCAGGACAATGACCCCAAGCACACTGCTCTGAACGTTAGACTCTGGCTGCTATATAACTGTCCTGAAATAATAAAAACACCACCACAATCTCCAGACTTAAATCCCATAGAGAATATTTGGCAAGAATTGGAATCAAGAATTCGCAAACACACCATTTCTTCAAAACAACAACTAAAATCGGTGCTTCAAGAAGAATGGGGTAAAATCACTCCAGAAATCACAAAAAAAATAGTCGAATCCATCCCAAAAAGATTAAATCATGTTTTAAAAGTAAAAGGAAATCCAACAAAATATTAAAACCTTTTAAAAAGTAAAATTTTTGGATAAATATTTGATGGAAAAGTAAGTGTCCCATCACTTATGTGAGCCATTTTTTGCTCCGTTCTGAACAATTGTATTTTTACTAAATTAATATTTTAATATTTTGACAAAATGTATGTTATGTAATAATTGTTACTAACTTTAAATATGAAACACACCCAAAAATTTTTTGCACATGTTTGTTTATTTATTTTATTGCAGTTTCTTTTTATAAAGCACAAGTGTCCCATCACTTTTGTGAGACACTGTATATTATAAAGGACAAATGTGTCCGTGCGTAACGCTGACGTCATTTTGCGAATGGCAACAGTTGACAATCAAATTTCGGTTTTGCGATTTTTGCTACTGCAATTTTTTTAATTTCTAAACATCGCACATTTTTAGGTGCGTTCGTAATTATATAAATACGTAGCACCTATAGTCGTCGTTTGGTCCGTCCGTCTGTCCGTCCGTCTGTCTGTCTGTCCGTCCGTCTGTCTGTCTGTCCGCATATAACAACGCAAAAACTACCCAACCAAATGGTTTGCAATTTAAAATATATTATCTTTGCAGAATTTTGTCGAGACATTTCAAATTTTATTAAAATCGAATCAAAACTTTAGGAGATATTAATAAAAATATTTATTAAGAAATTTGAATTTTTTTTTTTTTTAAATCGGTGCTTTTTTGTTATAGGAGCTTCCGATGGATGTTTAATCGTCAAGCGACCGAGATGCTTATTTTATGACAGAAATTAATCTGCAGACGATATAATTCATTTCACAGAATTAAAAATCATCTAGGTCTGAATATTTATATAACTAGCTGATACATATATATCTGAATATTTATATAACTAGTTAAGATATTTGTATGAACAGTGTCATAAAATATATACTTAACTAGCTGTTTAACCCGTTCTACGCACGGGATATCATGAATTTAATTCTAAAACGTGCGTACGAACGCACCTCGTTTGTAACGTTTGACGTACAATTTCCAACTTGTTATTTTTTACATCGTTATATAGGGGGGGGGGGGGGGGGGAATCTACTTTCAAATGCAGTTTCTTTGAAAACTGCATTTTAATTGACTGATTTATTATAGCATTTAAATTAAATTTCAAGCATGAATTTTTAAAAATCTATCTCTATTGGTGGCAGACGATTGCAAAATATGAATTCGTTTGTAATTTAAACTATATAAATAGTTCAGCATTTGTTTCCAGCTAATATTTCATAACGAAACTAAAACTACAATTAACTAAATCAACTAAAACTAACACAAATTTAACAGGCGTGTAATCGAAATAAGCGCTTAAAACCGCTGAAATTATCAGAATAAGAAACACTGCTGTATATAACGAAATTTTTAGGGATTTCTTTGGCTATTAACTTCTGTCACGAAGTCAATACGAAATTACAGCTTTTAATAAATTTCAAAATTTTATTTGAATATATAATTGACATATTTAACATAAAAATGCTCTTTAGTGTTGCTAAGAGGCTATCTAAAAAAATTATTAAAAGTAAAAAATCTATTAGAATTTTCAATTAAAAAAAATGATTTCATTTATATTCTCTATCCCGGGAATCCCGGGTTGGATGTCCTAGTATTTATAAAACTGGTAAAAATAAATAAATATATAAAATAAGGTAACAAGTAAAAACAAGGGGAAGGGGAGAGAAATCCAGGTAGCCATGCTTAAAATGGGGATACATATGCATTGAACTGTAATACAGAAAACAATAACACAACACCATTAAAAAAAAATCATGTATGGAAAATTCAACGTTATGAAATGCTGTCAAGAATATGAAGAGACACCACCATGAAACACCAAATGAACACACCAAATTACATACCTGCCAATAACAAAAAAAAAAACCCTTTTTTTTTTAATGAGAAGAGAAAAGAAAGAAGAAAGAAAGAAGCAACAATAATAAAAATGTTTGAAGGCGATGGAGTGCTTTTAATATGGTGTTGGTTTCAAACAAAATAATGTAAATTTAAAATTATCAAATGTGCTTCATCCATTCCAAAGTTATGTTTGAAAAAATGCTTTCTCTTTCTCTCTCACACACAGCAATCGAGAAAAATCGAAGTCGTTAAAGAACAAACGATTGATATTTTATTTAAACTTTTCTAACCCTTCAGTATAATCATGTTGTAGTACTAAAGTAGAATCTATAAATGTTAATTGTTATCTCCAAATAACAAATATAATGACATGTTACTTGGAGAAAGCGGTGTGGAGTCTAATTAAAAGTTGGATTTAGAAAATGAATAATTTCATATGTGAAATCCGGTAGATCCTCTTTTTATAACTTCCTCATTCTCATATATATGTGTGTGAACGTCACCGGTGGTACTTTAAAATGCTTCCCGGTTGCTTTAAAATCATCAACTTTCTAGCGAAATGCGACAGCGAAAGACTGCCGCTTTTCGCCAGAAAGTTTTCAGCCTCTTGTATTGCAAGCCCATATAACAGTTGTTATAAGAAACTGGAGAATCTATAAACAAATATTTTTATTATAATACTAAAAACTATTTAAAACTTATAAATCCTTCGAAAACTGGAAGTCGAAAATTTTCATGAATCCAATTCTGTCTTCTTGTAAAGATAGAAGAAAGTAAAAATAGGTACACAAATACCACTTGAACTATTTCAACAACTACGCGTGCAAAGTCGCGGGTTTCCCGCGAGTGTTCCGAGAGTAGACTACTAAATATCGCATAATTTTAACTTTTGCACCGTCGAATAGGCAGCAAAAATGTACTTTTAAATGAAATTTGTTTGAAAACTTTTTCTCCTTTTAAGAATTTTTTATGCTTTTAAAAGATTTTTCAAGCATGAGTTTTTTACAAATCTATCTCTCATGCATGTAGTTCGATTCCGGAAGATTAACTCGTTTGCACTTAAAAAAATATAAATAGTTCCGTGTTTGTTTCCGGCAAATATTCCATAACTAAATTAACACTTCATAAATAATTAAAATAATATAAATAAAACACAAATTTAACAGATATGTATTATATGTGCTTACAATGAAATAGTTAGATTCAAAGAGGCTTCTGTAAAGTAGCAAAATCTTTGACGATTTTTTCGGCTATTAACCTCTGGTATGCGGCTCATACGAACGTATCGCTTTTAATAAATTCCAAAACTTTATTTGAATACATAACTGATATTTTTTATATAAAAATGCTGGTTGGTGTTGTTAATGGGCAATGTAAAAAAAAAAAAAAACAGGTTTATATATATAAACCTTTGAATTAAATATATATTATATATGTATGTATATATATATATCACTGGACCCGGCTAACATAAAAGTACCAAAAAACATATTAAATGGTAAAAAATCTATTAGAATTCCCCCCCCCCCCCAAAAAAAAAAAAAAGTTTTCACCTAAGTTCTGTTCACAGAGCAGTGTATTTTGTAACTGGTGGAGCCCAGTTTGGATCCCATGGTATAGTGTAGATTAATACAGTTTTTAAAAAATCATAATCTCCATTAAAGCAATATTCCACGTGAAGGAATAACTTATTTTGGCAAAATGGCTATTTCATGAAGCAGACCTGGACTTCTGATAAGAAAGCAGTTTCTAATTACAAAATTCCCTCCCATATATTGTAAGAGGGATGTTTTGAATACATTGTAACTAACTTTAGATCGTCTCTTTGAAACGTTCGTGAAATGGACCATAAGGAAGTAAACAAAAGCTGTTTTCACAGAAAAATAATACCACGAAAGATGGACAAAATGACGAATGTGAGAAGGCAAAACAGCCATCACTGTTAAAAATATCTATTTTAAAATAAGTAAAATTTGCTCCTTTCTGAGTATTTTTTCGGCTTGTAATAAATAGTACCGCGTATTTTAATCTCAATTTTGAAAAACACATTCTATGCCATTTTACGGAAAACGTTACTTTTTAAGTGTAAAAGTTTTAATGGAAAAATTTCAATGAAAAATTTCTATATTAATATCTACAGTTCATCTTACACTCCTAATACAAGGTATCCCAAAAAAGATTGAAACGCACTTTAATTTTTTACTTGTTGGAAATATGCAAGAGATATAAATTAAAAAAAGAGTTCAAAATAAAGTAGGACTTAAGATTATGCTTATGAAATAGTCCTGCCATTAACTTTAAAAAAGATACACTTTTTAAATTTTTATACGGTCTTTGATACTTTTATATATATATATATATATATTTATACGGGTCATATAAATTATATTCAGAAAAAAGTTTTACCATGCTTTAATAAGTACAACAGTAAAAATGCTATTATTCTACAGCCGAAATTCTCTGAGTTATGATCCAAAATTTATAAAAATTTCGGAGCTTTCCAGCACCAAAAACGCGTTTTTATGTTTTCAGTGCCAGAAAGGCCGAAATTTCATAAAATTCAAAGTATCATAATGCGATGAATTTTGGTCGTAATAGAGTGGATTTTTTTCTGTTTGTCTTGCCAGAGCATATTGAAAAATTTTCTAAATATAACTTATATAGGATCCAGAGACCGCTAAAAAATTTAAAAAGTGTAACTTTTTAAAAATTAATCGCAGGGCTATTTCATCAACATAATTTTAATTCCTACCTTATTTTGAACAATTTTTGCAATTTATATTGCCTACGTATCTCCAACAGGAAAAAAATTAAAGCTCTTTCCATTCTTTTTGGTGTTACCCTGTATATATTAACATAGGTATTGTCTGTTTTATTATTTGGTTTTCATTACAAAATTCAATTTTCATATACAAATTTTCAGAGAAAAATAATTACTTTTTTGAATGAATAATATATTTATTACTTTTACAAAATAAGTGAAATTGTTAATAGAGGAAATTAGCTGTAACATAGTTGCCAAAATTATTATTTGTACACACTCTAATATTTATAAGTTTTAACAAAATATAAATAGATAGTTTGATAGAAACAATTGTAATAGATTATTTTTCTCGTGGTTTTATTAAATACAAAAAAAAATCTTGAAGCAGCCAAATAATAAGTTTTTAATTGCTAAAGTTTGAAAATTCTATGCAAAAAGAGTATTTGTATACTTTGCATACACATGATACACACTATTGTAATAGTGTTAATGATTCAAAGGATTTTTTAAAGGGTGGTGGTTTTAAATAATTGTTGGTTTCATATATATATATATATTTAACATAAACATCTAATTATTTGAGGAGTTACGGAGTTATCTGAAAACGGAACCTAAAACTAAAGAAATATCATTGGTTAGGAGGAATCTCATTACTGGCTCTACAAAAATGAAAATCCTAGGGAGAAATTGAATTTTTTTTTTTTTTTTTTAATTCTCATTTTAAAACTGCTGGCTACATAATCAGAAACTTTGAAGCAGCTGAATGTGTTGAAAATAAACCCGTATTACATGGTTTTAGTAAGTTAACATCAAAAGTAAAAAGATATGTTTTTTAAAAGAACTTATAGAAGACCTGTCAACATCTTCTATTATCACGATGACATCTCAAATAATAAGAAAAATTTTTTATAAGTGCAGGCATAAAAGAAAGAAATTGAAGAGAATATACTCTCACCAGTGAAGAAATGTGAAACAGTGATTTCCTTTTTTCGTCAGGGGTACAGACCTCCTGAACCCCCTCCCTCCCTCGTTTAAGATAATTTTAAACGCATGAACATAAAATGAAAACAGAGTAAAATATTGTCTTTCACGAGAGTGCTGAGAGAACACACATCTGACAAAAAATATTTAGTTTTGTTTTCTCTTAGTGTTTAATTGTTTTAAGTCACTTGAGAAAAATGCATTTTAAGGTTCTTTTTTTTTTTCTTTTTTTTCAAAATCTTTAGAGAAAAGAAAAAAATATTTATTAAGTTTCAAAGTCCACGGAAAGGCAATGGGCCCTCCTCTGTCTATCCCCCCTCCCCAACCACCACCACTCGTGCCGATCAAATTGCCATCTACGTTCCCCCAATTTTCCCGGCAAACTCCCCGAGTTTATTCTTAAGGTCGGCCTCTATAAGGGCAATATTTTATATCAGTGGTTCCCAAACTCTATGGTTACACGACCCACTTTAAAGTTTAATTTTTTTTTTTTTCGCGACCAACTTAATATCTAGGTATAAAGGGGTTTTTGTATAATCTATCCTAGGAAAAAGACGAATTTTCGTACAAAATATATGTACAAAAACAGCAATAGGTATCTCTAATATGAATAATCACAATAGTAATAATGTGTATAATAATAATAATAATAATAATAATAACAATAAAATTAATAATTAAAAAAAATTATTCTAGTAAGCATGGAAAAATACGTTTATTAATAGAACAGGAAAAAATAAATACATTTTAAAATTCAGTGCTAATTATAGGATTGTTTTGGACGAGATAGTCTACATCAGGGTTGAAATTTGATATATTTTGCCCCAAGTCGCTCTCAACACCAAGTTTAATAAAACACTGTAATTTCACAAAGTTGTTTACCTATATTTCTTCACGATTTTTGTCTTTAAATATGTAACCTATTGTATTCTTCGCATTTTTTACAGTTGATAAAATTCATAACATACAGTTGAACCTCGATTTAACGATTGCAAAAGGTACCTTAAAAATCACATTAAATCGAGGTTACCGTTAAATCGGAAAACAGGTTAGATAAATTAAAACTGCATAAAAAATTTTTATTACATTTTCAAATTTTTTCCAACCATTGCATAACATTTAATTATATTTTCCTTTTGGATAGTTAAATATAAAATTTTAATAATTAAAAACTATTGATAAATTAATTACTTTTTAGGTGCGTTCGTAATTATATAAATACGTAGCACCTATAGTCGTCGTTTGGTCCGTCCGTCTGTCCGTCCGTCTGTCTGTCCGTCCGTCTGTCTGTCTGTCCGCATATAACAACGCAAAAACTACCCAAGCAAATGGTTTGCAATTTAAAATATATTATCTTTGCAGAATTTTGTCGAGACATTTCAAATTTTATTAAAATCGAATCAAAACTTTAGGAGATATTAATAAAAATATTTATTAAGAAATTTGAATTTTTTTTTTTTTAATCGGTGCTTTTTTGTTATAAGAGCTTCCGAAGTTTAATCGTCAAGCGACCGATATACTTATTTTATGACAGAAATTAATCTGCAGACGATATAATTCATTTCACAGAATTAAAAATCATCAAGATCTGAATATTTATATAACTAGCTGATACATATATATCTGAATATTTATATAACTAGTTAAGATATTTGTATGAACAGTGTCATAAAATATATACTTAACTAGCTGTTTAACCCGTTCTACGCACGGGATATCATGAATTTAATTCTAAAACGTGCGTACGAACGCACCTCGTTTGTAACGTTTGACGTACAATTTCCAACTTGTTTTCTTAAATGCAGCCCTTGACATGGATTTTTCAGTTGTTCCAAAGCATTATACTATAAATTTTATCCATATCAAACCGCAATCAGTATATTTCGCTGCATATAATGCAGCATTTGCTTTTAGTTGAATTAACTTTCTCGATTTAAGACACATCATATGATTCTGTGCTAGAATCTAAATCAGGCGGTATTTGTTTATTTTTGTCACAAAATTCTTCAATATTCTACATTAACAAACGGGAACGTGGGCTTCATAGTTCGCAATAAATGAAAAATTCTTTTTAGAAATTAGGCGGTTAGAATAACAGTAGAGTAAGTCAATATTTAGTAATTTGAGAAATGAAGGATTTTGTGAAACTTGTCATGTTGCCGCTGCATTAAGTGGTCCAACTTGTTTTTCCCTCTAGCGACTCCCTAAGTGAACTATGACTTATTTGACTGTCACACTGAATATAAATTAATATACGTTCAGAGAAAATATGGTTATCTAGATTTTTCAAATTTTTGACTTACTTCAATGTCATTCTAATCCCCTCAAATGTCATACTAATCTGATGTTTCAAATTCCTCTAAATCAGACTCCTGCAGGGCCTGATTACCAACGGAGCAAACTTCCACCAGTAAATTTTAATAGAAATTTTCATCTTATTTAAACGCAGTATTCATGTAAAATTAGTGTCATGAATAAGGCAAAAATTTCTATTTCTTTTTACTGGTGGAAGTTTGCCTCGTTGGTAATCAGGCCGTGGACTCCTCATCATCCCACATCAGTGAATGTAGATAAACAACAGAGAGAAAAAAACTGCTAATTTTTGTAGCTAAAAAAAGCGTTTAAAGTATTTGAGATTCGTGAAAATTCTCATTAAATTGAGGAAAGCTATCAATACCCAAAAATGGCCATATATGGAGACTTTTAAACCTATATTGGCTATCATTAATCGTGTCCACTATCAATTGACTATTTTTGCAAACGTGATTTGGCGTTATAAAGTGTGTTTTGTGACAGCCTTTTAATATTTAATATTAATAGTATTTGCATTCAATTTAAACCGTAATGTTGCTATCACCATTCATATATAACGCAAATCTAGGCTGTAGACCCGGTTACGAACGATTAGCTAACTTTTATATTTGTCTCATCCAGCCAGACTTTCTGCTTAATCTGTAATTTTCGTAATCAGGATTATTTTAATGATTTTTTATACGCTATGAGATACCAAGGGACGAAGAATAGCATCAACATAGAAATAAATATAAGTGATCCGGACAGTTAAAATTTATCGTTAAATTGAGAAAATCATTAAATCAGGTATCGTTGATTCAGGGTTTATATTGTATTTTTAAAGAACTGATCGATCATCCGGCGACCCACTAAAACATCGCGTCAAAACCACTCACATGTCGAATCCACTCGCATGTCGCATCGCGTCACTCATGGCAACGCGTCAAAACCACTGCGTCGCGACCCATAGCTTGGGAGTAACTGCATTATATAATTATTCACAAATACCTGTAAAAGTACTTTTACAACAACAAAAATCAATGCGCGGGAAAAGCATTTCTAGTATTTAATACAGAAAATAAATTTTTGTTCACTTTAAAAACATATAAAAAAATTACTGAAAACCATTTCAAGTAATAATTGCTTGTATTGTGCTACATTAGAGGGGAAGGGGGGGGGGCTATTTTTTGCCGCTACAATTATATCCGGGGAATTTTTTTGGATGGAAGTGATTTTGTGAATGTGCCAGAAATTGGCGAATATGGATTTGAGAATATCCTTGACAATTAACCCTGTCATGCATGAATTATTTTTAACAGCCTATCGCTAGTCACGCGAAAATGTTCCCAAGCTAACATTAGACCTGTGGGAGCATTCTTTTCAAATTTCTCATTTGCATTTCAATATACATATACATTGCAAGGTTAGCTGAGTTTGATTTCTAACCGGGACCATTTTTACTTTTTTAATTTTGATTGCATTTTTTTTTTTTTTTTAAATGAGGATACTTTTTATTTCGGAACAGGATCCATTCTAAAGGTTAAAAGTGTTCTCATACGAAAGGGAAAAAAAAAACTGCAATCAAAATCGAAAAAGTACAAAGGTACACCGTTAAACATCGACCTCAGGTATCCTATTCAAAAATAAAACATTTAAAAATGCAAGCGTGAAATTTGTAAAGAACGCCCCTATGAAAACTGTAAGTTTGATAGAAAAATAATTGTTCTACGCCTAAAATTAACAAAATTACAGGAATTTTGCCGATTTTCATACTTAACGGCGGCCATCTTGGAAAAAAAAATAAAGCACTTCTGATTGTTGGATTTTGGTAGACTTTTTCTGTCAGTTAGTAGATCTAATACTAACAAAAATCGTTCATATACCTTTTGTTGGAATTTGTGGGAGGTTTATGGCCCTTTTTTTACTAAATTGACTAACCTAAAATTGATTTCTATGAACTGGAATGTTTTTCTCCCCTTGAATCTTATATTTCAGTAAACGTTATTAAAGAACTAACAACTTGTAAATCTGTAGATCAGGAGCCTCAACGTCAGCTCTGAAAGTCATTGTTTTTCAATCTCACTTTGTAATATTTAATATCCTACAATCAGCAATTTATTTATTTTAATTATATATATATCTATACTAATATTATAAAGGAGTAAATCTTGTTTGTTTGTTTGTAGGGGGTAATCTCTGGAACTACCGAACCGATTTCAAAAGTGATGGTGGCAAATTGATGGTGACAACCCCTGCTCCAACATAGGCTATATTTTATGTCGGTGCCACTAACCCCAGGGGGTGCAGGAGCAAAAAACGTTCTAAAACTGCGATTTTTCAGTTATCACACTGGCTGTCAAGCCCTGAGAGCTTGGCAGCCGGTTCTGTATGTATGTATGTACGTACGTAATGCGATAACTCTTCATAGAAATATCCGTTTTCCTTCAAATTTTGTTTATAGGTTCACTGTGTTAAGGCGCTTCCCTGATTAGTTTTCGGGATTGATTGGTTAAGTATAAAAGGGGGGAACAAGGGGCTAATTCCCCCCCCCCTTAATTTATATAAATGGGTTTTTCAAGCAGAATTATTCCGTTTTCCTTCAAATTTTGTTTATAGGTTCACTGTGTTAAGGCGCTTCCCTGATTAGTTTACGGGTTTGATTAGTTAAGTATAAAGGGGGGGGATCGGGGGGCTAATCCCCCCCTTAATTTATATAAATGGGTTTTTCATGCAGAATTATTCCGTTTTCCTTCAAATTTTGTTTATAGGTTCACTGAGTTAAGGCGCTTCCCTGATTAGTTTACGGGTTTGATTAGTTAAGTATAAAGGGGGGGGGATCGGGGGGCTAATCCCCCCCTTAATTTATATAAATGGGTTTTTCATGCAGAATTATTCCGTTTTCCTTCAAATTTTGTTTATAGGTTCATTGGGTTAAGACGCTTCCCTGATTAGTTTTCGGGATTGATTGGTTAAGTATAAAAGGGGGGAACAAGGGGCTAATTCCCCCCCCCTTAATAAATGGGTTTTTCATGCAGAATTATTCCGTTTTCCTTCAAATTTTGTTTATAGGTTCACTGTGTTAAGGCGCTTCCCTGATTAGTTTTCGGGATTGATTGGTTAAGTATAAAAGGGGGGAACAAGGGGCTAATTCCCCCCCCTTAATTTATATAAATGGGTTTTTCATGCAGAATTATTCCGTTTTCCTTCAAATTTTGTTTATAGGTTCACTGTGTTAAGGCGCTTCCCTGATTAGTTTTCGGGATTGATTAGTTAATATACAGGGGGGGGGGGGATCGGGGGGGCTAATTCCCCCCCTTAATTTATATAAATGGGTTTTTCATGCAGAATTATTCCGTTTTCCTTCAAATTTTGTTTATAGGTTCATTGGGTTAAGACGCTTCCCTGATTACTTTTCGGGATTGATTGGTTAAGTATAAAGGGGGGAACGGGGGGGGCTAATCCCCCCTTAATTTATATAAATGGGTTTTTCATGCAGAATTATTCCGTTTTCCTTCAAATTTTGTTTATAGGTTCACTGAGTTAAGGCGCTTCCCTGATTAGTTTTCGGGATTGATTGGTTAAGTATAAAGGGGGGGGAACGGGGGGGATAATCCCCCCCTTAATTTATATAAATGGGTTTTTCATGCAGAATTATTCTATTTGCTTCAAAATTTGTTTATAGGTTCACTGAGTTAAGGCGCTTCCCTGATTAGTTTTCGGGATTGATTAGTTAAGTATAAAGGGGGGGGGGGGGATCGGGGGCTAATCCCCCCTTAATTTATATAAATGGGTTTTTCATGCAGAATTATTCCGTTTTCCTTCAAATTTTGTTTATAGGTTCATTGGGTTAAGACGCTTCCCTGATTACTTTTCGGGATTGATTGGTTAAGTATAAAGGGGGGGGAACAAGGGGCTAATTCCCCCCCTTAATTTATATAAATGGGTTTTTCATGCAGAATTATTCCGTTTTCCTTCAAATTTTGTTTATAGGTTCACTGTGTTAAGGCGCTTCCCTGATTAGTTTTCGGGATTGATTAGTTAATATAAAGGGGGGGGGGATCGGGGTGCTAATTCCCCCCTTAATTTATATAAATGGGTTTTTCATGAAGAATTATTCCGTTTTCCTTCAAATTTTGTTTATAGGTTCATTGGGTTAAGACGCTTCCCTGATTAGTTTTCGGGATTGATTGATTAAGTATAAAGGGGGGAACGGGGGGCTAATACCCCCCTTAATTTATGTAAATGGGTTTTTCATGCAGAATTATCCCATTTCCTTCAAATTTTATTTATAGGTTCACTGTGTTAAGGCGCATCTCTGATTAGTTTTCGGGATTGATTGGTTAAGTATAAAGGAGGGGAACAAGGGGCTAATTCCCCCTTATCTATACTAATATATAAAGTAGTAAAGATTGTTTGTTTGTTTGTTTGTTTGTAGGGGGTAATCTCTGGAACCACTGAAGCGATTTCAAAAGTGATGGTGGCAAATGGATCGTGACAATCCCTGCTCCAACATAGGCTATATTTTATGTCGGTGCCACTACCCCGAGGGGGGTGCAGAAGCGAAAAACGTTCTAAAATTGCGATTTTTGCGATGCTGAAGGAGCTAGAAACTTCAAGTTCGGCATGATTGTTATTTATAAGATCTAAATGCGCTCTAAGAACAATTTCTAAAGAAAAATGATCTAATGATTCTGCGATTTTTCAACTATTGAATTTCTAAAATTACCAAATTTCACAATAGAGTACCATAGCGAAACCTTCACGCGTAAGAAGATAATGATAAGGGCGACGTGTCCTGACGTGTATATTGGCTATAGCACGAGTCACAAATTATAGTATCCTTATTATTCTGTTAAAATATAAAAGTGAATTATGAAATGTCAATATTTTGTTTGATTAAAGGTTTGTTAAGAGAAATTGAGCAGCGTAGCGGGCGTAGCTTGCTAGTATATTTATAAGCATATAAGATTTCTGGAAATTTTAAAAGCGTCACATTAAACATAGTTTTATCCAATGATATTATGGTGAACTGCTTATTCTTGTATTTTTTTTCACAATGAAAGGTATATTTCTAGAATCCCTTACACTGTTATTTTATTAGGATAAGCATAAGATTGGATAGGGATTTTATGATATCCGAATAACAATACTTACTTACCTGCCAACCACGAAACATATGCATCTGATTCAGAAGTTGAATAAAATCTCATGTAAAAAAAGTACTTATGGAAATGTAAGCGGAATTTACTATATTTATATCTAATTTAGCAATTAATTCTTTTTATAATTTTTGTTTGGGATAAACAGTTTTAGTGGTCATTATATATTATCTAAATGTAAGATCTTATCTAAATACATCCTAATCTATTTTTATAGCAATAGAATACCAAAATCACCCAAAAATAGGCATATTTGGAGATTTGTAAACGTATTGGCTATCATTAATCGTGTCTACTGTCAATTGACTATTTTAGAATGTGGCCTTATGATGTGGGTTTTGTGACAGCTTTTTAATAGTATTCACATTCATTTTAAACAGTAATTTTGCTATCATCATTCATATTTAACGCTTATCTAGGCTGTAGACCCGATTACGAAAGATTAGCTAACTTTTTATTTGCCTCATCCATCCAGATTTTCTGGTTAATCTTTCGTAATCGAGATTATTTTAATGATTTTTTGTATACGCTATGAGATACCAAGGAACGGAGAATAGAAAAAAATTAAATATGTATAGTGGCAAATATGTAAAGCAATAAAACAAAATGTTTTGTATTTTTCGCAGATGTATCTATCAAAAGTTATATATACACCTAATTAAAAAAATATGATAAATGTATTGACAAAATTTAAAACTAATCGGAATAATTTAAGACCACCATTGGGAAATTTTAGCATCCATAATTTAACATTTAAATCAATTATCCAAATGCTCCATTTTCTTTTCAATGAATGGTAAAATTTGAAAAACGTCTAAATTTCCATAGAAAAGCATTATGACGTAAAAGAAAATGTTATATACTTACCGAACAAATCAACCAATTTTAAACAAACAGTATACAGCTAAATCCGGGTATCTCACCAACATACCTACCTATTACAAGTTAATCCGATGCTTTTGCGGCAATTATCGGAGAACAGACAGACAGAACCCAAAAACTTTTTGGGTCTCAACAGTGAATCTCAACTGACGTTTCGGTAGTCACTGGTTGATTTAAGTAAGATGTGAAAATATTTCAAGATAATTTTTAGTTATATTAGACATTTATTTATGTACTAGCAGGCTATGCCCGCTGCGCTGATCCATTTCCCAAATGAACGTTAAATCGAACGAAATGAGGAATTCGACCCTGTATTTTAAAGTAATATGGTCTTTCACCTGGAAAATCCTTACACATTAATGAATACAATGCGAATGCCATTGCTTTATTATAATATCTCATGGGTGAGACAAAATTCAGACTATTAAGAAGCAACTCTTTAATTTAATCATTTATAGTAGAGTTAGAAAAATGTGGCCGATATGACAAACAGAAATTAACATGTCACCACACTACTAAAAAAGAGAGCATTACAATTATTGAAGAAATTGACCATTGAACTTAAATTATGTTTTGGTTATTCATTTTCGTTTGTTAGTTTTTTCTCTCTCAGCTTGGTGCTATGTGTGACTCTGGTAGGTTAAATATAATCTCAATCTACGTTACATTATATTTCGTAATATACGTCATCTTCTGGCAGGTCTACTACAGTTTTCTATCTTTGGTTCCGAGCATAGTAAACACAGTCAAAAACTTAATAACTTATTTGCACACAAAGAACAATGTTTAACTTTCATATTTAAAAGAAATGTGAATAATAAAAAAAGTGGATTTTTAAAGCTGAATTGTTTGAATAAAATTAAAATAACGTCATTTTCACTGCCTTTTTATTATTTTATATACCAGTTGCAAGCATGTAACCTGGTAAAAAAAACTTCTATAACTGATTCTGGTAGAAAAATAATTTTCTAGTTTGCATCACATAAAATCTTCCTAATCCGCCGTAATCGGGTCCACAGCCGAGTTTGAAGTCAAACATTAGAAGTCTTTCGTACGATATGGTTACAAATGCACCACAGTTAGCTACAGAACGAGGTTAATTACGCGCCAAACCACGTTCCATTAAATAATATCAAATTGCTGTTGACTGCATTATAATAGATCATTCAACAATAAACCTCCTTGAGAATGATAAATAAAGTTAGTAATGCAAAATTTTTAGTAATAATCTTTTTGGTGAATACTTGAACAGAGTATTTTTTTGGCATTTCTCAAATGAGCATAATAACATTGAGAAATAAATAGCCTTGCTATTTCTTTTATTTTTAAGAATGGTTTATTCTTCAGTCTGTTGTCTAAATAAACCCTTTTAATGAACATAATTGTTAATTCGTCACTAAGTTTAACGGCGTGAGCTGAAACTGCTTTATAATGATCGAAATTTGATCTAATCTGAATTTGAAGTACTTTGTTTTCTTAACTAGGCTAATTTGATAAATCAGTAAATATTGTTCAATTGGCCCCCATTTTCATTTCAAAGTTGTCGTTTTTTTTACATTGCAAATATTCCCTTTTCAGTGACAGTAAAATAACTGCAGATGAAAACTATATAATAGTAAATCTTCTTTTGTTCGTTTGCTTCATAATGAAAATCAATACATTTACTAATCGCTAAGTACAAATTTCGTGTAATCTTCTGTAATCGGATTCATCGTCCAGAGTCCCCTTCAAATATAAAAGGTATTTCCATCAATATAGTAAATACGCCAATTGGCGGTTGACCCGATTAAGTAAGATTAGTCCAATATATTTTTAAAACTTTCATAAAGAAGAAAAGATATGCAAAGAAAACTATAAAGAAATGAATGGTGATTTTTTTTTTTAATGTGTCTTAATAATATGTGTGTGGTAGACATTTATACTAAACTTTAAATATTTGACTCAATTTTTATAATATTGACTGCTATTTATATAATTTACATTTGAATATAAACCATTACTCCAAAAATGCTATCGTACACACGAAAAAACATCATTATTGTGACAATCGTGTAGACCGATGTCATGTTTATGCCTTTTTGGCTTTAAATCAAATTGCTTGGCAACAAAAGAAAAATCAAAATCGTAAATAAACAAATAACATGTAACTCACAAATACAGTATTTTTTATAGTTAAATCTGCTAGTTTCATCTTTAAGGCACATGATGTAGGAGTTTGATAATAAATAAATAAATAAATAAATAAAGAACAAATCAAAAACAAAATTGGTACTCAGATTTTATCTAATCAAATTTTCAGATGCATTTTTTTTTAACATTACACAAAAGATAAATCGCCAAATACTGTTTCGTTTCAATTGCAATATTACACACTGAATTATTTTTTAAGCATTACGAACATTTCCTTTCGTGTTTAAATAAAATATTTTCATTTTATAATATAATCTCTCATCAAAAATGCTTTTCTTTTTTATAATCCTATAACTAATCTTTATCGAACAATATGTTTATATACTAAAACCTTCCCTATAAACTTATCTATCTAACAGTGTAAGTTCCATCAAAATCCATTCAGCAGAACTCAAGTTATAAGCAGTCGGAACGAAATTTCCGTTTGTATTTTATATATATGGTAGATGTTTTTATTTACTTGTGCATGTCTTACATCGAGTGATAAAACCCAGACACGGCTATGACTTTTGGAGACTCTGGGTGCAGATTTGGCATGAGGCCCCATGTATACATAATGTAGTAAGGTGCAATATTTTTCGTGAATGTATCACTTTACATAATGTTAAAATGTAATCATAATTAGAGATTTTTAATGCCATAAATAAGACATTTTAAAAAAAATAACAGAATGTGAGATTTATGTTCAACAGCATAAGTACACAGTAAAATATATAAATCACAACATTGAAAAAAAAAAATAACAGAATGCGAGATTTATGTTCAACAGTATTAAGCACATAGTAAAATACATAAATAGCAACATTGAATCGGAAGTATACGCATTTTTTTATTCCGCCCATAATGAGCTTTCTAAAATGATAAAATTTTATAGTACTGTTAAATCCGAATATGTTTAACGGTTTGCAAAAGAAATTATTCTTTTGAAAGAAAAAGAAAACTTTTTTCATAATCTAGTATGCATATCTTTTTAGAGTGCAACAGAAAATTATGTAAATACTGAAACTCTACTGCAGTTATATTTTTTAACTTTATCTACAAATTTGGGGCTCTTGGGCCACTGCCCCATGTGCCCATGCCTTAATCTGCCCTTGGATAAAGCATTTCGTTTTCAGGGGAAATCCTTCCTCAGAATAAAACACTAAAACACATGCCACTACTTATGGATAAAAAAGGAAATACAAGTCAATTAATTTTAAATAACAACTTATTGTTAGATAATCATTTATCTCTTTTATCGTAGTGCCGTGCTTCGGACCCTGTTTGGTTCCCTGGCTTCGTATGATGCTCCAGCCAGAACTGGTTTTTACGTGAACGTTTTAGTGAACTTTTGCTCTAGAAGCTATCTTTGCTGGGTCACTGTCGAATGAAGGGGTTGGTGCATATTCTAATAACCTATAACCTCTATTTCTTTATTAGCTTATTTTATGTAACGCATGCAAAACTGTGAAGATGAATTTGTAATTAAAGTTGTTGGTTTAAAAAAAAAAAAAAAAAAAGAATGTTTTACTTGATGGAAAATGAACTAGCTGTAGTATACTTTTCATATTTTGATCACATACACGATATCGTAAATTGTGAGATATTTTACATCAGCTATTTACAATTCAATGAACTACGTCAAGTAATGTCTTCGGAAAATGCGAAATTATGTGAGTAGTTGGGGAAAGGGGGACAAGTAATTTTTTTTTCTACGTTCATTTAATTTTCTAAGTTTTTGAATTAGATTTCTTCCGTCATTAAATCTCTCTAATTTTCACGATAGATTGCGACTCGACTCGACCCAGTCTTAAACGGAAAACCCCATTCTTACTCTATTGAGAAATAAACAAAAAAAAGGGGGGGGGATAGCTATTCTACTGGATATTGTGTCTTCTTTCAATTTATGTTTGAAAAAGAAGCTTATGAAGTCGTCTTTATACTGAAATTGTATCAAACTCTGAAATTTTCATACCTAATTTTGACTTTTTTTTTTTTGGGGGGGGGGGGATTTTACTTTCGGATATCAAGCAGGAAGTCATTCGGTGAAGTGCAATTTAGGATTTATACAGCTGAAAATTTTTCAACTGCAAATTTAAATTTATTTTGTAATAGTTGCAAAACAAACTGCAATGCGTGTAGTTTTCAACATAACTCTGGCTTTAGGCAGGCCACATACCAAGGCGGCAAGCGACACACCGCGCGACTTAGGTGACAGATTCTGAAATTACAACCTGTTTCTTCTTTGTTAATGGATTGGAAACAAAGAAGAATCAGGTTTGAATTTCAGAATTTATATCCTAACTCGCGCGTTATGTCGCTTGTCCCCTCGGTGTGCGGCCTGCCAAAATCTACTTGGCGGTGTGGCTTACCTTTAATTTTGAATTCACACATTTTAATATTCTAGAAAGCGATTTCTGTTAAAAATTTTATAGGTTACAATATTTTTTGACGATAATAAATTTCTTAATATTTAAATTATGAAATTAATAACAAAAAAAAAATATGTACAGAATCAGCCTATACAAATTTTAACAGAAATTGATTTTTTGAAGCTTCCAATATGCGAATCCAAAATTTCAGCTCATTCCACCAAGTAGTTTTAGAGTTATACTTAAAAACCAAATTCATTGCAGTTTGTTTTGCAACTATCAAAAATGAATTTAACCCTAGGAATTGAAAACTTTACAGCTGCATAATTCGTAAATTACTTGACTCAATGACTCCCTGGTTGATACCTTAGGTAAAATTGCCCAAAAAAATCCAAATAGGATTCCAAAATTACGTCTTCATATTGAAAATTTTAAAGTTTGGTGCAATTTTAGTAGAAAAATGGTCCTTTAAACTTTTTATTTATTTATTTATTTATTTATTTATTTACATAAATTGAACGAAGACAATTTTTACTGGAATGGCTACTTTCATTTTTCTATGCAACAATTTGGCGATTGAAATATGTGAGGTGTTCTCTTTTTTTTCTTTGGACGACTGTACGTTTTCAGAAGTGACGATTTATAGAGCAAACTTTTGTTGATAATTATTATCGTTACTATTTGAAAATTCTGAGATGGATGGGACAGTGCCCTCTTCCCCCTCCCTGTTAGAAAAATGTCTTAGTTACGCCAGCGATGGAATTACATAAATTCATTACCATTTTTAGACCATTTCATTATTAGTTTAAAATGTTTAAAAAAATTAAAAGAAAATGAGGTGATGATAAGATGGTGATAAGGTACCGACTATTAATTATCATTTCACATTTCAATTTCTATAACAATAGCAGTGATGAAATAAATAACAAAAATATCGAAATTTCCATATATACTTTGAAATAAATTTTACATAGCATTAGAATCAAAATGGGTCAAATTACATTTTCCCCTTAAATTCATTGCCTCTGAGATAAACATCATAAAATTAAATATTGCAACAACCGAAACTTTTGCTATAAACTATGGACGTTGTAGTTGTGGAGAAAACTAATTAAAAAATGGTGCGGATGGTGTGCATAATTTTAAGTTATAAGGATTAGTTTAAAACTTATCAAGCCATCATTCGCAGTATCGTAATGCCTTATGGTAACTTGACTTGCTTTAGGAATGGAGAATTCATTCCTTCAAAATGCGTAGCTTTGCTTAGCTTGAAGCTTGAATGGAGATTTCAAGAAATTATGTACTATAACTAAGTACTATACTATTCAAACAGCTTATTCTGATAAATAAAAGGAAATCCGATAATTTGACAACGTGATTAATGAAATGGAAAATTTCTTAAACTATTTTATACGCAATTTTTAATATAAATTTTGTTGTTAATAAAGAGCTTTAACTATTTTTTTTTTCAAGAGCCTGCCTTTAACTATTAGTTTAAAGAAAAAAGCTCTTTATTATATGTTGTCGAGAATTGTACTAAAGTTAGTTGTGTAAATTTTACATAAATTGATAGGATTTTTTTTTTTAATTTTAATTACAAATTTTGCTCTGGTATATTAATTGAAATATTTTTTTAAACAAAGTTATACTAAATTATCAATTTTGTAATGCATGCAAATGTTTTATTCCGTATCGTTTGTTAGGTATGAGCTTCACTCCCGAGATGTTCTAATGTCACTAAAAAATTTTTATATCACAACTCTAAAATAGAACATGTCTTTCTTGCATTGCGCAAATAAAGATGGCTTTAGCGCATTTATCTTTATAGAATATCAATAAAACTAAAGTTAAAAAAAAAAAAAAAAAAAAAAAAAAAAAAACAAGAAAAAAAACATAAAAGAAAGAAGAAATCAAAAGAAAACGAAAAGTCAATAGCGTATAAAAAATAGTTTTCTGTTTTTTAGAATAAGATAATTTTTTGTGGAGTTTTTTTTTTTTTGTTTTGTTTTTCACCTTTATTTACTGTTTTATTATCAATGCCTGCGTGTTTGCGCGTATCTGAACTCCATCTAATATTAGGAATTATTTTTAAGATTTTGCACACTTCGTTTCTATCTATTTTCTCTCTATCTTATTGCTGTTTTTCTTGACTCACGTTGCTCGTACATACATATTTATTTTCTGTAACACAATTGGATTAATCAGCTTATTTTGATAAATGAACGGAAATCCGATAATTTGACAACGTGATTAATGAAATGGAAAATTTCTGAAACTATTTTATAAGACATAAGGCAATTTCGATAAGCTGTAGGATATTTTAGATAAATGTGAAACATTATCTCTTTTAGACAAAAATCTCTTTTAGATTGTCATCATACTATAATTGATAGCACAAATGAATAATGATAATTTAAATGATATATTGCCATTCTAGAAAATTTCAAAGCTATCTGTGATTTAAGTACTCAAAATTTATCTATATTTTATATTACGAAACATACTATTTTTTTCTATTGTCATCTCAATATTTGTCTTTATGTTAGAACGAACGATTATAACATGAAAATTGCAAGAGCAGTTTTTAAAAATTTATTATTTTATTGCCGAAACGTCAGTTGAGGCTCACCGTGGAGACCCGAAAAGTTTTTGGTTTCTGTCTGTCTGTCTGTTCTGCGATAACTGCCGTAAAAATCGTCCTATTTAGGTTGATTTTTTGGTGGGTATGTTGGTGTGGTACCCGGAATAAGCTGTATAGTTTTTAGTTACATTTGGTTCATTCGTTCGAAAAATATAGAACATTTCTTTTTAGGTCATAATGCTTTCCTACAGGAATGCAGACGATTTTCAAATTTCATATTTAACTGAAATGAAAATCGCATGTTTGAATATTGGATTTAAACGTAAAATTACTAATGCTAAATGTTCGATATGGAGGTTTTAAATATATCCAATAGCTTTGAGAATTTGTCGATACACTCATTAGAATTTAGAAATTAATTGTTTAAATTATTGGAAAAATTTTTGCATCTGTTCGGGGAAATTTTATTTTCATATTTTTTACAAATTTTAAATTTTTTTTACTTTGGTCTTTAATTTATCAGTTGCTTAGCAGCCATATTTCAAAGAATATCAAAATAATAAAATTCAAGTAACTCGCACTATTTTGCTGCAATATTTTATTATCAAAATAAATTATTTTTGTATTCTATTGACATAAATGAAGAATGTATTTTAATACAAGTTTTTTTTTTTTTTTTTTTTTTTTTTTTTTTAATCTAAAAAGTTACATGAATAAGAAGTTCATAAGAATTTCAGAATATCATTGCATAAACCGTGTTTAATTTAACGCTTCTAATTTCTGAAACCTCCGAAGTATTTTATATGTTTATAAATGTGTATGCAATATAAAAAAATCCCTGACGGCTCGGCCTACAGGCACAGGTAGATTTCGAAGACGCAGACCGTGGGGCACCTGTTTGTCGGGAATTGCGGAAGAAATGACCTTTTTGCGATGATGCTGCAGTTGGAACCGCATACTTCGAAACCAAACTTGTTTACAGGCGAAGCCAGCAAAGATTTTTTTTTTTTTTTTTTTGCTACAAGAGTTGGTCCTATAAAAAACATGTCAATATAAAAGTTTTAGATAATATTAAGAGGATTTATAATAAATTTAAGCGGATTTGAAATTTTGGGAATTGACGAAGTTATAAATTTTTTTCTTCTAAAACCCCCCTCCCCCCCTTAAGACAATTTTTAATTATATCAAAAATCTGTCATACAAAAATTTTCGGCCCTTCTCCTAGAAGTAATAATAACTTCAAACGGATTCGATATGTATCATAATTAAGAAATTATGGGTTTTTTTCTGTTTTCACAAAAAGTCCCCCCCCCCATTCCCCCCCCCCCCCCCCCCTTAGTTCGATTTTGCCCATTAACGAACTTGACCGAGATTGTATGTCCCTTGATTTTATGTATCAGTTTCGAAAAGATGCGGGAGTTGGAACCGCCTACTTCGAAAAATAACTTGTTTGCAAGCGGAGCCGGCAGGGATTTTTTTGTTTTTAATTTTTTTTTTTTTTTTTGCTATAACGGTTGGTCCTATAAAAAACTTGTCAATATAAAAGTTTTAGATAATACTAAGAGGATTAATAATAAATTTACGCGGATTTGATATCTTGTGAATTGACGAAGCTATGATTTTCTTTCTTCTAAAACCCCCCTTCAACCCCCCCCCCCCCTTGGGGCCATTTTTAATTATATCAAAAATCTGTCATACATAAATTTTCGGCCCTTTTCCTAGAAGTAATAATAACTTTAAACGGATTCGATACGTATAATAATAAAGAAATTATGAGGGTTTTTCTGTTTTCACAAAAAGCCCCCCCCCCCCCCCTGGTTCGATTTTATCCATTAACGAACTTGACCGAGATTTTATTACCCTTGATTTTATGTATCAGTTTGGAAGAGATTTATGCAGAATTTTTCCAGTTATCGTGGTCAGAAAAAAGTGACATAGATAGATAGATAGATAAAGTTTTGAACTGGGGGTGGTTTTGGGTTCTGGGAGTCATGATCGGCGTAGATCTGCAAAAAATTTTCAAAATTTCCAACTTAGGTGAGAATGTAATAGGTAGTATTTCTTACGAAATCTACCTAAAATTAAATTGCTGATTGTAAGATGCTAAATAATATGAAAAGTGAGATTAAAAAAAAAAAAAAGACTTTTAGATCTGACGTTGAGGCTCCTGATCTGCAGATTTACTAGTATTATAATTGTTATTATTATTCAGAAACATGTTAGAAAGTGACCTTCAATTTACTATGATTAAGTTCCCTATTGGTGTATTCAGGTAGTTAAATTTTTTTTTAAAGGGTTAGATAGAAAGATTTTTAACAACAAACTCGTATTTAAAGTATCAAATTTAAATAGCAATCTGGCTAACGTGTAATGGATTTTTCTCATAATGTAAATTAAAAATATTCATTGATAAAATATTTTTTAGAACTTAGAGCTCATAAATTTTTCTTGCATGCATAGAGATAAAAAAAAAAAAAAACCCTGATAAATAAACAAGAACGAAAAATTATGTTTTAAGCATAGATTATGAAACACTTTCCAACACATCCAGAAAACAATAACGAAACTGCACTATTAAATAACGTAAATGAAGATTTATAAATAAACAGTCTAAAACTACCTATCTTCTTTCACCTCATTTAACGGTGAAGTTTCGATATAGTTTTCTGGATGTGTTGGAAAGTGTTTCATAATCTATGCTTGACGCACGATTTTCCGTTCTTGTTTAAAGCTGTTTTGATCCAAGGAATTCAAATAAAGTGTCAAAAGTGGGTATAACTATTTGAAAATTTAATATTTGCACAATGTTTAATATGTAGGCGACACGGAGTGCAGAAAACACATTCGCGTCTAAAAAAAGATATTATTCCGAATCTACTGACATCTTTGTTGTAATTTTATTGTAAACAATCTGCGAATAAAACCTGGTGCATCGTTTTTTTTATGAAACGAACTGCACAGTTTCTTTTTTTATGTGTAATGACTCATTGTCATAACATATTCTCATAGAAAGATTAAGGAAAACAGGTGAAAACTTTAATGTCTTACCTCATATTTATTTGATTTTATGCTCCATATGTCAGAAAACTTTAGTATTGTACAACATCGAGACAATGATCGTTGCTAATGATTTGAACTTTACTTAGAATCTGTTTTGAGAGATTTTTTCGCAATTCGTCTCTATCAGATGTCTTAGCATTATGTAATGGAAATGCCTATTTCTTTTACGCATCGGTTACCACTAACACTAGAGAAAGTGATTACGATCATTAAAGACACTAACCTACTGTGACCAGCTTATGCAAACCCATGTTATGTACTGTAATACAAAATTGAGCAAAAAAATAATAATAATAAAATAAGGTTTCTAGAAATACTGTACAGACTCTTATTTAACTGTGTAATATTTTCTGTGGATAAAATAGAATTCCTCAATAAATTAAAACACACAACTAAACGTTATACAAACGCAATGGTTAATTTTTAAAAAATCGGGAACATTTTTATTAGCCAGGCGCAAGGTAATAAGCCGCCAAATATTGTACCCATCGACATCATTCGTATTAGATCTCATTTCATTTAAAATACATAACTTTAATTTAAAGCACATACGACATACAATTAAAATATGTACATTCATTTAAAACTCATGCCTTTCACTCATTTTATTTAAAATACAAAAAAAGAAAGAAAGAAAATAAAAAATAATACCATAAATTAAGACATTTTATTTCTTCATCGTAGGCAAGAGCTCCTTAACGTCACCACTTCTGAGTGACAGTAGCATGATTTCATATTTATCACATTTTTTACCACCTTTCAACAAATTTTAAATCTTCTTAAAACACCTTAATCCTGACAGTAACACCCCTTTTTCACCGCTTATGTTAGACTCTAGGCCTCTGAGGCCTTTGCAATGAAGATTCATCAAAATTCCATTTCATAATAGGACGTAATATGGAAAAAAATATTATCAACAAACTTCATGGTACTTTGAGGCCTATAAGTCGTTTAAACAACATCATAGGTCTCAAAGGCCTGTAGTGTTACTGCCAGGGTTAAATAAAAACGTTGCTATCTATCTCTCCGTCTATTAATGATTTTTAAAAATACTCACATTGTTACAATTTTTTGTTTACTTTACAAGGACACACTGAAAATTCAAATATATTATCGGAGATTATTGCTTGTATAATTCTTACAGAATTTCACATCATCAGTGGTGAACTTACGAGGTGGGTCCAGGGCCTGAATATCACATGGGCCCATGAGGCTTGTGACCTGAGCACAAAATTTGCAGGGAGGGCGGAGGGGGCAATTAAACTTTCGATATAATGTTAATTCAATAATAAAATAGTTAACTATGAAAATCTAAAAATGTCAATATTTCTACTTATTGTGCAACAAATTTACCAATCACGATCTATGAATGCGTTTTCCACACATTCCTCTTTTGTAAATTTTTCTTCTAATCAAAGCAAACAGCTTTTCATACTTATTTGGAGATTTTTTTTTAAAAATGAGCTTATCAAAATCACTCATTGATATTAAAGTCCCTCCTTCTAGTTTTCTACTTTAAACTTTTATTTATATATATAAATGTTTTTTTTTTTCCTTTTGAAGTTGTTAAACTTATCTACTATATGACAAATGTTTCACTTTTTAATAATTTATTAATAGCTAGTTTTCTAGAGTTTTGTGAATAACAACAAATATAAATTGAAAAATATATTAGAACTGCTGTTTACTACTTTACTAATGTTTACTTTCTACTTTAAGAATACGATGATATACATTGTTAACAATCAGTGATATTGTAGAATGAAATGTATGATACAGAAAATATAAACTTTCAAGAAACACACTATCCTTTTTAGCGATTAATGTGCTTCCAGTTAGTCAAAAAACACATGCTTTAAATTTATCATCTGCAAAAAATGATCACAGCGCCACCGAACCAACCAACTATTTTAGAGGCATAAATATTGGACAGTGCCCTAGACACAAAAATATTCTTAGTGGGGCACAGTGGTATATCCCCTCTCCAGAAAGATTAACATGTCCGTGTCCCCCATGAGATGCCCCTCATGAAAACTGTTTTAGTCTTACGGACCTAACAAGTACTGTCCGCGAAAATGTTAAAAACAGCATACTAAAATTAATATTAACTATATTAATAATAATAACCAAATAATAAAATCCAATAGTTCAAACTGTAGCAAAAAGATTATATAAATAAAATTTTGACACAAAAGACAAGATTTTTTTTTTTTTTTAAATGCTTAACACCTTTCAAATCACATTAAATTTTCATGCGATCTCAAATATTTCTGGATGCACCTGGGATGGTCGCAGTTTCAGTATTTAATGCCTTGATGTTGTGCAACGTTTAAAGTAAAAAAGAAAAAAAAAATCACACATCACGATCACAAATTCAAGGTCAAGGTTAATATCTATGCGAGTGCTTTAAGAAGTGTCTATGCAGAGTATTCTAACCTTCAACGAACGTAATAGAAAACATAAGATTGAATTCTGATAATTTTTAACACTGGAAGAAGAAAGAACACTGGAAGAACTTATTTCCATCAAATTTATTTCTTTTTTAGGCTCATCCCCAGGTAGGATGGCGGTGTCTTTCTGAACAATTGACTCTACTCGAATCTTAACAAGGTCGCAGGAACAAAATAGATTGTGGTTAAGTGAAATAATGTTTTCAAGGTGTTTCAACAAATATGGAACAAACTTTAACATTTTGATACATTCCACATTCCGGTCCTGAAATACGGGACGACTTTTTTACATTTTCTCTATCTATACACATTATACTATTCACGACTATTTCAACAAGTTTAATATGATTCGAAGAATTTCAAATTTATTTCCTTGCCTTTTCGAAATATATATAGTGCGACTCACGCGATTTCAGCGGGCATGATTTGCAATTGAAAAAATGCACACTATATTTTACATTCAGATGAGTATAATTTTTAACTAATTTGTTTTGACATTTTTCCATTAAAAGAGATGTAAAAGAGAAAGATTAAATATGTAAAAAAAAAAAAAAAAAAAAAAAAAACGCAACATTTGCAGGAGTTTTTTATAAAATTCTCACCGATCATTTTGAAATGCTACATCACCACCACAATTATTCCAGACTTTTTTTTTTTTTTTTTTTTTTTTTTTTTTTTTTTGTGAATTTCTAGTATAAATCTACCACGAAGCTCATTGCGAGGAAATAGTGGTTGAAAAAAAAATAATAATAGTCGCTTCTGTTCGCCCGGTTTTTTCATGTGATCTGAAGTAGCGGACGAACTTGATATGACTTCGCAGAAATCACGGGAACCATACGCAGAGGGTTGGGTGATATTTCAAACTACAACAAACAATTTTTGTATAGGAAACCAAGGTTGGAACTTGCAATCCACTTATTAAGTCAAACATACAGTGCGCTTACTCAAATTCAACATTTGATTTATATTCATAACTTTAACAATAAAGATGACATTTTAACGAAATTGTCAACAAACTTTTTTACCTTGCTTTGAATGAAGATTTTGATAAATTAATACGGGATTTTTTTTTCATCATACATTTTGTTCTTATGTAAGGAGTTTCTATGCCAAGGTTACAAACTGTTAAAGATATGGTAGAGCAAACTACAACAAATAATTTTGCTATAGGAAGCCACACTCGCAATCCATTTATTCAGTCAAAAATACAGGGTGTATCTCTCCAATCCTTATCCGTATTTTTATTCATAACTTAAACAATGATTAAAATATTTTAACGAAATTTTAAAGAGATTTAATTTGCTTTGTGCGAAATGCGATGACATCGAGGAAAGTGGTGGAAATGCACAGTAATTTAGTCGGTACTAGGGCCGAAACTAATAACTTTTGCCTAAATTTCTTTATTTGCCTTTTGTACCGAAGGACGAAACCGTTATTTTGGCGTTCCCATCTACTGATGTGCCCAGAGCAGATGCCCCGCTCGCTCCCACCTACTTTTGGCCCTATGCGATGACATCAAGAAAAGTGGTGGAAATGCACAGTAATTTGGTCTATAACAAAGTATGTGATGCAGTATCTTACATTCTGCAGTAGTGAACGTTTAGTTCAACTGTTTTTGGATGCCGATGGTTGCCACTTCCATGCTTTCTCATGATACCATTACATTTTAAGCAAAGTATAGGTAAAGCGTCTAGCTGTATATGTATGACCAAGTGGCTCCCAAAGGAAACCTATACTGAAACTTTTGGTAAGTTATCATCCCGAAATACGAACACATTTTATGTGGATTCAGGCTAGAGACCTGCATTGGGTCGGTTATCCAATTTACCAGAACGGGTCGGGTTGGAGCTAATTTTTTCGTTGCAATTTGGTTTTGTGGTCAGGTGGACTTCTATATTTTGCTGCAGATCGGGTTCGGATTCGTGTTGACTTTCATCGTTCCGGGTTCGGATTGGTTTTGGGTTGGGATTTGATTTTTGTGTATCGGGTTTGGGTTTACACGATTTTTCAAAAGAAAATCCAAAATATTTTGTCAGGTAAACAATAACTACTATAACGGAAACTTTCGAATAGCGGACACCTGTATTTAGCGAACACTTTTTTCAGTTCTTAACATTTATATATTTGTATGCTTTTGTCTCTGAATAGTGGACACATCCGAATAGTGAACTGGTTCAACGGTAGAATCCTGTGCGGGCCGAGTTAAATCCGACTCGAAACTGAAAAATCCATTTGAAGTCAACCCCGAACCCGAGAAAATATTTTTCGTCGACCTGCAACACGACACACTGTAACCCGAACCCGACCCGTAACCCGAAATGGAATAAAACTAATAATTCATTTAAATAGTAGCATTACATTAATGCTTCTAATTTCTTTTTAATCTATCGCTTAAAATTGGAGACAGCCCGACCCGATGCAGACCTTTATTCAACGATACTGAGGTATCCGCTATTCAGAGGTTTTACTATATTTAAATATTATAGGATATAAATATGTCCATTTTTCTATATAAAAGATAAAATTGGTATTAGAGATATAATTGTAGACTACTTTCATAATTTCATTAAAACATGAATTAATTTATTTTCATTCCGGGTTCGGGTTGAAATATTTCGAGTTCGGATTGAAATATATCGGTTTCGGGTCGACGAAAATTATTTTGTCGGGTTGCGGATCAATGAATTTTTTTTGTCGGGTTCGGGTTGGATCGCGGTTTGTATTAACATAAAGACACGGACGGCGCACTCTATGTGCCATCGCCTTTTAAAGCGCTGTGAAGATCACGATTAAATTGTAAATCACAAAGAACTTGTACAGAATATTTTTTTTTAATTAAATAATTTTTAATTGAATCCAGTGGATTCTTTATTAGTTTAGCTGTGCGTGAATGTTTATGTTTGAAATTAACACTCGCTACACCACAGCTTATGATTAATGGTGGCAGTGGTGGGATGTTGGAACTAGATTAATTAGTTCCACGAATTCTTAGCCACCTTCTGAAAAAAAAAATATATTTGTTAAAGTCGTGCAGTTATCGTATAAGCACGCATTTTGTGGGAGAACTTTGTCGACGATTTCCACGAGTTTTGGAACGGCCAAGTATCCAGAGTTTTATTTTCTGACATTTGGAGTCTCTGTAAAGAAGAATCAGTGTTCTGTCCGGAAGGTCAAGGATTCATTCTTGTGAAGTGGAGCGAGTGGATACCATCGATAAAGATCCGGTGTGGAGCTTCGTTTCTGTTGGACTGTTTATCTGCCGACCCTGGAATTTGCCTGGAATTTGCTATGTGTCCCCCAGCGTAAACATCAAATATGGAATGGTAAGCCCCTATATTTCTCGTGCATGCTGAATTTTGGGAGGTCCCATTGTTATATATACAGGTACATAAATTTAGTAGAAATAATGTTGGGCTAAGTAATTTGAAGTAGGGTTTATTATTATTATTATTACTTCAAGGTTCATGCGTACGGGATAGCTATAAGTTATTTTATATTCTCTGGTTATTGTACTAATGTTCTCAGGTAAATATTTATTGCAGAAGTGGCGGGTTATTTATTTTATGTGTGTTTTTGTTCTTTTGTGATAAGTATAAAGATTAAATTATTTTTTATGCACATGTAGAGTGCTAATGCAGCTAAACAATATGTGTTACAGTGTGAAAGCATTTGTTTAGAGGTAGGAGATTGAATTAATGAAAATTATCACTGTAAATTCATTTTTAAAATAAATTCATATTCCTAGTAGAAAGAAATTTTGTTTAAATTAATCTACTAAGTATTTTCTTTACTGTGTAGTATTTTTATGAGTGTTTTTTGGGTTTATCTTATCATTTATGGTGTTTTATTTAGGGAGTTACTCAGTTTTGAAAAGAAAAGTAGATCCTTGATTTTCTTTGCTTTTTTATTGCTAATTGTGTTCGGGAAAATTATTGTGCTTTTTTGTATTTTGTGTTGAGATATTTTCTGTGTTTAATTATGGCCAGTTTCTTGAATAAACAAAATAAAAGCGTTCTGCTATTGCTCGCGGCCGATTTTGATACAGAATTACCTGCGGACAGTAAAAAGGTAGCGATAATTCAGGCAATTTTGCATGCCTCTGATTATGAGGAGCAAATGGCTAAAGAGATGTTGGAAGGGATATTAATAGAGAGGGAAAAACTGGCAGAGCAAGAAAGATCAGACAAATTAGCGGAGCAAGAAAGGTTAGATAAATTGGCAGAAAGAGAGAAAGATAGACAGTTGGAGTTAGAGAAGGCGAAGTTACAATACAATGTAGATACTACCTCTGTAGCTTCCACAGTTTCTGTAGTGGCAGAAAGTAAAGATAAAAAAGTAAGTTTAAAAGATTTAGTCCCAAAATTTGACCCTAAATCCATTGACATTACTTTATTTTTTATGATTTTTGAGAGTCAGGCGTTAAAAGAAAATTTAGATGAATCTAATTATGTATCACAGCTTATACCCTTGTTGCCTGTAGATGTTGCGGAAATTATTGTAAAGGAACCGCTAGAGAAAAGGGATGACTATCAGCACATCAAAAGCGTTTTGCTAAAAAGGTTTAGATTAGGAGCTGGGGCCCTTAAAACTAAATTTGAAAACCATCAAAGGAAGTCAGGTGCACTGTGGTCTGAACTTGTGTATGAGCTGAGAGGGTATTTGGATAACTGGTTGGAAACGGTTGAAGTGAATGATTTCGAATCCCTCAAAGAACTTATACTCACAGAGCAGGTGAAACGTAGAGTCCCTTTTGAAATTAAAGAGAAATTCTTAGACGAATGGGATGAGATGAAGACAGCGTCCTATTTAGCAGAAAAATGCGATAAATATGAGAGTGTGAGAGGGAATTTTAAGAAAATGGAAAATAAATTTTGGAATAATAAGTCATTTGGTAGGGACAGGAACGGTCAGGATAACTTCAAGAGTAAGGGGGAACAGGCAGTAAAGTCGGGAGGGGCTGATAAAAAGGATCACGCAAGTAGAAATTCTTGGAATAAAGATAAGTTTGATAGAAGGAAACCTATTGTCTGTTTCCAGTGTAACCGTGCAGGGCATATCAGACCGGATTGCCCAGATTTAAAACGTAAAGACTCTGGAGATGTAGTTAGTCACCTGGGTGTAGATGTTAGTTTAGGAGAGTGTTTTGCACCGTATTTCAAAAAGGCAGAAATTAATGGAATAGAACGGGATTACTTACGGGATACTGGGGCTGGCATTGATCTTTGTGACCGTAGCTGGATTGATAATGAGGATTTGATTGGTGAAGTTACTTGGATTAAACAACCCCTGGATAATGAATGTAAATGTTTGCCATTGGCTAGAGTTACAATTAAAGGAGATTTTGGAACGGTGGTCACTAAGGCAGCTGTGAAACCTATCGAGTTAGAACAAGGTTATTATTTGTTAGGAAACAAAACGGCTGAGCTTATTGAGGAGTCGAGGCGTAATCCTGTACCGGTAAATGCTGTAATGACGCGCAGTCAGAGGCGTGAACTTGAGAGAGAAATGTCCGCTGTGCAAGTTGTGAGTGAATTTGGTTCGGAGGATGGAAGGGGAGTCTAGTGGCGGTGAGGAAGAAGATGGGATAGTTATTCCGGAAAGGTTAGAGGCAGAGTCGGGTTTGGAGAAGGTATCCGCAGAGAAATTTAAGGAAGAGCAGATAAATTGCGCTTCACTTAAGCAGTTGTGGGAGAAGGCCAGTAAACCTAACGAAAAAGAATTTTGTGTTAGAGATGGTAAGCTTGTGCGGGTATCGCAGTCACGGAGAGGTGATGATAAAGTGCAGTTATGTGTGCCGGAAGTTTATCGTAGAGAAGTTCTAGCATTGTGTCATGAGCAGGTGTCAGGGCATTTGGGTACGACTAAGTCCAAGGATAGGGTTCTGAGATGTCACTTTTGGCCAAACTGTTATCACGATATTGAGAATTATGTTAAGACTTGTGATACATGTCAAAAGGTAGGTAGCAATCGAGATAGGCGAAAGGCCCCTTTGAAGTTAGTACCGATAATTTCGGAATGCTTTACCAAAATAAATTTAGACGCGGTTGGTCCCCTGAAAACTAGTAATAAAAACAACAAGTACTTAATTACATCCATTTGTCTCGCTTCTAAATATCCTGATGCTATTCCGGTGGAAAACATCAATTCCACATCCGTTATTGATGCTTTGGTACAGATATTCGCTAAGACAGGTTATCCGAGAGAGGTGCAAAGTGACCTAGGAAAATCTTTCACCAGCGAGTTAACATCAGAATTTTTTAATGTATTTGGTATCAAAGTGTCGCATAGCTCAGTTTGCCATCCGGAGTCGAACAGCGTGGAAAGGATGCATTCTACTTTGAAGAAAGTACTTAAAGCTTTGTGTCTAGAGTCCGGTCGAGACTGGGAAGAGGTTTTGCCTATGGCGTTGTTTGCTCTAAGAACTGTGACGCATGAAAGTACTGGGTTTAGTCCTGCCGAGCTGGTTCATGGAAAAAATTTACGCATGCCGCACACTTTAGTTTATGAGAATTGGATGGGTCAAGGTAACACGGATCAAAATGTGGTAGATTACATTTTGAACTTGACGAATAGGTTGAAACGGTGTCAGGATTTAGCAACTAGGCGTATGGAGGAATGTCAGGACAAAAGGAAGACATGGTATGATAGGAATGCGGTAACTAGAAAATTCAAAGTTGGTGACCAGGTGTTGGTTTTGGCAACATCAAAGCCTCATAAGATGGCCGTAAATTGGGTCGGGCCGGGAACTGTCACTGGAGTGATTTCGGAAACAAATTACACAGTTGACTTGCCAGAGAGGCGCAATAAGGCAACTATCTACCCTGTGAATCTTTTGAAACCTTATTACAAGCGGCCTGAATTTGTTAATCTGCTGATTGACATAGATGCGGAAGAGGTGGAAGAAGATGCTGAGATCCCTTATCCCCTGCCAAACCCCACACAAATTGACTTCTGGGAAGTTGTGTATAACAGCGAGTTAGAGAAAAAAGTGACAGATAGCCAAATAAGTTTATTTAAGGAGGTTATAGAGAGAAATAGAAAAGTTTTTTCTTCAGACCCTGGACGTACCCATCTGGTAGAGATGGATATCGAGTTGACAGATGAATCGCCGGTGAGGGCGAAACCTTATAGAATGTCACCTAGGCAGACCGAAATTTTAAGAGAGGAAATCAGGAGACTATTGGAATTAGGAGTGATAGAAGTAGGGCAGTCTGATTTTACGTCCCCCATGATTTTGGTAGAGGTTCCGGGAAAGGATCCTCGTCCCTGTGTGGACTATCGCAGATTAAATGCGAAGACCCGAACGGAATTTTTTCCACTCCCCAATATAGAGGAGGTCGTAGAAAAAGTGAGTTCGGCGACTTTCATCACGGTAATGGATTTAACCAAAGGTTATTTCCAGATACCACTGACCAAAAGGGCCCAAAGGTACGCTGCGTTTGTGACACCTTTCGGAGTATTTTTACCCAAGGTCATGATGTTTGGTCTCCTGAACGCACCTTTCTACTTTTGCAAATAAATCGCAAGTGTTTTGGGTGGGCTTGAATTGTTTGCCTTGCCATATATCGATGACATTGCGGTGTTCTCTCTTACATGGGAGAGTCACATGAAGGACATCGCTGAGGTTCTGAAGCGATTGTTAGAGGCCGGCCTAACAGTGAAACCCACAAAGTGTAAATTTGCACAGGATAGTGTGAGGTTTTTGGGTCACGAGGTAGGTTCGGGGAAGCGGTCTCCCAGTGACATAAAAGTGAAGGCTATCCAGGAATTTCCAACGCCTTCCACTAAGACGCAAGTGAGGTCATTTCTGGGAATGACGGGTTATTATTCACGGTATATAAAGGATTATGCAGTAATTGCAGTCCCCTTAACAAATGTTTTGAAAGGGAAGATCAAAAAAGAAAAGATAGAGTGGAGTGAGGAGTGCGAAAAGGCTTTCCAGGAATTAAAAGAGAAGTTAACCCAGAGTCCCGTATTGTACGCCCCAGATTATAGTCAGGAGTTTATTGTGCAGACCGACGCAAGTTTATATGGTGCTGGTATAGTCCTGTCACAGGTACGAGATGGGGAGGAACATCCCATTCTGTACTTGAGTAAAAAATTTTGCAGGGCAGAGCAGAATTACAGCACTGTTGAACGGGAATTGGCAGCAATTGTGTACGGTCTGAAAAAACTGAATCACTACCTGGACGGGCAGCGGTTTGTAGTCCAAACAGATCACAATCCTCTGACGTACTTAAAAACTATGATGGGGAACAATGCGAGATTGACTAGGTGGGCATTGTATTTACAGTCATTCAACTTCAAAATCGAACACAAACCTGGGAAACTTCACGGGAATGCAGATGGGTTAAGTAGGACCGAATAGTGTAATTTCTTTACTTGATTCCCGAATTAGTATTTGTTTATAATTTTTATTTACGAGTTATTGTTTTTTTTTTGTTATTTATCACTTGTATATATTTTGTGTGTAATTTAGTATTTTTTTAGAATTTTCTTTAATGTCAAGGAATCGCACTGTGTCAGTTGTTGAACTCAGATAAATATCTCATCTGTTATATTAGATTTGATTACGAAAATGTTTTTATTATTTGAATTGTTATGGAAATTCATAAGTGAAATCTAGGATTATCATGAGTCTTTCAAAACTGAGTACGCGTGCGTCTGTATGAACCTTGTATAGAGAAAAATTAAAGTGTATAAAGTTATTAAGGTGTTAGTAAGAGGTAAATGTATTAAGGTAAAGTTATTAAGGTATTTCCTTAGCACTTCCAACTGGAGTTTAGGTGTTGGGACCTCTCAGATTTAGTGTGTTAAGAATGAGGGGCTGGGTACCTGGTTCAAATTTACATTTTCATAGGTGTATGCACCGTATGAAAATTCTTTAGGGGGAAGGAGCTGTAACAACGGCTGCAGGGTGCAGTATTTCTCCAAAAGAATGCTTGTTTCCTTCTGAACGTTAGAAGATGCTCGCAGAAGTGGGGAGGGGGTTGGTCATTTTGGAGCAATGACCGAGAACTTCCGCCCTTACCCCCAGTGGACAGTGTACACGTAGACGTAGAGAAGCAGGGAGTCTGTTGTTGGAAAGCGAGCGATGAGGTTCGCTTGTAAACAGCTCCGGTTTGAGTGAGATGTTTTTTTTAGTGCTTTCCGCTGTGTTCTGCGGTGATTATGAAGATCACGATTAAATTGTAAATCACAAAGAACTTGTACAGAATATTTTTTTTTAATTAAATAATTTTTAATTGAATCCAGTGGATTCTTTATTAGTTTAGCTGTGCGTGAATGTTTATGTTTGAAATTAACACTCGCTACACCACAGCGCCTACATCAAATTGTTTAAAAAAAGGTGAGGCTAGTTTATTTAGAACTAGCTGACACGCCCGGCGTTGCCCGAGCAAGTGATAATAAATTTTAAAAAACAAAAAAAAAAAACTCAAGTTTTCAATATCAAGTTGGCCCCACCAGTGGCTGAGAGGTTGTACTCTCGAAGCTGGTAGACGGGAGGTGCTGGGTTCGATCCCAATCGCGCCCGTCGGCCTAATCGTTCGGAGTTTTCGTGGTTTTCTTCGAGCCGTGGATTTATCCATGCGTAAATACGGGTTAGGTTCCCTTAGAAAGACCCCCACGAAGGGCACTCCCCCCGGGCCTATATCCCTAGTGTAGATAATTGGCCGTCAATAATCCACCCATCCACCCTCAATATCAAGTTGAATGACCCAACCCAAACCTGTTAACGTCGAGCCCAAAGAATCCAAGAAAAGAATGAGGCCTCAGGCTGTGGAATGTACCCCCCCCCCCCCCCGTAAATTTAACGAATTTCCTTTAACATTAACGCGATACTTAATTTACGGATGAAATATCCCCGCCTCTCTCTAAACTTAACCACTTATCTTTAACAGTAACGGACTTTTAATTTACGGCTGTAGTGAGTAAACGTAAGTTGATGCTGAAAAAGATGATTAATAATTAAAAAAATGTGATAGTTGGGCGTCTAAGGAAATGTTTAGTAGTTTACAAAGTAGCTGGAGTACCCTAGAACTATGTTAATGAAAACTGCAAGAGTATCTGGTCATTTGTAAAGAATCTGCCTGCCCCATTTTTTTTTTGTTTTTTTGTTTTTTTTGTCGCGCAGATAGTAACTGGAAATCCTAAGAAGCTGTTAGAAAAAAAAAGATAGTAAATCGGACGTTTTTTAAGGGAGTTATAAGAGGGGACCCAAAAGGGGTCAACTGATAGTTTTGAGCAGGACCCTAAGAGGAAAACATCATAAAATGTCCTAGTATTTAGCGCTTTCGATCTTTAATTAGTCGAAATTAAACATAGGATATAAATTAATCATTAGAATAAAATTTTAAAGAAATGCTTAAAAAGGGGGACCTAGGTCCCCAATAAAAATATGAGGCCTGGGGAGAGAAGACCGAGACTCAACTTTAAAGTTATGCTTTGAGATGGTGAAACAGTTAGGTTGGGGTGGGGTGGGGGGGAATGCATGGCGCTCAAAGAGTTCAAGGGCCCCGGACTGGGCCCCAGGGGTCCAGGACCCTAATTTAATGTAGAAACGGGGGAATAACTAAATAGAGCAAAAACCCCAAAAAACGAAGAAGATCGGGTTAAAAGAGGACAAGTTATTAACATTTTAGGGAACAAAAATTCAAGAGGTTTTTTGAAAGTTGGTTTTTAGAAAAAAGAAAGGTACAGGGCTACAAGGAGTCAAGGTCTTAACTGGAATGTACTGGTCTTAACTGAAGGAATAACTAAATGGAGAAAGGAGCCCCAAAAACGAAGAAGATCGGATAAATATAAGGATATCCGCAACAGGGGCCGCTGATATTTTTGAGCAGGGCCCTGAGATGAATGGTCCTAACTTGAATGTAGAAATGGGGGAATAACTAAATGGAGATAAGGCGATAAGGCCCCCAAAAATGAAGATCGGATTAAATGGGGGCCAGGGGGTCCCAGGTAAGTGAACAGCCCCCCCAGTAAATGAACAATTAGTAAATATTTTAATATAGATTAAGGTTAGAAAAACTCCTCACTAGTTAATTATCATGCTAGGTTTAAAAAACCTGTAATCCAGTAAAAACGTGTTATAAGTTATTTGTACAAGTTGTAAAATAAATAACATAGTATGAAACTTAAATGTTTTCAAATTGATGCCTGTTCATTTACTGAAAAATTTTGCGTTCATTCACTGGTAAGAACATTTACTTGGTTTTGTATATAGCTTTTTATAAAGACGCCCCTAACATCCCAAACAAATGAAATGTAAACTTCCTTTTATTATTTTTGAATCATTTGTATACTACCACATGTATTTACACTGTCAGATACCAAAAGATACTGTTTATTAGAATATTATCAATCATTTTCTTTTAAAATGTGCTTAAGTATTCAGTTACTAGTCGCACTACCCAATATATTTTATAGTTACTCGATGAGTACTATAACATATCTTTCAGTGATTGCATCTCAGATAAAAATGTAAAAAAAAATTGTCATTTTCTATCAATTTTTGACATAGATGTAATTAATCGAAAATCATTAAAAAAAATTGCATCCTATACTACGAAAATCTCAGCAAAAAGATGCCGTTGGTTTTATCTATTTAACGTGAAAAATTAAAATAATTCTTCTGTGTGCAATATTTTTCTTTATATCTGAAAGTAACATTGAAGAACAATGCCTAAATAAAAACGCAGAAAATGTGTTCGTATTTTGAATTGTGCAACTTACTCGTTTTGAAATCAATAAAAAAAATATACATTTTCGTTTGATATTTAATACCATGATTCAACTAATAAAAAGGAAAAAAATTAATTAGGAAAAGTCAATGAAAACAGGAAAACTAGTTTTGTTAATGAAATATTTCCTTCCGACAGTATTTAGTTTGTCTGCCCTAAATGTTACTTTATCCTCTGAGAATTAGACAAAATTTCAACTTGTTCCCAATATTTTATCTATTTCGCCATATTGCTACAAATAAAGAACGTTTTAGGAAATGAAGTAAAACTGAAAAATTGCGAAAATATTTCGGAAAATACAATCGGAAGTGTTGCTTTTAGGTCAATAAACAAGCTTCTTAACAACTGCACGTGATCTAAACTGTATCTGTTTAAATTATTTGGTAATTCCTAACACAGTATTTTGAAGATTTTTAACAATCTTATTTTATAAAAGACATTGTAGTATTTTTGACTTCTATTAGGAGGAAATATCGGTTCTTTTAGACTTAGAGAAAAACTTACAGTGACGTTTCATTTATACACGATGTACGGTAATTACTTTTCAGTACCACTTTTCTGAAATATAATATTCGTCTTATGAATTTTGAGTTTAAATAAGGCGAACATTTCTTGTCAGAAATAGTGGTATTAAAAATAATTACCGTACATCGCAATAAGTGCGAAGTCACTGTACTTCGAATAGTAAAATCTTATAAAGGTCCTATATAAACCCTAGTTGTCATAAACACTTTTTCATAAAAAAAATAAATCTTCTTTCCGTATTACTAGATTCCAAAGCCTTTCTTGTGGAAATTCATTTGTTCTTTTGTTAGTTTTTAGAGAAAAATGTTTTAATCAATTTCTTTCCCTGCTCGCCATTCGAAGATTTATGTTTTCTAAGGTCTCTATATATAGTACCCAGTTTAGATATTTTTAGGTTAAATATTCTCGAGACAACAATAGTCTTATTACTCTTATCTAGTATATAAGTAATGAATAGCCGAAAAAGTTGTATGAAAAATACGAAATTTTTTTACTATAACTTTGATGTAAACAAAAAAATCTTGTTTTTATTATTTTCGTTACCGCACTTTTGTGACTTCAAATTTAGAAACTTATTAATAATATATGCATAATGTTTTAGATTTACTTTCCCCAGTATGCTGTTTAAATTAAACAAAAACTTAAAAAATATGTGTTCTGCAACTTCTTGGGCTCTATTCTTATAGAAATTTACAATTACTTTCTATTATCTTCTGAAGATATTTTAATGTGAACCAAAAAGTAAAATATTTTCATCAAATAAATTTAAAACGATAAATTTAGGAGTTGTATATAAAGGCCTTAGCAAACTAATTCTTAAGACAGACTCAGTAATTTTGAATACGTAGAATAAGAAATCTACCTTAACCCAGCAACCAGAAAATAATATAAAATTCTGTATTTAAAAAAATATATATATTTATATAAAATCTTATATAATTTTTTTAATACAATTCTACCTGTTGTTGTACTTAAAATTTAATAGGGAATTTTGAAAATTTAATAATAAAAAAGTTATTCTTTCATCTAAGTTCATCCTCAGCACATTTCATAATTTCATCTATATAAACATCATCATAAAAACTTATTATTTCGCCACAACGCTTTTTTTCAATAAATAAATAAATACAAAAGAAGGTGATAAAATTTAGCAGGATATGGGTAAATCTAGATTTCTTATTCTACGTATTGAAAATTACTGAGTCTGTCTTAAGAATTCGTTTCCTAAGGCCTTTTATATACAACTCCTAAATTCATCGTTTTAAATTTATTTGACGAAAATATTTTACTTTTTGTTTCACATTAAAATATCTGCAGAAGATAACAGAAAGTAATCGTAAATTTCTACCAGAATAGAGTCTAAGAAGTTGCAGAACACATATTTTTTAAATTGTTTGTTTAATTTACCGGGAAGTAAATCTAAAACAGTATGCATATATTATTAATGAGTTTCTAAATTTGAAGTCACAAAAGTGTGGTAACGAAAATAATAAAAACAAGATTTTTTTTTTTTTACATCAAAGTTATAGTAAGAAAATTCCGTATTTTACTCAATAATAAGTAGATTTGTATGGCGTTTTATTAACACTTTCCAACATAGTTGAAAAGTGTTTATGAATTCGGTTTGTCTATTTGTCTGTCCGTGCTCTAACTCGCGTAAATATATCCGGATAGTCATGCAATTGATATATGTTATTGAAGTTTACTATAGCATGTTCGGTACTGAAAATGAAGTGTGTAGCACTTTTACTTTTTTTACAGGGGCACTCAAAAGAATGCCTTTACATTATGGTCTACGGGGAAAAATGCTTTGCAGTGCATTTTAATGATGTGACACTATTTCAAATATATTGAAATTGATATACATCACTGAAATACACTACAAGATGCTTACTATCGAACATGGTACGTCTAGCACTTATAATTAGTTTACAGGGAAACTGAAAAGAATTCCATTCCATTATGGTTTAATGTGGAAAATTGTTTGCGGCGCATTTTAATCATGTTACACTATTACAAGCATAATGAAATTGATATCAATTTCTGAAATGCACTAAGACATGCTTTCTGTAGAATATGGAGTGTAAAGCTTTTTTCTTTCATATACAGTGCCACACAAAACAATTATTTTACATAATGTAAAACGGAGGAAAAACTGTTTGCAGCGTATTTTAATCATGTTACGCCATTTCAAATATAATGAAATTGATATACATTATTGAGGTTTACTACATGTGCATAGCATTTATCGTTCATTTACAGGGACACACAATAGTTCGCGTACAGTACTGTGTCCGAAGTATTGTTTAAAAGCCATAATTGGAAGTGGGATTTTAGTAAGGTATGCGTTTAACAAAATTTTTGAAAGCTATGAGGTATGTATAAATGCTACAGATCATGTACAGGGCTACACAAAAAAATTCGTAAGCATTACGGTGCATCAGCGTAAATTGATTAAAATGGGTTTTTAATCCAGTTATGTATTTTGAAAGTGAAATATGTTTAGTATACCATGAAAGGTTTGTTGAATATAAATAAAATCATATACAGGGCCAATCAAAGAGCTGAATACATAAAATGTATTTTAATACGCCTATGTATGATAATGCTATGTATGATGTACGCCTATGTATGATAATGCTATGTATGATGTACGCCTATGTATGATAATTTCTGGAAGTGTGATTTCAGCGTATATTTGCCAAAATTAAACTATAGGCGTCTATAAAAAGCTTAAGGTAATATACAGGGTTGTACAAAATAATTCAAGTAGGTTTCCTTCTATTGGTAGAAACTGCTGAAGATCAATTTCCGACTGTGTTATGTGTTTTACTACTAAACCAAATTGTAGCATACTATAGAGTATATACAAATATATGAATTATATACAGGGTTGTAGAAAGGAATACTTTACCGACTGTGGACGGTAATTACTGAAATCTGGTTTTCAAGTGTGTTTTGTGTTTTTCTGAAATGTTTATTTAGATACATTATTAACCTTATTAAACAGCGATGGTTTGTTAAAGTATTCTGTTAGTGTTGGAAAGTGTTTCATAATCTATGCTTGGTGCATGATTTTTCTTTCTTGTTTTATTATTTTTCGGCAATAAACAATTATCGTATATAGTAAGTAACCAGTGAGCGGAAGACAACCACATATGAATCACAGTTAAAAAAGTTTTAATGAAAAAGAAATAATCGTGGAATCTTAAAAAGCATTTGCATGTAAAAGAAAAAAAAAAAACTTTTATCTAGTGTAGTGCACGTGTGCAAAAAAGAATTAATGCTTATACCTCGTCATTATCTTTTTTTTTTTTTTTGCTTTTCCATTCTTTACACTTTTATAGAGATGTTTTCCTTAGAAACATTTAAAGCAATGGCCTTATTTAAGATTTCTTATTTGCTTTCAGCGAAAGGTCATTACTAACGTGTTTTTTGCTAGATTTGTTTTAACACAATGTTTCCTTATTTTACACAGTCTTTGTTTTGAATGTCTTGTTCTCTTTTATAGTTATATGTAATTACAACAGATTCATTACAGTTTGTGTTTAATAAATGTAAGAAACGAAAGGTAATGAGAGTATTTTGGGGGTGGGGTTGTATGTTTTATTTATTTTTTAATAATAGTTAATTATAATCAGCGGATTCGATCCGCTGATTTTTTGGTAAATTTTATCTTCGTATATCAAACGGTTAATCATTCGGACAGGTAGCTTAGGAATTATTCAGGATTACAGTTTCAAACTCCTGATGTTAAATTCATTTTTAAATGTTCCAAAACAGATTCTAATAGTAGTTTTTAAGCATAACTTAAAACAACTTAGTAGAATAAGCAGTAATTTTGGACCTGCATTTTTAAGCTTCTAGAAATCAATTTCTGTAAAAAAAAATAATAAGTTACAATTCATTTTTCATTTAATGAATTAAATTTTTTAAGTTAATTTTCGAAAAAAGTATGGCAAATCCCCCAACAAAACTTTAAAACTGTTTTTTTTTTTTTTTGTACTTTTTGTACTTTTTGAAAAAAAAAAGGGGGGGGGGGTTCTAAAAAGATTTGTACCTGAATTCGCAACCTGGGATCCATGCTTTTAAAGGGGGCTGCAATGAAATTAAAATACACCTGTTTTACTTTTGAAAAACAAAGTAGAGCCTCAAAAATTTGATTTGGGCATGAGCCTCATTTTAAAAAGAGCCGGCGCAACCCAAAAACACTAAAATTTTGCTTCAAGATGAGAGTTAAAGAGTTTTGACAAGGATTAAGACAAAGAGAAAGAATAGACAAACAGACAGATAAACGGAGTCATAAACTTTTACAGCATATGCTATCAAGTTGTTCTTCAGCAATGGCTTACATATTTCAAGGATGTCTACTTGAGGGTTTTACCTCTAAATTCAGAAGAAGGTAAAGAGTAAAAAAATGTAAAGAGTTTTACTTATTATTTTGCCTAATTTTAATAAATATGTAATGATAAATAATACGTTTTTAGATGAAATTTTTTTTTTTTTTTTTTTTTTTCGTAATTGTTTTCAAAGTAAATAAATTGAGTTTTATGATAAAATTTAGGAGAATTTTAATTTGCATTTAAAACCAAAATTCTGTACGAGTTGACACCACTGAATACTCACTTATACTCGCCTATATATGTTTTTTAATTAGTCTATAAAAACATTTCATTTTTTACAGTGTACTTTGACAAAAATAATCTTTCAAAAGATTAAGTTTACAGAAAGAAATGAAAAAGGAGTTTCAAAATTCATTGTTAAAACATTTGATTTAATGGAATATGACACTTCAACATTTGTTTTTCTATTCTTTCAGAGCAGCGGTCATACAAGTGCTTTCTTTGGCCTAACAGTCTTGTTTAACAATCTCAGATATCAGGTCATTCTCGTGATATGACTTTTCCGTTCACCGTTCCGACGGAAATTTGTGTAGAGTTTCCCAGAAATGTTCAGTGATCGCTGCTTAGAATATCGCCAACGTATTTCATAAATTCATAATTTATCGACGCTTGTTTAATCACAAGTTTCATTTGATAAATCGCACTTTTTCCGAACGTGTAAGGTGTAATTCACAGTCAGAGTCGGATCTTCTTGCAGACCTTATTTTTAAAGAGGCACGGGTGTGCAAGCAAAATTGTTGGGGGCTTCTGCATTTTTATCAAATACAAAAGAGAAATAATAAATAAATAAATAATTTTAAAAATTAGTTCTCGTTGGGAGCTTTCTATAGGAGTATGGATTAAGTAGGGTCAGCTTGTAAACCTTAGAATTCCTTTTTTTTTTTTTTTTTTTTTTTTTTCAAAAAAAAAAAAAGTTTTCAGTCTTATTAGGGACCCTATAAGCGCGGAGCACATGTGCATTCCATCTACCACAATTCCTTATGGCCTGGCCGACCCTGGCGGATCCAGCCCTGAATTTAGTTGGAGGGTCATCGCTCTTTAGTAGGAGGTCACATTCCTTAATGAATCATTTTTTAAATATTAATTTCTATACAATAAAATGTTCTGTCCTTGTCGCCGTTTTAAATCATTCTGGGGCCCTGGACTCGATTGGTTTCTATAGAAGATGCACTAATTATAAAGGGAAATTTGCTGTTGTTTATATTTTATTCTTATCGAACTAGTATAGCAAATTTATCGTTAAACACAGACATTTTAGTTATATTGCGATAGCAAAGTTCGATACTTGACATAATTCTGGGAATCATTTCTTACAGTTACTACTAATAATAATGATTAAAGTAATTATATAAAGAGTTTTATTTATTATTGTTCATTTTTGTTCTCCAAATTTTAAATATTATATTTAACCTTCCAGCGAGCGCGCTGTCGCGAAATTTATGGCAAATGTGATTTTTCCGAAATTTTGTTCTCATGAATGGCACCTAATTATTATTATTATTATTATTATTATTATTATTATTATTATTATTATTATTATTATTATTATTATTACTGACATGTATAATTACTCTTCCAACGTATCTCTTATTATTGTTATAAGATATCTGATATTTGTAACATATTCAAATTCAGATTCAACCAAGCAGGGAGGCCTACCATATGGTTTTAGCCTGTGCAAGCCTTGCTTGGCAAGTTTATTTAAAAAAAAAAAATAATAAATACATAGTTGACAAAGCAGCCTTCATGCGGGCATGCTGAAATTATTATACCTGTAGGCTTTGTAAAAGCCCGAGATTTGACATTTCATTATTATAAAATATCTTTAGTCTTAATAAAATTAGTCTTAGATGAAATTACAAATTAAGTATAATTTTTGAGTACAAGTAAGCAATGAAATTTGAGATAACAATTAAACTTTTGGATGGAAATATTTGAAAAATAAAAGATTAAACGAGTCATAACAGAATAAACATTTTTTTCCCAGAGGCAACAGATGGAATGCCATTAATATTTAAGTAAGAAATGTTTATGCTTTATCTATATATAAATTATCGAAGTACTGACATTTTAAGTATATGTTAAATTATTATTTAACTTATTGTATATAGGTCAGAACCTCATCTATAAATTCAGATACAAGCAGTATAGATATGAAATGAATGGTATGTAGCTCTTTGAGTGCAAAAATGCAAACAAAATTAATTTAAGTATAGATATAATAATTTTTCTTTGAGTGCTAATTTAAATAAATGACTCTTTACAGTTTTAAATGCTAACAGAACAGAATTTGATAAATACGATATGATAAATACTCTTTGATTACGACCTATAATAAGTATGAATATGATATAAATATCTCTTTGAGTACTGGTTGAAAAATGACCACATTCATAATAGTTGAATGCAAAGAATAAGAATGAAAATAATAAAAAAGTATATTTCTGTTTCAGTGCAAGCTTAAAATAAATATAGATATATAAATTTCTCTTTGAGTGCCAAATGTATTTATAATTTTTTAATGCTAACAAATTTTATATAGTGTTATAAACTTATGAAATACAGCATTCGACTGTTAATAGGAAGGTTATAACAATGTTATGGATGATACAATATTATACAATGTTAAATAAGAAAAATGATATGAACTTTACAGTGTAGTTTTGATTATTTACAATACATAAAAGTTACTATAAAGTGATGAAGTTTTTGAATTATGTATGCTGTTCGATGATGGAGATAGTCTATAATGTTATATATAATGATAGAGAACATTTTTGGATTATTTACAGTTCGTGGTTGGGAGCGAGAAATGTTTTTCGCAAGCACAAAGATGTGTATTTCTGTTTTTCTCCTAAGAGTTTATGGGAGTTTGCTGATAAGAGTTTGTGATCTAGGACGTAAAAAGTTTTTAAAAAGCTAGAAGATGAGTTTTTCACACAAGCTTTTGGGCTGGAAGCTGAGTTTTTACACAGATGGATGGTTGAGGTATGTGGGACGTAACTATTGCGCGCAAAAAGAAAAAAATAATAAAAGAAAAAAGAAAGAAAAAAAAACGCCACGCGCTTTTTTATGCAAATAATTTAAGCACGCCCCATGAAAGATTTAAGTTAAAAAAAAAAAGAAAGAAAGAATTAAAAGAAAAAGAAATATATGATAGCTATGATTCTGCTAGTCTGGTGCCCCTCACTGACTCGGGACCCCGCTAACACTCTAACTCACCGACGGAAAAGACCATTTAAGGTTGTTCAGTCATATTCCTAATTGTTCAGTCATATTCCTAATTCCCCTCGCTAATGTCGATTCACTCCCAGGGTGCGCTATATAGGGGGTGTTGGCTGGGTCACGCCCCACAATAGAACCCTATTAGAGTACCCTTTCTTATCTCCCGGCAGATCTGAACTCCGGTGGGGAGAAAACTATCCTTTCTAGTCGAATTTCTTACCAGTTGAAAGTAAGATGGTAAAATATAGGGGGTCGTATATATATATATATATATTAACCAATTGTATATAAATATATTTTAATCAAAAGTATAATTTGCACATTAATTTTATGCAAATATAATTACATTCATATATATCTATCTATCTGTTATAGCTTTTGATTTGTATTTGCTAATTTTTTCATGTTTATAACTTTTGCCATTTCACAAGTTAAATTCATAGATTCAATTCTGAATTTATACGAAATTTACCATGCTTAGGAATGTTAGCAATTAGAAATAAAGGTTATTTTAAATATGCCAGTAAACTTCTGTTGCTCTTTCTGTTAAATAAGTTGTTAAAGTACTTACTTTAAGTAACATAATAAAAAAGGACTATATTTCTATAACATAAAATTCCCCGATCATAAATCCCCCATCAGAATCATGCTTCGACAAATGAAAATGACGTTATATTTCAAGAAATATTACATTGGCATTCATAAAACTGTAATTTTATTAAAAGATTGCATTAAGTCTGTTCTCAAATCCGAAGGAGTCACTTTGGGACACATTTTTGGATTCATTTTTGTTTGGAAACGAATGAAATTGGCAGCTGCTTTTATTATGATACTATACAAACAAATGCTGTTTTTTGATAAAGACACAAAATACTATCGAAGTTTGTGTTTAGAATCGACATTCAGGACGTAACAACGCGGGAAAGAAGAAAACCTTTGTTCACGTGACAACAATCACTTATAGCGATAGACAATATTCATTTATCAAAAGATTGTAAACACCATTCGATTCCAAATCACTTCAATAATCAGGCATGCAAGTGCCATCAATTTTCCGTTTAAAAATGAGTCCGTGAATGTGTCAGAAAGATTCAAGTTGTCTTATTGATTGACAGATTAGTTCGGATGGTGATATTGACATCATTCTCAAAAAAAAAGATCATTTTCGTTTATGAGAATGAAATAATTTAGTATGATTAAGTCAGTATGAACTCATATTCAATAACTTTTAGTTCTGCAAATAAAGTTCCTACTTATATCCCCCCCCCCCCATTTTTTTTTAAAAATAAATTTTATATGCACCAAATAAAAAGTTTCCGAAAATTACATTATTTCCTTGAAATAAAAATAAGTAAATCTATAAAACTCAGACATTTAAAAATGATTGAAATAATTAATATACTTAACTCAGGTAATAATTTAGGTAGTGATAATGAAGTCATTCTAAAAAGAAGAAAAATGACTTTTGACATATAAGAATAAAATACTTTATTATTATTGTGTCAATAGTCAATGGATTTTATTCTGCACGTACAGATACTGAAACTTTACCATTTATTAAAAGATCTTCATAATGCATATATCTGGTAAGTAAATCAGAAGAAAACTGAATTAAGAAATAGAAATATCAGGTTTTAAAAACTTATTCTATGAAAACACATTTTTAAACTTCTTATAAGAAATGTTTTATAAGTGCGTTTTGATGAATTTGAAAAGTTCAACGTTCTTACACAAGTAATAATAGTTTTTTATTCTTAATTTGTAAAATAATCAAGAATAATATATTCAATAAACAATTGCAGCCTTTCACTACAATACATTTCTGAATTCTTCAATACCATCATACACATATATGTCAAAATTTATTCCTCAGATAAATGCAACATTTTATGCAATTAAGCTCAGCGGAGGGAAAGCACCAAGTGGTATGCAAAAAAAAAAAAAAAAAAAAAAAAAAAAAACTTAAATGTTAAAATGCGTACCACAACTGAAAACGCACTTCCAGCAATTACTTTTGATAGACAGTACTCAAGCCAAATTCTTTTGTGTGTATTTGTGAAAAAAAGACAAATTCTATGCATACCATAATTCTACAGTTAGTGCGTCTTGTAGCACACCTCAGTGATGTATATTTTAAATGTGTTTAAAATAATGAAATATCATTGAAATACACCGCAAACGATTTTTGTTGATACTACACCAAAATGTAACGGAATTCTTTTGTGTGTCCCTGTAAATGAACCGTAAGTGCTACATATTTCATTTTCAATACAGAACATGCCATAATAAACCTGAATAACATCATTTACATGAAAATCCGAGTATATTTACGTGAGTTAGAACACTGTCAGACGGACAGACAAACCAAATTCATAAGAAAAACGAATATATATATTTAAAGCAATTAAAACGTTTTATATTCTTTTGCCAATAATTAGTCGTTAGCCCAGTTTAATAAAGAAATAATTATTATAATTTCTACAGTTGCCCCTCCCCTTAAAAAAAAGATTTATTTATAGGTGTACATAACTTTTATTTTGGATGGAAAACAAATACTATCGATGGTAATTGAAATCTCAGAAATACTCTTTTGATTCGCTTCGATGTCGAAAAATATTTAAGTTCAATGGAAAAACAATGATTGTTTTTTAAAGTGAATAGTCTTATAAATATTCTAAAAATGTCTTAACGTTAAAAATTACTAATTGGGAGTTAAAAATCATTGATATTATATATTTTAAAACATTCATGAAGGCTTCAAATCAGGGTACGCAAAAATCATGATTTTGTTTTTTTAAAAAAAGGGATTTATTTCATTTAAATCATATATTTTTTTATTTAAATCGGATTTTTTTAAATTTTAAATTATTATGTTAGAAAGTTAACTTTTCTACACATTATACATATAAATTTAGCAAGAATGCTTGATGATTTTTTTAATTTTAAATGCAAGTACCATATAAAAACTAATAATTATAAATTAATTAATTTTTAAATTGATGAAAATATGTGAAGAAAAGAAAAACAGATTTTTTTTTTTTTCCTTTTTGCAATATTAGATAGTATTTGTCAGCATATAAGATATGTCCTATTTTTAAAAAATATTTAAATGTGTAAGTGTAAAATATATAAAATATCTAAAATCTTTTGAAATTGCATTTCTCATAAAAATATGCATATATACACATTGGTTAATACAATTTATTTTAAATATATGACATAAATGTTCAAGGTTTTTCTCAAAAGATTAAAGTTAAAAAATATAACAATTAATAGTATTTTAGAGTCACCTCCATTTTCATTTCTAATTTTATTAATACCTGATATTGAAAGTCAATGGAAAGAAATTACTTTGTACTTTTGTTACTACTTGTTACTTTTTTGCCTTGGTGACTTTTAATAAGTAGATATATTGAAATGAAAAATAGACGAATACTTTAGAAAATATGAAAAATGTATTATTTTTTCAAAACACTCAAGGGTTTGGAATGCAAGCAGGCTTTGTATAATAAAAACAATTTTCCTGCTTTTTCATTCCCCACTTTGTTTCTAAGTTTTGAATGTCCTATAAACCGTAAGTAGAAAATAGTCCTTTCTACAGAGTTGCTTTATTGCTTTTTCACCTGACATTTCACAAAAACTTGACTTGAAATGGGCTCTCCACCTCTCCGAAGGAAACATTTCGAATACAGTATTTTGCTCAAAAATAAAATCATAAAAAGCATCTGCCTTAGCTAGGAATCTCATGATTAAAGTTATAAGACTACTAGTAAATTTATTCTTCTTAGCAAATTTAAAAAATATATATATATATTTCCGATCTCAGTCAAATCGCATCTTTTTTAATTCATCATGCATGCTCTTGACATTTGCTACAATATCTGTGACAAGGCTACCAATAAAACAGTTACATTCAGCTTTGCACTTTAATATTACTTCATGAGCAATTTTTTAAGGTATATTCGGTTCTGTGTGAATTTGCTTATGTGTCAATAGAATCCACAAGATACCAATCCTTGCTGCATTTGGTGACAAAGTATTGAAACAAGCTATTGTTAGAAAGAAAACATTCAAAATTCATTCAAAAATTGATCAGCTATAAAGATCTGTAGATTGACAGTATTCATCCTCTTTATATTGCCTTTCTGTGCTGTTACAGCGTGTGACACAGCCATGGATAAAACAATTGCAAGATATTTAAAAATAAATATTAATATTGATTTATCAAACAAATTACAACAATATCATATTAAATAGCATCTAAGTGAAATATATAAGGGTAATAATGGCCTTTTTAATAATGCCATATTAATGACCAAATGAATTTTGGGCCACTTTTGTTCTGGAAATGCCATCAGGATATCAGGATAACCTTTTTGTAATAAATACTGTTCTATCATTAGTTAGAAGAAAAAAAAAACAATATGTACAGATTGCAAATATAAAATTTAAAATTGAGAATTAAAAAAAAAAAGATTTCAGAGAAGCGGAGATTTTTTTTTTTTTTTTTTTTTTTTAATCCAAATAAATAACATGTGGGTCGCTTAAATTTTATTATAATCTAAATCAAAACAAAAATACATATTTCAGCAGAATTTTTTTTTTAAATATTGATTTAAATCAATCACCCTTAGCATTCTACGTATTCTCTGCCCCCTATGAGTATGATAGCAAAGACCCGTCCACACCTGGTAGACTCTAAAAACACGTTAATTTGCCCTGTTAATTTTCATAAATACCAATAAATTTAAGAAGATCCTATTTTCTTTTCTAGGGTATTTATATTCCGCGAAGAGAGTGGAATCTCGTTTCCGTATTTTGATTTGTAAAATATCCCTCATTTTCTTTCCAGATAGAAAATTTTCGGGTAAAAAGGAAGCCCTGTTACCCCAATCATTTACGGAGTTCGAATTCAGGCTATCTTTCTTTTAATCTACGTCTTTCTCCCTTCCTTGACCTTAGGGGGGAGTAACCGAGCTCCTGGGGAAGTCTCCGCTAATGTCAAACCTGTGGGCATGGGATGTGTTCGTATATTTAAAATATCTCCTCGGGAAATTATTATTTTTAACTTCTTTTTTCTGTGTACTCGTCTTAAAGAGTGTATCATTTTTTCTTAGTTGCCAAAATATTTCTAAAATATGTACTTAATTTTATTTGAAGTGTTAAAATTTTCAGCTTTTAACACATAAAATATTAAATTAAGCATATATTTTAGAAATATTGTGACAACTAAGAAAAAAAGAGGCATCCTTTAAGAAGATTACACAGAAAAAAGAAGTTAAAAATATTAATTTCCTGGGGAGTTATAAATATAACGAAGGCATTCTAGGCCCACAGGTTTAACATTAGCGAGAGGAATTGGGGAGTTGATTGACTAACAGACTTATATGAAACTGCGTCTTGTGGAATTTGTAGTAGTTAAGAGAATTGATTAAGAGATCTATATCGTTGATGACACTCAATACAGTCTGAAAGGTACAACTACTAGACAATGGTCTGAATGGAATAAAAGTTTGAGGATCATTTGATCCAAATCAATGTAAAAGCTATAGCCCAAACACGCATATGAAAAAACGCAGAATATTTTATATGGAGACAGAGGAGTAAACAGACAGACTATCTGCCAGATGTCATAAACATTTCGAGAAAATATGCTGAAATTTCACTGAGTTTGAAAAAGTATAATGCCAAATAATAATAATAATACTAATAATAACGATTTCACAAAAGTTGAAAATTTGGAAACAATTTAAAAGCCAAACATATTTTAACAAATGTTAACCGGAAATTTAATTTGAAATTTGATTTTTTTAAGCCGAACCCTTTTCTGGAAATTTTTGATTGATTAGATGAGTTTTTCTAATTTATGCATCAGTAAATATGTTAAAATACGCCACGAATTTACGTTTAATTATTTCTCTTACATTTTAACAGATATGCCCAAATATATGCGCCCAAAACATTCCTAGACCGTAGGGTCATATTTCCACCACTATTTTTGAATTGTAATCGTCGCCTTATTTAAACGTAAAATTTCTGTGATAAATAAAGCGAAAATTGCTATTCGGAAATATGGGTGGATGTTTGCCCTTGACTCTGATCTGTCTGATCTCTGACTGAATCAGACTCTGAACACGTCCTTAGTCAGTGATGTTCAATTAGATGAACACAAGTATATTTGTGACAGGTCAACAATGTAATCTAGCAAGAATATTAACTGAAGGTTGAAACTTTTTTGCTCATTTCGTATAAATTTATCGTTATACTGGGGTTTTACAACATCGGGGCGGGGGGGGGGGGGGGATAAAACCGCATGGATATATTAATCTTAGAGAAAAGGAAACAGTTTAGACTTTCTTTTAAAAAGGAACAATATATTTTATTTACAACTTTAACTAAGGAACTAAACTAATAATATTTCAATTATAAGTCTAATGATTTAATATTTAAAGATAAAAAGAAAATTATCTTCATTACAATTTGAGAAATTACAGAAAAGAAGTTACCTCTTTATCAGCTTTAGAAAAATTATAATCATTCTTGTCCATCTAGTTTTGATTGCCTTTTTGTGTGTGTGTGTGTGTGGGGGGGGGGGGGGGGGGAGAGATTCAATTTATGTTTTCCAATATTTTTTTTCCCGAGTAGGATATCCGGTTTTACCTCAAGAGAATTTTTAACAACAATTTTGTCTAGAGAGTAATGGTTCCTTTTGGTGATTTGGTGATTTTTTCTATGTTTTATAAACAATCAAAGTTCAGAATGTTTTGTGAAAATCGGTACTTTAACTTTGAACGGCCGCCATTTTGTTCAAAATAAGTTTTTTTTTTTCAAAAAGCATTAAAAAGATTGCGAAATAAATATTGTCAGACATATATGCAATTAGATTAATATAGAATCTCATTTCACGCAGTAATTAAAGTTGTCTCATGGGGGAAATCATGCAAATCTTTGTTTTATACCAAAATTTTCTGACCAAAAATAGGGTGTGCAAAAAATATGTGGGGGTTAATTATGCAAATAAATGCAGTGGATACCCATTAATGGAGTAAAACTTGTTGATTAATATTTATGATTTTTTTTATCATTAAAAGCGTTTATTTCTTTAAATTATATTTTTGCTTTTAACAAAACGCTGCTAATGCGGAATGTTCAATTCGTTAGATATTCCTCAACGAATATTAAACAATCTTTTTTAAACAAAAATTATATAAATAAAATATCTATATATTTAAAGCTAAAAGCGCGTTTCTTAAGATTTCACATAAAATTTTTCACATAAAATTGATCTCAGCGCGCATGCTTCACCTTTTTTTGAAAGCAGGAAGGAGAAATACCGGGGGGATTCTCCCCTTCTATAGTTTGAGAGTGGGCTAGGTCTGAACAAAATATAACAGAGAGCGGTTCAAACCCACACAATGAGAAACCCATTCATCAATCTCCCCACTTCCAATGGGAAAAAAAAACTTTATATTTCTTTGAAATAGCAGATTTTCCTTCAGATGAATTTTACAAGCAGCCATTTTGTCGCCTGGGGCCTGGGTCAATTTTCGTTGAAGAGAAACGCTTCACCCTTTGAACAAAAAATAAATCAATAATCACAGTTTTTTAAAAATACGTTGATCCAGTTTCTGCAGGATTCTAAATGAAATTTTCTTTCTTTCTTTCTTTCTTTTTTTTTTAAATTTAAATCCGAGTTGACCGGATCCGAAAACAGTGGGGCACCCAATCGTAAGTTCGTTTAATTCGAAGACCGTTTGCAACCGAACAGCTTAGCATGCGAAGCTCCGCTATTAAATAAAAATATAATACATAAATACAGTCGAACTTTTTTTAATACGAGAAGCAAGGGAATTATAAAAATCATCGCATTAACCGTTACTCGTAATACCCGAGAAGATAATAAAAATCTTAAAAACATACACATAATTAAACTAATTACTACTATTAATTGTTCTAATTACCTCATTGCTAAAATTAGCATCATTAAGTTAACATAAAATATTCATTCATACCTTTGTGAGTGTCTTATTCTTTAGACAAAACCACAGTACGGAAGTCAAAGCCTGTAAAGAACTAGTTATTCCAAAAGACATGAACGACGTACAGTAATGCAAATGATCACTTCTTTTTTCCCGGAAAAATTCGACTAACATTGCAATAGTCATTGTAAATTTCGAGCTATTGAATTCACATATCCTTTTCATTTTAACATGCAATAAGAGAAATGAAAAGGTTGGTTAATATGGCCCAGAGCCCATATTTAAAGAAAGAAAAAAAACTAAAAAAATTTTCTATACTACTTTCTTTCAGGGCTCAGTTGTAAATCTTACAAAGGGGCGGTATTATCTTATTCCCCTTCTTTCTTTTTTCAGGACCTCAGGTCCCTTTGTATTTCCTTGGGTGGAATGGAATGAGGGGAGGGGGGGGGGTCTCATTGATGGTTGAAATTTTGTCTGTTTTAAACATACATTAGTACTATATTCTGACAGACAGTTGTGATTATCGCTAGTTACTATCACTAAGAGAAAACAGTGTTCGTTAACAAAGGGATTTCTTTACTAATTCTAACTTATTTTTCGCCGAAAATCCCATTGATATGAACAGATGTTCCACTCGTATTAGCCATGAACCTGCTTTTGTAGTTAATAAAAAGCGCCAAAATCTTAATATAGTTTAAATAATGAACCATTCTTAACGTGCAAATTGCTCATTTTAAACATATCTTCGTTTTAGCCGTGCTCGTATTAACCCTTTATATCCTGAATTAATTTTCCAGCTACTTTTTAATTGTATTTTTGCATCATTGGATAAGTTTTGGTGCAGAATAAACATAGGAAAGAGGAAAATAATTTTTATAGTGTTTTAGTGGTTAATTATGCAACTTTAACCACCATAATTTTTTTACCCTATGATATAAAATAAAATAGTAAATTTCAAATAGTAAATTTCAAATAAAATATAGGAAATGTTCACCTGTAGAGTATAGAAAACAATAGAAAATAATAGTACTAAATAACCGGTAATAAACCACTAAAGGGTATAGCCAGGTTTCTATTAAAATATGCCCTTGAGTCAACCAGATCGAGTCCTACATGAATCGATACCCCTTCAATAGATATGTGTTTTTGCCAAGTTTGAAGCATATATCTCAAACCCATGGGCAGTTATGACTCTTTATGTGCGTTTTGGAAAAAGGTGCATTGTGTAGAAAGTAGTGATCGAATTTCCCCGAAAAAAAATCAAGGATGTGTAATATTAAAATACAAATAGTGAATATTATTTTCAGATTGTTTTCTGCAAAATAGCCAGTTTTATAAATTTTTTCTTGTTTTTAATATAACTTTTTAATTAAGAATATATCGAAACTTTTCAGTGACCACCTTCATGTTTTTACCAAAAATACTACGAGGTATGATGTATATTTGGTGGGAGTTTCAACTCTCTACGAAGGGTGCATCATAGAAAAAGAATTAAAAATGTGTTCCAGGGATGGGGGAGTTGCAAATTGCGTGTGTTATTACAAGTTCATACACAGTTCTATGTGCAGTTTACGTATGTAGTTATGTTGTTGGTGGCAATCATTTGAAGGATATAATTGTGTTTTGTTAGTTGACAGTTGATGGATTTTTTAAATAGTTTTCGGCTCAGTTTGACTTAACACTGTTGTTGATTAATCGAAAACAGTGTTAACACACTGAGGAAAACACAATCGGGGAAAACTTCCACCAGTAAATTTTAGTAGACATTTTTGCCTTATTTAAACGCTCTAGTCACAAAAATTTACTGTCTTGAATAAGAACGAAATTTCTCTTCATTTTTACTGGTGGCAGATTATTCCGTTGGTAATCAGGCTCTGAATGGGAGACATGAATTCACGTCTTTTGGAGACCTGTAATCCAGCCCATGGGCGGTCCTTTTGTGTTTCATATGTTACATTATTTCTCAAAGAAAATACACAAAATTCGCATTTTTTACAATTAGAGTACTATGCATATTAATAGTTCGATTAGAAACAATACCACTATTACATACATCTTTTTATAATAGAACCACATGGTGATAAAAATTTTTGTTAAATAATGGAAAAAGCAAATGTAACGCCCATAGAAGACGAAAAGCAATGTGTTAAGTAAAACTGCACAGAAAACTAAAAACAAAATCAGTCAACTGTCAACTAACAAAACAAAATGCTTTCCTTCAGATGATAGCCACCAACAGCATAGCTGCATGTGTAAACTGTACATAGAACTGCGCATGAACTTGTAATAACACATGCAACTTGCAACTCCCTCCACCCCTGGTAAACATTTTAAACTTTTTTTCTATGATGCATTCAGCGTAGTAAGTTGAAACTCACACCAAATATACATCATACCTCGTAGTATTTTTGGTAAAAACATGAAGGTGGTCACTGAAAAATTTCGATATATTCTTTATTAAAAATTTAAATTAAAAACAAGAAAAAATTTATAAAACTGGCTATTTTGCAGAAAATAATCGGAAAATAATATCCACTACTTGTATTTTAATATTACACATCACTGATTTTTTTCGTGGAAATTCGATCACTACTTTCTTCACAATGCACTTTTTCCAAAACGCACATAAAGAGTCATAACACTGTTCATGGGTTTGAGATATATGCTTCAAACTTGGCAAAAACGCTTCTCTATTGAAGGGCTATCGATTCATGTAGGACTCGATCTGATTGACTCAAGGGTATATTATAATCGGAAACTTGGCTATACCCTTACTCAAATGAAGAACAACATGCATATCAATTCTATTGCAAAATGGATTTCGAATGTAGCGTGGCAAATGTAAAATCCCTACAATGAAAAGAAAGAGGATATGTGCTTGAATTTGCCATCTCCTGCCTGCTGTCAGAAATACACTGTTTGTGCCATTAGGAATACCGTTAGGACAAACGGTCATATTACGAATATATAGGTGTTTTATTAACCCCTTGGGGACGAGTGACACGTATACGTGACGCATAAGATGCTCAGAATCCTCGATTATTCCCAGCAGTAACTTCTTATTGTAAGTTTTGCCTTATTTAATGATAGCATTTCTGCGATTCAATTAGGCGAAAATTTGTGTTTTGAGAAACCGGTGGTAAAAGATTAAAAATTCTGTAAAGTACGCTCGTCGCATTTAAAGTGGTACTTATAAGTACCGTCAGGATAAAAAGGGTTAAACGAGTTCGACTGTATTTATATTTTATTTATATGATGATATATAAATAAATATAAATATAATACTTCCCATGTTAATGGGACATTCAACGTTTCATTTTAAGGCCAATGTTGCGTTTAATCTTATGGCTTTCATCATGTACGTTCCGCAAGAAATACAGAACAGAATTAACATAATCCCTTTCTCAGACATTATAACCTTTCGGTCAAGAATCTAGAAATTCTCATAGAAGTTTCATTATTTGTGAATAAAACATTATAAAACTTTAATATTTATGTATGAAAACATTTGATAAACTGATTATATATGAAAATTTCTTTTTAAAGAAATACTAATTCCGTATATTTTTAATAATTTTTTCAGGTTAGAACAGTGGCGAGAATATTTTTTACGTTAAAAATATTATGCGTTCGTTTCCTTTTTTACTTTTATTTATTTATTTATTTATTTTTGTGTGTGTGTGTGTTTGTGTGCACCGTGTAAAAAGAATATTTTAAATACGACCAAATGTATTATCAATTTTAAAAAAAAGTATGCCTTTACGTTAAGCATATGCTTTTACAAGAGTTACAGTATGAAAAATATTCTCGATTTTTTTTCTCCGTGACTCTGTAAAAGAACAATAACTGTTGCGGGAATTATTTTTAATAAGAAGCGTGCAGTGATCTACTCCAATAACACGTGTCCTGGATAGAAGTCTGCACAGGACCAGGGGCTGGCCAGGCCGGCAAAATGAAACCAAACTTTCAAATGAGCCGGTACAGCAAAATGAAGCGAAATTTTCCAACGGGGCGGCAGAATAAAGACAATTTTTTGTAACAGGCCAGACCGATAAAAAAAATAAACGGGCTGGGCATGGGAAAAAAAAAAAATTAAACGGGCCAGCCGGGCCGATTAAAAAATTTAAAAAGATTAAACTAAGCTGATAAAATAGGAACAATTTTCAATGGACATGACTGGGGCGAGAATAAGTATAAATGTGCTGCACGAGCTTATCTTTAGTTTGACAAGCTCAATTCAGAAATATAACATGTCCAGAGTAAGAAATCGGCAAACTCGGGGTAGGGCGGGACATGCTTAAATTTCATTCTACATACTCGGCTCGGGCCGGAACTGGACTTATTATGCCCAGGACGTGTGGTGTAAACAATTTGTTTTGTGAAAATAGTAACAGCGATAATGAACTTCTGTTAACGGAAAGGAATCTTTGGAAACACACTTTAATAAATTACACAGAAGTAGGAGGGAAAGTCATTAAGCAAGTCACAAAAGATAATTAAATAATAACTTACAATGTTATTCACTTCAAAACTATTTTTATTTCTCAACATATTCTCCACCAATATTTATGCACTTATATCACCGTTTTATCAGTGCCCCAACACCAGCTGCATAATTCTTTGGGCTGCTGTCTCAGCCACATTAGGACTTCAAGTTGAACCTTTTCATCATCTGTGAACATCATCTTGCAACTTCTTCAACATCCACCATACAGCTTCGACTTAGCCTCAAGCGATTTTCATCTGTTTAGTCCACTAAAAAACCATCTTGGAAGCAAGATGATGTTCATAGATGATGAAGAGGTTCAACTTGAAGTCCTAATGTGGCTGAGCCAGCAACCCAAAGAATCTTATGCAGCTGGTGTTGGGGCACTGATAAAACAGTGATATAAGTGCATAAATATTGGTGGAGAATATGTTGAGAAATAAAAATAGTTTTGAAGTGAATATCATTGTAAGTTATTATTTAATTATCTTTTGTGACTTACTTAATGATTTTCCCTCGTATTTTCAAAAAATCTACTTTTATTTTATTATACAGCTTCAAAAATTATGATGTTTTTAACCCTCTTTTATTCTAAACAGCATTAACTTTTTAACGAGTCTTTATTTGAATGTAATCGTCTACGAATTTAAGTGATCATTAATGTTGTTATTCTGCATTCTGTGACTTGCGAACATGTAGTAATCTAAAATATACTGAACATACAGTAATCTAAAGTATGCGAACATAGTAATTAATCTAAAATTTTCCATAACTATGGATGCAGTATTCTTTGAAAGAATCTTAATTGAATGTTTAAAACAAGAACGAAAAATCATGCGTCAAGCATAGATTATGTAACACTTTCCAACGCTTCCAAAATAATTTTACAAATCATACCGTTTAATAAGCTAAAAGATAACATCTAAGTAATCCGAATACTTTTCATCAGCCCTGTATAGGATCTATAGATTTGTATATATACTACATAGGATGCTAAATTTTAGTTCAGTTAGGAAACGCGTAGCACAGTTTAAAATTCTCCGTCTGGAGTTAAATAATACGGAAATGTGTTCGCGAACTTTTGTGCTTCCCTGTATAGGATCTACAGAATTTATACACACCACGTAATAGACAAAAAGCGAGTTAAAATTAAAATCGCGTTCAGTAACTTAAAACGCACTTCCAGGAATTATTGTTAACAGACAGTAGAGAATTATTTTGTGTGTCCCCGTAAATGAACGATGACTGCTATACACACAATACTCTGTAGTAAGCCTCTTGTAATGCACCTTATATAAATTTCAATACGTTTAAAATAGGGAAACATTATTTAAATAAACCGCAGACGATTTTTCTCCATAGACGTAATGTAACGGAATTCTTTTGACTGTCCCTGTAAAGTAACTATAAGTGCTATGCACACACTATTCCATATTAAGCTTCTTCTAATGCACTTTAGTGATATATATAAATTTCAATGCGTTTAAAATAGTGAAACATTATTTAAATAAACCTCAAGTGATTTTTCCCCATAGACCGCAATGTAACGGAATTCTTTTGAGTGTCCCTGTAAAAAAAGTATAAGTGCTACACACTTCCGTTGAAATAGGGAACATGCTATAGATAATGACTATAACATATAAAAATTGCAGAGCAATCCGAGCATATTTGCGGGAGTTAGAGCACGGACAGACGGCCAGACGGCAGACGGCAGACGGCAGACGGCAGACGGCAGACGGCCAGACAAACCGAAGTCATAAACACTTTTCAACTAGGTTGGAAAGTGTTAAAAAGCGGAATTTTTTGTAGAAATTGGGTCGAAATTGGACCGGAATTCATTGATTTTTGCACGGACCGGGCTTTTTTTCACTTATTTTCGAACAGGCCGGACTTGTTTTCACTTATTTTCGAACGGGTCGGGCCGTGAACTGCGAAATTATAAACGAGCCGGTCCGGGCCCGGGCTTGGGAATTTTGGCCCGTGTAGATCTCTATCTCTACACTGCAAAAAATAATTGTTGATTTTACAGTATAAAACTGGCACCCAGTTTTATACTGTAAAATAGGGAATACATTCTTTCTAATACATTCTAATATCTAATATCTACATCAACAACTATCTAATATCTACAATCTAATATCTATACATTCTAATAGGGAATACATTACGCTACCGCGCATGCGCGGTAGCGTATTACTGCTTGCACGGCAGCGTATTACTGCTTATTTGACTGTTTAATACTGTTAATTTTACGGTATAATACTGCCAGCTGGGTGCCAGTTTTATACTGTAAAATCAACAATTATTTTTTGCAGTGTAGGTCCGGGTGCTCGACCGTCCTCGGTCCTCTCTAAAGGCATTTTTGTACATGTAACGTCACTTCCCCAGCCAGAAATTGAATGCCAGTATCTTTTCTCGAATGAATTTCTCTGACTTACTGATCTTTTAGGGCACTGAGCTGGAAACTTCATTTTCTTCTGAATGTTTGTTTGACTGCCCTTACAAAAGAAACAACTATTGTTCTAAGTCTTTAATCCGAATTTTTGAAAGAAAGATTTTCTTACTGTTTTCAAATGCGTAAAAACATCGTTCGTATTACGTATTTATGATAAAAGCATCCCAATATGCACTGCAAAAAAAAAAAAAATTGTTGATTTTACAGTATAATACTAGCACTCAAGCTGCTAGTATTATACCTTAAAATTAACAGTAATAAACAGTAAAATAAGCAGAAATACACTGCCGTGCATGCGCGGTAGTATATTACTGCTTATTTTACTGTTTATTACGGTTAATTTTACGGTATAATACTGGCAGCTGGGGTGCTAGTATTATACTGTAAAATCAGCATTTTTTTTTTCAGTGTGCAAAAGAAAAAGAAAAAATGTTGTAGCAAGTGGTTGTATTGTGAATTAAGATAATGGAAAATTCAAAATATGACAGGGTGTTAATCCAAAGAGAGACCGAGAATACCTTAAAGGTTTTTTTTAAAATAAATTATTATTATTATTATTATTATTATTATTATTTATAATTGAAAGAATTTTGGTACTTATTGTTTATTCCGTTTCACACAGCTGGGATAACAGAGATGGTGACTAACAGATAAGTACTGAGAAATTATTTTTGTTTTTTTCCATAATCGAAATGTCATTTTTCAATCGATGAGGGGTGGGGCTGGGGGGGGGGAGTTATTGTCTAATTAATAGCACTGTTTTTTATTCGGATCTCAGACTAATATACTAATATTATTCCCTGGAATGACTTCATCGAATTCCCATACATTTCATTAAACATTCTTTTATGTACCCTACATATTCTATAGATACTAATATTATTCCCTCGAATGACTTCATCGAATTCCCATACATTTCATTAAACATTATTTTATGTCCCCTACATATTCTATAGATACTAATATTATTTCCTGGAATTACTTCATCGAATTCCCATACATTTCATTAACCATTCTTTTATGTCCCCTACATATTCTATAGATACTAATATTATTCCCTCGAATGACTTCATCGAATTCCCATAAATTTCATTAAACATTATTTTATGTCCCCTACATATTCAATAGATGCTAATATTATTCCCTGGAATGACTTCATCGAATTCCCATACATTTCATTAAACTTTCTTTTATGTCCCCCGAAAGCTCGTGCTTCACGTGCCTTTTAGATAATCAGGCCCTGCATCTAACGTAAATAACAGAAAAATAGATGTAACTATGGAGATAATCTATTAAACATGGCATTTTCAATATGAAGATAATTAAAAATTATCTTCAAAATATTTATTGTTAAACCCTCTAACGTGTAAATATAAAATCTGCTAAATAAGCATAGTTATTTTTCTTTCTTTTTCTTCTTCTTTTATTTATTTATTTATTTATTTATTTTTTAAGAAAGAAACAACGTTAATAATTCACAGTGTCCATTAACTGCAACAATCAATCTGTGGTCATTCACTTTTCCGAATAAAATTCGAAAAGGGTAAAAAAATAAATTCTTTTACGATTCATTAATTGTATTGTATAATAGAACTGAAGCGTGGAAACGAAATTGGGAAAATGATTGAAAATAAAGATAAAAACTGTCATTCCGACATATTTCTAATGTCAAAATCACTACACGGACTAGAATTATTATTACATAACTAGCTTACATAAAGCTTATCATATTTTGGGAGAAAAATTAAATTTAAATAAAATAAAATAAATAAATAAATAATAATGAAGTTTTTTTTTTTCTTGCTGTATAGGAGAAAACTCGCTGTTGCAAAATATTGAATAAAGTTCAGATTTAAGCACAGAAAATGTGCTAAACTATCTGGTCAAAAGTATCCGAATACTTTCGATTTTATACTTTTTTTTTTTCAAAAATCTAGAGAAATACTTGACAAATTGTTCTTTTCGTTTAAGACAGGATTCCATTATACACAAATTACGTTTTCATAAGATTTACTGTAAGTTTTATGTTCCGATTTAAAAGTTGCGTGCTCATTTTTAGGTAGATTTCGTAAGAAATACTACCTATTACATTCTCACCTAAGTTGGAAATTTTGAAAAATTTTTGCAGATCTAAGCCGATCATGACTCCCAGAACCCAAAACCACCCCCATCTATCTATCTATCTATCTATCTATCTATCTATGTCACTTTTTTTCTGACCACGATAACTGGAAAAATTCTGCATTAATCTTTTACAAACTGATACATAAAATCAAGGGGCATAAAATCTCGGTCAAGTTCGTTAATGGGCAAAATCGAACCAAGGGGGGGAGGGTGGGGTTTTTTTTTTGTGAAAACAGAAAAACCCCCATAATTTCTTAATTATGATACATATCGAATCTGTTTAAAGTTATTATTACTTCTAGGAGAAGGGCCGAAAATGTATGTATGACAGATTTTTGATATAATTAAAAATGGCCCCAAGGGGGGGAAAAAAGGGGGGTTTTAGAAGAAAAAAAATCATAGCTTCGTCAATTCACAAGATATCAAATTCGCGTAAATTTATTATTAATCCTCTTAATATTATCTAAAACTTTTATATTGACAAGTTTTCTATAGGACCAACCGTTATAGCAAAAAAAAAAATTAAAAACAAAAAAAATCCCTGCCGGCTCCGCCTGCAAACAAGTTATTTTTCGAAGTAGGCGGTTCCAACTCCCGCATATTTTCGAAACTGATGCATAAAATCAAGGGGCATACAGTCTCTGTCAAGTTCGTTAATGGACAAAATCGAACCAAAGGGGGGGGGGGGGGGGGGGCTTTTTGTGAAAACAGAAAAAAACTCATAATTTCTTACTTATGATACGTATCGAATCCGTTTGAAGCTATTATTACTTCTAGGAAAAGGGCCGAAAATTTATGTATGACTGATTTTTGATATAATTAAAAATTGCCTTAAGGGGGGGGGGGGAGGGGGGTTTAGAAGAAAAAAATTCATAACTTCGCCATTTCTCAAGATTTCAAATCCGCTTAAATTTATTATTAATCCTCTTAATATTATTTAAAACTTTTATATTGACAAGTTTTTTATAGGACCAACCGTTATAGCAAAAAAAAAAAAAATTAAAAACAAAAAAATCCCTGCCGATTCCGCCTGCAAACAAGTTAGGTTTCGAAGTAGGTGGTTCCAACTGCCGCATCATCGTAAAAAGGTCATTTCTTCCGCAATTCCTGACAAACAGGCGCCCCACGATCTGCGTCTTCGAAATCTACCTGTGCCTGTAGGCCGAGCCGTCAGGGATTTTTTTTAGTTCCCCTGTCTCTCTCTCTTTTTTTTTTTTTTTTTTTTTGGTGATGGTGGATATAACAACACTAGTTTGCACCTAAAACAGTGTTTGTCAAACTTTTTTTTATTTATACGGCACACTTAAATTATGGTAATTAAAAAACATGCGAAAGCAATATATATTTTTTTAATTATCACCATAAACAAAATGCTTCTTCCCAACGAAAGAAAAATGCAAAACAATTCTTAAAATTTATAACAAAAATATAGTAAATACAAATTTTATTTTTAAAACGTTTTCTTCTATATTACACATTTAATCATAATAACTTAACTTCACAATTTGTTTAAAATGTTTTTTTTTTTTTTTTTTGGATATACCCCGCGGAACCAAATGATTAGATTTGGAATGATTATATATTCTTCCACAGATTTAGTCACGGTTTTTCCGTTATATTGTTCAAAAAAAAAAAAAAAAAAATCGATAAAAATTTATTCAATTTACATCTTTTTACGAATTCGAATATTTCTGCTTCATTTTCTATTTTAATCCCCTTTTTTTTCTTCTTCCAGAACAAAAGCTTTCCGCTGATATCATTAACTTCTGTAGATGTGAGAACATTTACATGATTTTTAGACCAGCCATAAAACCCTAGTGTGGAACTAATGAAAACTCAGCCTTCTATTGGATTTTCGTAGTCGGGTAAAAAAAAAAAAAAAAAAAAAAGGTTGTATCTATACTATACATTTTTCCCTTCATTGACAATAACTATAAAATGCATCTCGGCCTAAGAAATTGTTATAAAACAAAAATTAATACTTACTTCCATTATAGGTTTTAGATGTATGTGTCAAGGAAGTTTGTTAACGATGCCAGCCCGGCACAATATTTTTATTCAACTGAACGTATTTGAAAAGCCTAAGTAATTTTATATGTCTGGGGTTTCCAAGGCGACTTTTTAGTTTGAGAAATAATAAAAAAGCATGGTTTCTCATTTGCAAATAAACAAATTAATGGACTGATTTATATTATTGAGAGACACGATCGCAGATTTGGGATATTTCCTGAGTTCAAAATTTAATCGCCGGATGGGTATGGTACACAGAAAAAAATAAAACCCAATTTGGGCCGAAAGATTCTTAGGTATGTGCCCAAATTGGGCCATGCCTGTTTTGGTTACCACTGTGTATCCATTTTGGGCACTGTTAAATACCCATTTTCAAAAAAAAAAAAAAAAAAAAAAAAAAAGGATTCACAGTGGTAACCAAAACAGGCATGGCCCAATTTGGGCACATACCTAAGAATCTTTCGGCCCAAATTGGGTTTTATTTTTTTCTGTGTATAGAATATAAATTTGCCGAATAGCAAATACGCATAAGTAACGCATAAAAGTAATAAAGCAAACGTTATTATTAAGTAATACATCACGTTTTATATCCGCTGTGAACACAAGTTGCGCAGTGACCTTCATTCCAAGAAGTGTTTAAAAACGTGACTTATTACTCCCCCACCTTTCAGTATTCATAATGATGAACTTGAAAAGAATTCTCAGCTGATGTGTGCGTTAATTGCTTAAATGTGCTTAATAGAAGAAATCAGTGCTTAATTTGCGCCAGAGCCCACCGTAGCTCAGCTCCGGTACTTCTCTGTTTTTAGTAAATATTTAAATATTGCACAGAATTCACCGGAGCTCATAAATACTGCGCTCCGGAGCCCAAGTGCAATAACGCTTCCGAAAAGCGAACCCTAAATTACCTTTTCCTTTCTCTTCCATCTCCAATCTTTTGTATCAAAACACTTATAAGTGACGGGATGTATCGCTCACGTAAGAGATGGAGATGAAACAGGCTTGATTTTTATATCAGTCTTCGGGTTTGGGCAGGCTCGAGCTCAATCTGTCTTAAATTCAAAATTTTATTTAATTCCATTTCAAATCATTTTAATGCTATTTTGATCAGAATAAAGAGTAAACATAAATAGTCTTTTTCTATTCTGCATAGCTGCGAACTGTTCTTTTTTTTTTTTTTTTTTTTTTTTTACACTATTTCCGAATCATAATCCTGAGCTAATTTAATCGCAGAATTCCGCGATTAAATAACATTAAGATTAGGCAAAGGTTTCTATTTGGAAGTAGTAATAACTAAAAAGTGGAATAGTTGATAGCTAAGTATGCGCAGATAGATGTATTTAAAATTTTTATTTTGCTAAATAAAAAAAACAATGCTTTAAATTTTGAAAATAATGTGTGAAATATAAATATGCAGATTGGAGTGTCGGCGGAGGGGGAGGGGGGGGGGGGTACGCTATGGGTGTTAGTACTGCAGACTATTAGGGCTCCGATACTTTTTTTCCCTTAAAAATTAAGCCCTGGAAGAAATGGATTACTACACCTGCCCCTAGTGCGTAAAAATAATCTAGAAATAAAGTCATTTCAATCAGAGAGGATTTAAGGAGATTAACAATAATTGTTGATTGAGAATGAGAAACATTTTGTTTGGCAAGGTACTGAGGAGAAATGTTGTGCTGATTTAGAGCTTAGAAAGTACAGATGTCTTTTTTGATTTAATAATCATATAAATGGATTTAATGTCTTTTCAATCCAAATAATATAATATACAAGTTTTCCTTTAAAAAAAAATTGTATTTTTAAATACCCGCCTTTTGAAGCATTTCTTTCTTGAAACTCTCAACCATGAAGCTATATGAGATACCATGCTCTCAAAACTAAACTACGATTGCGATAATCAATCTGATGTAGAGGAGTTTCGTGATAAGGAGGGGGAGGGGGGGGGGGGGGGTAACAGATTGCTTGCAGCCCGCAATGCCTGTTTTGGGAAGGGAGCTTTTTGAAACAATTTATTCTATCGTAATTTTTTTCTCCGAGAAATGAAAAGTTTTTTTATTACAAAGTAAAATAATTTCTTAAATTCAATTACGTTTATATAATATAAATTTAAAGAACGTAATTTCTATTCATGCGATTCTCTATGGATATATACTGTAGAAATTGTGATAGGCCGACTATGATGCCGGATATTGGCATATTATTCAACAGAAATCAAGCATATGCGTTAATATATTTGAGCTCTTTAATTTGCTCTAAAGAACCGGAAAAAAAAACTGCTTTATTGGCAAATTTTAGTTACACTCCAAAGTGGCTGAGGTAATAAATATTTTTACATTTTTAGGGTTTCGCACTTAAAAAGTAAAAACAAAACCATTATAAGATCACTCCTTTGTCTATCTGTTTGTCCGTCTGTCAGAGCCCATTTTACTCGTAAACTATCGGACGTGGAAAGTTCAAACTTAGGAAAGTTATAAAGCTTATTGACCCACATATTTTCAGATTATTAGCCATTCACAAATATGTTTAGGAAAAATTAGGGGGGGGGGGGCTAATTAAGTTACTCGAAAAAAAAATTCTTTTTGTATATCCTATGAAAGATATCGTAATATCGAACTCAAAAATATATTTGTTTTAATTTTAGGTATTATATTTTCAGAGATATCGTCGAAAAATATATATTTCCAAATCTACTAAAACTAAAATGATGAAAAATTAGGGGTAGTACAAATTTATTTAAACCTTGCAGGAAAACTATAGTGATTTTCCTAGGTCACATAATTTTTGAGAAAAACGCATTTTTCCGTTACACACAAACTTTACTTTCCGGGCGGTCAGCGGAGGAATTGGCGGGCGCTCGAGTTATCTTATCGACGCAGAATCATCTAAGGATATTTGATATTGATTTTCGAAAATTAATGTCGGTAATTAGCCGAGATATTAATTAAGTTACTTAAAAAAAATCTTCTATATATCGTGTAGGGTATCGTTCTAAAGATCTCGTAACACCGAACTCAAAAATATATATTACTTACCCATCATACGTAGTATAGGGTAAGTCTTGTAATCGTTTTGAAAATCGAAAAAAAAAATTTTTGACGGATTTTCACGTTTCAGACACTGAAGATTCCGAAAAACATATTTTTAGAAAAAAAAATTTGCCGTCCGTCTGTCTGTGTGTCTGTAAACGCTGTATCTCCCGAAAAAATTGAGATAGAGACTTGCAATTTGGTATGTACTTAGTATGTAATAATGGGAGGAAGCCTATTTCATTCCAATAACCTCGATTAACCGGAACTATTTTTTTCGGACTCTCGAAATATTCGTTCTGATAAAAGGTATATAAAAATTTTCGAAATTGGTTATTTTAAGGAATGAATATAAAAGACAATAAAAAACATAAATTTTGCATACAGCATGAAGTCGATCGGATAATGAGTTGCCGAGATATTTGGAATCCTATTTTTCCACACTCTTCGATTTTTCATGACCCTGTATTTCATCCAAATTTCACTTCAAATATATATTTTAATTGGAAATTTGACGCTTAATCAGATGCAATAAACCGCTAGTTAATAGGATTATTATTTTTGGAGTTATAAGGATGTTTCTTTCAAGCAATTCAGTAATCGAGCCTTTAAATTTTATGACGTCATCAAGCCACGATTTTATTCGAATTGCAATGCATTTTATAAGTAGTTTACACATTTTTATTTTAATATTTTACATTATGCATATCCATGATGGGTAAGTATTACGGTGGCTCCCAACGACTAGTTTTTTAATTTTAGGTATTATATTTTCAGAGATATCGTCGAACGTGTACTGCAAAAATACGTCCCTCCCCTCCTATTTTCGAATCTACTGAAACTAAAATTATGAAAAAATTAGGAGTAGTAGGAGTTTGTTAATGAATAAATAGTAATTAATAAATTTAATGTACAGAGAACTCTTTGAGCGCGAGTTACACTCGCACTTGACCGATTTATTCTAATCTCCCCCTTCACGAATGGTGTGTAAATAAAATCTACAGATGAGGCAGATTTTTACTATTTTCTTTTGACAAACTGTACAGTTTTTTTTCGTGCTTTTACCATTATTGCTTGCCTGTCCTTTTCACCCATAATCGAAGTTTTTTGTGTGTGTGTGTGTGTGTTCTACGGAATAACATACAAATACAAAGTTCAGTAGAACTCACTTAATAAAAGCATGGTTAAAACGAATACAAAGTTCAGTAGAACTCACTTAATACGAGCATGGTTAAAACGAGAGCTCGGTGAAAACAAGAGCTCGGTAAAAACGAGCATCTGTACATTGAGAATAGCTCATAACTTAAATTCTGTAAGTATCACTGTTACAAACTAGTGGTGAGCATAATAAATGATTTTGCCATTCGAATAAATCATTCGAGATGCGCAAAAACATAGTTGCCAACCTTTGTATTTTTTTTAATCAATTTTCTCCGAACATTTTGTTAAAAAAAAAATAATAATAATAATATCTTTATGTGTCTTTTAATTTAACTCTAATTAAAATGAGAAACTTCTTTTAGAGCTGTTTTATGCTTTGTTTAGAGCTAATATCTTTCGAGCTTTATATTTTTTTTTCCCTCGGTCTCTTGAAAATCAAGAAATGTTAGCGAAAAATAATTCATTCCATTCAAACTATAATTTCAGAGATGATTTTAATGCGATAGTCTCTAACATGGATGGATTTTTATAGATTAAAAAAAATCACAGAAATGCGAATTTTTTCTTAAAAATTTTTATACATTTTATATGTAACATCTTTTATCCCTGAAAAAATTGTAATCAGCGAATCAGCACTTCCAGAGAGAAGGAGGCTGGGATTTACGAGGAGTTAAAGGCCTAACCAAAGTACTGTAAGCGTGTGAGCACCCTACTTGAACGCCTAACCTATAACGCTTAGACTAAGGCTCTGCGCTACTAACTTATAGTCTCCGTAGATCGGGTGGAGCTCACAATTCAAATTGTGTGAAGATAAATACAAAGACTTTTGTGTTGTATTCCATATTTGAGAAAACAACATTCTCATACAAAGTGTATTTCTTACTAGTTGTGCAACAATCTACTGTATATTTTGTTTGTCCTGAGAAATTTATTCTTTGATATTAGCAAATTGTCGTGAACTTGATTTTTTACTAAAATTATAAATTAAAGAAAATGTTGTTGCTGTTTTTTAGTATAAAATTGGTAAACTATTTAATTTCTGTTGAAGCTGAATTCAATTTATTCAACCCAAGAAGAAATTATTTTACACCATTGAAATGCTTGCCATCGTTTAATGTGGACTTCGGTTTGTGAGAACGAAAAATGACCTCCCTTGGAAGTCCAAACTAACAGGAGTTCACTGTATATTTTTTAGATGAAAATTGCCTTTTAAAGGTAATCTGATTTGTTAACCATAGAGAATTATAGCATATGTGATTAATTTTAAACAATAGTACAGTAACAACAACATTAATCTACACTGAAAAAAAAATTGTTAATTTTACAGTGGCAATACACTGAAAAAAAAAAAAAAAAAATGTTTATTTTATAGTATAATACTGGCATCCCAGCTGCCAGCATTATACCGTAAAATTAACAGTAATAAACAGTAAAATAAGAAGTAATACGCTGCCGCGCTGGGCTGCCAGGATTATACTGTAAAATCAACATTTTTTTTTTTTTTTTTTTTTTGCAGTGTACTGGCACCGTAAAATCAACATTTTTTTTTTTTTTCAGTTTTTCAGTTTTTTACTTTTTCAGTGTACTGGCACCGTAAAATCAACATTTTTTTTCTTTTTTTTTTTTTTTTTTTTTTTTTTTTTTTTTTTTGCCGTGTAAGGAAGCCTCAAAAAATGAAATGTTCAGAAATGTTCACCAAATTGGACGACTTAATTAAACGTATAGCGGCCCTTCCATTTTTCATAAATCATTCATCTTATCTGACAAATTTTATCTAACAATGAACTTGACAGTTTACTTCTGACTTACGCAAAAAATGTCATAAATGTATCAGAAGATAAATTTTGCTATCAGCGTATTTTTGTCCTTTAAGAAATAATCTAAAATTCATTTGATAAACTTCAAAGTTAAATGAAACCTATTTTTTATTTTTTATTTTTTTCTGTTTCTGTTGTTATGCGAATGGAACAAAATTTAGATATGTTTTTAAAGAGGTATGAAAAAGAATCACTTATACTTTATGAATGATTAGTTGCGTGGCAACCCGGTATTTTGCAATTCAATTGCATGAAGTCTTTCATTTTTTTTTTTGTGTGTGTGTGTGTGTGGGGGGGGGGGGGGGGGGTTATAAATCTAGTTTTTTATACATTTAAAGTTTCTAGCTTTAGAAATTCCAAATAAATCGTACTATAGAAAGTTTTTAGAACGTTGTCCGCTCATTTCACCTTTTTAAATTTCTAATTTTTAGAAACCGTTCTTAGAGAGCATTTACATCTTAATAGTACCATGCAAAATTTGAAGTTTGAGCCCAATAGTATCACAGAAGTCGCGATTGTAGAAAGTCTTTTGTTCCTACACCCTTTTACATTTCGATTTTTTTTCTTAGAAATTGTTCTGTTGAGAGTATTTGTGTATTTAAAGCAACAGTCATGTCAAATTTCAAGTTTCTAGTCTTAACAGGTCCAAGTTAATTGTATTACAGAACGTTTTTAGAACATTTTTCGCTCATTTCATAGCATTTCACCCTTTTAAATTTCGAATTTTTTACAAACCGTTCTTTAGGAACATTTGCATCTTAATAGTAACAACCATGCGAAATTTCAAGTTTTTAGCCCCAACAGTGTCACAGAAATCACAATTTTAGAAAGGTTTTTCCGCCTGCGCCCTTTTACATTTCAAAAAATTTTTAAAAACTGTTCTGTGCAAGCATTTACGTCTTAAAAGTAGCAATCATGTCAAATTTCAAGTTTCTAGCAGTAAAAATTAAAAATAAATCGTAATTTAGAACTTTTTAGAACGTTTTCCGCTCATTTCAGCCTTTTAAATTTCGAACTTTTTAGAAATCGCTCATAGCGAGTCTTTATATCTTAAAAATAACCATCCCGCCACATTTCAAATTTTTAGCCCTTACAATACTCAGGACATGATTAACGTAACAAAAAGTTTATTATAAATGCAGTTTTCTGCAATTATTCCCCCCTCCCCCCAAAAAGATGTTGGTTAACTTGGCAAACATATCATAATATCTAATGATAACCCCGAATACTCCCGAAAAAAAAAAAATATCTATCTATCTATATATATATAGCTACGATTTTGGTTGGAGGGGGGGGGGGGGCTTAAAAGTGATTTGACTTGTGCTCCAGATGATTTTAATCGAGCTCTGATTCAATACCACAGAAATCGCAATTTTAGAATGTTTTTTGCTCATGCACCCTCTTGGTGGTTTTTGTACCAACATAAAATATAGCCTATGTTGGAACAGAGATGGTCAACAGAAATCGATGCGACAGTTCCAGAGATTGTCCCCTCTACAAACACACAAATGTTACCTCTTTATAATATTAGTATAGAATACACATATAAAATAACGGCCAGGTTGATTTTATGTACTTTTTGTGAAGAATATAATGATTCAAAACTCATCCAAACCTAAAGCCTGAACACTGTAAGTAGTAAAAAAAAAAAAAGCAGAATTATAGCGGAGGATCGAGACGCGGAGTGCGGAGGTTTATGTTTTATATCATGTAGAATTTGGAACTAAATATTAAAGTATTTTTTTAATTGCAGGAGTTTGAACTAGATATAGTAATTTTAATTAACTAAAAGATTTGTAACGAGAAGATTAAAAAAAAAAAAAAAAAAAAGGGATTTAAATCTATAATCAAGTGACAAAATGCTGGGGTGGAAGAAATCTCTACAATTTTTGTGTGATAAAATACTGGAGGTAGAAGAGATGTATTTTTCATATCTCCTTCTAGATGGCGACACCAAAAAATTTAACGTTTGTATTCAACATTGCATTCACATTATCAAAATTATAACATTGCGTTACCATAGAATAATTTTAATTTCCATGTACAAAATTTTATTTGTGACTATTTAATATTTATAATTATCAAAATCATAAAATTATATTTTAAGAAAAAAATACGGATTGATAAAACAGAATTTAAGAAAAATTAATTATTTTCAATTTAATAATATAGATGGCAGCACTTCACAATTTTCCCTACTTTAGTTTTCTTATAGTGTATTTTTTGTTTCTTTATTTTAGAAAATAGGTGGGAATAAAATATTTTGTTGCTTCAAGTATTTTTTTCGTACTTTATTTTTAATTTGAGTATATTTTTATGCATGACCTTCTCGAGTTTTCTTTGGATGACATAAGGAAAAATAATAATAATAAAGATAAGGAACATACAATACTATTCCTATTTATTATTTATTACAATATAATACGCTATATAATATTGCTATTATTTTTATGACGAAAGAACTCGAAATATAGAAAATTAAAACTTATTATTTTTTATTTATATGATAATTTATTTTCAATTTCTTTAACAGCATAAAATAACAGTTTCAAATTATTATCTTTTCATTCATTCCGCAGTTTTAGTTTCATTTATATTTGTGAAGATGTGCAAAACAAACGTGATAAGGATGGTTTAAACCAAAAATTAAATATGTAGCAGCTTAAATCTGGGGAGTAGTATTTTAAGCTTTAAATCTACTTATAAACCAAAATTTCCATGGTTTTGAGGGAAGACAATATTGCATTACAAAGCAATGCGGATAGAGAATGCTTAAGTGAACTATTAAGTTAAATCGATGCGTACTTAAAATTATTATGCTATGCCAAAGAAAAAATAATCAACGATTTTTGACAACGTTTTTCATTCTCCTATAAATGGGGTTCATCTTAAATTGTATTCAATTGCTTCAGCAAGACGACACTTTTACGACTCTCGAAAGTCGGTTTAAAATGCGAATTTTGATAACATTTTCCGTAATATTCTTTGCTTTTATAAGAAAATGGGATACTCTGAACAGATACTAAGTATCTGTTTTTGGTATCTGAACAGTACCTGCACTTTTTATACATTTACGAATATACCTCAAAATTTCATGCACATACAAATGGAAATGAATTCGGGTTATTTCAGAAAATAGCCAATTTGGGTCTAAGATATAAAGTTTGTTAATGACATGTACCCCCCCCCCCCCAAAAAAAAAAAAAAAAAAAAAAAGTACTCTCCATTTAGAGGGTGAGACGTGATTCCTACCCCCTCTAAATGGAGGGCTGGACTCGCCTCTGATACAAAACCCCTTGCATTAAAACAAATAGATGATGCTTTAAAATTAAAATAAAGAAAAGCATAAACAGTCAAAAAATTACAATTTTTTTTAATAAGAGCCCCTTCTTCAGTGCAAAATGAATGAAAGTCAGGGTGAAGAACAATAGCAGCAGAGTACGTGTGCTTCTGCTATTGCTGTTTATTGTGAATCTTTCTTTTATTTTGCTCTGAAGATTGAAAAATCAGTTCCTTTTATGAAGCCCTGAAACAACTGAGTGCTAAATTTATTTTCGTGTCTTGCGCTTTTCATTATGTTGGTTTTTACATGTCATCTGTTTACTATAGGCTGCTTTATGAACATGTAAACAAGGACTTTCTTCATTTTATGGGTAAAAATGATTCAAAATACCTCCCAGGTGAATATCTTAGTTGCACCACTGTCGTATATGATGAATTGAATTTTTCTTGAAGTAGTTCAACGAGATGATATTTTAAATAACTGTTATTTATTACATATTTTTGAAGAATTTGCAGGTGGCTAAACTGTTATCTTTAAATTAAAAAAAAAAAAGAAAAAAAAAACTTTAAACAGTTGATATTTACTTATCCCTTCTCTTTGAACTTAACATTGATTTAAAGTTTATCTTTTAATTTTTATACTGTAAAACTATAGTATAATTTACACTGAATTAGAAATTAGAATGCATAAAGCTTAATAAATAAAACATCTTTACTAACTCAATCATTGTCAAAAAAATGTATAATAGTTTCATTTAACACTTTTCGGTCGAAGTTGTGGAGGGAGAGGCAGGAAGTGGAAGAAAAAGCATTCAAGGAAAATTACAAAATAGTCTGTCACATTCTTAATGAAGAAATGAATTGCTCCATTGATTTCCCGAACCAAAATAATCGGCATCAATCCGTACATTGTTGTCCCATAGCGTAAAAGTATTACAAAATCACACTATTAATTGCTTCAGAATATTATTTGCAGTACACAATCAATAGTGATTAACAATCGACCTATCGATAATACGGTCGATAAGCGACCATTCGCTGTTTCTTATACAGCCCTGTGATACATCGGCTAACGATGAAAATTCATTCCGGAATTACATTCGTTAGCCAAAATCTTCGTTGTCCGGAACTTGTTTTTTTTTTCGTGCATTTAAAATGCGGCTGCGTTGTGTTAGCATGAGCATTCAATAAAACATTCGTTAGCCGGAGTCCGAAAAATAGTAATAAATTCTTCGTTAGACCTCAGTAAGACATTCATTAACAGAGGTAATTCATTCGCATCCTGTGATACATTTATATTATAATTTATATTTATATTATAATTTATATTTATATTAATTATCACTGTGCTTCACAAAACTACTGTAACTAAACTAAAAACACTGTATGTCTCATTACGAAAGCATATCAACTGCTACTCTATGTTCAGAGGAACGAAATGTATGTACGGAATTATGAAGATGTGTAAACATCTCAAATCATTGCTATCGAAAAAAAAGAAAGGCAACAAGCAGAATTCCAAAAACAAACTGCCCCGGGTGAGGATCGAACTCACGACCTTCAGATTACTCAAGAGAGTGATTATGAGACTGACGCGCTGCCTACTGCGCTACCGAGGCTTGCTTCGTTAAGTTCAAAGATTATATAAAAAGTAAATTATTCCATTATAAATCGATAATTGTAAAAATTATATTTTTTTATCACGGAGAAATATCGATTCTATATTCCTCCGTGATAAATACTACCTAGATTAAATATTAAAGCATAGTTAGTTTTTAGCTGGTAAAATGGAAAACATTGAGAAAAAGATCGAAAATTAGTAATAACTTTTTTTATTCTAAGCTTTTGAAATTTTATTTCATTTGATCATAACTTGTGATTACGATAAAGTGTTATCCTTTATTTTTTTTATTATTATTCTTATTCTTTATTTTATTGTAGTAATTATTCTGAATTAGGTTCTTCAAATTAATATTTATAATAATCATGAGATAATTTTTTATACTTATTCTTTATTTTATTGTAATAATTATTTCAAATTAGGTTTTTCAAATAATATTAATAAAAATCATGAGATTGTCAATTTGATAATAAAAAAAATCTATTTAATTGGCCTTTCATTTGTTATTTAGCTTATTATAATATTTAATTCCAAACAATTGTTTTACTTTAAATTTTTCTCAATAATATTAAAAAATAAACTAAAAAATATATGACAGTTCCATGATTTTGACATACGATAATCGATAATACGATACGATAAATTTAATAATAGAAGAAAATCCAGATTTTCTTTTATTATTAAATTTATTAGTTTCTGTTTATTATATATATATATATATATATATATAACTTTCTTAAATTATTTTGCTTTTTATTTTTGGCAATAAATTTAACAATGAATTTCTGTGTAGGATTAATAAATCTACCCTATATATATAAAATCCTAATGAAACGAATTTGTGAAACAATTTTATGAAACGATTTTATGAAACGAATTTATGAAACGATTTTATGAAACGACTGATTATGTTTCAGGGCTATTTTTAATAAAATATTAAACGCTTGATGGTGAAATTAATACCAATTGTCCATAAAAATCCGCTGATGTCAAAACTGGTAATAGAATTTTGAAATTGGAATTAGTTTTCGAGATATTATTTTTTTTCTAATTTTAATGACATTTCTGTAATGATGGCAACTAATTACTCAGTTTTTTTGTGACAAAAAAGGGAAAAAAATAGAAAAGGATCCCGATAGGGATTATTGATTTCTTTTTATTCATCATTTTCAAATTGAAATTGAATTTATCTTTTATTTCAATCGATAATGAAGACAAGATTGTGATTAAATTATGTTTTTCAGGAAAATTTGAAAAAAAAAAAAAAAAAAAAAAATCACATTTCTATCGTTGTCAGGATTCAATCGTCTGTCAGCATTTAATTTAATTTATAAACTGAAAATGTTTTGAATAAATTCGTCCAAATGACGTCATTTATTTAAACGCAAAAGAAAGGAGCAAAAAAAATATTTATACAATTTGTTTAGCGTAAAATGTCATTTATCCTATTTTATATATAATCAGAAGTAACTTGTATAGAAAAAACAATAATAATATACGAATAATTAAAATACGCATATAAACAAAAAAATCGTCGAATTTGTTTCCATGGCTGTTAATGTCATTTGGCACCAAATCTCACTTTCTGATGCCCGAATTGCGCCAAGCTTTTAAAAAAAAAAGCGTCAAGACCCCTATAATAGAAAAGCACCAAAAGCTCATTGGGTTTGTTTTCATAACTTTTGGCAACAAATCTATGTATATTAACGATTCTATCCCTTTTCGAAGCTCGAATTACGCCAAACCTAAAAGCAAAGGATCCTATACTGGAAAAGTACCCGATTTTCTTATGGACAATATTCAAGTGAACTAACATGGTGAAAAATTATCGCGGATAGCAAATTTGTTTAAATATGTCATCAATTGATGCCGAATAAATGCAGGCATGCATGCACAAAATGTTTAATTAATTTTGTATGATAAATAATTATTAGAAATTCGTATATACATATTAATTAAAATAAATAATTTACATATTTAAAATAACATGAAAATATGCATGATGGCGCACTAAAATAGAGAGAAAATTAAAACCTGTTACTGAAAATGTCTATAACAGTACTTTTCAATACCGTGGTTCTTAATGTTATTCACAAGCAGATGGAATTTTTCTCATCCTTAAACGCAAAGAAAGAATAGAATACAGATCGTTGTTATAAAAGTCCGAGAGGTAGCCACAATTTAAACCTAACCATTTTATACAAGTTGGTTTTCAAGGTGTAATTGATTTTACTTATCAATCCCGTAAACAGTCGTCAGTTGTCGCAACAGCTGTGTATGAGGCCATGGTAATAAAAAAATGCCCCTTTAAAACGTTAAAAGCATGGCAACCCAATTACAGATGTACCAATATTTTTAAAACAAAGCACGCTGTCATGTTTTTAGAGGCTTCGAAGTCTGAGCGGGGGTTGGCGAGCGTAGCTCGCAGGGGGTAGGCCCCCTAGTATTTAAATAAATTAAATTGATTTTAGCTGAAATTTATTAATTTAATGGGCTGTCTTCTTTTTATCGGGTATCTTTAGAGCAATCATTTACAAAAAAAAAAAAAAAAAAAAGAAAAGTAGAATGCAAGAAAGAAAACAAAGAAAGAAACCATGAAAAACAGCAAAATTATATTATTATCACAATAAAGATAATATTAATTTAAAGCCTGAACAATGTTTTCTGTTAGAGGTAAAAGCTGTGGGTGAGTATAGGAAGGCTTCTGTCCTCGGCGCATTCTCTCAAATTACAACATTGAGAATTCAAGCCCTCCTCCCACTCAGTTTCTTCTTTTCTTTTTAAAGTTAAACACGTATCATCACAGGCTCCGACAATGGAGAGAGGGAAGGGCCTGAAATTTGAAATTTAATTAACTGAATTTTTTTTTTCTTTTGATTTTATTCGAAGAATTTGGTTCTATCAGATAAAGAAGTAAAATGTAGCAACAACAACAAAACATGTATAAAGTTGGAATTTATTATTTTTAATTTTTTTCTTCTTCTATGATTCCAATCATAATAAAAGAATTTGTTATCATTTAATTTAAAACCGAATGAATTATCTTCTAGGGTTATTAGCTTAGCTTATAGAGTAGACAATAGTATCATCCTATTTTTTTTTTATGTTACTGAAAATATTCTACACCGTAAAAAACAGAAAGAATTCTTGATCTAGCAAGAAGGTTTACGAAAATATAATATAACCTCTCCCGAGTTACTCGCAATTCCTAAAAGCGTTCTTTTATCTTCAGAAACATGAGTAAACAATATATTTCTGAGATTTAAATAAACATTTCTAAATGAAAGTCTCTTCTGCTGCCCGTAGTTTTTCGGAAATGTTACGAAATAGTTTTGACAGTGTATGTGTCAGTTTTCTTAATTCGGTATCAACACGAAATATCGATTTTATTATTATTAAAATTATTTATTTATTTATGTTTATTATTATTATTATTTTATCCTATTAATTCTTAAGTAAACACTTTCATGTTCAACAGACAAACATATTAAATTAACAATATAAAATAATATAAAAATACACAAATAATGAGTGAGATCCAGACAAGCGACGTTAATAACATCATTTTAGATAGTGAATCCTGATGAAGGCTGGGTGCGTAGCCAAAAGTACTAGATGATTTTAGTATAATTTTTTAACATCTATTAAAGTATTTCAGTCATCTGTTAGGTAATTGATCACATTATTTGTGCATTTTTATATTGTTTTACAAAGATGAATTTAACATTCTGAACTAGTTTATGTTATATGACAACATAAAATAAACAATATTTTGTTACTCATGAATTTATAAATTCCGTTATGCAGCTGAAAATGATTACTTGAGAAATGGTAGCATCCGAAAAACCGATGATATTTCGTGTTAATATCGGATTCAGAAAACTGATTAATAACGCTGTAAAAACTACGTCCTAACGTTTCCGAAAATTACGGGAAGCAGAAGAGACTACTTTCAAAAATACTCCTTTAAATCTCAGAAATCTGCTGGTTTCATTCACATTTTATTATTTACATATATTTATTCAATATTAATTTTAGGATTATAAATTTATATTCTTGCAAATCAGCGATAAATAGAAAACTATAATTAATTGTTCGACTGTTAGAACATTAAATTTAAAATTACTGTATTCACGTGTCTGTAATTGTTTTTGTAACAATACTGCTGTGCATAACACAGTATTTAAAAGAAATTTCGTTTCTTTTTAGAACAGTGCAGGTTGACTGCCGATTATCTACTCGAGGAATATAGGCCTTAGGGGGAAATGCCTTCCGTGGGGAGGGGGTATTTCTAAGGCATCCTAACCCGTATTTACACCAAGGTTCCAGGAAGACTATAGAAAACTCCGAACGGTTAGGTCGACGGTTAGGTTTGAAAATGCATAACACAGCATTGTGTGCATAACACAGTATTTAAAAGAAATTTCGTTTCTTTTTAGAACAGTGCAGGTTGACTGCCGATTATCTACTCGAGGAATATAGGCCTTAGGGGGAAATGCCTTCCGTGGGGAGGGGGTATTTCTAAGGCATCCTAAATAGAAAACTATAATTAATTGTTCGACTGTTAGAACATTAAATTTAAAATTACTGTATTCACGTGTCTGTAATTGTTTTTGTAACAATACTGCTGTGCATAACACAGTATTTAAAAGAAATTTCGTTTCTTTTTAGAACAGTGCAGGTTGACTGCCGATTATCTACTCGAGGAATATAGGCCTTAGGGGGAAATGCCTTCCGTGGGGAGGGGGTATTTCTAAGGCATCCTAACCCGTATTTACACCAAGGTTCCAGGAAGACTATAGAAAACTCCGAACTGTTTGAACCCAGCATCTCCCGTTTACCAGCTTTGAGAGCAGAGCCTCTCAGCCACTGGTAGGGCCTAGAACAGTGCAGGAAATTTAAAGGCTGTCGCTAGATTAAAAATACTGATTGGCACAATTTTATAGAGGTGCCAAAATCCTCTACTTGTCGTTCGAAGATGCTATTCGGACCTTTTTATTTTTCCAGTTGCTGTTTATTTACTGCACTTTACTTGTCTGTAATACTTTGCGTTAATAAAATTCTCTTTAAAATCGCGGGTTTTGTTTGTTTATATATATACCGCACGTGAATTTTCTTATTCGTCTTCTAATTCTTTTATTAAAAGTAATTTCCTCTATTTCTGTTAGTATAAATTTTAAAAAGAAATTATCTGATTATTAAAACAGTTTAACACATCAAAATAAAAGAAAATAGCCTACATATCTTTTAAAATGTGTCCTCAATTCCAATATACAGTACAAATGATGTTTCAATCAGATCAGAGACCTTAAGGGACTAATGCACTAATGCTATATAATTGACAGTCTTGTGCATTATCTAAAATTTTTATAACTTGAAAGTCTATATGTATATTCCTTATTAAAATTCTCATAGTTTGTATTTTTACAAGTTCTTTATAAAAAAATTTACTGTATATGTTGTAACCTTAAAAAAGAAAAAAAAATCGTTGGAGCATATAGCTGCCATAAAAAATATCATAGGTTGGGATTGGGAACTCCACCGGTCTGTTTCTATTCTTTTAGTGCTGCCATCTTTTGGCAAATCTTTAATACTCAGTGAAATTTTTCATTTTCCTTCTTACAAAAGATCCATTTACGTGCATTTACTTTTTTACAATACATTATTACAAAGTAAATCTGTGAAATAAATGCTGGATTCGCATAAAATTCGAAAGGCGTTTAGGAACTAAATTGATCGTCTAAAGCAACTGAGTTTTTCACACCCTCATTTTCGGACGGTTAAATACGAATTATTTTGTTTTATTTTTCTGTTGCAGAATTTTAATTTATCATGGAAATACCATGCTTGAAGCTGTATTGTTTTATGTAAGTTATTTTTAAAAGAATGGGCAAAAGAAGTGTTTATTGCTTCGTTAATTATTCATTCCTGGGAATCTAACTTTATTTCATACATCTGCCACCTAGTTGTAGTTTTTAGAACTTTATCTCGTCGTAACTATAATAAACGTTACTTACTAATGTTTTAAACAGCTATCTTTTTTTTTCTTCCCAAAAAGATATTATATGGTAATGTATTTGTCGCATAAATAAAATTATGTAAATTTTCTGATTTTTTTTATTTAAATATTTTTAAAATATGAAAAATATGAATATCAATATGTTGAAAAGGGATGTCTAGTTTTTATATTAGATACTTGTAGTGTCAAAAATATATTTAGTTAAAGGGTCAGCTATCTTTTTAAACTGACAAATTAAATGTAAAAATGACGCTAATATGGATTGCAACAACTCCCCATTTAAAACTGTTAAATATGGAATTTTAAACACATATTAAAGATATATAATATTCTAACAGTTAATGATCTGTAAAAGAGTCTAAATATATATTTTTTTATTTATTTAATTTGAAATTTAATGTTTTTTACATTGGTGTCAGCTAATAGTTTACTTTGGCGTACCCAAAGATGGACGGGGATTGCGGATATTATGGGTATGTTTCCGAATAACAATTTTAGCTTCATTTAATTAATTGCATAATTCTGAGATTAAACATTGTTGAGGATTAGTAGTTATATCAACAACTCCCCGCCCCAACAGTGGCTGAGAGGTTCTGCTCTCAAAGCTGGTAGACGGGAGGCGCTGGGTTCAAAACCCTGTCGCGCTCGTCAACCGTCAACCTAACCGTTCGGAGTTTTTCGTAGTTTTCTTCGAACCTTACCGTAAATACGGGTTAGGACCCCGTAGAAAAACCCTCACCGAGGGCACTCTTTCAAAAAACGAAAAAAAATTTGTCATACGATAAAGGATTAAACATACAACGTACGAGTAGAAAATGCAACATTGCACTCCTATCCTGTTTTTCGTTCTGCTGGCACCCATGCAAGCAAGGGTAGAAGCGTCGACTTTTTTGGACCCGTGGCGTGATTCTATAACCCAAACGTTTTGGGGTCTAAAGCTTTGGTGAGCGCAGATTTGTCCTCGTCAAAGACACATAACACAAGATATTCGGCACTCAAAACAAGAGTAAAGAATACCCTTTCTCCAAAGACCACTTTTACATAGCTTATTTGAATTACGTTAAAAGATATTGATTGTATGGATCAATACTTATAATTTTCAAAACACGTTAGAGTATATTAATATATTTGAAACCTCATTATCAATACAATTTTGAAGTTAATTATAATTTGTTTTCGTTGATACATTGAAAATGCAGTTAATATGGAGCTTATATGATACTAGCAAACCTACCTGGCTTTGTCAATGCTAACCTTGGAGGCCATCCAGATAAAGTAACAAAAAAAAAAAAAAAGGCGATCTTAAAAATATAGCATTCACTGCAATTGAGCGTTCTGTGAGCTTCGCGTCCGTAAATCATTAATACGACGATCATAATAACGGGGCCAAGTATGAAACACAACGATAAGTACTATAACAGAGTCCTTTGCACTTTGCGTTCATAATCCACTAAAGTGGAAATCAATATAACGGGTGGCCTCACTATAAAAGGACCGGTGCGCTTCGTACCCAATCTTTAATATAGCGATCACCATTTAAAACGTGAACCTCTAATTCTAAATAATAGTGTTTTGAAAAGAGGACAAAATTTATCAAAAATTCGTCTCGGAAAATGTCTTATGCAAAAAATCTAATTCAAAATTCATTTTGTTACCAGAAAAAAGTAAACTCTGTAGCTAATTTAAAATTCATTAAATATAAATCGCACGTTTTATAGCAAATGTGATATCAATTTTTCCTGAAATTTTTTTATCTGTATATAAATGAAATGTTAAATTAATCGACTATTCGAGGCTAACGAAAAAGAAAGGCTACCGCGGTGCTTTATGTATATCTTTTTTTACAGACCGCGGGAGTCATGTGATGCTTGAATGCACCAATGGAGGTGTACGAAAAGAGCATCACGTCAATTTAGCGGTCTGTAAAAAAAGATCAGTGGAATGCACCGCGGTAGCCTTTATTCGTTAGCCTTATCGACTATTGACGTGACGTCACGATGAATATAAATATGAATTTTTATTGGCTTATAAAAATAAAGTAACAAGTGTTTAAATATGTTTATCGTAATTTAACATGGAAATTAAATAAATAATTCAAGTCCAAACCAGTGGACCCGTTCGAGGCTTTCGCACTGCAGTCTAATGATTTTTAACAATATCTAATATATATTTTCTTTTATGCAGGTTTAAACTTCTAAAGAAAATTAAGGATAAAAATATCTGCAAACAACATTAGTCAAGCCAGAATATCGTCTCATTTATTCCATCAAAGTTACAGTAAAAACAGATTGAAGATAGCAAAAGGCACGAGAGAGGAAAAAAAAATAATGGCATTTTAATTGCATTAGAAGATGACGTCATCCGCTTCTTGAAAAACACGAAACAAAGAAATAATAAATTGAATGCATTTAAAATACAATTTAATCTAATACAACAAAGCATACCTTTTAATCCTACACGTAAAATACCACTGTTTCGATCGATCGATGGTGTATTTTTCTTCTAAACATTTAAATTTTGCTTTTGAACCATAAATATAAAATAAATCCGTGCGGAGAAATTAAAATTTATTTATTTATTTATTTATTTGTATTATTTTTTTTTTCTAATCATTGTTGAGCATCATATTTCATATAATGTGGTATTTTATTTTTGTGGCAACACTAATATGAGGAAAACCTTTCGTTTCATTTATGAAAACAATGCCGATTTAATTTTTAATTAACAGCGATTTTTAATCAAAAAATATGTTTTAACGAAATGTGAGTGTATGTCAGAAGCCGCTTCAAAAAACTATCGAGTGATACCTCAAAAAAGGGATGTTGACAACAGAAATAACATATATAGATGGTACCTGTCAAAATTTGATGGTAAATAACTTGAAAGCTCCTTTAGAAATATACTTTTATTTTTAATTAGCTGCTTTTAAATTAATTAAATATTGAAAATTTTATGAACTGTTATATTGTGTAAGCGATTTCTATAGATGTAAAACGATAGATTGTGTTGTCAGTCCAGCCTACTCAACTAATGAAGTGAAATAATTTTAAGCTTGTAATTTACATCCTTTTATACTTGAATTATTTTAGCAAGAATTTAACTAAAAATATTAATTGAATGATTTATTTTTACTTACTACAGTCTCAAAAATTAATATATATATATATATATCAATATTTAGTATTTTCTATATATATTTTTTTTTAATTACGCGGCCTTTAAAATTTTTCATTAATTTTACTTTTATCAGCCTGATTCTAAAACCCAGATAAACCATGATACCAAGCTCTCTTTAAAATTTCGCAAAAAAAGATGCATATTTAGTAGTGAAAACATGAGTTCTTTAAAAAAAAAAAAAAAAAAAAAAAAAAAAAGCTTTAGCTTTCAACCTCAGAGCAAAAATATATTAGGTCTTTAAATCAACCCCCTAGGCTAAACAGGCTAATCAATCAAGTTTCTCGTTTCGAGGGGAGAATCCTTCAAAAAAACGTTGACGCATGCGTAAAGAGACGATATTCGTGTGAAAATTTGACAGAATGCGTCTTTCGTTTTTAATATATAGATGATCATTTTTTTTAGAGTTTCATTCATCTCACGAAACACTATTCGTCTCATTTCTCTGTATGTCTGTCTATGTCCGTCACAGAGTCCGTTCTCGGAAACTGTATAAGTTAGAGACTTGAAATTTTGTGTACTTACAGCTGAATACCCCCTGTCACACGACAAATAGTAAAATTTTTAATAGGGTGTTAATTACCGGAGATATTAATTAAAACATCTGAAAAATCCTTTAAAATTGCGCAGAAACTCCCACACAAAATTCGGGATACAAGGGTAAAAAAAAAAAAAAAAATAATAATAATAATAAAATGCGATATCAAAAATAAAATTTCGAAAAATTCGCACCATTAGAACACGAGATATCAATTATTTTTATTTATTTTTTAATTTTTCGTTGACAAAAAGATCACTTTTAATTTCAAGACTGCAGCTGGAGTTTCATGCAGACAAGCCATGCAAATTATTAGATCTAATTAAGATACACTCTCAAAATTAACACCACGAGATTCGTCTAAATTTCAGTTTAACAGTTTCAAAATTTTAACAGTTTTATAACAGCTATGTTCTAATTTGAACAGTTTTATTTGTGAACTTGCCATTTCTAAAACAGATAAGACCAGACAGTTCGTCTCTCGAGCTATTGACAGATGGAAAACATAAAACACAGATTTTGAATGTACTCAAGAGTTTTAAAGCTCTATTGATTTTTTTCTTTAAATATTGTATTTATAGATTTGAAGATTAGATATCTAAACGTATTTTTTTATTAACAAAATTTAAAGTAGCAAAGTTTTTAGTAACTAAGTTTTTAGTAATAAAGTTTTTAGTAACAAAGTTAAAAAACAGCTCTCATTCAAAGAAAAGGCAAGTCCACAGCTGCCGCAAACATGGGTGCCAGATTTTAAATTCATCAATTTTAACTCAGCGATTTTAATGTACATACGTATTTCAAAATGTATGAAAGATACGGATTTCAAAACTGGAATATAGACCAATTTAATACGTACATTCAGAATTTCTAAAAATCGAAAAATTTGGCCTACAAGTTTTTATTTTATAAAAATCCTGATTTTTATGGTAAAGAAATAATAAAAAAGAAAACTGCCCAGTTAAACTGAGGGCATTGAGCTCACAGGCTATTCACACTAATTGTATATTATACTCTTATTTCATAGAATTTGAAATAAGCCCCTCGAAAAATAAAGAAATCGACAATATATCAAGGGGATCATCCCCCCGTTCCCCCATTCCTTTATAGTTAGCCATTGAACCCCCAAAACTAATCAGGGAAGCCCCTTATTACAATGAACATATATACTAAATTCGAAGCAAATCGGATAATTCTGCATGAAAAACCCATTTATTTAAATTAAGGGAGATTACCCCCCACCATGTCCCCATTTATACTTAACCAATGAATCCCCAAAACTAACCAGGAAAGATCCTTACCACAGTGAGCCTATATACAAAATTTGAAGAAAATCGGATAATTCTCCATGAAAAACACATTCATCTAAATTAAGAGGGTAGGATCAGCCCCCCCCCCCACCTCCCTTTACCCTCTTTATACTTAACCAAAGAACCCTTAAAACTAATCAGGAAAGCGCCTTATCACAATGAACCTATATACAAAATTTGCAGAAATTCGGATAATTCTGCATGAAAAACCCATTTATCTAAATTAAAGAGGGGGGTTAGCCCCCCGTTCCCCCCCCTTTAAACTTCACCAATGAATCCCCAAAACTAATCAGAGAAGCGTCTTATCACAATGAGCCTATATACAAAATTTGAAGAAGATCGGATAATTCTGCATGAAAAACCCATTTATCTAAATTAAGGGGGGGATTAGCCCCCGTTACCCCCTTTCTCCAAAACCAATCAGGAAAGCCCCTTATCACCATTAATCTATATACAAAATTTGAAGGAAATCGGATAATTCTGCATAAAAAAACCATTTATCTAAATTAAGGGGGGGATTAGCCCCCTTTTTCCCCTTTTTACTTAACGAACGAAGACCCAAAACTAATCAGGGAAGCACCTTATCATAAGGAACCTATATCCAAAATTTGAAGCAAAACGCTTATTTCTATCAAGAGTTATCGCGTTACGTACATACTTACGTACATACATACATACATACGTACATACAGAACGGGCGGGCACATTAGCTATCACGCTTTGATAGCCTGTGAGCTAAAAAGAAAACTGCCCAGTTAAACTGAGGACATTGAGCTCACAGGCTATTCACACTAATTGTATATTATACTCTTATTTCAAAGAATTTGAAATAAGCCCCTCGAAAAATAAAGAAATCGACAATATATTAAGGGGGATCATCCCCCCGTTCCCCCATCCCCTTATAGTTAACCATTGAACCCCCAAATCTAATCACGGAAGCCCCTTATTACAATGAACATATATATTAAATTCGAAGCAAATCGGATAATTCTGCATGAAAAACCCATTTATTTAATTAAGGGGGATTACCCCCCCATATCCCCATTTATACTTAACCAATGAATCCCCAAAACTAACCAGGAAAGATCCTTACCACAATGAGCCTATATACAAAATTTGAAGAAAATCGGATAATTCTCCATGAAAAACACATTTATCTAAATTAAGGGGGAGGATTAGCCCCCCCCCACCTCCCTTTACCCTCTTTATTCTTAACCAAAGAACCCTTAAAACTAATCAGGAAAGTGCCTTATCACAATGAACGTATATACAAAATTTGAAGAAATTAGGATAATTCTGCATGAAAAACCCATTTATCTAAATTAAAGAGGGGGTTAGCCCCCCGTTTCCCCCTCTTTATACTTCACCAATGAATCCCAAAACTAATCAGAGAAGCGTCTTATCACAATGAGCCTACATACAAAATTTGAAGAAGATCGGATAATTCTGCATGAAAAACCCATTTATCTAAATTAAGGGGGGCATTAGCCCCCGTTACCCCCTTTATACTTAAACAATGAATCTCCAAAACTAATCAGGGAAGCACCTTATCATAAGGAACCTATATCCAAAATTTGAAGCAAAACGCTTATTTCTATCAAGAGTTATCGCGTTACGTACATACTTACGTACATACATACATACATACGTACATACAGAACGGGCGGGCACATTAGCTATCACGCTTTGATAGCCTGTGAGCTAAAAAGAAAACTGCCCAGTTAAACTGAGGACATTGAGCTCACAGGCTATTCACACTAATTGTATATTATACTCTTATTTCAAAGAATTTGAAATAAGCCCCTCGAAAAATAAAGAAATCGACAATATATTAAGGGGGATCATCCCCTTATAGTTAACCATTGAACCCCCAAATCTAATCAGGGAAGCCCCTTATTACAATGAACATATATATTAAATTCGAAGCAAATCGGATAATTCTGCATGAAAAACCCATTTATTTAATTAAGGGGGATTACCCCCCCATATCCCCATTTATACTTAACCAATGAATCCCCAAAACTAACCAGGAAAGATCCTTACCACAATGAGCCTATATACAAAATTTGAAGAAAATCGGATAATTCTCCATGAAAAACACATTTATCTAAATTAAGGGGGAGGATTAGCCCCCCCCCACCTCCCTTTACCCTCTTTATTCTTAACCAAAGAACCCTTAAAACTAATCAGGAAAGTGCCTTATCACAATGAACGTATATACAAAATTTGAAGAAATTAGGATAATTCTGCATGAAAAACCCATTTATCTAAATTAAAGAGGGGGTTAGCCCCCCGTTCCCCCCCCCCCTTTATACTTCACCAATGAATCCCCAAAACTAATCAGAGAAGCGTCTTATCACAATGAGCCTATATACAAAATTTGAAGAAGATCGGATAATTCTGCATGAAAAACCCATTTATCTAAATTAAAGAGGGGGTTAGCCCCCTGTTCCCCCCCCTTTATACTTCACCAATGAATCCCCAAAACTAATCAGAGAAGCGTCTTATCACAATGAGCCTATATACAAAATTTGAAGAAGATCGGATAATTCTGCATGAAAAACCCATTTATCTAAATTAAGGGGGGGATTAGCCCCCGTTACCCCCTTTATACTTAAACAATGAATCTCCAAAACTAATCAGGGAAGCACCTTATCATAAGGAACCTATATCCAAAATTTGAAGCAAAACGCTTATTTCTATCAAGAGTTATCGCGTTACGTACATACTTACGTACATACATACATACATACGTACATACAGAACGGGCGGGCACATTAGCTATCACGCTTTGATAGCCTGTGAGCTAAAAAGAAAACTGCCCAGTTAAACTGAGGACATTGAGCTCACAGGCTATTCACACTAATTGTATATTATACTCTTATTTCAAAGAATTTGAAATAAGCCCCTCGAAAAATAAAGAAATCGACAATATATTAAGGGGGATCATCCCCCCGTTCCCCCATCCCCTTATAGTTAACCATTGAACCCCCAAATCTAATCACGGAAGCCCCTTATTACAATGAACATATATATTAAATTCGAAGCAAATCGGATAATTCTGCATGAAAAACCCATTTATTTAATTAAGGGGGATTACCCCCCCATATCCCCATTTATACTTAACCAATGAATCCCCAAAACTAACCAGGAAAGATCCTTACCACAATGAGCCTATATACAAAATTTGAAGAAAATCGGATAATTCTCCATGAAAAACACATTTATCTAAATTAAGGGGGAGGATTAGCCCCCCCCCACCTCCCTTTACCCTCTTTATTCTTAACCAAAGAACCCTTAAAACTAATCAGGAAAGTGCCTTATCACAATGAACGTATATACAAAATTTGAAGAAATTAGGATAATTCTGCATGAAAAACCCATTTATCTAAATTAAAGAGGGGGTTAGCCCCCCGTTCCCCCCCCCCCTTTATACTTCACCAATGAATCCCCAAAACTAATCAGAGAAGCGTCTTATCACAATGAGCCTACATACAAAATTTGAAGAAGATCGGATAATTCTGCATGAAAAACCCATTTATCTAAATTAAGGGGGGGATTAGCCCCCGTTACCCCCTTTATACTTAAACAATGAATCTCCAAAACTAATCAGGGAAGCACCTTATCATAAGGAACCTATATCCAAAATTTGAAGCAAAACGCTTATTTCTATCAAGAGTTATCGCGTTACGTACATACTTACGTACATACATACATACATACGTACATACAGAACGGGCGGGCACATTAGCTATCACGCTTTGATAGCCTGTGAGCTAAAAAGAAAACTGCCCAGTTAAACTGAGGACATTGAGCTCACAGGCTATTCACACTAATTGTATATTATACTCTTATTTCAAAGAATTTGAAATAAGCCCCTCGAAAAATAAAGAAATCGACAATATATTAAGGGGGATCATCCCCTTATAGTTAACCATTGAACCCCCAAATCTAATCACGGAAGCCCCTTATTACAATGAACATATATATTAAATTCGAAGCAAATCGGATAATTCTGCATGAAAAACCCATTTATTTAATTAAGGGGGATTACCCCCCCATATCCCCATTTATACTTAACCAATGAATCCCCAAAACTAACCAGGAAAGATCCTTACCACAATGAGCCTATATACAAAATTTGAAGAAAATCGGATAATTCTCCATGAAAAACACATTTATCTAAATTAAGGGGGAGGATTAGCCCCCCCCCACCTCCCTTTACCCTCTTTATTCTTAACCAAAGAACCCTTAAAACTAATCAGGAAAGTGCCTTATCACAATGAACGTATATACAAAATTTGAAGAAATTAGGATAATTCTGCATGAAAAACCCATTTATCTAAATTAAAGAGGGGGTTAGCCCCCCGTTCCCCCCCCCCTTTATACTTCACCAATGAATCCCCAAAACTAATCAGAGAAGCGTCTTATCACAATGAGCCTATATACAAAATTTGAAGAAGATCGGATAATTCTGCATGAAAAACCCATTTATCTAAATTAAGGGGGGGATTAGCCCCCGTTACCCCCTTTATACTTAAACAATGAATCTCCAAAACTAATCAGGGAAGCACCTTATCATAAGGAACCTATATCCAAAATTTGAAGCAAAACGCTTATTTCTATCAAGAGTTATCGCGTTACGTACATACTTACGTACATACATACATACATACGTACATACAGAACGGGCGGGCACATTAGCTATCACGCTTTGATAGCCTGTGAGCTAAAAAGAAAACTGCCCAGTTAAACTGAGGACATTGAGCTCACAGGCTATTAACACTAATTGTATATTATACTCTTATTTCAAAGAATTTGAAATAAGCCCCTCGAAAAATAAAGAAATCGACAATATATTAAGGGGGATCATCCCCCCGTTCCCCCATCCCCTTATAGTTAACCATTGAACCCCCAAATCTAATCACGGAAGCCCCTTATTACAATGAACATATATATTAAATTCGAAGCAAATCGGATAATTCTGCATGAAAAACCCATTTATTTAATTAAGGGGGATTACCCCCCCATATCCCCATTTATACTTAACCAATGAATCCCCAAAACTAACCAGGAAAGATCCTTACCACAATGAGCCTATATACAAAATTTGAAGAAAATCGGATAATTCTCCATGAAAAACACATTTATCTAAATTAAGGGGGAGGATTAGCCCCCCACCTCCCTTTACCCTCTTTATTCTTAACCAATGAACCCTTAAAACTAATCAGGAAAGTGCCTTATCACAATGAACGTATATACAAAATTTGAAGAAATTAGGATAATTCTGCATGAAAAACCCATTTATCTAAATTAAAGAGGGGGTTAGCCCCCCGTTCCCCCCCCTTTATACTTCACCAATGAATCCCCAAAACTAATCAGAGAAGCGTCTTATCACAATGAGCCTATATACAAAATTTGAAGAAGATCGGATAATTCTGCATGAAAAACCCATTTATCTAAATTAAGGGGGGGATTAGCCCCCGTTACCCCCTTTATACTTAAACAATGAATCTCCAAAACTAATCAGGGAAGCACCTTATCATAAGGAACCTATATCCAAAATTTGAAGCAAAACGCTTATTTCTATCAAGAGTTATCGCGTTACGTACATACTTACGTACATACATACATACATACGTACATACAGAACGGGCGGGCACATTAGCTATCACGCTTTGATAGCCTGTGAGCTAAAAAGAAAACTGCCCAGTTAAACTGAGGACATTGAGCTCACAGGCTATTCACACTAATTGTATATTATACTCTTATTTCAAAGAATTTGAAATAAGCCCCTCGAAAAATAAAGAAATCGACAATATATTAAGGGGGATCATCCCCCCGTTCCCCCATCCCCTTATAGTTAACCATTGAACCCCCAAATCTAATCACGGAAGCCCCTTATTACAATGAACATATATATTAAATTCGAAGCAAATCGGATAATTCTGCATGAAAAACCCATTTATTTAATTAAGGGGGATTACCCCCCCATATCCCCATTTATACTTAACCAATGAATCCCCAAAACTAACCAGGAAAGATCCTTACCACAATGAGCCTATATACAAAATTTGAAGAAAATCGGATAATTCTCCATGAAAAACACATTTATCTAAATTAAGGGGGAGGATTAGCCCCCCCCACCTCCCTTTACCCTCTTTATTCTTAACCAAAGAACCCTTAAAACTAATCAGGAAAGTGCCTTATCACAATGAACGTATATACAAAATTTGAAGAAATTAGGATAATTCTGCATGAAAAACCCATTTATCTAAATTAAAGAGGGGGTTAGCCCCCCGTTCCCCCCCCTTTATACTTCACCAATGAATCCCAAAACTAATCAGAGAAGCGTCTTATCACAATGAGCCTACATACAAAATTTGAAGAAGATCGGATAATTCTGCATGAAAAACCCATTTATCTAAATTAAGGGGGGGATTAGCCCCCGTTACCCCCTTTATACTTAAACAATGAATCTCCAAAACTAATCAGGGAAGCACCTTATCATAAGGAACCTATATCCAAAATTTGAAGCAAAACGCTTATTTCTATCAAGAGTTATCGCGTTACGTACATACTTACGTACATACATACATACATACGTACATACAGAACGGGCGGGCACATTAGCTATAACGCTTTGATAGCCTGTGAGCTAAAAAGAAAACTGCCCAGTTAAACTGAGGACATTGAGCTCACAGGCTATTCACACTAATTGTATATTATACTCTTATTTCAAAGAATTTGAAATAAGCCCCTCGAAAAATAAAGAAATCGACAATATATTAAGGGGGATCATCCCCCCGTTCCCCCATCCCCTTATAGTTAACCATTGAACCCCCAAATCTAATCACGGAAGCCCCTTATTACAATGAACATATATATTAAATTCGAAGCAAATCGGATAATTCTGCATGAAAAACCCATTTATTTAATTAAGGGGGATTACCCCCCCATATCCCCATTTATACTTAACCAATGAATCCCCAAAACTAACCAGGAAAGCTCCTTACCACAATGAGCCTATATACAAAATTTGAAGAAAATCGGATAATTCTCCATGAAAAACACATTTATCTAAATTAAGGGGGAGGATTAGCCCCCCCCCACCTCCCTTTACCCTCTTTATTCTTAACCAAAGAACCCTTAAAACTAATCAGGAAAGTGCCTTATCACAATGAACGTATATACAAAATTTGAAGAAATTAGGATAATTCTGCATGAAAAACCCATTTATCTAAATTAAAGAGGGGGTTAGCCCCCCGTTCCCCCCCCCTTTATACTTCACCAATGAATCCCCAAAACTAATCAGAGAAGCGTCTTATCACAATGAGCCTATATACAAAATTTGAAGAAGATCGGATAATTCTGCATGAAAAATCCATTTATCTAAATTAAGGGGGGGATTAGCCCCCGTTACCCCCTTTATACTTAAACAATGAATCTCCAAAATTAATCAGGGAAGCACCTTATCATAAGGAACCTATATCCAAAATTTGAAGCAAAACGCTTATTTCTATCAAGAGTTATCGCGTTACGTACATACTTACGTACATACATACATACATACGTACATACAGAACGGGCGGGCACATTAGCTATCACGCTTTGATAGCCTGTGAGCTAAAAAGAAAACTGCCCAGTTAAACTGAGGACATTGAGCTCACAGGCTATTCACACTAATTGTATATTATACGCTTATTTCAAAGAATTTGAAATAAGCCCCTCGAAAAATAAAGAAATCGACAATATATTAAGGGGGATCATCCCCCCGTTCCCCCATCCCCTTATAGTTAACCATTGAACCCCTAAATCTAATCACGGAAGCCCCTTATTACAATGAACATATATATTAAATTCGAAGCAAATCGGATAATTCTGCATGAAAAACCCATTTATTTAATTAAGGGGGATTACCCCCCCATATCCCCATTTGTACTTAACCAATGAATCCCCAAAACTAACCAGGAAAGATCCTTACCAGAATGAGCCTATATACAAAATTTGAAGAAAATCGGATAATTCTCCTTGAAAAACACATTTATCTAAATTAAGGGGGAGGATTAGCCCCCCCCACCTCCCTTTACCCTCTTTATTCTTAACCAAAGAACCCTTAAAACTAATCAGGAAAGTGCCTTATCACAATGAACGTATATACAAAATTTGAAGAAATTAGGATAATTCTGCATGAAAAACCCATTTATCTAAATTAAAGAGGGGGTTAGCCCCCCGTTCCCCCCCCCCTTTATACTTCACCAATGAATCCCCAAAACTAATCAGAGAAGCGTCTTATCACAATGAGCCTACATACAAAATTTGAAGAAGATCGGATAATTCTGCATGAAAAACCCATTTATCTAAATTAAGGGGGGGATTAGCCCCCGTTACCCCCTTTATACTTAAACAATGAATCTCCAAAACTAATCAGGGAAGCACCTTATCATAAGGAACCTATATCCAAAATTTGAAGCAAAACGCTTATTTCTATCAAGAGTTATCGCGTTACGTACATACTTACGTACATACATACATACATACGTACATACAGAACGGGCGGGCACATTCGCTATCACGCTTTGATAGCCTGTGAGCTAAAAAGAAAACTGCCCAGTTAAACTGAGGACATTGAGCTCACAGGCTATTCACACTAATTGTATATTATACTCTTATTTCAAAGAATTTGAAATAAGCCCCTCGAAAAATAAAGAAATCGACAATATATTAAGGGGGATCATCCCCTTATAGTTAACCATTGAACCCCCAAATCTAATCACGGAAGCCCATTATTACAATGAACATATATATTAAATTCGAAGCAAATCGGATAATTCTGCATGAAAAACCCATTTATTTAATTAAGGGGGATTAACCCCCCCCCCATATCCCCATTTATACTTAACCAATGAATCCCCAAAACTAACCAGGAAATATCCTTACCACAATGAGCCTATATACAAAATTTGAAGAAAATCGGATAATTCTCCATGAAAAACACATTTATCTAAATTAAGGGGGAGGATTAGCCCCCCCCCCCCACCTCCCTTTACCTCTTTATTCTTAACCAAAGAACCCTTAAAACTAATCAGGAAAGTGCCTTATCACAATGAACGTATATACAAAATTTGAAGAAATTAGGATAATTCTGCATGAAAAACCCATTTATCTAAATTAAAGAGGGGGTTAGCCCCCCGTTCCCCCCCCCTTTATACTTCACCAATGAATCCCCAAAACTAATCAGAGAAGCGTCTTATCACAATGAGCCTATATACAAAATTTGAAGAAGATCGGATAATTCTGCATGAAAAACCCATTTATCTAAATTAAGGGGGGGATTAGCCCCCGTTACCCCCTTTATACTTAAACAATGAATCTCCAAAACTAATCAGGGAAGCACCTTATCATAAGGAACCTATATCCAAAATTTGAAGCAAAACGCTTATTTCTATCAAGAGTTATCGCGTTACGTACATACTTACGTACATACATACATACATACGTACATACAGAACGGGCGGGCACATTAGCTATCACGCTTTGATAGCCTGTGAGCTAAAAAGAAAACTGCCCAGTTAAACTGAGGACATTGAGCTCACAGGCTATTCACACTAATTGTATATTATACTCTTATTTCAAAGAATTTGAAATAAGCCCCTCGAAAAATAAAGAAATCGACAATATATTAAGGGGGATCATCCCCCCGTTCCCCCATCCTCTTATAGTTAACCATTGAACCCCCAAATCTAATCACGGAAGCCCCTTATTACAATGAACATATATATTAAATTCGAAGCAAATCGGATAATTCTGCATGAAAAACCCATTTATTTAATTAAGGGGGATTACCCCCCCATATCCCCATTTATACTTAACCAATGAATCCCCAAAACTAACCAGGAAAGATCCTTACCACAATGAGCCTATATACAAAATTTGAAGAAAATCGGATAATTCTCCATGAAAAACACATTTATCTAAATTAAGGGGGAGGATTAGCCCCCCCCCACCTCCCTTTACCCTCTTTATTCTTAACCAAAGAACCCTTAAAACTAATCAGGAAAGTGCCTTATCACAATGAACGTATATACAAAATTTGAAGAAATTAGGATAATTCTGCATGAAAAACCCATTTATCTAAATTAAAGAGGGGGTTAGCCCCCCGTTCCCCCCCCTTTATACTTCACCAATGAATCCCCAAAACTAATCAGAGAAGCGTCTTATCACAATGAGCCTACATACAAAATTTGAAGAAGATCGGATAATTCTGCATGAAAAACCCATTTATCTAAATTAAGGGGGGGATTAGCCCCCGTTACCCCCTTTATACTTAAACAATGAATCTCCAAAACTAATCAGGGAAGCACCTTATCATAAGGAACCTATATCCAAAATTTGAAGCAAAACGCTTATTTCTATCAAGAGTTATCGCGTTACGTACATACTTACGTACATACATACATACGTACATACAGAACGGGCGGGCACATTCGCTATCACGCTTTGATAGCCTGTGAGCTAAAAAGAAAACTGCCCAGTTAAACTGAGGACATTGAGCTCACAGGCTATTCACACTAATTGTATATTATACTCTTATTTCAAAGAATTTGAAATAAGCCCCTCGAAAAATAAAGAAATCGACAATATATTAAGGGGGATCATCCCCTTATAGTTAACCATTGAACCCCCAAATCTAATCACGGAAGCCCCTTATTACAATGAACATATATATTAAATTCGAAGCAAATCGGATAATTCTGCATGAAAAACCCATTTATTTAATTAAGGGGGATTACCCCCCCATATCCCCATTTATACTTAACCAATGAATCCCCAAAACTAACCAGGAAAGATCCTTACCACAATGAGCCTATATACAAAATTTGAAGAAAATCGGATAATTCTCCATGAAAAACACATTTATCTAAATTAAGGGGGAGGATTAGCCCCCCCCCCCCCCCACCTCCCTTTACCCTCTTTATTCTTAACCAAAGAACCCTTAAAACTAATCAGGAAAGTGCCTTATCACAATGAACGTATATACAAAATTTGAAGAAATTAGGATATTTCTGCATGAAAAACCCATTTATCTAAATTAAAGAGCCGGTTAGCCCCCCGTTCCCCCCCCCCCTTTATACTTCACCAATGAATCCCCAAAACTAATCAGAGAAGCGTCTTATCACAATGAGCCTATATACAAAATTTGAAGAAGATCGGATAATTCTGCATGAAAAACCCATTTATCTAAATTAAGGGGGGGATTAGCCCCCGTTACCCCCTTTATACTTAAACAATGAATCTCCAAAACTAATAAGGGAAGCACCTTATCATAAGGAACCTATATCCAAAATTTGAAGCAAAACGCTTATTTCTATCAAGAGTTATCGCGTTACGTACATACTTACGTACATACATACATACATACGTACATACAGAACGGGCGGGCACATTAGCTATCACGCTTTGATAGCCTGTGAGCTAAAAAGAAAACTGCCCAGTTAAACTGAGGACATTGAGCTCACAGGCTATTCACACTAATTGTATATTATACTCTTATTTCAAAGAATTTGAAATAAGCCCCTCGAAAAATAAAGAAATCGACAATATATTAAGGGGGATCATCCCCCCGTTCCCCCATCCCCTTATAGTTAACCATTGAACCCCCAAATCTAATCACGGAAGCCCCTTATTACAATGAACATATATATTAAATTCGAAGCAAATCGGATAATTCTGCATGAAAAAACCATTTATTTAATTAAGGGGGATTACCCCCCCATATCCCCATTTATACTTAACCAATGAATCCCCAAAACTAACCAGGAAAGATCCTTACCACAATGAGCCTATATACAAAATTTGAAGAAAATCGGATAATTCTCCATGAAAAACACATTTATCTAAATTAAGGGGGAGGATTAGCCCCCCCCCCCCCACCTCCCTTTACCCTCTTTATTCTTAACCAAAGAACCCTTAAAACTAATCAGGAAAGTGCCTTATCACAATGAACGTATATACAAAATTTGAAGAAATTAGGATAATTCTGCATGAAAAACCCATTTATCTAAATTAAAGAGGGGGTTAGCCCCCCGTTCCCCCCCCTTTATACTTCACCAATGAATCCCCAAAACTAATCAGAGAAGCGTCTTATCACAATGAGCCTACATACAAAATTTGAAGAAGATCGGATAATTCTGCATGAAAAACCCATTTATCTAAATTAAGGGGGGGATTAGCCCCCGTTACCCCCTTTATACTTAAACAATGAATCTCCAAAACTAATCAGGGAAGCACCTTATCATAAGGAACCTATATCCAAAATTTGAAGCAAAACGCTTATTTCTATCAAGAGTTATCGCGTTACGTACATACTTACGTACATACATACATACGTACATACAGAACGGGCGGGCACATTCGCTATCACGCTTTGATAGCCTGTGAGCTAAAAAGAAAACTGCCCAGTTAAACTGAGGACATTGAGCTCACAGGCTATTCACACTAATTGTATATTATACTCTTATTTCAAAGAATTTGAAATAAGCCCCTCGAAAAATAAAGATATCGACAATATATTAAGGGGGATCATCCCCTTATAGTTAACCATTGAACCCCCAAATCTAATCACGGAAGCCCCTTATTACAATGAACATATATATTAAATTCGAAGCAAATCGGATAATTCTGCATGAAAAACCCATTTATTTAATTAAGGGGGATTACCCCCCCATATCCCCATTTATACTTAACCAATGAATCCCCAAAACTAACCAGGAAAGATCCTTACCACAATGAGCCTATATACAAAATTTGAAGAAAATCGGATAATTCTCCATGAAAAACACATTTATCTAAATTAAGGGGGAGGATTAGCCCCCCCCCCCCCCCCCCACCTCCCTTTACCCTCTTTATTCTTAACCAAAGAACCCTTAAAACTAATCAGGAAAGTGCCTTATCACAATGAACGTATATACAAAATTTGAAGAAATTAGGATATTTCTGCATGAAAAACCCATTTATCTAAATTAAAGAGGGGGTTAGCCCCCCGTTCCCCCCCCCCTTTATACTTCACCAATGAATCCCCAAAACTAATCAGAGAAGCGTCTTATCACAATGAGCCTATATACAAAATTTGAAGAAGATCGGATAATTCTGCATGAAAAACCCATTTATCTAAATTAAGGGGGGGATTAGCCCCCGTTACCCCCTTTATACTTAAACAATGAATCTCCAAAACTAATAAGGGAAGCACCTTATCATAAGGAACCTATATCCAAAATTTGAAGCAAAACGCTTATTTCTATCAAGAGTTATCGCGTTACGTACATACTTACGTACATACATACATACATACGTACATACAGAACGGGCGGGCACATTAGCTATCACGCTTTGATAGCCTGTGAGCTAAAAAGAAAACTGCCCAGTTAAACTGAGGACATTGAGCTCACAGGCTATTCACACTAATTGTATATTATACTCTTATTTCAAAGAATTTGAAATAAGCCCCTCGAAAAATAAAGAAATCGACAATATATTAAGGGGGATCATCCCCCCGTTCCCCCATCCCCTTATAGTTAACCATTGAACCCCCAAATCTAATCACGGAAGCCCCTTATTACAATGAACATATATATTAAATTCGAAGCAAATCGGATAATTCTGCATGAAAAACCCATTTATTTAATTAAGGGGGATTACCCCCCCATATCCCCATTTATACTTAACCAATGAATCCCCAAAACTAACCAGGAAAGATCCTTACCACAATGAGCCTATATACAAAATTTGAAGAAAATCGGATAATTCTCCATGAAAAACACATTTATCTAAATTAAGGGGGAGGATTAGCCCCCCCCCCCACCTCCCTTTACCCTCTTTATTCTTAACCAAAGAACCCTTAAAACTAATCAGGAAAGTGCCTTATCACAATGAACGTATATACAAAATTTGAAGAAATTAGGATAATTCTGCATGAAAAACCCATTTATCTAAATTAAAGAGGGGGTTAGCCCCCCGTTCCCCCCCCTTTATACTTCACCAATGAATCCCCAAAACTAATCAGAGAAGCGTCTTATCACAATGAGCCTACATACAAAATTTGAAGAAGATCGGATAATTCTGCATGAAAAACCCATTTATCTAAATTAAGGGGGGGATTAGCCCCTGTTACCCCCTTTATACTTAACCAATGAATCTCCAAAACTAATCAGGGAAGCACCTTATCATAAGGAACCTATATCCAAAATTTGAAGCAAAACGCTTATTTCTATCAAGAGTTATCGCGTTACGTACATACTTACGTACATACATACATACATACGTACATACAGAACGGGCGGGCACATTAGCTATCACGCTTTGATAGCCTGTGCGCTAAAAAGAAAACTGCCCAGTTAAACTGAGGACATTGAGCTCACAGGCTATTCACACTAATTGTATATTATACTCTTATTTCAAAGAATTTGAAATAAGCCCCTCGAAAAATAAAGAAATCGACAATATATTAAGGGGGATCATCCCCTTATAGTTAACCATTGAACCCCCAAATCTAATCACGGAAGCCCCTTATTACAATGAACATATATATTAAATTCGAAGCAAATCGGATAATTCTGCATGAAAAACCCATTTATTTAATTAAGGGGGATTACCCCCCCATATCCCCATTTATACTTAACCAATGAATCCCCAAAACTAACCAGGAAAGATCCTTACCACAATGAGCCTATATACAAAATTTGAAGAAAATCGGATAATTCTCCATGAAAAACACATTTATCTAAATTAAGGGGGAGGATTAGCCCCCCCCCCCCCACCTCCCTTTACCCTCTTTATTCTTAACCAAAGAACCCTTAAAACTAATCAGGAAAGTGCCTTATCACAATGAACGTATATACAAAATTTGAAGAAATTAGGATAATTCTGCATGAAAAACCCATTTATCTAAATTAAAGAGGGGGTTAGCCCCCCGTTCCCCCCCCCCCCCCTTTATACTTCACCAATGAATCCCCAAAACTAATCAGAGAAGCGTCTTATCACAATGAGCCTATATACAAAATTTGAAGAAGATCGGATAATTCTGCATGAAAAACCCATTTATCTAAATTAAGGGGGGGATTAGCCCCCGTTACCCCCTTTATACTTAAACAATGAATCTCCAAAACTAATCAGGGAAGCACCTTATCATAAGGAACCTATATCCAAAATTTGAAGCAAAACGCTTATTTCTATCAAGAGTTATCGCGTTACGTACATACTTACGTACATACATACATACATACGTACATACAGAACGGGCGGGCACATTAGCTATCACGCTTTGATAGCCTGTGAGCTAAAAAGAAAACTGCCCAGTTAAACTGAGGACATTGAGCTCACAGGCTATTCACACTAATTGTATATTATACTCTTATTTCAAAGAATTTGAAATAAGCCCCTCGAAAAATAAAGAAATCGACAATATATTAAGGGGGATCATCCCCCCGTTCCCCCATCCCCTTATAGTTAACCATTGAACCCCCAAATCTAATCACGGAAGCCCCTTATTACAATGAACATATATATTAAATTCGAAGCAAATCGGATAATTCTGCATGAAAAACCCATTTATTTAATTAAGGGGGATTACCCCCCCCCATATCCCCATTTATACTTAACCAATGAATCCCCAAAACTAACCAGGAAAGATCCTTACCACAATGAGCCTATATACAAAATTTGAAGAAAATCGGATAATTCTCCATGAAAAACACATTTATCTAAATTAAGGGGGATTATCCCCCCCCACCTCCCTTTACCCTCTTTATTCTTAACCAAAGAACCCTTAAAACTAATCAGGAAAGTGCCTTATCACAATGAACGTATATACAAAATTTGAAGAAATTCGGATAATTCTGCATGAAAAACCCATTTATCTAAATTAAAGAGGGGGTTAGCCCCCGTCCCCCCCCCCTTTATACTTCACCAATGAATCCCCAAAACTAATCAGAGAAGCGTCTTATCACAATGAGCCTATATACAAAATTTGAAGAAGATCGGATAATTCTGCATGAAAAACCCATTTATCTAAATTAAGGGGGGGATTAGCCCCCGTTATACCCCCTTTATACTTAAACAATGAATCTCCAAAACCAATCAGGAAAGCCCCTTATCACCATTAATCTATATACAAAATTTGAAGGAAATCGGATAATTCTGCATAAAAAACCCATTTATCTAAATTAAGGGGCGGATTAGCCCCGTTTTTCCCCTTTTTACTTAACGAACGAAGACCCAAAACTAATCCGGGAAGCACCTTATCATAAGGAACCTATACCCAAAATTTGAAGCAAAACGCTTATTTCTATCAAGAGTTATCGCGTTACGTACATACTTACGTACATACATACATACATACGTACATACAGAACGGGCGGGCACATTAGCTATCACGCTTTGATAGCCTGTGAGCTAAAAAGAAAACTGCCCAGTTAAACTGAGGACATTGAGCTCACAGGCTATTCACACTAATTGTATATTATACTCTTATTTCAAAGAATTTGAAATAAGCCCCTCGAAAAATAAAGAAATCGACAATATATTAAGGGGGATCATCCCCCCGTTCCCCCATCCCCTTATAGTTAACCATTGAACCCCCAAATCTAATCACGGAAGCCCCTTATTACAATGAACATATATATTAAATTCGAAGCAAATCGGATAATTCTGCATGAAAAACCATTTATTTAAATTAAGGGGGATTACCCCCCCCCCATATCCCCATTTATACTTAACCAATGAATCCCCAAAACTAACCAGGAAAGCTCCTTACCACAATGAGCCTATATACAAAATTTGAAGAAAATCGGATAATTCTCCATGAAAAACACATTTATCTAAATTAAGGGGGAGGATTAGCCCCCCCCACCCACCTCCCTTTACCCTCTTTATTCTTAACCAAAGAACCCTTAAAACTAACCAGGAAAGTGCCTTATCACAATGAACGTATATACAAAATTTGAAGAAATTCGGATAATTCTGCATGAAAAACCCATTTATCTAAATTAAAGAGGGGGTTAGCCCCCCGTCCCCCCCCCTTTATACTTCACCAATGAATCTCCAAAACTAATCAGAGAAGCGTCTTATCACAATGAGCCTATATACAAAATTTGAAGAAGATCGGATAATTCTGCATGAAAAACCCATTTATCTAAATTAAGGGGGGGATTAGCCCCCCTTTTCGTCTTTTTACTTAACGAACGAACCCCCAAAACTAATCAGGGAAGCACCTTATCATAAGGAACCTATATCCAAAATTTGAAGCAAAACGCTTATTTCTATCAAGAGTTATCGCGTTACGTACATACTTACGTACATACATACATACATACGTACATACAGAACAGGCGGGCACATTAGCTATTACGCTTTGATAGCCTGTGAGCTAAAAAGAAAACTGCCCAGTTAAACTGAGGACATTGAGCTCACAGGCTATTCACACTAATTGTATATTATACTCTTATTTCAAAGAATTTGAAATAAGCCCCTCGAAAAATAAAGAAATCGACAATATATTAAGGGGGATCATCCCCCCGTTCCCCCATCCCCTTATAGTTAACCATTGAACCCCCAAATCTAATCACGGAAGCCCCTTATTACAATGAACATATATATTAAATTCGAAGCAAATCGGATAATTCTGCATGAAAAACCCATTTATTTAAATTAAGGGGGATTACCCCCCCCCCCATATCCCCATTTATACTTAACCAATGAATCCCCAAAACTAACCAGGAAAGCTCCTTACCACAATGAGCCTATATACAAAATTTGAAGAAAATCGGATAATTCTCCATGAAAAACACATTTATCTAAATTAAGGGGGAGGATTAGCCCCACCCCCCCCCCTACCTCCCTTTACCCTCTTTATTCTTAACCAAAGAACCCTTAAAACTAATCAGGAAAGTGCCTTATCACAATGAACGTATATACAAAATTTGAAGAAGATCGGATAATTCTGCATGAAAAACCCATTTATCTAAATTAAGGGGGGGATTAGCCCCCCTTTTCGTCTTTTTACTTAACGAACGAACCCCCAAAACTAATCAGGGAAGCACCTTATCATAAGGAACCTATATCCAAAATTTGAAGCAAAACGCTTATTTCTATCAAGAGTTATCGCGTTACGTACATACATACGTACATACAGACATACATACATACGTACATACAGAACGGGCGGGCAGATTAGCTCTCAGGCTTTGACAGCCTGTGAGCTAAAAACCTATTTGGCAAAGGCTTATAATTAAAGAAACGTTTGTATGAGCTAGATTTCGTAAGAAATACTATACCTATTACATTCTCTCCTAAGTTGGAATTTTTGAAAAATTTTTGCAGATCTACGCCGATCATCACTCCCAGAACCCAAAACCACCCCCAGTTCAAAACTTTATATATCTAATCTATCTATCTATCTATGTCACTTTTTTATGGACACGATAACTCCAATAATTCTGTACAAATTTTTGCCCAAACTGATACATAAAATCAATCTGCATCTGCATAAAACCCCGGTCAAGTTCATTAATGGGCAAAATCGAACCAAGGACGGGGAAGGGGGGGGGATGGAGGGGGGCTTTTTGTGAAAACAGAAAAAACTCCACAATTTCTTAATTATAATGCTATCGAATCGGTTTGAAGTTATTATTACTTCTAGGAAAAGGGCCGAAAATTTATGTATGACAAATTTTTGATATCATTAAAAATGGCACCAAGGGGGGGGTAGAAGAAAAAAATTCATAACTTCGTCAATTCATAAGATATCAAAACCGCTTAACTTTCTCATAAATCCTCTTAATATTATCTAAAACTTTTATATTGACAAGTTTTTAGCTCACAGGCTATCAAAGCCTGAGAGCTAATGTGCCGACCCGATATGTATGTATGTATGTACGTAACGCGATAACTCTAGATAGAAATATCCGTTTTGCTTCAAATTTTGTTTATAGGTTCATTGTAATACTGATTAATTTTGGGGGTTCATTGGTTAAGTATAAAGGGGAGAAACGGGGGGCGAACCCCCCTTAATTTAGATAAATGGGTTTTCCATGCAGAATTATTCGCTTTTCTTCAAATTTTGTATATAGGTTAATTATGATAAGGCGCTTCCCTGAGGTAGTTTTGGGGGTTCATGAGTTAAGTATAAAGGGGGGAAACGAAGGGCTAACCCCCCCCCCCTTAATTTAGATAAATGGGTTTTTCATTTAGAATTATCCGATTTGCTTAAAATTTTGTGTATAGGTTCATTGTGATAAGGCGCTTCCCTTATTAGGTTTGGGAGTTCATTGGTTAAGTAATAAAGCAGGGCTAACCCCCCACCCCCTTAATTTAGGTAAATGGGTTTTTCATGCAGAATTATCTGATTTTCTTCAAATTTTGTATATAGGTTCATTGTGATAAGACGCATCCCTGATCAGTTTTGAGGGTTCATTGGTTAAGTATAAAGGGCTACAGGGGGTTAATCCCCCCTTAATTTGTTTAGATAAATGGGTTTTTCATGCAGAATTATCCGATTTTCTTCAAATTTTGGATATATGTTCGTTGTAATAAGGCGCTTCCCTGATTAGTTTTCGGGGTTCCTTGGTTAATTATAAGGGGGAACTGGGGGATGATCCCCCCTTAATATATTGTCGATTTCTTTATTTTCCCAAGGGGCTTATTTCAAATTCTTTGAAATAAGAGTTATAATATACAACTAGTGTGAATAGCCTGTGAGCTCAATGCCCTCAGTTTAACTGGGCAGTTTTCTTTTTATTTATAGGACCAACCGTTATAGCAAAAAAAAATTTAAAAACAAAAAAAAAATCCCTGCCGGCTCGGCCTGAAAACAAGTTAGGTTTTGAAGTGGGCTTTTTCAACTGCCGTACATGGCAAAAAGGTCATTTCTTCCGTAATTCTCAACAAACAGGCGCCCCACGGTCTGCGTCTTCGAAAGCTACGTGTGCCTGTAGGCCGAGCCGTCAGGGATTTTTTTTTTATTCACGGGGATGGAGAGGGAGGGGGGACGACTTTTTAATAAATATCGCATTTAGTGAACCGCGACCCCTAGCGGTGGGTTTATCATTGTTTGACACCATTTTTAATATATACATATCTACTGTGCCGATTTCCACAGATCTAATTCCATTAAACACATTTAACTTTTTTAGGTTTATCCGTAGCGTTTAATTGTTGTGATGCATAGATAATTACCACTATTTACGAATAGTAACTTCAACAACAACAAAAATATGTTCCAAACTTTTCTACGATTCCTAGTCTTTAAACAAGTAGTCCGGTAATTTTAATTAATCGTTTGACAAAAAGCAATCCCATCTCCCCTCCCCCTTCCGAGGTTTTTTTTTCTCTAACTATGCCCCGTTTCCATAACTCAGCAACTAACTTCCCAATTTCAACGCAACTGATTCCAAAAACATTATAATAAACTTAATAATTACCTTCTATAACATTAAAGTGAACTTGTGAGTTGTATATACCACAGAAGTTATTATTTCGAATAGTTCAGATTATTTTTATTTCATTTCGGCGTATCTCGTGTTCTACGGGCCCGATTACGACGGGGTTTGGCTCATTCGAATTGATTTCGATAGCCTTACAAATTTCAAAGTTCTATTTTCTACCGTCAGGGAGCGCACTCCTATCTCGGGTTCTATTGGTCCGATTACAACAGGGTTTGGGTCATTTGACTTGATATTGATAGCCTTACATATTTTACTTCCATTTTCTAGCTCCAGGGCGCATTCTTATCTCGGTTCAGATATTCGAAAAAACGAAAAAATAGACCGGTAAACTTTAATTTTATAAAAAACATTACTTTTTTTTTTTTTGGAAAATGAAATTTATTTGGATTTATTAATTAAAGGGTAAAGTGTTTTGAAAGGAATATTAAACAAAACCCTTTGTACGAAAACACTTACCCACTTGTTTTTTATTATTATTATTGTGCAGTTTCTTTTTAAGATGTGGCAACAAGAAAGAAAAAATTGCATTTGTAAATTAAAACATTAGACTTGCATAAAGATAAATTATGGCAGGTGGTTGAAAAAGGTGATAAGGAGTGATCTGGGAAATTTGTAAAGCAGCGAGCACTGGGCCCAAAAAGGTATGTATGCCAGGTTTGGTCCAAATCGGTTAAAATTGTAGATTTGTATAAAGATAAATTATGACAGGTGGTTGTAAAAAAGTGATAAGTAGTGGTCTGGGAAATTTGGAAGTAGCCAATATTTTTCTCCGGGTTCTAAAACGTATATATGTCACTTTTTGCAAATTGGTCAAAAATTTTAGAATTGTATAAAGAAGTACAAACTTTGACTTTTATATACAAGCTAAAAGGTGGATCAAATAAAAAGGAGACTTTAATATCAATAGAATTTGTTTATACTTGTTGTCATGGCAATTATGGTAAGTTGTATACGATCTAAAAGTTTGTTTGCCATCGTTTTATTCTTCATATACATTCATTTATTTAATCGCTGGAATTATGGATAAACACAAAAGTTATACCTAGCGTGGTTGCACAAAGTATAATTAGAAAACATTCAATAAATGAAAATGTGAAACCTGTTGAAATTTGGCACAGATTGTATGTACAATTTGGAAATGACACCCTATCGAGGTCTCAAGTATGTAAATGGCACAAGTTGTTTAAAAAAAATGGCCGTAAAGAAGGCGATACAGTATGGATATGGAATACCGCACAAATGTTCAATAGCAATACTAACTAAGCAAAACCTAACAAAGTTCTCAATAATCATTTTTGGGATTTACGTTGTGAAAAGGCCTCTTCCAGAGCAGTTTTCGCCCCCTCGCGGTGGAAGGGGGAACTACAGGAGTATTTCTGGTTCTATGGGTCCGATTATGACGGGGTTTGGCTCATTCGACTTTATTTCGATAGACTTACAGATTTCAGTCATATTTGTATATAGAACAGATTGTTATTATTTCGGGCCCGGGCAACGCCGCGCCGGGCAGGTTAGCTAGTTAACAAATAAAACAATGTAAACACTATTTTACTTCTTCTGTTCCCTCTCTAATACACTGATGTTACGTTGTTGCTGAAATAACAATTAAAATCCAATCTTTAAAAAACAAATTAGATAATTTTAGTAGTGAACAAAGTAGGCAGACTAATATATTGATTTGAACCTACTATTATGTTTCATTGTACTCGTTTAGTTTCATTTTGTTCTTACATAGTTAATTATAGTCCAGATATGAATATTTGTTTGAATATTTTTTATTTATAATTTCATTCTGTTCTTATGACAAGCGCGACATAACTCCCGCACAAGTGCGGCGTCTCACCCTGAATATACGCGGATGACGCGTCACAGTGTAATGTTTTAGAAAAATTTTAAAAATAGATATTAATTATATATATTTTTTTATAATTTTTTTTATCGCAGTACACATGTTGTATATTTAACATTAAATCGCACAGAATGTTTTTTTTAGTTGATGTGCACCATGGGATTTTATACACAAATTCAAAAAAATATGCGGCATCTCACCCGGAATTACTTTCTCTATATAAAAATTTACGACGAATTTGCTATATTTTTGCATTTTCATAGGAGGGAAACTTAAAAACATCAAAAACTATCAAACTATTTCCACGATATAAATCCTGGATAACATTAACACCGTTTGTAACACAATAACTGAAAATCGCAAAACACAATAACTTATCCACAATAATTTAAAATTCATATTGTAAAAAAATATGAAAACAAATTTTTTTTTAAACGTTTATTCATTATTGGGAATTTTTATATGGACAACGACCTCAAATTCGCAATTATCTAAAATATTATTGTTCCAACATTCATTTAAACAAAAAATAAGTCAGATTCAAAAGTTTAATAACCCCAAAATATACTGAGAGAATTACAGCTCATTTGGAAAATAATGTATATTTAAACAAAAGCATTTCCATTGTTTTCCTCATAAAAATCATTTTTAAAAAAATAGAACAGAAAATGAGGCGAAATGTTTCCACAAACGATTTGAATTACATTTGACATGGCCGACTGATTCCCAATTTTGCGGAAAAATGCTTTTACAAATTGCTTTCTTCCTCTAATTCAAATAATGAAAAAAAATAATTTGAAGATGAATTTCGTGGCTTTTATTGTTTCAAACTGAAGAGAAGAAAGAAATCATATATTCTAATACGAGCAAATCTTGTGTGTGTGGTTATATATATATATAGGAAAATTTTATCTTAAAACCGGCTCTAACGATTTTGACGAAATTTTGTATCCTACCGTTTTCGGGCACCAAAAAACCACTGGGCTAGGTCACATGTTGGAAAAATTTCGATTAGTGGGTCATTTTGGTCATGGGTCATTATGGGTCAAGCTATTTTTATCTTAAAAACAGCTCAGAAGATTTGAACTAAATTTTGTATCCTACGGTTTCGGGGCACGAGAAAATCATTGAGCTAGGTCACATGCTCGAGAAAATCTGATTAGTGGGTCATTTTTGGGTCACCGTGGGTCAAACTAATTTTATCTAAAAAAACGGCTATTTTGACTAAATTTTATATCTTACGGGTTTCGGGCACGCGAAGACAATTGGGCTTGGTCATATGTTCGAGAAAATTTGATTATTGGGTCATTTTTGTCATGGGTCATGATATTTGAGCTTAAAGCTATTTTTGACTTCCCTGCTCGTGTTTCTTTAATGGGCGAACAACAGTTGCGAATTCCCATGAACAACACTTGATATTGACTTATTTTTTTCTTAAGAACTACTGATATGATATCAATATATTTTTTCATTATTTTTTTGGTATTATAACTAGCTATATTTTGGTAGTTTTGTTATTCTGGAAAATCGATTCCTTTTTAGTGACGTTAATCTCTCTATTCTAAAATGTAATAGGTAAAATATTTTGTCGAAATAAATTAATATCTCGTGTAAATATATTTTTATATTGAAACTGTTTGGAAATATTGTTATTTGAGCATTTTAAATATGACGTAAGTTTCCCTATTTAATGCTTTGAACGCGTAAAAATTTAATTATTTCGCTTTTTAATATTCACGCGCAAGTATATTTTTTATTATGTAATTTTCTACAATTACTGCTTTTAACACGCGATCATTTAATAATATTTTTAAATTTTTATTTCTGTTTTTGATAGCCACGTGTAAATACATTTTTTAATTGAAAGGGAATATTATTATGTGCGCTATTTTACAAATTGGCAACAATTCAAATAAATTCTGCGCTTTAGTTGAATATTTTTATCCATTAATGAGAGGGTTTTTAAGGTTTTAATTAATATCTTGCGTTAATGAAGACATTTTTAAAATTTTATGATTTTCAGCGTGATAGTTAGGTATTCAGCTGTAAGTACACAAAATTTCAAGTCTGTAACTTTTGCAGTTTCTGAGAACCGGCTTTGTGACAGACAGACAGAGAAGCGAGACGAATAGGGTTTCGTGAGATGAACAAACCCTAAAAAGGTGTAATGCTGCTTCTACTGTAATTGAGTTAGTGACCTTTTCACTTTCTCGGCTTATAATACAAAAGCTATTGCGTATAAAACATGAAACATGACAGTTTTATAGATAAATGTATAATAACTCCGTTAAAACCGGCAGTTTTTAAATTGCAGAAATATTTTAAGTGCTATTTAATGTTGAATTCGGTCAAAATTTGTTACCTAAATTTTATAGGATCAAAACTTATGCATAGTAATTTAACGAGCTTTTGCGGGCATATAAGTGACTAGATTGTGGTATGCAGTATGGTCTGATCAGTTTTTTAATTTGTCTAATTTTTTGAAGATTTTTATTTAAATTTTTTATTCAAAATTTCATTATCTGAATAAATATTTAATTGATATTTTGAAATAGACGTTTTTTACTTACTGTTGCCATATTTTAAAAAGCCCAAATAATAATATTTCCAAACATTTTTCATTTAAAAAATATATATTTACAAGTAAATATTAAAAAAAGAAAGAAAACTTAAAAAAAATTACACGCGAAAAGCATTTAATGGTGAAAATTACGACATATTTAAAACGATATATATCAAACGTCATATTTAAAACGATTTTCTTACAGCGTCTAACACAAAACTTTTCTACTAGGCGTTATAAAAATTCGGGAGGCACCGACATTTTTTACTTAACCACTTTATACAAACTGATTTTCGAATGTACAATTAATCTTATTTAATCAATCACGAAATCAGCCGTTAGCTGTCGCGACAACGGTGGATGCGGCCTTGGGAACCAAACAACCCTCCTTGTTAAATGGATATAAATAGCAACACGATTACGAAAGATCGTCACTGGTCGTAAAATTATCATTCATTCTTCTCTAATCGGGTAATCTTTTAAAAACCGAGCAAATTAATGTGTTTTAAGACTGCGGGGTCTAGACGGGGGTTGGCTAGTGTAGGAAACAAACCCTCCTAGTTAAAAAAAAAAAAAAAAAAAAGAATGTTTGAGAAATCTATTGCACTATTTATTTATTTTGGCGAATGAACAATTATATTTAGCTACTGCCAAAAAAAATATATATATATATAGAAATCGTTTCGGTCTTCACAAAAAAACCCTTACCCCTTTCAAAATCCACTGTTTTCTGTAGGATTTCGTAACGGTTGTTTTCCCTTTAAAACGCCTTTTAAGTGTTGGTTGGATTTCACAATACTGATGCATAGTATTTTATGCGCTTGTTAATGCATTATACCTGCATATATACGAGAAGACCCACCCCGCTTTGCCCGAGTTAACCACGAGGGCTTTCCGGGTAATGACAAGCTAATACGGCTGCCGAAGGCAGTCGTACTCCACCGCCGAATCCAGATTCGCATGAATCCATGCGAGATCACGGCCAAGGAGGGCCGGTTTACACGGGCACCTCCAAGGTGGTGCTCTTCGGCCGAGGGAGAGACGGGGGCATGAGCTTCCTGCGCCTCTCTACCATTTCTCAAATGAATGACGACAGAGGTCGGTGCGACATGTGGTGGAGTCCAAAGACAAAGGATACCACCCCACAACACTTGGGCGGATGCTGAGACGATCCGACGGCTTCGTAGTCGGAACCCCAAAGAGGGAACCGGGTCCTAGGCTAATGCTGAACCACCCCAACGACCCATTACTGTACCACAACTTCCGATTATCGAGTCCTATGGAGGAAACGATTAGTTCATCGGTTGCGGCGAGCAGGAGGAACTTCTTGCCAACCCGGGACTTCGAAGTAAACCAGTCCCTGACGCATAGTCACGTCTTGGCTTGGGTTGTCCCGCCCCCCCCCCCCCCCACACCCAAATGGCTTTACTTCCGGTGAGCATCCCGCAGCAAAATACGGGCGGTCCCCGATCGATTCCATTTGCGAGGATCATGCACATAAAAGCAAATAACACTAAACATAAATGCACTGCGACATAAATGCACTACGACATAAATACACTACGACATAAATGCACTACTGATCATGCACAACATTTAGAGATAGAGAAGGTATACTTAAGTTTTGATGGCCACACCAAATTAGTTTTACAAAAAAAAAAAAAAAAAATCTGTTTATACTTAATAGAAAAATACCTAAGGGAAACAAACTGCATTATGTTCCCCTAGGAAAATCTTTAATATATTGAGTTACAAAACTAAACACTTACAAAAGATCTCATTATGTATTAATTACAACAGCCTTCTTTTGTATACATATATATCTATCTATACTAATAAAATAAAGTTGTTTGTCTCTGTGTTCTGTTTACGTGCGACGGCTAGCGAAATCTAGAAATTTGGGTGCGGATAGTCCAAGGCAGGTCCTGGTGCACCTGAGGCTTGGATTTTTAATTTTTTTACACCCGGGCCCCTTGGGACCCGTTTAAGATTTTTGCCCAAAATTAATAATAACTTGCTCCATTTTTATCCAATCCTTTTCGTTTTTGGGGCCCTTTCTCCATTTAGTTTCCCTTCCATTTCTATGTACCAGTTAAGACCCTGTCATTCTGGGGCCCGTTGAAGTTTTTGTTTCCTAAACTGTTAATAATTTGACCCCTTTTAATCCGATTTTCTTAGTTTTGGGGGCTTTTTCCTCATTTAGTTATTCCCCCATTTCTTTTTTCCAATTAGGACCCTTTATCTTAGGGCCCTGCTCAAAATTATCAGCTGGCTCCTTTTGGGTCCCCTTACTATAGTTCCCTTAAAAATCGTCCGATTCACTAACTTTTTTTTCCAACAACTTCTTAGTACTTCCAGCTACTACATGAACGACGAAAAAATATTTCGGAGAAGATCCGGGGCCCCTGGGCACTTTGAAGTTTTTGTTCCCTAAATTGTTAATACCTTGCCCCCTTTTAACCCAATCTTCGTTTTTGGGGCCTTTTCTCCATTTAGTTATTCTCTCATTTCTACATTCCAGTTAGGACCATTCATCTTAGGTCCCTGCTCAAAACTATCAACGGCCCCTTTTGGGTCCCCTACTATAGTTCCCTTAAAAATCGTCCGATTCACTAGCTTTTTTTCTAACAACTTCTTAGGACTTCCAGATACTACATGAATGACAAAAAAAAAATTGTCGGACAAAACCCGGGCTCCTTTACGTTATTGTGCCCTAAATTTTTAATAACTTGCCCACTTTTCATCCGATCTTCTACGTTTTTGAGGTTCCTTTCTCCATTTTGTTATTACTCCATTATCGCATTGCAGTTAACACCCTGGGGCCCGGAACCGTGCCCCTTGAAGTTTTTGTTCCCTAAAATGCTAATACGTTGCCCCATTTTAATCTGATCTTCTTCGTTTTTGGGGCGTTTTCTCTAGTTAGTTATTCTCCATTACTAGATTCCAGTTAGGATCCTGGCCCTCTGGGGCCCTTGAACTTTTTGTGCGTCATGCATTTTACACCCACCCCCTGCTAACTGTGTCACCATCTCAATGCATAACTTTAAAGTTGAGTCTTGGGCTTCTCTCTCCGGGCCACCACCCTCATATTTTTATTGGGGCCCTACGGCCCTTTTTTAAGCATTTCTTTGAAATTTTATACTAATGATTAATTTATACCCTATGCTTAATTTCGACTAATTAAAGATCTAAAGCGCTAAGTATTAGGACCTTTTAAGATGTTTTCCTCTTAGGTTCCTCCTCTGTTGGCCCCTTTTGGGCCACAGCTTCCTTAAAAATCGTCCGATTCACTTGCTTTTTTTTTTCTAACAACTTCTTAGGACTTCCAGCTACTATCTGCACGACAAAAAAAGTATCGGATTTCAGCTGCTACTAATTTTGAATATTAATCTCCTTGGGGCCCTTGGTGCCATGGAACTAAGAACAAACAGGAACTGACCTATCCCCCAAATGATGAAGTTTCAACTATAACCGGTTTCGCCCGTTCCGCCAAGTTGTGATAACCAAAACATTCCCCCTGACAACGTTAGTAAGTCATAGTTTTAATTTAATTATTATAAAACAATGGGTTCGTGGGAAGCATATGGTTGCACAAATAGGTTTAGCAAGAAGATTCCTGAATAAAATTTCATCGATAAGTAATTTATTTACGTTTTAAAGACGTAATTGCTTGATGTATACAAAGCTATCCAAATGGATTGCTAAAAACTATTAGTGTAATGTGTATGAATGTAAATCAGAATATTCCGCGTTTTGACAGTTTTGTGTGTTTTGTTATGTATATGTAAATTTTCACGTTAATTGCACTATATTTCAGCAGTTTTTTTGTTCATTTTCTTGATTGTTTACATCGTCTAAATCAGAGTACAGGGATGGTGTTACATGTCAACCAAAAAGTATATATCTCTCTTTACATATAGATAATTTGATGTTTTAATTTCGTCTACTTGTTATTTCTGCAACTGAAGTGCTTTTTATTTTTGTAGTAGTTATGTGAACTGAGCTATTTTTCTATAATTATATGCTGGGCCGGGAGGCTTCCCAGAGCCCCGCGCAAGTTGAAGTCTTGTTAGGGAGCCCCAAGCCTGTCTATACATTTAAAAACGTCGTTACTCTGTGTAAAATGATGATATTATTGCTCTAAAGATGTCTTTAAATGTTTTTTGCTTAAGTTAGTAATAACTTTCATTTCTTACAGCCAAAGTTGATATAATTGTCGGAGAATATACAGATGTGAGGATCCTGAAAGTAACAGTTATTTAAAATATTCTAAAGGATAGAAGATGTTTTGAAAAAAATAATTATACACATTACATGTGAAAAAATTTGCATGTTATTTTTCATACATTTTATACTCTACATTATAAATTATCCTATAATATATACAATTTTCAAAAATGATTTTTAATGTTAATTAAAGACACTTTTAACAATATAATTACAAAATGATAAGAAATTAGAGTAATCACTAAATAAAATCACTAAATATAATTAAAATCTTGAGAAATGCTTAAGTGATAGAAATTTTTATAAGGCTTTTGTTGTTTCTTTTTCTATCACTTAAGCATTTTTCAAGATTTTAAGAAATTAGCGATTAAGCTATGTGCTTGCTCATGCTGCTAAATACGTTTCTGAGTAGTTAATATTTCCAAAATGATATCCATTATCAATTTTTGCTTTTTATAAAAATTTGTTTTTAGATCTTTTTTGTCAAATTTTGTTGGAATATATCAAAAGTATGCAGGCGTAATTTTTTTATGTACCTCCTAAAAAACAAAACAAAACAGAAAAAAAGGAAGGAATCTTATATTGGATTAGTTTATAGATAAGTATACGCAGTAGATGTATTTAAAATTTGTATTTTGCTAAATAAAAAAAGTAATGCTTTAAATTAAAAAAAAATAATCCTTGACGGCTCGGCCTACAGGCACAGGTAGATTTCGAGGACGCAGACCGTGAGGCGCCTGTTTGTTGGGAATTGCGGAAGAAATGACCTTTTTACTATGATGCGTTAGTTGGAACCACCCATTTCGAAACCTGACTTGCTTGCAGGCGGAGCCGGCAGGGATTTTTTTTTTTTTTTTTTTTTTTTTTGCTATAAGGGTTGGACATATAAAAAAACTTGTCAATATAAAAGTTTTAGATAATATTAAGAGGATTTATAATAAATTTAAACGGATTTGATATCTTGTGAATTGACGATGTTATGAATTATTTTCTTCTAACCCCCCCCCCCCCCCTTGTGGCCATTTTTAATGATATCAAAAATCTGTCATATCTAAATTTTTGGCCCTTATCCTAGAAGTAATAATAACTTTAAACGGATTCGATACGCATCATAATTAAGAAATTATGGGTTTTTTTCTGTTTTCACAAAAAGCCCTCACCCCCCTCCCCATTTCCCCATCTTAGTTCGATTTTGCCCATTAACGAACTTGACCAAGATTTTATGCCCCTTTATTTTATGCATCAGTTTGGAAGAGATTTGTGCAGAATTATTGCAGCTATCGTGTCCATAAAAAAGTGACATAGATAGATAGGTAGGTAGGTGTATAAAGTTTTGAACTGGGGGTGGTTTTGGGTTCTGGGAGTCATAATCGGCGTAGATCTGCAAAAAATTTTCAAAAATTCCAACTTAGGGGAGAATGTAATAGGTAGTACTTTTTACGAAATCTACTTAAAAATGATGTATGAAATATAAATATGCAAATTGTAGTGACGGCGGAGGGGGGTGGTGCGCTACAGATGTTAGTACTGCAGAATATTGGGACTTCAGTAATTTTTTTCTTAGAAACTAAGCCCTGTTGATAAATACATATTTTTTAAAAGTACAATATTTACTTAGTAATTTTAAGCAATAATATTAAAAACTGAAAGAACTACTGGAAGAGGTTGTGTGTGTTGGGGGAGGGGGGAATCTGAATACCAGGCATGAAGAATACTTTAAACTGCAGGAATATCAACCAAAATAAATTAAAAGATCACCTTTGCTCTCCTATTCAGCAGAGCAATTTATGTAAAAATACACCAAGTGAAAAAAAAAAATGCTAATCAGATGAAACTTACAGAAATATCAACTAAAAGAATTTAAAACCTTAAAAACACTTTAATATGACATTGGAATATTTCAAACGAGCTGGATTAGGATGTAAGCAAACAACGGCAGCCATCTTGTGCAGTAGCGGATCGAGGGGGGTCAAAGGGTCAGCTGACCCCCCCCCCCCCTGTGATGAGAAACACCCTTATTAGGGATGCAGCCAGAACGTTTTAGCAAACATATTTTTTTTAATTCTTATTAATTTTTGTTATTTCACACATTTTTTACAGTTCCAAAAAATTAGTATAGGAAATCAATGTTAACCATTTTTTTCTTGTTCCTGTAAGATATTTCTGGTCTGCTCAGGTCGTCACACAGGTTCGTTCTCTGGACCATTGTTACTTGGCGCTTTGTTCACTCCTAGATGGACATTCATCACCAACGTAAACTTAACATTTTGTAAAGAAATTTTACTACCCATAATAAAAACGATTATATTATGTGGTAAACAAAATATTCCATTACGAGGTCACCGAGATGATGGGAACCTGACGGAAGAGGATGGCTCAGGTTCAACAGCAAATGAAGGAAACGTTCGTTCATTATTGAGGTTTCGCATTGACGCAGGTGATACTGTTTTAGAAAATCACATAAACAATGCTCTTCATAACGCTACTTTTATCAGTAAAACAACTCAAAATGAATTAATTGACATTTGTGGGGAGCTCATGTTACAGAAAATACTGAACTCTGTGAAAGAAAGTCGGTTTTCTTTAGTATCTTAGCTGACGAAATCCCCGATGCTGGTACTATCGAGCAGATGAGTCTGAGCATTCGATATTGGGATATAACTACGAAGAACATCAGGGAAGAGTTTGTAAGCATTGTAGAAGCTAGAGGCTTAAGTGGTGAGTTCCTTGTAGACCTAATTGAAGAAAATCTAAAGAAATTGGGATTAAAAATTTAAAATACATGAAGACAAGGTTACGACAGTAGTTCAAATATGGCTGGAAAATTCAAAGGGGTGCAAGCACGCATAGAAGAAAAGCACTCACTTGCTATTTACTTGCATTGCGCGTCTCACAAACTAAATCTTGCCATATCTAAAGCCTGTTCATTACGCAGTATTAGAAATGTTGTTGGTGTCATGAAAGAAGTCATCAATGCAATTAGGTAATCCGCTGAAAGAATGAATTGGATGCGAGAAGAAATACAAGAGCATCATCCTCAAGAAACGCGATTGAAGCTCTCAAAACTATGTGAAACTCGGTGGATTGAACGCCACGAAGCAATTTTACAATTTTTACAAGTTTTCGATGCCATTATGTGCTTTCGAATTATTAGATACAGAAGAATCATTCTCCAAATCCGCATCTTTAATAGCATCAGTTCTGCGATTTGATTTCCTTATTGCAGTGAAAATCATTTCCTCCATCTTGAGTTTAACTATTTCATTATCTCGTAATTTGCAAAGCCCTTCGTTAGATTTGAAACATTGCTATGATATGGTAAAACATGTTGTCGATACTTTAAATGATTATCGAAATTCATCATCAAGTTACTCGAAAATATACGACGAAGCATCGAAAGTAGCAACTAAACATTCCATTGAAATTACTATACCGAGAATTGTAAAAATACTGCACCACATATCCAATACTGCAGCGTCAAGTCCTGAAGAATATTACAAATTTAATTTATTTTTGCCGTTTATGGATTTTATCATATCAGAGTTGGTAACAAGATTTTCCACTGCTGAACATTCAAATATCGTTGCGTTACATGGATTAATCCCGGCATTTACCAATGATGATACTGAAACTTTAATGAATGCAGCTGAACCTTAGAAGAAACATATTCCAGGGACATTTTCTGAATTACGAGGAGAAATAGAATGGAAAAACAAACCGGAGAGCAAACTTCCATGCAGTGCAAGTGAAAGCATATTACACGATTCAGAATTTTACCCGAATATCAAGACTCTTCTCCATATTTTATGTATCCTTCCTGTTACAACCTGTACCAAAGAACGGTCTTTCTCAACATTAAGACGGGTAAAAACCTACTTGAGGTCAAATATGAAAGAAGAAAGGCTAAACGGTTTAGCAATGCTTAACATTAATTGCGATAAGGAAATTGTTAGTGTTATTTTCTCGGTAGTCAGTAATTTTGCGCGTTCTAAAGCAATATAAATAATCAATTCTACTTTCGGAACAAAAGATAGGTAAGATATTTGCTTACCTCCATTTTTCAGCAATCGTCCTCACTCCTCAATTTGCAGCGTAGTATGGTCCGCCAGAATCACGAATTAATCCATTAAGAAAATGAAGTATCCATTGTATGGAATTTTCCATTGTAAGTTGTAAACACTTTAGTTTTAATCCTGTGTGATTCACTATATGAATTTCAAATATTAAAATATTGTTAATTAATAAAACATAATACATTATACTATTAAATTATTTAATTTACATAGTTTACATTTAATAGTTACATAAAATTTAGTTTTAAACATTATTTCAATTTAAGTTTAAGGGAGAACGACATTACATGTCCGTTTCCATCGCGAGTTAAAAGGAATCTATCAAAGTTCTATAAAGCGGAGATGCAACAGTCTTAGTCCTTATCAAGTGACATCATTTTTAAGTTCTTTCATTGGATGGTAATGACGTAAAGTCAATTTACGTCACTAATACGTATTTTAGTCTTTCACTTCCTTGTTCAGATCACGTGTTGTAAAAACCTCTTCATATTGCATCAGGCAATTTCATTTCCTGTTTGAAATTCTAGATAATTACTTTTTATCGGGATGAGTTTTAAACGATGTAAATAAACTGTCATAGAAATTAATTCCGGATATTAATCTTTTGATATATTACCAACAATCTCCTCCTTAATCTCTGGAATTTGATTTCTTAAGTTTAAGTTATTTCTGTGAACTTCGAAGATAGGTTTGGGAGTGGGCTTAGTTAGGATGTCCGCTATCATGTTCTTTGATTCACAGTAATTTAGATTAATTGTACCATTGTCCTTTAGGTGTTTAATGGAATGATACCTAATATCAATGTGTTTCGTGCGACGGGTGTATTTTTCTGATTCGATCATTTTTATGCAGGACTGGTTGTCCTCATGCATAGTTATGGGTAATGTCTGTTCTAAGTCAAATTCTTGTAAGAGTCTAATTAACCATAAAATTTCTTGTGTCGCATTTGCTGCTGAAATGTACTCAGCTTCAGCACTTGACATGGCTATGCATGATTGCTTTTTGGTAATCCACAAAATTGGGTTTTTCCCTAATAAAAATAGGTTTCCGCTGGTGGACTTTCTAGTTTGTATGTCTCCAGCCCAGTCTGAGTCACAGTATACTTCAAGTATTGGTTGCTGTTGTATTTATTTCTAATTTAAAGTTTTTAGTGTGATTTAAATAGGAAATCACTCTTTTAGTTGCTTTCCAATCCTTCTGTGAAGGGTTTTCGTTTTTTCTACTTAGGATGTTAATCGCAGCTGAAATATCTGGTCTTGTGACAGTTGAGATATACAAAAGAGCGCCAATTGCCTTTCTATAATCGATGTTGTTTGGCAATGGTATTTCTTCGTTATCAAAATTTAAATAGCCTGTTTCCATGGGCGTTTTGTAAGGTTTCGCATCTTCTAATTTAAATTTTCTAACTAATTCTTCAATTTTACTTTTTTGATTCAGTTTATATCCTTCGTTTGTTTTTTCAATTTTAATCCCTAGGTAGTAGTTTAATTGACCTAAATCCTTTAGTTCATATTCAATCTTAAGTTTTTGTATAATTTCTTTAATTTCATTTTCTTTTGCTGATATTAATAAATCGTCTACATAGACGATAATATATGCTTTACTGTTTTTAGTATTACGTATGAATAAACACGTGTCTGAAATTGATTGTTTGAAATTTAACTTTTCTAACGATTCTGAAATTTTTGTGTGCCAGGCTCTAGCTGCCTGTTTTAAGCCGTATATAGCCTCATTTAATTTGCACACTTTGTTTTCATGATTAGGTTTGACATAGCCTTCCGGCTGAGTGATGTATATATCCTCATCTAAATTTCCATACAAAAATGCTGTTTTAATGTCAACGTGGTTTATGTTTAGTTTATGATAGGCGGCGGCTGCAAAAAAAGTTCTAATTGTAGTATGTGAAACCACTGGAGCAAAAGTTTCATAATAATCAATGCCAAAATTTTGAGAATAGCCTTTTGCCACTAAACGCGCTTTATATTTTTGTATTTTTCCTTTATCATCTAATTTTGTTTTGAAGAGCCATTTCGAACCTATTATTTTTGTATTTGGCGGGGGGTCAACTAATGTCCAAGTTTTATTTTGGTTGTGAGATTCTATCTCCTCCTGTGTCGCTTTGATCCAGTTTTCTTTTTCTACTGGGTTTTCCATGTTTATTATTTCCTGCCAATTTTTCGGTTCGTTAATATTTACATCTTTAACCAAATAAATTAGTCTATCTGGGGGAACCCCTTTATTTACTCTATCTGATCTTCTCGGTTCGGTTTGATTTAGTTCAGATTCATTCTGAGTATCATTTTCATTTGAAATTTCGATTTTTATCAGATTTGGGTTTTCTGACTTTTCGCTTTCGGCATTAGTGTTTTCATCTAAATTTAGTTCTAGCCGTTTTTCTTTATTTGAATTTATCGGATAGTTTTCTAAGAACTTCACCGTTCTGGCTATAGTGATATCTTTGCCGCTCGTATAGATACGATATCCTTTGGAATAATTATCGTATCCCACGAAGATCCCTTCTACTGCTTTATTATCTAATTTCTGTCTTTTTTGCTTGTTAATATATGCATAAGCTTTGCAGCCAAAGACTCTTAAATATTTTAGATTTGGTCTTCTCTTTGACCATAACTCATATGGAGTTTTTTCGTTGGCTTTAGTCGGCAATCGATTTTGTAGGTGATTTGCGGTGCATATCGCCTCTCCCCAGAAATGTAATGGTAAATTAGAGTCACTTAGCATTGTTCTTGTCATTTCAATTAGATATCTATTCTTTCGTTCAGCAATACCATTCTGGCTCGGAGAATATGGTACTGTTAGCTGTCGCTTAATTCCATTTTCTTTTAGAAAATTATCAATATTAGAATTTTTAAATTCTTTACCATTATCTGTTCTGAGTTCTGTAGGCTTTTTGCCAAACTTATTGTTGACCAGAGCAACATATTCCTTTAATTTTTCAAATACCTCACTTTTATTTTGTAGTAGATAAATTATAGTAAATCTAGAGTAATCGTCTATGAAGGTTAAAAAGTAATTTTTCCCACCTATGGTTGGAGTTTGAATAGGACCACATACGTCTGAGTGCACTAATTGCAGAATTTTATTTGCTCTAAATTCCGTTTTCTTTGGGTAAGATGCGTCAGTTAATTTTGCTTTAATGCAAGGCTCACATTCGGTACTATGGGAACAATTATTTATGTTAATTCCGCATGCTAATTCCTTTGTCATTATTTCTTTAATCGACGCGACATTTTTATGCCCTAATCTTCTATGCCATAATTCTATGCAGTTTTTATTTTTGCAATTAGTTATCATGTTTACGAAATTTTCATCTGTGGTTATGTTTGTTTGCTGAATTTCGTATAAATTATTTTTTCTTGTCCCTTCTAAGCGAATTGATCCTTCATATTCTAGAAAACATTGATTATTTTCAAATGTTAATGTGCATCCATTTTTCGTAGCTTTAGCTACCGAAAATAAATTAGTTTCAATTTCCGGTACTAGTAGAACATCTTTTAATGTTATTTCATGTGTTCTACCGTCGGATGTTATTGTGGTAATATTTACATTACCTGAACCATAGGATTTTAATTTATTGCCGTTGGCAATTACGACGTTGGTATGTTCTTTATTTGTAAATTCAGAAAATAAGTTTTCATCATTTGATATATGGGAGGATGAGCCAGAATCTATGATCCATGCTTTATTTTGCGATTTGTTCCCTATAAATGCGCAATTTTTCTTTTCTTCGGTTCCGAAATAAGCTGTGCTTTTATTGTTTGGTTTATTTGAGTCCGCGCTTTTTAACCTGCTTTCATCTTTTTGAAAGACTAATGAAGAAGAAAAATGTTTTTTGTTGTTTTGTTTAAAGTTAGTTGATTTACTTCTGTTATTCCAGCAATTAACTGTGTTGTGGTTCTTCATTCTACAAATCGTGCAGTATTTTTCTTTTTTAAAACCTGTGGTTTTGAATTTTCTTTCGGCTCTAAAAGCTTTGTTCGAATTATCACTGTTATTAGAATGCTCGTTTCTTTTATTGTATTCATCTGTTAATTTGCTCTTTATAAATTCTGGAGTTAATTCGTCTTCCTGTCTGGCTTCTAATGCGGTTATGAGGGTGTCGTATGAAGAAGGTAAAGAGCAGAGCAATAATGCTGAAATATGATTTGCTTTAATTTCTTCGCCTATGGCTGATAACTTATCGATAATTTCTAATATTTTGGTAATATGATTAATCATATTTCCTCCTTCAGATAATTTCGTTCCATAAAGTCTCCTAAGGAGAAAGAGTTTACTGGAGAGATTCGATCTATCATGGATTCTTTTTAGCGTATTCCATGTGTCCCGTGCATTTTGTAAATGCTTAATATGGATAATTTGATTATCCTCAATACTTAAATTTATCAAGGCTCTTGCCTTTCTATCTTTCTTCGACCATTCTGGGGTTATTGGATTAGGTGGGTCGTCTGTGACAACTTCAAAGAGTTCTTCTCTTATCAAGAGCATCTCCACCTTGAATTTCCAGTTTGCGTAATTACTGGAATTTAATTTTTCAATTATACTTCCTTCTTTGAAGGTTGCCATTTTTCTAATTTAGAATATATATCTAAAATTAGTTTATTTTCTTTTAAGTATTCGAGGATTCTAGGACACTATTTTTTATTTTTATTTTTACCTTTTATAGACTTTAGAATATTTTCGCGTCTCATAATCTTTGTTAGTGTTATTTTCTCGGTAGTCAGTAATTTTGCGCGTTCTAAAGCAATATAAATAATCAATTCTACTTTCGGAACAAAAGATAGGTAAGATATTTGCTTACCTCCATTTTTCAGCAATCGTCCTCACTCCTCAATTTGCCGCGTAGTATGGTCCGCCAGAATCACGAATTAATCCATTAAGAAAATGAAGTATCCATTGTATGGAATTTTCCATTGTAAGTTGTAAACACTTTAGTTTTAATCCTGTGTGATTCACTATGTGAATTTCAAATATTAAAATATTGTTAATTAATAAAACATAATACATTATACTATTAAATTATTAAATTTACATAGTTTACATTTAATAGTTACATAAAATTTAGTTTTAAACATTATTTCAATTTAAGTTTAAGGGAGAACGACATTACATGTCCGTTTCCATCGCGAGTTAAAAGGAATCTATCAAAGTTCTATAAAGCAGAGATGCAACAGTCTTAGTCCTTATCAAGTGACATCATTTTTAAGTTCTTTCATTGGATGGTAATGACGTAAAGTCAATTTACGTCACTAATACGTATTTTAGTCTTTCACTTCCTTGTTCAGATCACGTGTTGTAAAAACCTCTTCATATTGCATCAGGCAATTTCATTTCCTGTTTGAAATTCTAGATAATTACTTTTTATCGGGATGAGTTTTAAACGATGTAAATAAACTGTCATAGAAATTAATTCCGGATATTAATCTTTTGATATATTACCAACAGAAATTCACCCTGAAGAAGTATTAAATAAATTCGCAATGAAGCATCACAGGAAATTGCAACTGCAGTATTTTTAAGGTAATACAGCAATGTTTTGCCTTTATTTTTTTCATTGCAATAAAAAGTGTTTACCACAACTTAAATATGAAAACGTTTAATTTTATTTAATTGAAGAATTTTAACATTTCTGCATTAACTACATATTATAGACTTAATAAATTGTATATTTACATATTTCATACAAAATGATAACAAATCGTTTACTAAAAGCTAATTTAATAATATTTTTATAATTTGTAATTAATATATTAATTTAATATTGATATAATTTTTAATGGTTAATTTAATATTATTTCATGAAAATTTATTAATTACTGTGTAATATATTATATTTTGAAGAAGGTTTAAATGATACTTCGTTTTTCTTCCACTTTACTGATAATTTTATAAGTAGAAGGTATAACGCTGGCCACTGAACTTGACCCCCCTGTGAAAATTTTCTGGATCTGCCCCTGATCTTGTGACATCCAGCTCAGTTACTTCAATCGACCGGGCAGACATCGGGGGAAATGTCAGTTCCTGTCTATTTATAGTTCCATGGAATTTGCTTGACGATGTGTGCAGTGTAGAGATCGACCGAAATTTAGGTTTCGGTTTCGGCACAAAATCGGAGTTTCGCCGAATATTCGTTTTCGGCGAAACTGCTGCCAAAATTTCGGCCTGACCAAAACTCGACCGAAACTATTTGTATTTCAAAATCTCGTTCCTTCTTTCGAAAATTTTCAACTTTGCTCATTGATATGAGTTGTATCGGCTCAAATGAGACGCTGTTTATTGCTTTGAACTCCACTGTTTATCATTATCGCCCATGATTGATCCATGATGCGAGCGTAAATTATAAAGCAAGCAATGCATATATGACTAAACTTAAAAGACGCTTATCACGTGATCTTTAGAAGCTGCAAACTTAACAGTAATAGAAAATTTTTACTTTGAAACTTCAGATTGTTTTGAATACTTTCCTGAATATTAAAGGTGTTGTTTAAAAACATGAAGATTTATTAAATTTATTACAAAAGATATATCGAGGTATGTATACTCAAAATATTTTTTTATTAGATGAAATTTGTATAATTGGAAACTATTTCTGTCTTATTGATTAATTAATTACGTTTCATTTTATATGAAAATAAATAGTTTTGGATAGAGGCACAGAGAGTCAACTTGACACCGGAGATAAAATTTTCAAACAGGGGTGCCATTTCAATACTTTCTTAGGGAGGCAGGGAGTGGAAAAGCATTTTTTTTTTGGGGGGGGGGGGAGGCGATGATTGAGCAAAGATTTATTTTGATGTTATTGTGCACATTCTAAAAGAAAATTGACAACTGTTACATTCTTATCCTTATATATATATATTTAAAATTAGCTAAAGTACAAAATAATGTGAAACATATCTCACTTTGCGAATATTGAAATGGAAAATAAAGTTTATAATTAATAATTTCTAGGCTTAAAATTTTGTCTTAGTGCTAATTTTCCCTTTTTAGTCAAATTGTACAAATTATTTTCGCTTTTGTGCCCTTTACTTAAACTTTTACTTAACCAATACTTAATTCTTTACTTATACAATTTAAATGCAAAATATTAACAAACTGAAAATATGAATATATTTAAAAATTAAATATTCATTATTGAATTTGTTTTACATTATTTAACTACATTGTCAATTAATTATTGACAATGTATATTGTCAATAATTGTTGTTGGTCCATGCATACCTATAATTATTGGTTGTTATAAAATAATAAAATATAAAAGTTGTATTATTCATATTTCATTTTTGTTGGAAACGTATACGCACACATATATGTACATTTGTTTGTTAGAAATGGGGTTCAATACACCTATAAATAATAAATTAATTAGTAACGTAATTAGTTATTATTAAGTAATTATTAATTATTTGTTATTAATTAATAATTATATGCAGTTATGTATGTATTAATCAGTTTTTAAATTTTTGACACTTTCGGTTTCGGTTTCGGTCGAAAGTGGGAAGATTACCGAAATTCGGTTTAGGTTTCGGTTTCGGTCTAAAAACCTGTTTCGGTCGATCTCTATGTGTGTAAGTAATAAGTCGCCTGCCGATATGCTCATGTTCTGATTGGGTAGAATTCGGAGGTTGCCGATTTCTCGGTTGGCGCGCGTCGTTCCTTGGCGTGCGTCAAAAAAATCGCCAAATCGGGACCCTCGCTTATTCGAGAATTCTGCCAACATTTCCTTAGACCTTCAACTATCACATTTTTTTTAAATATTAATCTTCCTTTTCAGCATCAACTTACGTTTACTCACTACAGCTAGTATGAAATAAAACAAATTTATCAAATTCTCGGAGTCACTTTGTTTTGAAAAGGCTGCAGTTTCTTTTTCAGATGAGCTGAATTATCATCTATACACGCATATATTAGGGGTACAAATGAGTTTTAAAGCATTTTAGCACTCATTTTCATGTATGTTTACTTTGAAAAACACTAAAACACATACACGTTTTTTAGTGTAGGAAAGCTCCGAAATTTCATAAAATTCAAAGTATCATAAATCAGTAAGTTTGTTCGTAAATGAATGTAATGTTTATTGTTGTACTTTACAGAGCACGAAAAAATTTTTTTAAATATAACTTACACCCATGAAAGTTAAACTCTGCAAAAGTGTAAATTTCCTATTTTAATATGTATGCAGCAATTTGAAAAAAAAATAAATCTAAAAGCTACAGTTGATTTGCATACGTTTTGAAATTAGAAGTATGTTTCCACCACCAGAGGTTTGAGAGACAATCACCATAACCCCTGCTTTGAATCACCTGGTATTAGAGTCCAGCATCGGATCGAGTACTCCGATTTTATCCGCACCCGACCCGATCCGCGGGTCGGGTGGCACTAAAATTTTTCGCTGCAGGTCGAATTCCGCTGAGGGTTGACTAACTGTTCCGGATTCGGATTGGTTTCAGGTTGAGTTTTGATTCTTGCGAATCCGAAAACTTTTTTGCCTAGTTCGAGTCGGGATGCGTGTCGACGCATTTTTTCTTTTATGTTAATATTTTTCGGATTTATTCATTTATAACAGAAAAAAAATTAATATTAGAGGGGAAATTGTAAACTATCTTTCTATAATTGTGTAAGGAAGAAAGACAAATATTTCCCACTGTTTTTTTCTTTCTCAAAAAACGCATAGCAAAAATAATAAAAAGATCACATGATTCATCAATTCCAGCTCTTACTCACTGTACTGTCTTCGTTATGTGGTTAATTAAAGACACCATTATAACTTTAGCCTTTTCTTTTAAGACGAACACCCAGACACATTCACAAATACATATCACGAGGACAAAACACATATATTAACGATGTAAGATATCGGCGCAGAAAACGTACAAAGGTATTTAAATTACAGTGGACACCGGGTAGTTTCGAGGCTAACGAAAAAGAAAGGCTACCGCGGTGCTTTACACAGATATTTTTTTACAGACCGCGGGAGTCACGTGATGCTCGAATGCACCAATGCAGATGTACGAATAGAGCATCACGTCACTCTAGCGGTCTGTAAAAAAAGATAAGTGGAATGCATCACTGTAGCCTGTCTTTTTCGTTAGCCAGCGACCTACGTTATACACGGCCGGTGCATGACGTTTAAAACGTCACATGGAGTGGATCATTTTTACATGGTAAGTGGTGCAAAGCGGCACGCCCACTGTTTTGCACCAATCACTGTGTAAAATGATCCACTCCATGTCACGTTTTCAACGTCATGCACCCGCCGTGTATAACGTAGGTCGTGGTTAGCCTCGGGGTAGAACTCCTATAATAGAGGCTGACGCATCCTCGCAGATTTGGTACCCGAATTGCAGCCCAGTCGAAAAACCAAGCTAATCAGAACCGGTTCAGCCAATCAGAACCGAATCTTAGGCAACCCCAACTCCGGCTGCGGTAGATTGATGCTGAGCTGTGTACCAATAATGCGAAACAAAATTGATATGCGTCAGCTCCTATTATAGGAGTCTTACCTCGGGGTAGTTTAAAATGACGTCACAAATCGACCGTTGGAGGTCAAATAGCCGTTCGAGATCAGATATGATTGGTACCTGAGATAATTCTAGGCGTGGCTAGAGGTCAACTGGGCATTTGCGATTGGTGGATGAAATGTTTATCAGCTGATTATAACTTCCCTATACATCACCATCACTTCCTCCGTGCCTCACTCTGTTCGCTTTTTCTATTCGACCACCACGCGTCGAGTCTTATTAGCTCGAACTCGTAGAATTGGCGCACGTAGATCACTAGGTAGATGACACAGTTGTTACACACTTATTATTTCTCCCTTCTTCCAGTTTTGACTTAAAAAAAAAAAAAAAAAAAAAAAAAAAAAAAAGAGGGGGGGGGGGAATTAAGCAGTTTTAAAACTGCAAAGAAAATCCAAAGTTCTAGAGAAAATATTCTATTTTCGTAAAATTAACAGGATGTTAATGGTCTGTAACGGTCTGAAAATGGATATCCTGGGACCTGTGGGATGTCCTTCATTTTCAATGTTAATTCAGATATTTTTCTCCGGGAAGGATTTTGCAGCTACGGGACTGGAAGGACATTGGAGTTCCGTTCGGATGGGTGTCTCTTTGTACTTTAAGATAATTAATAGAAAAAATGAAAACTTTTGGAAGGGACACTTTAATGCCTCGGTGACAGCACTGAATTTATCCCTATTTCATTTGGATTTCTCTTTAAGGCTGCTTAAGGAGTTCCAAAATTGTTCGTAAAGTTTGTTCGTAAATGAATGTAATGTTTATTGTTGTACTTGACAGAGCACGAAGAAATTTTTTTAAATATAACTTACACCCATGAAAGTTGAACTCTGCAAAAATGTAAATTTCATATTTTAATATGTATGCAGCAATTTGAAAAAAAATAAATCTAAAAGCTACAGTTGATTTGCATACGTTTTGAAATTAGAAGTATGTTTCCACCACCAGAGGTTTGAGAGACAATCACCATAACCCCTGCTTTGAATCACCTGGTATTAGAGTCCAGCATCGGATCGAGTACTCCGATTTTATCCGCACCCGACCCGATCCGCGGGTCGGGTGGCACTAAAATTTTTCGCTGCTGGTCGAATTCCGCTGAGGGTTGACTAACTGTTGCGGATTCGGATTGGTTTTAGGTTGAGTTTTGATTCTTGCGAATCCAAAAACTTTTTTGCCTAGTTCGAGTCGTGATGCGTGTCGACGCATTTTTTCTTTTATGTTAATATTTTTCGGATTTATTCATTTATAACAAAAAAAAAAATTAATATTAGAGAGGAAATTGTAAACTATCTTTCTATAATTGTGTAAGGAAGAAAGACAAATATTTCCCACTGTTTTTTTCTTTCTCAAAAAACGCATAGCAAAAATAATAAAAAGATCACATGATTCATCAATTCCAGCTCTTACTCACTGTACTGTCTTCGTTATGTGGTTAATTAAAGACACCATTATAACTTTAGCCTTTTCTTTTAAGACGAACATCCAGAGACATTCACAAATACATATCACGAGGACAAAACACATATATTAACGATGTAAGATATCCGCGCAGAAAACGTACAAAGGTATTTAAATTACAGTGGACACCGGGTAGTTTCGAGGCTAACGAAAAAGAAAGGCTACCGCGGTGCTTTACACAGATATTTTTTTACAGACCGCGGGAGTCACGTGATGCTCGAATGCACCAATGCAGATGTACGAATAGAGCATCACGTCACTCTAGCGGTCTGTAAAAAAGGATAAGTGGAATGCATCGCGGTAGCCTGTCTTTTTCGTTAGCCAGCGACCTACGTTATACACGGCCGGTGCATGACGTTTAAAACATCACATGGAGTGGATCATTTTTACACGGTAAGTGGTGCAAAGTGGCACGCCCACTGTTTTGCACCAATCACTGTGTAAAATGATCCACTCCATGTCACGTTTTCAACGTCATGCACCTGCCGTGTATAACGTAGGTCGCGGTTAGCCTCGGGGTAGAACTCCTATAATAGAGGCTGACGCATCCTCGCAGATTTGGTACCCGAATTGCAGCCCAGTCGAAAAACCAAGCTAATCAGAACCGGTTCAGCCAATCAGAACCGAATCTTAGGCAACCCCAACTCCGGCAGATTGATGCTGAGCTGTGTACCAATAATGCGAAACAAAATTGATATGCGTCAGCTCCTATTATAGGAGTCTTACCTCGGGGTAGTTTAAAATGACGTCACAAATCGACCGTTGGAGGTCAAATAGCCGTTCGAGATCAGATATGATTGGTACCTGAGATAATTCTAGGCGTGGCTGGAGGTCAACTGGGCATTTGTGATTGGTGGATGAAATGGTTATCAGCTGATTGTAACTTCCCTATACATCACCATCACTTCCACCGTGCCTCACTCTGTTCACTTTTTCTATTCGACCACCACGCGTCGAGTCTTATTAGCTCGAACTCGTAGAATTGGCGCAGGTAGGTCACTAGGTAGATGACACAGTTGTTACACACTTATTATTTCTCCCTTCTTCCAGTTTTGACTTTTTTCAAAAAAAAAAAAAAAAAAAAAAAAAGAGGGGGGGGGGGGGAATTAAGCAGTTTTAAAACTGCAAAGAAAATCCAAAGTTCTAAAGAAAATATTCTATTTTCGTAAAATTAACAGGATGTTAATGGTCGGTAACGGTCTGAAAATGGATATCCTGGGACCTGTGGGATGTCCTTCATTTTCAATGTTAATTCAGATATTTTTCTCCGGGAAGGATTTTGCAGCTCCGGGACTGGAAGGACATTGGAGTTCCGTTCGGATGGGTGTCTCTTTGTACTTTAAGATAATTAATAGAAAAAATGAAAACTTTTGGAAGGGACACTTTAATGCGTCGGTGACAGCACTGAATTTATCACTATTTCATTTGGATTTCTCTTTAAGGCTGCTTAAGGAGTTCAAAAATTATTTTCGTGTGTAGGACTCGTATTATAGAAGGGTGTTATTACGAGAAAGTTAAAAAAAATTTAATAGACCTTACCCACGAGTGGCAACAGCCAAGCCTCTGAGGGTATATGCCCTTCGAAAAAGACTGTTTATCGGACGAAGGGGAAGCTGTGTTAAAATGTTCTTCACGTCTATTGATGTTTTTCTTCTCTTTACCCGCAGATGACGTGACATGGGTAAAACTAGGCTGCAACGCCAGAGTGGCGCCCGTCAGGCACGTCAACCGTCGCACTCATGTCCTAAGTGACATATAAGGCGCACGACCGGGAGAGGCCTCCCGTATGCGCTGCAACCGGTCTTGGCACCGCCACCTGCGCATCACCCCGAATTGAACACAAAAAGGACGACAGAGATCGTTACGATACGCGGAGGTTCCCATAATTTGAGAAGACCTCCACGAAGACACTTGATGAATCGCCAGAAGACACCCGACGGCTTCGTCGCCGGAACCCCATAAGAGGAACCGGGTCCTAGGCCATAAGCCGAGTTCCCCCGACGACTCTTGCTTTTCCGCGGCGTCCGATCGTCAAGTTCTAGGGAGGGAGAAAACGACTAGTTCATTTGCCATGGTTATCGCTTATGCGATAAGAAGGGACTTCTCGCCAACCCGGGACCACGAAGAAACTCGGTCCCTGACGCATTGACACGTCTTGCCTCGGGGTGTCTCTTCCAAATGGTTTTGCTTTCAGTGAGCTCCCGCAGACGTGACATGGGTAAAGTTGATGTAATTTGCTGTCCCTTTTCCCTTCATTGCCCCGTCTTATATGCTGTGATGTCCATATCTCAAGAGCCAAGATTTCATATGAAATCATTAATGATCCTTGTCTCCTGATGCGCCTCCCTTCAGCTCCTTCAGCTAACACCTCTGACCATGGCTCTGCTGACACAGCACGGTCTCTCCATCCAACAATCACCTCGTCTCAATTTTCACTGATCAAAACTTGATTTTATTGAAATTATTAGATCCAGTTTCAAGGTGAGAACGCAAAAATCAGATTCTAGAGTATATTCTTTACTCCGTGGTGCATATTTTGACGCGGATCGTTAAACAGCTGGAATCACTAGGGTGATTGACATGCGCATTAAAAAACCTTGGATTGTAAACAAGATGGCGGGTTTGTTGTGCTTTTTGTCACCATCACGTTAGCAGAATGATTAGTTTTAATTAATTTTAATTAAATATGTCGAATTCCGCTACATCAGTCACAGAGAAACGTATAGCGGATTACTTTGTAATATGTGGCTTAGATTTAAGCTCGGGGTTAGAGCCCGATCAGCTTGCAGGTAACCTATTTTTACTTTGATTCTGTATTAGATAAATAATATCTTAATATTTGTATTTCATCCTTATTGTATTACTTCATTTATATAAATACCTCATATGATTCGTCTAATATTTTATATTCATAGCCTTTTTATCATTAAATAGCAATCTTTTAATTACACTTTGCATTTATTAAATAAATTATACTGAATTAAAAATCTCATGTTTATTTGTTGACAGTATATATATATTTAATCATAAGTACATACAAATATGTGTAATTGTGTACGAAACAGTCTTATAATTTATTCTATTTGTAGACATTCTTTTAATAGCTCACTTTTCAGATATAATTTTGTTAATTATCTGTGATTTTTTGTATTTTAGGGGAAAGTCTTCATTGCACTCCTCTTGACAGGCCTTATCGGTCAAAAGTTATAGCTCATTATCCAGAAAATGTGCCATGGAATCCTTTTGACAAAAGTGCTGTTGGCATGGTAAGCAAAATTGTTACTGTTTCATTTATCATTTGTTACATTTGCTGAATTTTCTAACTTCTCATTATACTAAATGATTGAGAAATTGATATTTATTTGTGAATCAGTCTTATATATCTATTTGCATATATAAAAGAAAAAAACCAAAAGCATTTAATATGTGTTTACTATTATAGTCTTTTCAAAATTGAGAGAGAAAATAAATAAATAAAAGCATGTGAAAATTGGCAGATTTTGTAATGCTTTGGCTGCAATCAATGCCAGCCAAGCATTGATCTGCCAAAGCAACTATCATTGCTTTGCATAAAAAAGAATACAATTTGTCAAAATAAATGATTAATTTGTGCAATTAATGTATCAATTAAAAGTAATTATTAATTTGCTTAGTTAAATTTTAAACATTAAATATTTGTCAATAAATTTAGTACTTTTAGGTTATATCGGCCCCCAAAATTATGATTGTACCAAGATTGCAGTTACAATTTTGCCAAGATCATTGCAAATCTTATATATGCAGCATATTATATGAATGTATATATATATATACACTCATATATATGTCATTATTTACGTCTTCTATGTGATAAATACATCATATATGACTTTAACTAAGCTATTATGCGTCACAAAATGTTATATACATCATATGTTGTTATAATGTCATATATGCTTTTTAATTTGGTGACAAATCTGGGTAGCTTGGGGATTCATCTTCAGGGACTGCTATAACCCAAGTACCATAAATGTTTCTATACTTATTCTTAAAAAATAAGTATTTATTAATTAATTTTTATAAAATCACGAAATAAGTGAAAAAAAGTGCAAAACTGAAACAGCATGGCATTAATTGGCAATCCTTAATACTTTATTTAATCTCTCTCTTAATTTTGAATGAACTATAATAGGTACTTCCTTTTTATAGTGGCCTTGGTGAAATGTAAAAAATAGCCTTGGCAAGAGAAGGCAAAATTTACAACTACTTTCAGGCATTATTTTCACTGTTTCATATACATAAGTAATTTGTTCAGTAAACAATTTAATCAATATAAACAAACAGTGCAAATAGAAGCATTTATTTAATATGTGTAAACAAGCATAATACTTCACCAGTTTTGTTTTTATGGTAGGTAATATTATTTGGTAACAAATCTCACTTTTCGCAGAGCCCTTGGGGCTCCGCCTGTGCGTTTCAGGGGCTCCGCGGCGTTCCAAGAAAATAAACAAAACGTGAAAGAAATTAGCATATTGCAAGGGAAAACTTTGAAAGTATATAGGAATTCGTGTGCGTGTGTTTGTCAAAAATATATACATCTGTTATTGGGTTTAAAAATACTACGATATATTTCTTAAAATACATAAAAATTTGCATTATACATATACTAATTTCAGAGTTTCCCCCAGGTTTAAAAACGGGCAGGGTGCTGCCGGTGAGTAAAGGGCACTTTTCTGATTCTTGAGGGCACTTTTTGGATTCTTGAGGGCACTTTTTGGATTCTTAAGGGCACTTTTTTTTGTTAAAGGTATTCTTTTGGTTTTTAAGGCCTTTGTTGATATTTAAAAATCAAAGCACTCTTTTCAAGACAACATCGAGTCAATTTTTACTACGAAAGCAATTTTTTTAATGCAAAAAGGAGAAAGAACATTTTTTTTTACTGAGGGGCAAGAAGGGTGCTAATTATTTTACTGGGGGGCAAGAAGGGTGCTATTTTGAAAACCAAAGGGCAGGCAGGGTGCAGCACCCTTCTGAAACTGTCTGGGGGAAACTTTGCTAATGTTCTATATAAAATTTTTGGTTTGAACTGCTTTATTTTATGTTTCTGCATTTAGTGTGCAATTACTATCGATTCAAAATAAGCTACAAGAAATAGTATTCTGAATCGAATGCATAACGCGAATTGAAAGGGCAAAGGCGCTGTTCATGTTACAGTATCGGACCTCTTATCCGGCATTCCGTAAACCGGAATATTCCGAAAACCGGCATTTTTTATGATCTCATCATGAATAATAACAAAAACTACAGTTAAAAAAAAAAAAAAAAAATCCATAAATACGGAAATGTAATCTGAAAAAAAGTTATTTTATCTTTTTCTTTTTCCTCCCTACTGCGAGCTGCCTGTTCGAAGTTTGAAAGAATGAACCAGATAAAAACTGCTTCAAGGTCGAAGGGCAGAATGTTTAATAGGTCATTCATTCGTTCCAGCAGGCTGAAAGAGAAATCTTTCCTTTAGAAAGTGCAACTTTTTCAGGGATCTTCTCTCTTAATTATCAGATTGTGTTAAAATTTTCAGCAAATTGAAATAATAATAAATAAGGCAACTTACCAAATTTCTATTAAAATACCTTAAATTTTCAGAGAATTAGAGACCTCCCAAAACAGTCCACTTCAATCATAAAAAAAAAGAAGAGCTGACTGTTTGTAGTTTTTTTTTCTGGTGATCTGAGAGGTGAAGTCGGATGTTATCTTGCATCTGATAATGAATGTTCTTAGCTATGCAGAAAAGATTCATTATTATTGTGGATTGCTGCATTTTTTTTTTTTTTTTTTTTTTTTTTTTTTTTTGTATTTCGGATGTAATTGAGGCAATACATGTCAATCATACAGAATTTAATTTTTCAAGTGTTCACGTGCTTTTTCCGAAAAGGAAAAAAAAAAAAAAAGAAGGGACGCAAAGTTGATGTTTTAGGAAAAGAGTCTTTGAAAAACATCTAACAAAAACACTAGTTTTTAGTTGACTTCATTAGTTTTGCCTGTTACTTTTTGCATGTTGAGGCTTAATTTATTATCACATGAAGTAAGAACAGCATTTGTTATTTATCTTAGTCCTAAATTAAAATCATTATGAGATGTTTAAATATAAATAATGTAACGTTATAAAAGATTAATAAATAAATTTAAAAATTACATTCTGACACAAAATATTGTTTACTTTTATTTATAATTCATCAAAATTAACTTTATAAAGCGCAAATTTAAGAATAATAAAAGAATCATTTGATCAATTTCCCGATGAAAGGAAAATAGGTCAAAAAATCATTTTCCTGTTTCATTGTTACATCGATGTACCCTCCCCCCCCCCCAACTTTCATGCTGTCATGAATAAAAAATAAGCTTTTGAAAATTTAAAGTTATTATTATATTATAGTTTTAGAAATTTCTTTCACGAATGGTAAGTATTTTTAAACTTATTTTCTCTAATGCACTTATCTAAAAAACTAGATCATGGGAGAAAAAAAAAAAAGAGAAAAGCAAGGGGGGGGGGGGGGGGGGGTTTGCTGATGCAATATTTATGTTTTTGGCATGGATCCGAAATCCGGAAAATTCCGGAATCGGATCGATCCCGATGGTGCCGGATAATAGGTCCTGTACTGTATTTGTACTAATTTTTAGTTATTTAAATTTTTTATACTGTTTTTTATAGGAAAACAATGTTTGTTGCTTAAAACATCTTTTTTATAATATCTTGTATCATTTAAAGCCCCTCATTAGATTCATTTTACGTTTGTGTATATTATGTATATATATTTCTCTTTTTTATAACTTTAATTTCTTTAATCAGTTTATATTATTTGTATATTTAAATTTTCTATATTGTTTTCCATAGTAAAACAATGTTTGTTGATTAAAACGCCTCTTTTTTGTAACATCTTGTATCATTTAATAAAAGCCTCATTATATTCATTTAATATTTGTATACGTTGTGTGTATATAGTTTTCTTTTTCTTTTTGTAACTTTAATTCCTTTAATCTGTTTATTTTATTTTTATTAATTCTTAGTAATTTAAATTTTCTATACTGTTTTACATAATTGTATTTAATTTTTAAAGCAATGTATGTCGCTGAAAACGCATTTAAAAAAAAATTATCTTGTATCACTTAGCAATCCCTCTTTAAAATTTTGTTTTATTTGGTCTCGGCATTAGCTAAGATTCTTATGTTATGATGCCACATTTTCCTATCAGAAATAGGGCTGTAGCAATTTAAAAAATATATATTGGTTCTTTACATTTATCATCAGACTAACAATCTAAACTTTTGCTCAGCTCCACCCGTTGCTTAGACTTTTCGTCAATGAGTACCCGCGCTGATATAAATTAAACCCACCCATATATCCCATTTTGTTAGTAAAGTTTATCTGCTAGTTGTAGTTGTTTTAACATGTGTAGCTTTAAGAGTATTTCTATTTTGAGGCAAAAGTAATGGTGAAAGAAAGTTTATTTCAAAACTATAATTAATAGCTGAACCTAACAATAGAGGTTATAGATTTTGCCCGCCCACTTAAACAATAAAACGATGATCTGCTTCTAAATGTATTTTTAAAAATGGTTCAGAAGAAGGAGCTCAGAGGCGATTCGTTTTTGTTGCATATTTAGAAGTACTAGAAAAGTAAAGAAGAGCGAAAAAATAATCTGCAATCGCATGATCCTATTACGGACGGGCAGAACTAGCGACAACGCATTATATAATTACTCATGGGCAACTGGGCCTGTGCATTTTCATTCTTTTCGCGAGTATCTTATTGGGATTATACAGAAGTCTCTCTTTGTAAACGAAAACAGTACAACATACATTTTTTTCTGTGTGTGTGTGGTTTTCGCCATAATAATAATAGTTTCACGGAAGTCCCAATACAATGCATAACCCAGACACTGTAACCATTGTGATCTTTAATTCCGAGTTCTTACTGAAAATCCCAAAAGAATTTTTTTTATTTTAAAAATTGATGATATTAACCCCTTAAGAGTGTTGCTCGAACGTCGCTCGGGTAAGAGTATGTTTTATTCGCCACTAAAAGCTTTTAGAAACCACAAATTTTTAACTATAATTTTTGCTGTATTTGGCGGACATATCTCGATTATACAAGACAGATATTTTAATACAAAAAAAGTGGTTTCTTGTCCTTATTTTTATATACTGTGTCCAATAATATTAAAATTAAATAAAACTGTTAAAGGGTTCAATAATAGAAAATTTGATTTTCAAAATTTCTAGAATGAATTCAGAATTCCTGTATCAAGAAAAGGGCCAAACTGAGAACCTGGGCCCCATGTTGGAAACTACTAGTTCGGACTCTTATCCAGCAGACCTATCTCTGCTCCATAGGCATAAAAAAAACCATTAGTTTGTAAACCATAGAGTATCGTGGGATTAAGGGGCTCCGCCTTAGAAATTCTCCAAAAAAAGGGCTCCGCGAACCATAAAGTTTGATAACCACTGCTCTAGGAGGCTGTCCAGAGTTAGGCAATGCAATTACAATTTAATTGTATGTAATTGATTATAGTTACACACATTCAAGCAGATAATTTTGTCAAATAATAGGATGGGGGGGGGGGGGGGCAGTTCCGGCTACAGTGCTGCAAGAATTTTTTACAGCATGCAATTGTAACTAATTAATTACATACAATTAAAATGATAATTACATTGCAGATAATTGTAATTACAAACTTGCCCAACTCTGGCTGTCACATATCTTTTTTTTTCTGTTTCCTGAAAACAACTTTAGCCTTGCTATTTGTTAATAATTATCTATATAATAAGAATAATAATCATTATTATCATGTGAAAAAAAGAAACTTGTACAGTAAAAACAACTATTATTAAAATAAAATTAAGTGTTAAATAATTTTGTTAATTTTAAATCATTGATTAATATTGATGTTAAATACATAAATACCTGATGTTAAAATCCTGGATATTTAATGTAATAAGTTAGAAAAAAAATTCTGAATAATAATAAACTAAACAAAAAAATTAATGGCTTTTAGAAAACTAAATAATAAAATCAATTTATTTATGTCCACATAATGCTGTTGTTGTTCGTATTAGTAAAATATATCAAATCTGACATATTAACCCATTAACGACGGAATTATTTTTTCTTTTTAAAATGCAAAAATTACAATTCATACCAATTTTTTAAAAAAGAAAATTATCTCCTTTTATTAGGGAGTTTTCTGTCGTCCAACAGGGAGAATATTTCTCTTAAAAGTACCGGTATTCAAACAAAAAAATGGTTAGCAGCTATTCCATGACTGTATGGTAACGCTAGGCTTTAATGGGTTAAACTAGAACTAGTGTATTTATTGTTGCTTCTGTTAATTATGTAGCCAGAATAATAAATGTATTCAGAGTTTCCCCTAGGTTTAAAAAGGGGCAGGATGCTGCTGATGGGAAAGGGCACTTTTCAGATTCTTAAGGGCATTTTTTTTTTAATATTTAAAAGTCAAGGCACTTTTTTAAATATAACATTGAGTCAATTTTTACTATTAAAGCAAATTTTTTAATGCAAAAAGAAGAAAGGGCACTTCTTTACTGAGGGGCAAGAAGGGTGCTATTTTGTAAACCAAAAGGCAGGCAGGGTGGAGCGCCCTTCTGAAATTGTCTGGGGGAAATACTGTGTCTATCATATATAACTAGGCTGAAGATTTTAAGTGTTGTTCGTAACAAATATCTCTGTATATAACAACTTTTAACTTCTTATGACATTTATTAATTATGATTAAACTTTGCATTCATTTGATGATTCATAATTCAACTGATGAATTATTTTCTACATTCAAGAAAATATTTCATCCATTTTCGTGTTAGTCTGCAATCTATCTTTGTGATACAAAATTATATTAGTGTAAAAGCTAATTTATTTCAAAAATACTTTCTTGTAATAATGTCAATTACTTACTCTTAGTCTTGAGTTTATTCTGACTTGAGTAGAATTGTAACCAAAAACCCCACTACAATTTGATCTATTGTACACAATTTAATCTATTCTACATTATTTGGGTCTAAGGCAGATTATGAATTTTGGAGCTCCCTACTGTTATTTCATCGGTATGCTATGCATGTAAAACTTAGCCCCACAACTTATCAATATTAGTATGTGGAGCAGGGCACAAAATTAAAATTCTAAAGGTAATTACCAATGTCAAAATTCTGGTCGGCACAATTTTATACCAGTTAAAAACCATTTATCCATCTGAACATGTAATGCAGACCTTTTCTTTATTTGGATTTTATTAATCACAGTTTACTTGTCTGTAATACGTATTATAGGTTTATACAAAGTATAAAAATCACTATCTATTATTAAAAATTATACAAATTGTATCTATGATTTAAAGAAAACTTTTATTCAGATCATGGATACAATCATGACCAACATGCAGTTTTGCATTAAAAAAAAATTAATGTACAGCCAAACTCTGTTATAAAATTAAATCTGTTATATTACTAAACATTTTTATGTCTGATATATAAAATTAAATTGTTAAAAATTATCACATTTAATCAGACATTATAAGACTAAAAACACAATTATATAAAACATTAAAATTATAAAGCAAATGTTTCAGGCTACAATCGAGCTTCTCATCAGTGCAATGTCATACGATAACAAGACTATTACAAAACATGTTTACAGTCAAAAGTTTTATCAGTTAAATTCATAAAACAATACAGAGTTTATGTTAAAGTAAGACTGTAAACTGTGTATTGTTTCATGAATTTAACTGGTTAAACTTTTGACTGTTGTAAACATTGGTAATAGTCTGGTTATCGTATGACATTGCATTGATGAGGGGTTCGATCACAACCTGAAATGTTTGCTTTACTATTTTAATGTTTTATATAATTGTGTGTTTTTAGTCTTATAATGTCTGATTAAATGTGATATTCTGTTATAGAAATTTAATGGGATATATTGTTAGATTTAAACTAGCATTTCATTCTAAAATGTGAAACATTTTTGTTCTAAAATATTTAAAGACAGAATCTCACTTGTTTAGATAATCAGAGAGTAAATTATGAGATTAAAGGGTGAGAAAAGTTTTTTTGCAGAGAAGTAAAAAATAGGGTAAGTGGTGATGCAGAGGTTTTTCCTTGGGGCCCATTTTGTGAAAAATAACATTTTTTAATGGAAGATAAAATGTAGTTTACTTAACTTCAAATCAAGTAATAATCAGTCCTTTAATTCAAATCAGTAATAACTTCTTTAAGTCCTTCTGCTAAAGTTTTCCTTTCTAGCGAACTTGTTTTGTTTACAAATTACACATTTTAAAATCTAATAAAATAAAAATAATTAATGCAAAGTATATTTTTATCGAATGTAACTTTGTGAAGGGACCTGTTTTATTAAGAGGAATTTTGTGAAGGGAATTGTTTCATTATATTGATTTTTGTGAAGGAGCCCTAAACAGGCCCAAATTTTGCCTGGATTGACCTCTGATGATTATCCATTTTTGTTAAGTACAATAAATGCTTTGAGATCAAAAACTTACTGCATATTCTTCCATATGCTGGTGACCAGTGATGATCAGAAATTCTGCTACCTGGTTTAAATTTTAATGTTTATTAAATCCATCCAATATACAAAAAAACATAATATCTTAACAATGTTCGAAATTAGTGGTTGTTAGTCGTCAAATACAACTAAATTATTGCATTTGACGACTACAAAATTATTCTCGGTTGTCAAATTTGATGCCTAGCTTTTTACAAACATTTATTAACTATTATTTTAATGGTTAACACACATAAAAAAAAAAAAAAACAGTGCACTTTTTTATTTTATTTTAACGAGATTCAAACGTATTATTAATTTTATTATTTTCCAGATAACATTTTGTTTCACATGATTAAGTGCATTTTTCTATTAATTTCTAAAAATACTTTACATCAGTTTTACAGTTGTTTCAATTATTATAATCTTGGAGATTAAGAACTTCAATAATTTAAATAAAAGCAAAATATTCGTGTTTTTTTGAAAAAGTAGCATACAATATTAGCTATGTAAAAAATGAATTTTAGAAATTGCAACTAAAATTTTTAATTTGACACCTAAGATATTTACAGTTGGCGTTATTTGACGCCTACATTTTATTTGCCAATTTCTATCACTGTATCATAATCTGATACATTAAAAAAAAAATTATCTAAGCAGGGGTCAATCCAGGCAAAATTTAGGGGTTAGTTAAGGTCTCTTCCCTAAAATACATTTAATAAAATGGGTTATCCCTTCACAAAATTCCTTCTAATAAGTCAGGCCGCTTCACAAAATTACTCTTAATAAAAAAATCCTCTTCACAAAATTCCATTCCATAAAAACATACTCTTCATTAATTATTTTCATTTTGTCAGGTTTTCAAGTGTATTTTGCAAATAAAACAAGTTCACCAGAAAGGAAAACTTTAGCAGAAGGCTGTAAAATAGTTATTATTAATAATTGCTTGACTCGAATTGGAACAACTCGTTTTCATTTTTTATTACAAAATGTTATTTTTCAAAAAATATAATAAATTTTACTTTTACAAAATAAGCCTCAAGAAAAAAACTGCATCAACACTTGCTAAGTTGATTTGGGATCTGAAATTCTGGGACATATGGCCAAACAGCCTTGCAGGCCTAGGCGAAAATGATGCTGTTGTTGTATACTTTGACCATGATAAATTGGTTTGAGAGTTACGTAACTTTAGACTAATTTATTCATTGACTATAGTGATAACCAGAATTAGAAACTGGTAGAACCTAGTTTTTCATTGAATAAAACATTTCTCTCACTACCACGTTTAGCAGAAGTAAAAATATTCTACCAGCCAATGTGGCTGGTACGTTTGATTTTCTACCAGCCAGTTTAAAAAATCTGCCAGCCAATTAAGATGATTCTAAAAGAAAACTGTTTGTATCAAAGCTTGCTTAATGTGTAAAACTAACAGCTTTTATTTACACACAGTACATTACATTTACAAAATGAATGATTTTTTATATGTAGAATCTAGAATGGTTAATTGTATCATCACTAGTTTTGTCCAACCATAATTTTGTAGCATTTTATGATTCAAATTTTCAAACTAATAAAACTTGCACCACATTCCATCATCATAAAAACATGTAATTTATATTTAGCCGAGTGCAAATTATAATTTTTATGTGATTCATAAACAAAAATCCATATTCACAGGAAGCTGAGCTGATTAAAATTTAAAAAATCCACTATACGAGTCTGATAATATTTTGGAAGCATTCTGCATGCTTTTACTTGGCAATGGCAATTATTCTAGAAAATAATGATTTAAAGTGAAGAGTTTTGGTTTTGTGACTCCTAGATATTTTGATAGTTTGCCAGCAAATAGGTAATTCGCCACAGTGACTGGTATAGTTCAAATGTTACCAGTCATATCTAATGTTCTACTTGCTTTTTGGCAGATGTTATTTGCTAAGTGTGCTCACCATCTATGTGTCATTTTACTAAGCCAACTTATTATGGTCAAAAGTATACCTAGTTCACGAATTTAGCTCATGATAAAATCATTTTTCATGTTAGCTGTGAGCTAATATCAAAGTATCAGTTATAGTGAAGAATTAAAATTTTTACCATCTGGCAGGTTTTTTTTTTAAATCAGAGGGCGTATGAAATTTGTATTCATGAATAAGTAATAATTTTGATAAAACACACTTAAATAAACATGGATTGAAATATTTACCAGACATCCAACAAAGTTTATATATAGTAATTAATTTATGATACCCCAGTAGCAGAAAGTTATGGTTGTGTCTGCGACAGCAATTTAGTGGGATAAAAATTGTCTGCAGAAATCGCGTGCTGCAATTTTCTTATATACATTATAAGTATGTTAAAAAAATATGGTTTTTACTGATTAATGTTATAAAAATATAACTATATTATATAGGTCATAATTTTATAGCAATGACACCTTGAAAAACTAAATAAATATTATGAAAAAAAAAAATCTGAATGAGAATAATTTTTTAGATACACTGGAAGAAAATCTAATTTCATTGAATAATATGCATAACATAATATCTTTTTTATTAAATCAAACCAACAATATAAAACATAAATTAAAATGAACTGTAAGAATTACTCTGAAAACCTCTATATACAAATGCACACAAAAAAAATCATTTTTTTTTTTTTTTTTTTTAATGTGCCATATTTTTATGACATACAGTTTAAAACAAGGTAGACATTCAAAATTATTCATAATTTTTGAAATAACATTTGATACAATATTTTTGCTAAATTGTGCAGAAATGTTGGGTGACACCTTGAAAAACTAAATAAATATTATGAAAAAAAATCTGAAAGAAAATCTAATTTCATTAAATAATATGCATAATATAATACAGATATGGTACAAGCTCACCAAAAAAAAGCTGAACTTTCACGCCCTCACGCAATCCCCCTTGATGGTCTTTTGACGAAATTCACGTTTTTTAGTGGCCCTTTGACGAAATTTAAGTTTTTTTTCACGATCTGACAACGAAATTAGCCATTTTCTGAGAGATCCTTTGATGAATTTCACGTTTTTTCTTCGATCTTTCGACGAAATTTGCCGTTTTTTTTTCAAGATCCTTCGACAAACCTTCGATCTCGACCATTTTTTGAGATCCTTCGACAAAATTTACCGTTTTTTCGAGATCCTTCGACGAAATTTGTCGTTTTTTGGCGATCCTTCGACGAATTTTGTCATTTTCTGGCGATTCTTCGACGAAATTTGCCGTTTTTTTCAGATCCTTCGACGAAATTTGTTGTTTTTTCGCGACCCTTCGACGAAATTTGCCATTTTTTCACGATCGTTCGACAGAATTCGTCATTTTCAGCGATCCTTCGACGAAATTTGCCGTTTTTTCACGATCGTTCGACAGAATTTGTCATTTTTAGCGATCCTACGACGAAATGTGTCGTATCCTCGGAATCTTCGACAAAATTGGCCGTTTTTCCGTGATCCTTTGATGAAACTTATGGTTTTGACAGCCTTTTGACGAAATTCAAGGTTTTCCACGACGCTTTGATGAAATTTGCGTTTTTTTCGCGATCTGTCAACCAAATTAGCCATTTTCCACGATTCTTTAATGAATTCCGCTTTCTTTCCTCTTCCTTTGGCCGAAATTTGCGTTTTTTACGTGATCTTTCGACGAAGTTTGCCGTTTTTCCGAAATCCTACAACAAAATTCGCCGTTTTTCGCGATCCTTTAACAAAATTCGCCGTTTTTTCGGATTCTTCGACAAAATTTGCCGTTTTTTCTCGATCCTTCGACGAAATTCGTCTTTTTTCTGCGGCCCTTTGACAAAATTTTTCTTCATTCTGTGATTCTTCTATGAAATTTGGATTTTTTGAAATTAGTCTTTTTTCAGCGATCCTTTGAAGAAATTCGCCGTTTTTTCGCGGTCCTTGGGCGGAATTCACATTTTTTTTCGTGATTCTTCGAAGAATTTATGCGTGTAAAAACAGATGGAACGGCTTAAGAACAATTTGTTTGCGTCCCAACTCAAATTAAAAAAAAAAAAAAAAAAAAAAAATTCTTTTTTTTTTTTTTACAAGTTGGTAAATTTATCTGCAAGGTCTAAAATAAATCAGCGACACACGTCGAGCGTCTCGCACTTTCTGGTACCGGGTATGATACACATACTATTGTGCCTGTTTGAGAATTGGCCTATATTTCATTCTGTATACATTGTTGTTTTTTCCTATTTAATAATGTTTTATCAAAGTAGTTATAATATGCTACTCAACATTTTTTTTTTTTATATACAGTCGAACCTCGTTAATGCGAACACTCAAGGGGAAACTTTTTTTATTCGTGTTAAAAGTAGTTCGTGTTATCCGAACTTAAATACATTACATACAACTGCACGGGTCAATCAGAAACAACAGTTCTTGCTAAAAGTAATTCGCGTTAAGCGTGTTCGTGTTAACGAGGTTTGACTGTATATATTTGTGCATGTGTATGCATTGTTTCGGATAGAGACTTGTGACGTATTTTTCATTAAATTTGCTATCACAAATCCAAAAAGGACCAACTTTAACTACCATTTGTGTTGCTTTAACTGTTAGATACTTAAAAACTCTAAGGAAAAGTCATTGTATAAACATAGGGTAACTTTTTCTTTTATATTGCAGCTGACATTTTTTCCCTTCTTTTGTGAGTGTTAAGGAAAAACAATTAAAAAAATGTGTATTTACTTTCTTTTTTTATTTAAATTTTTGTCTATACTATTTAAACATAGATTTTAAAACAATTTAAATTAAATATTGTGAGACATAGTTAAATTATTTTCTTCTTCTTTAGCTATGCTTGCCAAAAGGATTAACATTTCGCACTCAGAAGCACAAAAGGAATCCCTATTTTCATTCATTCATCATAACAAGAGAGGATGGAACTAGAACATATGGCCAGTGCTATACCTTTTATGAAGAAGTTACGGATCGCAAGATTTGTGATGCCATGCATACATTACAGGTACATAATTTTTTATCTGTTATTAATGTAAAGTATTATCGAGACATTAAAATTTGTATACAAAATGGCTATGAGAAAGCCGAAAATAAAACTATTAAAATATATTAGTGCTGTATGGATATTAGTGCTAGTATATATTATGTGCTGATTTGGCATGTTCTCAATTTGCATCAATAAAATATCTTTAAGGTGAATTTAACAATTAAAAGACCTAAGAAGCAGGAAGCATTTCATACTTCCCACCCCCACTCTCTTTTTTCTTTTATAGAAATATTTTATGAAGCTTTAATGGATTTAGTTTTAACATCATATTTAAAATATAAATGTATTGGGTTTCTTGTAGTCTTTGTTAAAGAGCAACTACTGTTGAAAAATATTATATATTTTATTTTCTATCTGTATGTTCTTCTTTTAACTTATGTAAAAATAATTTGATATCTGTCTCCAACTTAAAAAATGTTTAGACAAAATCAATTGAAAATTTCATAAGCAAAAATATTGTAGGAAGACAAAAAAAAAAAAAAAAAAAAAAAAAAGGCAGAAATTGTTTTTATACAAAAAAAAAAAAAAAAAAAAAAAAAAATGTTAAATAAATATTGCAGTTGCCACTTTGTTTTTAATATTAAAACATAGTACATAAGCAAATTTAATGATAGCATAGAGTAATTTTATTTTTGTAAGGGTAGGCTTTTTGTTATAAAAATATAGTCATACTCAAAATGTTAATGAAATAGAAATCTGAAGCAGACTTCAATTTCATAGCAATTGTAACATTAGGCTGATCTGAGAACAGAATAAAATAAAAACAAAAATATTTTTTTAAAAACACTTTTATTAAAGTACTTAAAAGCAGGCAAATTTAAAATTCATGTTTTATAAATGAAAATTCCCATTCTTTATATAACATTGCATTCCCATGTAAAAAACATACATTAAAGGTAGACAATCAATGAATTGTTATCTATACTAATAAAAGAAAGTTTCGCTCTGTGTGTGTCTGTTGGCGATGGCTAGGAAAATCTAGCCCACCTAGAAGGCTGGAAATTTAGATTTAGGTAGTCCAAACCCTCTCCTGGTGCACCATTACACCAGAATTTTAATATTTTAATTGCTTTCTGAAATATTAATTAAAATGCACAAAGAACTCTCATTAAAACGCATATACGCTTTTTTTCTTCGGTTGGTTGGTTGTATAAAATATCTTCTCAGAACAGGCCCGTAGCTAGGTGGGGGCCAGGTCGGGCAAAGCCCGACCTGCAAAAGATTTTGCCCGACCTAGCGTGAAACTTTACATCCCGATTAAAACAACATTAAATTTCTATTATTTTTTTTTAAATAATTTTTTGTCTATCTAGTGTGAGACTGGACATTCCGATCACTTTATCAGCCACTATTTCACTTCAAATTCCCAATTTTTTCCATCTTCTTGCCAGATCTAAGCAAAGAGGACCCCCCCCCCCCTTTCTCCTCCCAATTTCGTTTTTAAACTGGAAACAAAACCAGAAAAAATTTCATCTATAAACCTTCTTTTTTCTCTATTTCTTTAACATACAACAGACTGTCGAAGATTGTCCCTTAGGACATTCCCCGCTTTGTTGCTTTGTAAAAATTACACCGTACCGCAGGATATTCCTGCCCGTACCGACCTAGCAACAATTCTGTATTGACTGATATCCATAAAGCTTACTTTCTTTGTAGGATTGTCACCATGTGAAATTTATCTTAAGAAAGCGGGGTTGAAACCAAAGGCTTCTGAATCTGAAAATAAAGCGAAACAGCCTACAATAATGTTTTTGAATTTGTCGTACATGACAAGTTTGCAGCTTCTTTCATGGAACTGGTTCCAATTTCATGAAACAGATTGTTATGTTTACTTGTTTGCTTTGGGAAGAGGGGACTAATGTCTTTCATTCTTCTGATCTTTCCTTACATATTAGTGAATGATAAAAATTTGTGAAACCTATGTCACAATAAAAAAATTATGGGAGGAGTTTTTCCGCATAAAGAAGAAATAGAATTACAATGAAAATATCATCTTTAACCAATAGAATATAAAATTTGTTTTAATTAAATGATATAAATTTAATTTATAAATAAGAAATTTACAGAATTATCTGTGAATTGTTTTGAATATACATGTGTCTTAAGTTATGTATATATATATATTTTTTTTTCCCACGGGTTTTACAAGTAGTGGTTAGTAGAGGAAATTATATTACCGTTACACGTTTGAATGTATTTCACTTTAAATAACTTTCATGTAACATAACATAAATAACTTTTCATCTTAAAGTACAAAATCTTCAAGGAACAAAATAATATCAATCAACAATAAATCAAGGAACAAAAAGAAAAATGTAACGATATGATATTGTTAAGTTGTTAAGTATACTTAGATTTTATAAAAAGTTTTATTTCGCATAAAATATATTCTTTGAAGGAATTTATTTGCAGATATCGAAATAATATGATAAAAGTAGCTTAAAAAAGTTCATACTTTTGCTTACGGCTTGAAAATATTTATAATAATGAACAAGATAACAAATTAAATCCATCATAGGCGCCGACTACAAGGCCATAAAAATTCTCTGGAAATTTTCACAGGGACATCGCCCCCCCTCTGGAAATAAAAATTAATAAAAGGTCTGTCCCTTTATCTGTTCAATCTACTCTTCCCCGACTCCCCCCTGAAATTTTTAAAAGTTGGCGCCTCTGAAATAAACCAATCATTTTTTCAAATTTAAAGAATAAAATATGCCGGGCTACTTACGATTTTACAAATCCAAATTAGTTATCTTCTGACACATTCACAAAGTCATTCACTATTCTTAAATTCAAAAATTTTTCAGGTCCTGTTATTAAAAACAAAGAAATTAAATAGTATTTTCCATTTTTTTGTAAAAGCAAATCAGTTTTCAGAAAATGACCGTCAAAGTTAACGATCTAAACCAATTTTCTGGACATGACAGTCTGATAAAGTTCATAAGGGAGAAATCGATTACAACTCAAAATCTATAGAAAAGTGAAAAACGTTATTCGATTCTAAATCACTTTAGTAGTTAAAACTTGTAAATTTCATGCTTTTATGTATAAAAATGACAGTGCGAATATAGCAAAAAAGTTCCGTGTTGTTCAACCGGAAAAATTATATATATATATGATTATGTATTTTATCGCTATATTGATGACATTATCATATTTTATTTCAATGAAAAAAAATTGCACATCACCACTCAATTTTTATCCTACTCAGCTTAAATTAAGCGAAAATGATTTAATTAATAATAATATAAACTTTCTTGACTTAAAAATTAATATTACTAATAATTATAAATTAATTTTTGATATTTATGATAAGAGATTTGATTTCCCATTTAAAGTAAATATTTTTACCAATTATGCTTCATGTTTACATAAATCTGTTTATAAAAATATAATTATCAATTATCTACATCGTATAAAATACTTATGCTCAGATATAAATAAAAACAAAAATATTAGATATATTCGAGATCAAGCAAAAATATATGGATATCCTATTTTTATGATAAATTCAATCATCAACTCATTTAAATAACATTTATTATATAATTTAAATATAAACATGGTATGTAATAAATTATTGTTTTAGTGTGCGATAACATATAACAAAAGATATAGAAAATAATAATTATAACATACATTATTACAATTATAACATATTAGGAAATTTAATATTTAATATTTGTTTGAACATTATATACACTTTATGTAGAAAATTACAAATATAACATACATAATTACAATTATAACATATTAGGAAATTTAATATTTGATTGAACATTATTTATACTTTGTATAGTTGTGATTGTGCGTTGCCGATCACCTATGTTTAAGGTATTATTGATGTGCAGTTTTCATACATTTATAAATTAACTTATACAATAACAAATTAAATTATACAATGATAACATTGGTGATTATAACTCATATATATATATCTATTTGCAATATATATAAAAATAAATATATATAGTTTTTATTTTTGTCTATGAATAATTAAAATTAACAAGTATTTTAATTACTGCATTGCATTAATTTGATTGAAAAACAGTAGTAATACTATTAATTATCAACATTATAAATTTTGAGATATTTTGAATTGTTTATGAATTATTTAATTAGATATTTAAATTAATCTATAAATATAAAATATATTTACAATGTAGTATAAATTAAACATTAATTATTTAAAAACAAGTCTAATATATATTTAAGTAGTAGTAAAAATAAAACATTAATTATTTAATAAATGTCTATAATATCAGTGGATTAACACAGCTGGCAGCAAAAATAATTTGAATTAAAATAATATCTCTTTTACATAATATATTCTTGTTAAGAATATCTGAAATGCTGTGCAAGTTGAATTAATTCTGTGTAGATTTATTCATATAGTAGTATTATATTTTATTTGAATTTTGAGTAAAATTACAAGTTAGTATTGTTTTTTAAAAGTTTATTTATATAAATAAATCTAATGAATAGTATGTAACTAATAAAGTGGATATTTAACTAAATATTAATTATGAACTATTATAATACCAATAGATGGCGACACTTTACCTTTCAGGTAGTTGTAGATAATATTGTTAATATTATATTTAATTTAACTATAGAGGGAGCTATTGATTGTATATTAATTTTACTTTCAGGAATTAAAATTGGATGGAGTAATATATATTCACGGATATAAATTTGTTATAAGTGTATTAAAACCAGAATTATTTTGAGTGTTTTTGAATCATTTTGTGATTGGGTGTCATTTATGGGGTTGTGTTTTAAAAAAAAGTGTGCTCTCAACTTGTCTTACAAATCATTTCTCTCAACTCGACTTAGTTAACATGTATGATGCATTGCCATGTGGATGTGAATATTATGTAGACGTTGTGACATTTTAAGGATTCTGTATAATTATTGTGAGTAAAATATTTTATCTACACTTTACGCGTTCATATTTCCAAATTTATTATTTCAAAACTGTTATCTCGTGGTAATTTAGTGAGGTGTTAATTACAGTTTTTTGGATAATCGATGTGAGTGAAATATATTGTATTTTCTTAATGGTTTTTTATTTCCTATTTAAATATTTCCAAATTTTAATATTTCCAATTGTTGTCTGGTAATAATTCAGTGTACCTGGATGATTCTACTGATCTTAGCATTATGCCAGTAGAATTATGAAACACTGAATTATTAATTAAAACACATGTGGGTGCATCCAGGCTGATGAGTACATGTGCATGTGTTTTTCCATGTCCAATTCATATTTAATTCTCATGTGGTCCAATTTTCCATTGTGTATGGTTCATATTTAATTTGTTAATCCATTTGTGTTTACTTAATTGCAACTCCAATTTATAATTTTTTTTTTTTTCCCCTTTCTCTCTATTTCTTTTTTCAATATTATTTTGGTATGAGTAAAATTTGGCCAATTACCATTGAAGCATCAGCTATGGTAATATTATGTTTGCACATGTTAATTATTAGATATGTGGTATTCTGTATACACAGTATCATTGATTATCTCTTTGGAGATTTAAGTAGTATAGAACTTGATATGTTTTTTGAAATTCATAGATATTATAATTATATATATATATATATATATACATACACACAATTAATATACATATAATATTTTTTTTTTGGAACCTCATGGTGGATATCTGATATGGTATAATTTATGTATAAATTATATGTATATTTATGTAAAATTATACATATAATTTTATTTATTTATTTATTTATTATTATTATATTTTTATTTATTTATTATTTATTATTATTATATTTATTTATTATTTATTTATTTATTTATTTTATTTATTTATTATTTTAGTTTAAGATGAACATACATTTTATACATAAATATTTATGTATAAAAATGAGAGTGCGAATATAGCAAAAAAGTTCCGTGTTGTTCAACCGGAAAAATTTTATATATATATATATATATATATATATATATATATATATATACATACACACAATTAATATACATATAATATATTTTTTTTGGAACCTCATGGTGGATATCTGATATGGTATTTAATTACGGGTAAATGTGACCTTAATGTCACAACAGTCTTAAGCATAAACAATATGCATAGCTCTTTTCAAAAAATATACGGCGATTGAAGAAATAGCGATGCTTTATAGGAAATGGACAGTGAAATGAATAAATTAAAAAATATTTTATATTTGCACAGACTCTTCGACACTAAACATTCTGCATAAATAGTGTTTATTATTATTTTTAATGTAGCCAGGAACAAACAAACAAGTTGGAAATGTACGTTAAACGTGACAAATGAGGTGCGACCGTACTATAACTAGTTTTACAATGTAAAAAAAATTATCTTTATTATTTCTGTGAAATGAATTATATCGTCTGTTACGAGCGAAATGAGCATGCTTTTTTTTTTCTTATTAGTGATGCCACGTTTACAGATGCGAATTTTTTTTCGACACCCGACTGCTGCAAAATTCAACATGAGATATTGCTTTATGAATGATTACCTCCATGGTTTAATATTTCTATGACTCATGATGAACGAATCTTTTGTGTTTATTTACTTTAATGGATTGAGATATTCGGCTATTAACCTAATTTCTACTGAAGTTATCTCAGAATCTATACATTTTTTAATGTAACTCCTCTCTCGAGCAAACACTTTTTTTGAATGATCTTTCTAAAAATGTAACTTTTATGCAATTTTATTCGAAGAAATAATGTTGAATAATTATGACCGCTTGGCATATGAAAAAAGAAGTGGTTAGCAGGTTAGCCCGTATTCTTTTTCCTCAGTCACATGACTTGCGCTTTTATTATACAGATTACGTATGATAGGATTTAATAGAATAAAGAAAACTTTTTTAATATCTTTTTAATTTGTGATTCGATTTTCACAAAATTTGAAATGACTCGACAAAATTTTATAACGATTCTATATATTAAATTTTAAACCAATTCGGTTGGGTAGTTTTTGTTTTTTGCGGACGGACCAGACGACGACTATAGGTGCTACGCATTTATATAATTACGAACGCACCTAAACTGGGATTGTTTTGTCTGAAACAGAGACAGCACTGGGTTGTGCTAATTAGATCTTGAATAATCTATGTTTAATACTTTAAACATAAATGATTCCGTGTTTTTGTAGCAAGTGTTGATGCAGTGTAATTTACCATACAGTGTTAACAATATTTACATTAATTCTGTATTAATCTTAATAATCTATCATAAAAATCCATTAAAAAGAAATATAAAAATATACTGTTTTTATGCTATTTTTTTCCATAATTTACGGTTTTTTCAGAACTCGACACAGAATAACACATAACAACAGAAGCGTGAGAATTTTAAGACTTTATCTGTTTGAAAAACCGGAGCGTCCGTTTGCAATTTTGAATTTTCTGCCTCTTACAAGTTCCTTTTATTATTATTATATCTTCATTTTGTTTCATTTGTAAATTGTAATGCTTATAGTTAGGATTGCACGAAAAGTTTTTAACTTGACTTCAAGACTACTATTAAATCGCCTGTCACAAACAAGCGCCATCAAAGCAGCCGAATTGCTCAGCAACCTTTAGTACTTAAGTGATTTTGGACTTTGACTTTCTGACACATCACTGGACCACCTGTGGTGTGAAATTGTGTTACCCGTCCTCTGAAATATAAATAGACAAGTAGTATGAACTATTTTCTGAAAGAAAGATTTTGACAATTTTACAATGGGACGATATAGGTGCAATTTGTCGCTCCTGTGATTGTGCCGACAGCGGGCCTGTGTTTGTGCAAGACCACCCGGATGTTTTTGTGTCCCGTTCAACGATTTCGAGGAATAGATTTAGTGACTCTTGAAAATCCGCTTGTGAAAATGATGCATTCTGCCTTATTACAGTTTTGTTTAACCGTTGTGGTTTCCAGATGCTAACCAGTTTTTGGTGACAGTGAAAAAAAAAAGGTTCTCGTTTTAAAAGCTGTATATATTATATTTGGATAAGTATGTATCTGTGAACGGAATGGATTACTTTACCTGTGAATACAAGTTATATTTGAAAATATGGATATCCGTTCATTTATGTATAAGAAGCGTCGACTAGAACAGAAAATAGAGAGTCCTGCTTAGAGATCTGCACGGGCCGGGCTCGGGCCTATTTTTCTTCACGGCACTCGGGCCGGGCCGGGCTCGGGCCATATTTTTTTCTGAAGGCTCGGGCCGGGCCTAGTGATTACTCTTTACGGGCCGGGCCCTACTTTTTGCCTGAAGGATAAGGCCGTGCCTTAAATTATTTTTTCCGTACAGACCCGGGACTGGTTTCATTCTTCCTAGTCTTCATGCCTTAAAATTTTTAGTCCTGGTTTTGACTCGTATGAAAATCATTGTCTCGGCGTACCTGGTCCGTTCGAAGGTCAGTAAAATAAGATCTGGCATAAAAATCTTTTCAAAACATGCATACATTTTTAAATCGCCATTATTTTATAATTAAACATTAAAATTTATTCTTTTTTAAAGAATAGTAGATTTATACACTTATTAAAATATAGCTAAATTAAAATATAGTAAAACGTGTGAAAAATAACCTGCTTATGATGGAATCCTGTCTTAAATTGAAAAATGTATTGATCCATTAAAAATGAATATACTAATATGTAAGAAAAGAATATATAATACATTTACACCTGCTAAGAAGGCAAATTGTCTATAACTCATTTTTTTCTTCCCTATGCAATTCCATCTTAAATTTTATTGTATAGCATTTTTCTGATTTTTAACACTTCAATAAATGGAATATGGATTAACAATATCGATGATAACTTAAACACATACATACAACAAATAGAGATTTATTAAAAAAATAAATATTCCAGTTTGCGGCACCTCTATAAAAATGAAGATTATAAACATAAAAAAAAAAGGCTGAGATAGGAATTTTTGGTTAGATCTCCTCCGATGGGGCAAATTTTTAACCAAATCGACGTAAAAATTATGTTTTGTAGAAATTCACTCGGGCCGGGCCGGGCTCGGGCCGAGATTTTAACTTTTTTCCGGGCCGGGCCGGGCTCGGGCCAAACTTTTAACTTTTAAATCGGGCCGGGCTCGGGCCGAATTTTTAATTTTTGTATCGGGCCGGGCCGGGCCAAATTATTTTTTGTATGGGTCGGGCCGGGCCCGGGCCTGGAAATTTCGGCCCGTGCAGACCTCTAGTCCTGCTCCTGAATATTGTGCAAATAGTAATGATAAAAATTCATTATCATTAACTGGACCTACTACAAGTAAACCAGATTATTCTCGATCTCGATTTGCCTAAAAGAGACGAGCCAGTTCAACAAATTATTTTGAAGGAATTCCCACGAAAAAATCAACGTTCTTTTCGAGCTGCATGGTATAAGCAATTTGAATGGCTGGAATATTCTGTGGCAAAGGACGCAGCATTCTGTTATGCTTGTAGACATTTTAACCGGTTCGGATCCAAAGTATACACGGAACATGTTTTAAAACTTGTAAAAATGCTTTAGACAATGGCCGCGGTTTTCCAAAACACGAAAAATCAGAAGCTCACATCCAAGCCATGGCAAAGTGGAAAGGAAAACAAATTCGAGTTAATTCCTCTACATCTGTATCGACTTTAATCAATGAAAATGTATTGGAAAAACATCGATGAAATGAAAATTAAAAAAAATATTTTTTCACTATCGGTAAAGACATCCTCGTTACTTGTTCTATTCATTTTATTCATTCTGTTTTTTCTTTCTCATATCTTTATTGCGTGATGTAAATATAACGAAACATCATTTAACCCTTTCCGGCACGGAGTAATTCTGTTTTTAAAATGATGAAATAATGGACTGACATCAGAATTTACAAAAGAATTTATTACAAAATAAAAACTTTCTAAATTTCCAATACTTTATAAAAGGGAAAAAATAATTAAATATTCTTGGTGCCGTTTGTCAGTTTTGGAATTAAAATTAGGTGTCCTTTTTTGTGACCATCGCCCGCTAAAGGGTTAATAAATTGTACTTGAATGCATCTATTAATATAAATGAACATAAAACCTACATAAATTTAAATTACTTAATTAAAAGGAAACAACTTATTTACGTTATGTAAATGTAAATATTTTATTTATGTGCCTTTGATATATTTTTATTGTGTCTTGGAACAAACATTAAAAATTTCATTCTGGCTTTGGAGAGATCTTACGTTTTAAATGAGAAAAAAATTACATTAACAGTACAGTACATATTTTTCAAGGTATAAGAGACGTGAAAAAAATTAAGAAATAATCTGCCCCCCCTGAAAAAATATTTGCCCCACCTAGAAGTAAGGTCTAGCTACGGGCCTGTCTCAGAACACATTAAATAAATCAGAGTAACGATGCATAGATAAGGACTTATAGCGAAATAGTGCCAACATGGATTGCAGTTACCTGCATATAGCCAAGCTAATGTAGCGTCATCTACTCACGGCAAATTACACAAATGCCATCTGTTTAAGACATTTACAGGCACGTTTTTCTTCATTATAATTATCTAGGTTTAAGGTTTTTTTAAAACAGGACATATATTATTATCATAGAGACTATTAATACAGAAAACTTTATTTAACAGATTATTTGTTATATATTTGCGGGAATGGCGAGGGGTTTAAGGGTCTAATTACATTTAACAATTTTAACATTTTTAGCTTCACCCGTAGTGTTTAATTGTTGTTTTATATACAGAATACCGCTATTTTAAATCTCAGTTTCTCAGTAATATCTTAGTAATATCATTCCGAACTTCTCCATTTAGTTCCATTTTTACTAAATTATTGTAAAAATCAGCATTCATTGCTTCAAGGTGTATTTCTAAAAAGCAATTATTAGTATTTCCGAATAATAGCTTAAGCCAAATTTCAAATTAAGTTCCTAGCTTAACCAAATGAATCAATCTTTAAAGATGTATAGTGATCCTCCTAATTAGTTATTTGCTGAAGGTCACTTGAACATTTACCACCCCCCTCCCTCCGGGGCCCTCCTTCAAAGTTTTCTCTAACTGTTCCCCGTTTTCATATCTCAGCAACTATCTTTCCGATTTCAACACAACTGATTCCAAACATTATAATTAACTAAATAGTCACCCTTTATAACATTAAACTAAATTTATGAGTAGCGGTTACCACTATTTCTGAATAATAGTCTAAGCCAAATTTCTAATTAAGTTCCTAGCTTAACCAAACGAACGAATTTTTAAAGATGCATAGTGGTCCTCCTAATTAGTCATTTGCTGAACGGCACTTGAACATCCCCCCTCCCCCCAACCCCTCCTTCAAGGTTTTTTACCTAACTATGCCCTGTTTCCATATCTCAGCAACTATCTTTCCGATTTGAACGCAAGTGATTCCAAACATTATAATTAACTTAATAGACACCCGTTATAACTAAATTTATGAGTAGAGGCTACCACTATTTCCGAATAATAGTTTAAGCCAAATTTGTAATTAAGTTTCTAGCTTTACCAAACGAACAAATTTTTAAAGATGCATAGTGGTCCTCCTAATTAGTCATTTGCTGAAGGACACTTGAACATCCCCTCCCCGTCCCCTCCTTCAAAGTTTTTTCTCTAACTATGCCCTGTTTCCGTATCTCCGCAACTATCTTTCCAATTTCAACGCAACTGATTCCAAACATTATAATTAACTTAATAGTCACCTCCTATAACATCAAAGTAAATTTATGAGTAGCGGTTACCACTATTTCCGAATAATAGTTTAAGGCAAATTTGTAATTAAGTTCCTAGCTTAAGCAAACGAACGAATTTTTAAAGATGCATTGTAGTCCTCCTACTTAGTCATTTTCTGAAGGACACTTGAACATCCCCTTCACCCGGCGCTTCACTCATGATTATTTTCTCTAACTGTGCCTTATTTCAATAACTCGGCTTATAATGTTACCATCTTCTCGAAATCAGCTCGATTTTGTCGCATGCCTACTATACAGTACCGTAGGCAATGTTAACCTGTCTCAGAAGTTCTTTCCAAAAGAGGTTGCTCCCCTGGCGGTGGAAGGGGGAAATAAAAGATTTTCCGGAGCATACGAGCGTGTCCGGTATACGGTGTCGAAGCCATCTGAGACCTTGGACAGAGTTTCGTTTTTTAAAAGATTTGAGTTTATTACATGGGCTCGGGCAACACCGGGCGGGTCAGCTAGTATATATATAAAACACTTTTGCTCGGTTTCTTTTGAAGAAATGGCAACAGGAAATATTATATATATATATTTCTGGAAATGTTACTTTACATTATTGTAACAAACAAATATACATACATAATTTCTAGAAATCTAGCACATCAGGAAGTGAGTAAAAAATTGATTACAAAATTCTATCTTTATATACATGAACCAAGTTAAGTTAAATAAAATTGTGTAAACACAGGCTAGTCTAAGAACAGGGCTATCCCTTAGAATATATAATTTAATCATGAAACATCTTGAATAGGATAAAGGGATTTAGTCAAAATCTAGATGATGATGGAAGAACATTTTGCATGCTAATGATTAACAATTTGCAGCTTTTCATCAATACACCGTGAAAGATATTGCAAAAACAAACATAATGCTTTAGTCTTTCATTGGACTATTAGTAGGATTTTAAAAGATTCTGGTTATTTTAAATCGGTCCCCTAAAAGTATCAATTATAAAAGATTTTGTGGGATCATAGAATTCAACTTTGCTATGCCCCCTAAACCTATTAAGATTTAGCCAGTCATCAGCCAAAAAAGAAAAAACTTTCTAAAGAGGATATAACTAGTATTATGTAATGAAAACACATTGTTGTGGATATATAGAATGATATGTCTCATTGCCTTTTGGAATCTGTTTTTCCTTGAAGATTACAAGAATGTATTTTCTGAATTGGTGAAAAAAAAAATAAAAGGTTATATATTTTGTAAATTAGAGTTCATGTATAAAATAATGTAAGCATAAATGTTTTCTTAACAAAGTGTTGTTTATTTATATGTTTACCAATTATTTTGCTCCCTACTATACATGTATTACATTGTATCAAAAATTTTTAATCTTGCATTACTTTAATTAATTTTTTTATTAAAGATGTTTAGGATTATAATTAAAATAAAGTTAAACGGCGATAATTTTGATGAATGATGCAAACCTTGTTTATATTATATGATCTATATGAATCATATAATAAAGGTTGTTTCTTTTTTATGAAATGTCTGGTATGTGTGGATTAAATACTTTGTGAGCTGTGTCATCTGAACGCCACCTTTTTTTTGTCATATAACTGAAATGTATCTCACTATTTCTTAAATAATTTTGTAAATATAAGTAAAATTTCCTTGTTTATTGTAGGCTATGCATCTGACAGAATTGAGTAGTAGTAAAGTACCTGGTGTGCATCACATATCTGATGTTGGGAGTACTCGTTCACTGCCTCGCTCTTTCAAACTCAGTGGCAGGCAGTCACGCAATAATCATTCTGGTGCATTATATGATCATACAAGAGATTCTTTATTTGTTACAAAATGTGTCTGTCTCATTTCTCAACTACCCGTGGTTGTAGCTTTTCGAAAGTTTCTTGAAGGTCTTCATAATTTAGTAATATCAAGGGAGCCTCCTCCCATGAGGTATTATTTTGTAGTAAATTAGAAGTAATTGTTTTATTTGTTTTGTTACTGTTTATAAAATAAATCTAATCATTTGTCTTCTTTTTTGTGCAACAATTTGTATGAGTACCATAGCTACACTAACAAGGAAAGAATAAGCACATACTCAGAAAAATTAGAAAAAATCACAAAATATTTTTTTCATGAGGATATATATGTTTATAAAATAATTCCTGCAGAACCTAGATATTGTGTCTGTAAAAAAAATAATGAAAATTTCGTTTTTTGGTTATTTTTTGCTGGTTGGCAATGAAAAAAAAAAATATATATATATATCATATATTCTATTATGAGCAAATCTTGTGTGTGTGTGTGTGTATGGTTATATATATATATGTAAATTTTATCTTAAAAATGGCTCTAACGATTTTGATGAAATTTTGTATTCTACTGTTTTCGGCCACCAGAAAACCATTGGGCTAGGTCAGATGTTCGAGAAATTTCAATTAATGGGCCATTTTGGTCATGGGTCATTATGGGTCAAGCTATTTTTATCTTAAAAACAGCTAAGATGATTTGAACTAAATTTTGTATCCTATGGTTTTTGGGCATGAGAAAATCTTTGTGCTAGGTCACATGCTCAAGAAAATCCAATTAGTGGGTCATTTTTGGCTCACTGTGGGTCAAGCTAATTTTATCTAAAAAACAGCTCAGACTATTTTGACTAAATTTTATATCCTACGGATTTAGGGCACAAGAAGACAATTGGGCTTGGTCACATGTTCGAGAAAATTTGATTAGTGGGTCATTTTGATCATGGGTCATGATATTTGAACTCAAAGCTAATTTTGACCGAGCATATATCGGTCTTCCCTGCTCGTATGCTTTTATGATAAATACTGTTTAAGAAAAAAACTTTTTTTATTCTTGATACTGAACTAGTTTAAGTAAGTTTAACTTAAATAAATACATTTTAATAACTACAGTTTTGTAATATTAACGATCAAATTGTAGAATAAAATTTAAATTTATTAAAATTGTTTCAAACTCAAAATTAAGATATCTGATTCAGAGAACTGTTAATTTGACTTTGATATTGTAAGTGTCAGAGACAACAAGAGAACAGTATTGTTGCCATGCAAACAATGACTTATTCAATATCTAAATGTATAACGACAGAGTTTTTAGTCAGGCAGTTACTTTTAAAATGCACGTCAGCTGGTAAAATCGTGTAAAATAACTGCAGCAACATGTAACTTGTATTATTATGTAAGCTTATAGAAATAATAATAAACTATTTCATTAAGTACTGCACATTTAAACAGTCATTTAACAAACAATTTCCAAATGCATTAAAATCGCTTCCATTTGGCAAGGAAAAGGTGTTGCTAGTTAAATCACATCTTTTTACGTCAGATACTCGATATTTTTTTTTTTTTTTTGCCTATTTTCTACTAGAATTCTGCAGCTAAATTTGACATTCTTGCTAACATACATGAGTAGTTTCATTAGCATTTTTTTTTTCAAAATATTCTGAGTGTGCTTTATGGAAGCTTCCTTGAAAATGAAGCATCATATTGCATCATCACACCAGCCTTCAATTACCATCCATTACCATCTATTATATTTCTAATTGAATATCCTTATCAATCGCATTTCCATATAATTAGTGTTAAAAAAGTTATATTTAAAAGAAAACACATTATGCATATCCTACTGAACTCTCATTTTTCCTACTTTTTGGGTTATCTTTTTTCCCCTATTTTCTCCTAATTTTTTCTCTTCTTATATCAATTTTTTCACATACTTAGGATTGAATGGTATTTATTCCAAAATTGCTGTCTTATTATGGAAGTAGGAGATATATCTGAAAAACTTCCAATTTTCATGAATTTAAAAATTTTCATAAAAATTCCATATTTTAGAATAATTGCTGAAAAGATACTGATAGCATTCACTTAATAAAATAAAATATTTTCACATATGTCTTTGTGTGTGCTTGCATGGAGAACAGACCTGGGAGCTTAACCCAGAAAACACTAATGCATTGAGCACTGACTCTAGACTGTTATTCTTCTGCAAAATTTATGTGCTTATTTAACATTACTTCAAACTTGGGGCGCTCTTTGAAGTGACACTTTTGGGATCCTCTTTGAAGCACTGTTCGTGTGGGGATATTTTAAGATAGATTGATTGAATACTTTATTCATGTTTATGAAAGAGATGATTATCAATAATCTAAAAGAAATAATTTTTTTGACATTGAATTTGCCAATTTAGAATTCAGGCAAAAATAACATTATACTCATATTAAAGAAAGTTGAACAAATTTTAAAATACTATCTTCTGTTAGCAGATCCTACATTGATGAATTTGGAAATCCTTCATCTATTTATGTCAAATAAACAAAATAGTGTGGTTCAATATTTCATTTGAAACACTTAAATATTCATTAACAAAAAATAGTTTTAATGTAATAAATTTATAGAACAGACTCTAAAGTAAGCAAAAATTATGAAAAATTTAATTTTGAAAATCCACAGTATATTGATGCATTTTGGAACATTTAACTTGAAATTGATTTTTAGTGCGAAGGCATTTCTGTATCTTTCTGCTTTGATTAAAAACTGTTTGATCGTTGCTCTTGGGAATGCAGTTTTTCATTAATTAGTAAATGATGTTATTAAACCTAAATTATTTGTATATTTAACAAATCTTCTTTCAATAAATGACATTAAATATGATTTCCTTTAATATTTGCGATTATCTTCAAATATTTGAATTCCTATTTTTCCTACCTTTTACAACTTTGTCCTATTTTTTATAGTATTTTTCGGTACTTTTCTGTTATACCAACACCATGCCAAAATCTATGTCAATACACCATTTATTTCAACACTGATCGTGCAAAGCCAAACAGTGTGACTCGCTATTTATTCAGCATAAAGCATTTTATTATTATTATTTAATACTATCCATGCAAAACATCTTAATTTGCTACTTTTCAAATTGAAAATATTTTTTATTAAGAGACATTTACAATTTCATGCCTGTAGTTTAAATTGAGTTTCAACTTATTATTTTATTGTATAATTATTTGTTCTTTTATTTTAAGTATATATTTGTATTGATTTAATAAAATAGTTCGTGAAAGTCTGTAATTTTCAAATGTGATATTTTTTTATGTAAAATTATTTTATCTTAGATATTGTATATATTTTGCAAAACTGAATATTTTTATTTCTTAAGATATTAAAATATTTAATGACGCTGCTTTCTTTATTTGTAGGTTAGAATCTTATGTGTACAATATTTTATTTGAGGTGCCATTACCACCCCCTAGTAGAAGCTTAAAGTTTACTTGTTTTGGACAGCAAGTTTTGTGCCAAAGACCTGGTATATTTCTTTATAAGCATTTTTTTCTTCTTTTAACAGTCTTATGTAAAATTTTATTTTCAATAAATAAGAAATTTATGTATATAGTTTAACAATAAACAGTGTAGCTTTGGTAATTTTAACTAAAAGGGGACCTAAAAACATATGTTTATAAGTGAATGTTGATTTGGTGAATTTTAACTTTTTCAACGATCATCAAATATACATAGATATGTAGAATATTAGGATTTACGAGTTTGGCATTTTATGAAATCCATAGAGTTATGGGTGCATATGTAGAATATGGAATTATTTATTATTGCAGGTAGATATAATAAAATAACTTAAAAGACTTGGCTGGTGAAAATAAAGGACCTGGACATCTTTGTTGACTGAACTTATTTATTTAACAGTTCAATCATGCAATCATAGTTGTGGAACTTTGGAGGATGCTCCTGGAACTGTTAATAAGAATTTATACTTATGTGATTATCAGGTTAATAGGCCTATTCAAATATACAAAATCTGTCTTTCATGTGCACATTCTGGGTTTTTGATCAGCACTTGTAATATTTTCCAGCAAGAAGTGAAGATGTCAAATTAGGAAGACATTTTAACTTAATTTATTTAACAGCTTTTGTTTAATGCCCAGGTCTGTGATGTGAGCAAGTGCTGGCCAAGCCTAGTTGCATCAACAACTACAGATTCTTGCAAATTGCACTTATCTTGCACTTTGAATCTTAAAGTGGGTTACAGTTTAATATCTGAAAGTAATTGTTGGGCTAGGAAAACAACTTAAAAGAGGCAGATTCAGAATTCGACATTAAGAGTTAGAAAGTATTCATTTGAAAATTAATTTAAATTTTAGATTTTTTTATTTTAATACCTTTCATATCCACCCTTCTCCATGATGAGGCCTGCCAGGCTTGCTTGCAAGACTGGTGGGACTCAACCGGACTATAAATCTAATAAAGAAAGAATTTTTTCAATTGCTTAAGGCTTCAAGTTAAAGTTAAATTTGCATTTAAGGTTGCTAAGGCTTGAAGGCTGAATTTTGATGCTGAAATAATTTAGAGTTGAATTTTGAGGGTTAAGGGAGTAAATTTAAGATTTTAGGTTTTTTTTTGCTGGAAGTTCTAGATTTGTAGGTTGTGGCTTAAGGTTTTGGATTTGAGTGTTGGCTTAAGATTTAAGGTCTTTAGGTTTGTGGCTCTCAGTTTTTACGTTTGAGGCTCTCGAGGCAACCTGATCTAACTTTACATATAAAACTTGAAGAAAATAATAATAATAATAACAACATAAAACATAAAAAAATATATGAAAGAAACAACAACAACAATATATATATATATATATTGTTTTAAAATTCTGTGGTCTTAATTTTATTGTTTCAAAGTACTGTGGCCATTAGTTTTGTGCTAATTTTACTAAAGTCTTTATAGTGCAAAATTGCAGAAATTTTGTGTGAAAAATATAAATTTATGACACAAATATAATAATAATAATAAGAAGAAATTAGTCTGATACAAGTGATTAAGCCTATTACTGGATGGCCCATGTTTTTCCGTTCCGAGAAATCATATTAAAATGGCTGTAGACAAAAATATTTTAAAAAGAATTGTGTATTGAAAAATATATTGAATGACGGATATAAAATATATTATAGCATCCAACCATGATTAAAAGAAATATATTTTCTGTGTTTTGCAAGTATTCTTATGAAAATACAGAAAATTCCCCAGCCAGTCATAGGGTTAATGAAATATATATTTTTTTATGTAGCAGATATTCAAATAATATGAATACGTCAAAATGTGAAATTATTGAAAATATTCAAATATTATTGACAATAATACAAAATATGCAGAAACATAAAAGTATTCAAAATGAAAATGCTGTTAAAAAAGAATATGTAAATATTTAATATGTAATTAAAAATATATTCAATTACGTACGAAAATAACAAATGCAATAAGGAATTTATTTACATTTATACTACTTGTAGGGTAAATAGTAGTATCCGAAACATCATGGGAAGTTTTCACATGATCTTAAACCTTATAGGAGATTTTTGTATTTTCTTAAATCTCATGAAAAGTTTCATAGGATCCTAAATCTCATGAGAGGTTTTTGCATTATTAAACAAATAAAATGATTTTTAAAATGTAAAAAACAAAAAAAAAAAGAAAAAAAGGAGCACAGTGTCTGTTATGTTAAAATGACAATAAAATTTAATTGTAAAATAGGGAGTCTACTAGGGCTGGATTATTTATCAATATATTGGTCAAATATTGATATTTTTTAATTATTGCAATACCGATATCTAAGCTCTGATTCTGACGATATATCCCATAACGATAGCTAAGATCAGACTCTAACGATCCAAATAACATTTTTTTTCCTGCAGCACAACTTTGAAATCCTAGAAAAAGCACTGAAGTTTCAGTACTAATATCGGAATAATCTTTTCTTCCCACGCATTTATTTGCTGACCGCTTCATTCAAAGCCAAATATCCCTTTTAATGATTATCTCTCTTTCGTCGTTATTCCAATATATCCCGATACATTCTATGCTTTGCTTTTTATTCAAACAAACTGCATATTCCCCTGTTTGTTTGTTACTGAAGAATACTGTTATCATCTGTGTTTCAATACTGTCATTGCTATTGGTCTAGACATATTGCAATATATCCCACATATTGATATGTCCAAACCAATAAAGAAGCATTAAAATATGTACGAGTTATTTGTGGAGTCGATATTACAAGAGCAGCGAGCAGCCAATCAGAGTGCGAAATGGTAAAATTTCACTTTTCGCCACGTTGGCGAAGCGAAACCTCCCCATTCTTTCACTGCGATTCATTTCTTTTGAGAGGAGCTTCCTAGCTGTTAATGTCTAGTATTGCGAATGCTGAATATCAGCCAATTTTATTCCTATTCCTGTTTCCTCTGTCATTTTATTGGTAGGGAGCGTGTGAATCCGAGTGAAATTTAATATATGCTGTCTTGATATTTCAGCTTAAAATGAAGTTAAAAAAGTACATTTTAATTAGTATAAAACTATTCTGAAATGCGATTTGAATATTTATATTTCAAAAAAGATTTCGGGTGAATCCAAGCGTTTACCCCTGCTTGGAGTCCGTTTGTATTGGCGTGCTAGCGCGCGCACGATAGCGGACTGACTCTTGCAACCCTCATCATTTCTCAATCGTGCCAAATCGTCGATAGTTAGCCAGATGTAGCTCTTTTATTGTTGGAAAGGCTGAGCAATGATATTTTTTGTGATGACGCGTTTGTTACGTATGACGTATTTGTTACGTCATCAAATGATTATTCGACTTTTATTTGTATTTTAATGATATTTAATGATTTATTAGTTATTTAAAACATGTTTTTTTTTATACAGTTAAATAACACTTATGTCATTAAATGGTTATGTCATGATATTCATCATCTGCTTCTTTATTTAAATCTTGATTTTTTTTCTTTTTAAATTTATGTATGTGAGTGGCTACTCTTGTTACTTTAGAACAGTGTGAATTAATTGATTGCAGTTTTTATGGAAGTCTCATGTTCGCGAAGCGATCATACATGCGGTATAGTGATCGCCACATTTACAAATTTCGTGTATTTTTGTGATCTCTCTACAACGAGGTTGCTGCATCCAGAGATGTTTATTTTTCGGTTTCATGTTCGCGAAGCGATCATACGTGCGGTACAGTGATCGCGACATTAACGAATTTCATGTATTTTTTGGGATTCCGATACGACGAGGTTGCTGCATCCAGTGATGTTTTTTTTTCGGTTTCATGTTCGCGAAGCGATCATACGTGCGGTACAGTGATCGCGGCATTAACGAATTTCGTGTTTTTCTTAGGATTCCGATACGACGAGGTTGCTGTATCCAGTGATGTTTTTTTTCTGTTTCATGTTCGCGAAGCGATCATACGTGCGGTACACTGATCGCGGCATTAACGAATTTCATGTTTTTCTTGGGATTCCGATACGATGAGGTTGCTGTATCCAGTGATGTTTTTTTTTTTGGTTTCATGTTCGCGAAGCGATCATACGTGCGGTACAGTGATTGCGGCATTAAGGAATTTCGTGTATTTTCGTTTTTTCAACTTCACATTAATCGTTAACTTTTATGTAATATCGATGAAAACGTTGTTTTTTACTGCTTGTATTATCTTTTTTATATGTATCTTATTAAATTTGTAAAATAAAATATTTTATTTCACTCATAAATGCAGTATCTAAAAAAATCAACTCTGTAGGGTTTAATTTAATAATTCTGTATTTAAATTATGTCTTTTGTCCAAATTGTTTTGAACGAATAAAATTTTACTCTCGTATAAATGCAATCTATTTTTCAGGGACCTTTTTATTGCTAAATCCATTACTTTTCCTATGTGTAACTATTTAAAAATTAAAAATGGCAACATTTTACCACTTGCTTATTGTGGGTTACAATACGATAAATGTAAGTAAACAATTTAGAAATCGCCAATATGGCATCATTTTTTAAAAGCGCTAAATGGTGGCTTGAGTAAGGATTAGGTCGAGATCATTGGTTCTCTTTTATTTTTCATAAATGTATTTTGATGTTATTTTGCTGTTTAAAGGTTTAGATTAATTATTTTTGCTTTTATTTTGATTCTCGCGATTTCAATTTGCGTGGTTTTCGGAACACTCCTCACAAAAGCAGGTGAGTTTAATTCTTACCTAGCCATTCCAAAAAGTGGATTTTTTTTTTTTTAAACAAAAAATCTGTGTTTTTAAAAACGTTATTTTGACATTATTTTGCTTTTAAATGTTTTAAAATATGTATTTTTGCTTTATTTTGATTATCGCCATTTCAATTTGCACGCTTTTGCCTGTTGTCTTCTGGAGGTTGCCACTCCGGGAGACAACAGGCAGAAACGCACAAATTTGGCAATTTTTTGAAAGAAAACCACTTTCCAAGTAATGATATAAGCCCAAATAGATATTGAACAATGTGTCATTTTCCTAAAATATTTCTGTTTTGTATAACTATGAAACTATAATATTTAAAGGATGCTGTGTTAGCAAATAGGTATAGAGAATTGATTCGTTGCTTTCTACACCTGTTTGTATTTAAATTGCTGCTACCATACTATTCATCTTTGGAAATTAACAATTTTTCTATTTCCACACACTTTAAGATAGTTATCGCGATATATCACCAATATCAATATTAATTCGTTAATATATTGCAATATTAAATTTCTTATATTGTTCTACCATATGCATACTGGGATGTATTTATTTTCTACAGTGACGACAGTAAATCTGATTCACAATTAACAAATTACATCTGCATTTCACTGTTAACTCATTGGGGGAAAAAAAAAATTTACTAGTTAATTCAAAATCCAGAGGACATTTTTCCTTATTTAAGTCCAGAATGCCCTGAGTTTCCTTGCTGGACTTCCCATTAAATATAAAAAATCTTTTAATTATAAAGGGTTTTACTACTTCCAAGGAAAAAGACAAAAGAAGGAGAAAAAACTTCTTACTCGTTTGTTTGTGCTTGAAAATATGTGTATGTATTTGTATTTTAATTAGCATAAAAATATAAATCTATTGGTTAAAATGATATCTTCATGTTAATTAAAAGTTTTGTTAGTGTTATGATTTTTTAAAAATTGCTATTTTAGTGTAACAGCAAGTAATATTTCTTTTAGTTATTATACTGTAAAATATTTATTTTGTGTTTTAGGTCCATGTGAACTTCCTTTTTTTGAATATTCCTACCAGTCATTGTTTTCAATATTAGGTGTAGATAATGTAATATTATTATATACAAGTGTGCTCTTAGAAAACCAAGTCTTGCTTTTTTCTGCAGGTGGGTAAATATTTTTTGTTATTTAGATCGTAACTGTGCTTTCATTTTTTATTGAGATTTCTGAATTTTGTATTTATTCAGAAGTGAGAATCTTTGGCAGATTTCTGCTTTTTAAAAATTTTCATTAAAATGCCACCCTTCCCCCTTGATTTTTTTCTTTCCTCCTCCCCTTTTATCCACGAACACCCAAAGTTTAAAATATTAAAAACTTTTTAATTTTTTTAACTTTTTTCTGCCATAATTGTTATTTTATTGTAATAGAGTAATAAACAAACAATCTCACAAATCCCCCTCTCGCTCTTTCTGAAATTTCTGCTTCTGCATTTGGCTCTCTTCTCCCTTTCTGAAATTTCCACTTTTAAGCCTTTGCCCAGCTGATTAAGTTTAAATCTTTAAATTCTTCAAAGCTTTTTACAATTCTGAATTTTTTCTGCTCTATTTGTTACTTTGTTGTGTCAACAAACAAATAATCAGTCATCTAAGTTTCCTCCTCCCAATTCTTGTTGATTAACATGTAGGTTTTTTTTGGGGGGGGATGGACAGATATATACTTGTATGTAGTGTAGATACAGATTTGTTTTGTGACTTGATTTATTTATTTCTAGATTATGATAAACTGATGATAGTCGCTGAATGTATTACAATGTTGCTCTTTCCGTTCACTTGGCAACATGTTTATGTTCCCATCCTGCCGGCATCACTGCATCACTTTCTTGATGCACCCGTCCCTTATATAATGGGTTTGTGTTGTGGTATAGAAGAACGTGCTCAATTATCCATTCCAGGAGAGGTATTAGAAATTTCTTCATTAATTTTAACTTTCTTTTTCATGCCTGAACCTATTATGTTTATTTTTATAAATATATATGTCAATAAACTGAAATATGTTAAAACTTTATTCTTAAAAAAAAAAATAATAATAATCCTCTATGATGTATTGTAAAACAACCCTCAAAGAATTGTGCATATATATATTTTTAAATATAAAACTTGTATGAAGTTCAATAATGTTTGTGAAATAGAGCAATAGATGGCAGAACCATTTTCTTTTCTAATATTCAGTTAGAAAATTTGTCTTTGACAAATTTATTTCTGTTCTGCATGAAAGAAGATCTGAAAAACTTCTGCTCCTCAATCATAAAAGTATGTAAAAATGTGTTTTTTTTACTAATGCAACTAATTTGAAAAACATATTCGGAGACATCATGCAATAGTAATTTTTTTAGTAAATATAAATGATAAAAATCAAAGCGACAATTTTTTATAACTGTTCATTTATTCAATTTTGGAAGGAGAATACTTTAATTGATAAATTATTTTTTCTAAACGTAAAGGTCAAAAAGATTTTATTATTAAATGCTAAGTTTCTAATAAATTATATTATTACATTCCATGATGTCATATGTCATTCAAAACGTTCTGCTAATGGTCCATTTGATTAAAATATACAATTGATTATCTATTTAGTCAGTCTTAAAATTATTAAGTGTATAAATTTATGTTAGCGGTAAATTTACTTAAATATATGAATTTTCAGCCTAAAAAGTTAAGACTAGTTTTACAGACTGTTGTAACATTTGTAGTGACATTTTTAATCAAAGTTTCAAATGTGAGAAACGATAAATGAGAATTTTTGTTCCCTTCCTTTTTCTAGAGATGTTTTCAGATGTTAGTTATAAATATGTTTCTTTATTTTGCTAGTGAGCAGCAAACAAAGGAAAGGGTGGAGGACAGGAAGGATAAGGATATAAGAATAGGGGAATGTTGAATCTGGAATGTGAAATTTTATCTGCTTTAGTTAAGAGATATTGCAATTCAGTGTTGTTTTATTACCACTGTCTATTAAAAATATTTTTATGAAACAATAAATAAAGTTAAAATAGTTATTTTTGAAAGTTTGTTTTGATCATTCGTAAATTTTTACTCTATGATTTCAATTTGAGCTTAGAATCCTTTTAAAATACTACATATTTTTTAAAGATAATAAAATGTGTAAAATGTTACCCAAAAGTCCAGAAAATGTCCTTCAAGGTTAAAAAATTAAGCAATATTTGTAAAAATGCCCTACATTAAAAAAAGTCTTAAAAGAACAAAACAATTCCTAAAAATGTAAATTTCAGCAACTTTCTGGGCTTTAGTAATGAGTTACAAAATTAATAGATTATTGTAACCTGTTACCAAGCTGGTGGTGTAATAATGGAACCTGTTAACAGAAATAAACTGTTTTTCCCATCTTTAGAGATAGATGACGATGAAGAATGAAATGGAAAATCAGGAGATTCCGTTCCTACTTTCTGATGTGACTGTTCATTAGCACTAGTATGAACAAAAACAGATTTATTGTATTATCTGATATATTATCTTTAAGAACTTCTAAGCCATTTTCTAATAATTAAAAAAAAAAAAAAAAAAAAAAAAAAAAAAAAAAAATACAGTGACTCAAAATTCACACTTTATTCTAATCTTTAAAATTCTTTATCTGAAATTATTATCTGAATTTTAGGTTAATTCTGCCTATGTACTACCTAGTAACATTGACCACCAGAGATTGAGCATTAAATTGATCTATAAACCTGAGTTCCCAAAGTTTTAATATATTATCCAAGATTGTGCTTGATTTTATATTGTCAATCTTAACTATAGCAGCAACCTATTTTTTTGGCAATGAACCATTCTAATTGCTCTGTAATAATGATGGATAGTGATACAGTAGTAATAAGTAAATATGTGACCTAGTAAGTAAGTCTTTGTGATTGGTCTCATTAGATACTTCTTGAATACAGTGGATGTGAATCATCACTTTACTATACAGTGTACAACCTATAGAGTGAAAAAATGTCCAGACCGGGGATCAAACCTGGATACCTTGGTATAGCGTACCAAGTTCTTTACCATTTAAGCCACCAGGATGACATCCAGTCTAGCATTCTCTCACTCTTATATGGTAAGGCTACTACTTCTGCAGCACAAGATGGAATGTCAATCTGGTTGTACGCTGTGTAGTAAAGTGATAATTCACATCCTTTGTATACATTAATTTTCAGCGTAATTTCAGCTCTACTGAAAATTTAATTAGATAATTCTTATTAACATCTATTGCATAATAGGTAATTCTTGTATATTTCATACTTCTTATAAAATTGCTTTAATTTTTTCATACATTTATTCTATGTAAACTTGAAATATTTAATAATTATGATTACATAATTAATTCATTTCATTAAAAAAAAATATATATAGGGGGGATAGATAGGCAATTGCCAACCCCCCCCCCCTTTCCCCTGTGAAGTTAAAAAAAAAAAAAAAACAGCATGAAAAAATTCACTGTTTCTTTCTAGTTCGAATGGCATTGTTTGTAAGAAAATATTAGTACTTATTAAAAAAAAAAAAAAAAAAAAATCAGGAGCTTGATTGCATGTTAGTTTTTTTTCTTTTTCAGTTTTTTCTGCAGTTTTAAACTGCCCTTGACTACATGGTGAAACTACATGGTGAAAACACCAAAAATACCCATTTATTCAGAGTATCTTTCCATTTCTAACAGTGTCTTAAAAAATTCCGGAAGAACTCGCCTTATCCAAAATTAAAAAAAACGTGTTTTCTCTATCAATCTATTCTATTGGCAAATTTTTACTGAAAAAACATTGCAATCCGCAGAAAAACTAGTTTTAGCATGTATTTCTGGCATTCTAAAATCTTGGTTTACAATGAAAACCAATGGAAGTAGCCAGAGGTTTTTTGCGATTTCCTCAAATTTGATTTTTTGGATAAGACGAGTTTTGAAACTCATGTTCTCATATATATATATATATATATGTTTTGGTCAGTGTTCAGATCAGGGTTGAGTTTTTGATGTCAAAAACCGGTTTTTGACATGACAGTGGTAAAAACCGTGTGTTTACCGGTTTATTCCGTCAAAAACCTATAATTTTCAATTGTCCTCCAATTTATGGTGTAAGTGTAGCATACAATACATTTCTAGATTGATTTTACCTTGTTCTTGTTATTATTATTATTTACAATTACATTTGTTAAATTTATTTAAAAGAAGATCATTTCCTAATATGAAAAAGATTTAAAAATACAAGAGTAAAAGAAAAGAACAATATTTGTCATAATCTTCACTAATATAGATTCTACTAACTGCAATTAATATTAAATGATAATAAAAGGTTATTATAATTATTAAATAACATTCAATATACATTTTTAATAAAGTACATTAAAATTATTTTAGAGGTGCAAAAATGCTGTTACATTGTATGACAATAGATGTTAAGCATAGACTTGCAGTGAATAAATTTGAATATTTTTCGATATAATATTTTAAAATGCCTATCTTATGTATTTCATAAATGCAATTATGGTGATTTTCATTTGCACTTCAATAAGTAGAATCTTAAAGTTTTATTTTCAACAATGTAATAAATTGTACCGAAATTATACACATTGTTTAATCTAATACTTATAAGTTACAGGATTTCTTCAAAAAATCTAATTTTTTTAGATTTTGCCAAATAGCTTAAGATTATTGTAGAGATCTTCTAACAGAGATGTACACGTATTATTCTAATGCAATTCTTTTTTGTTTTTCTTAGATGGATAAATATACTTTAGAGTCTTTTTGATACTGAATATTTTATGTAAAACAACTTAATATTAAAGATAGAATGAAAACAAAAATGTAAAAACAAACTACTAAAAATGGTTTTTTGACAGTTTTTGACATTTTTGACAAGGAGGTTTTTGACATGACGGTAAAAACCATGGTTAAAACTGGTAAAAACCGTCATGCGTCAAAAACTTGCCAACCCTGGTTCAGATATCATTTCTCGTTTTAAGATAATTGTGCTTTTGAGACAGTTTGTCAATACTGGAGTATATCATTTCACATTTTAATTCTTTCAGGGGCAATATACTTTTGTTACTAAAATGTTGAAATGATTGGATGACACCTGAATTTATGAACACATTTATTTGAAAAAAAAGAAAATGTTATTTATTTATTATGTTATTTATTTATTATGTTATTTATTTATTTTATTTTATTTACATACATTAAAAATGCAAAATTTTATTCTTAAATTCTGATGCAATTGTGTTAATACATGTTTTTTATTATCTAGGTTTTATCAGGAACTTTTGGTCAGAATTGAAAGTTTAATATATCTAAATGTCAGAAATTAAGTCGGCAATCACTATAACAGGGCCCCTTAATTCATTTGGAAATACTTTTGTTTAATAAATACAAAATCATACAAATTCAAAGTTCGTTCGGACAGATTTTTGTTTAAATATATAGTATCGTACAAATTCGATAGTGTATGCTGGTGACGGCAGTAAGACTTCAAACATTAAATCATTCCCAGAGAAAAATGTCTTAATTCAACACTTTTTAAAGATGTATTTAAGGTTATGATCTTGGGCCCAGTCAATGCCAGGCAGGTCAGCTAGTGATTGAATAATATTTTTGTTTCTTTTTGCAATTTTATTGAAAAGAAACACACATATAATCATGAATATGCATAAGTCTGACTGTTGATAGGTATGTGTGTTTGTAAATAAATAAGGAATAATATTTTTGTGTGTATGTATATATTAATTTTTTCCCAGTCAGTCACTAATATTAATATATATTACAACTAAAATTATATGAATGCTTCATACTGAAAGAAAGACAAAAAAAAATGATAGAATATGTAAATACATTAAAATTTGCCAAATAAACGTTTTGTTTCTGATTTTTGGTTCTGAACATATTTAAACAATCTTAAAAAAAAATCAATCAAAGAAGGCAGTAAACATACATCCATAATTATATCAAAACATCTTATAAAAAAGATTTTTTTTCCTTATTGGGAGGTGGGTGGGAGGGCAAACATTAACACTTTTCTACCCACCTTATTTGTAAATATGCTTAGTGTCTCAAAATGTCCTTCTCCTTCCCCTTCAGTTTCATACAGACACCTTTGTGTAGGGTGTGATGATTCAATAATAAAGTTATCTACAATTTTGGCTATTATGTGGGTGAATGATAAGTGTTTCACTAGAAGTTTCCCTTTTAAAAAATAAATAACATTCTATCGATATTGTTATTTTTCCCTGCTCTGAAAATTTGCCCTGTTCTATAATAAATATCTGTAATAAATATCATTTTCTATAATTGGAAATTGCCCTTTATTAGATAAATTTGTGAAAATTTAAAATCAAATATTAAAATTTTGAAATAATGAAAGAAACCAAAATAGATAAATTTTACAAGGATAAGGGTTCTGGGAAGATATAAAAAAAAAGGGGGGGGGGAGGGATAAAAATAAAAAATTAATAAGATTAAGAAACTATTAAGCATACATATTAATAAACACTTGAATTGCACCTATTAATTTGGTTCAAAATTAAGTTTTAAATAATAAACACAAGTTTTAACAAATTAAGCTTGTTGTTATTTTATTAACTTATTTATTTGATTGTTGTTTAAAAATTTTTATTTAAAAAATTAATATTTTGAATTCAAGATATATTTAATTATTTCAGGCTAATTTATGTTGTGTTGATATCGACAATCAAATTGTTGAAGTTCCCGAAGACATTCCAAAGTTTCCATGTCGTAATGAGTTAGTAACTGAATTAGTTGATACAATGAAAACATTTGGAGTGACATCTAGTGAAAAAGGACTTGATAGGAATTCTAATGAGAGAAATTCTCGAAATCATTTAAGAAAATTGTCCTGGACTTTTGACAGTGGAGACTCAGGTGTTAGTAGTTCTGATAGTAGTGCCAGAAGCTCCTATAGTAGTCTTGCTAGTACACACAGCCATATTTTACAACAAAGTGAAGCCCTCCAAAAGGTTACAGCACTTGCCAAAAAGACAGGTAATTGAATATATTTTTTAAATGGATTTGTATAAATAATTCTTTATTTAAAATAACATGATAAAATCCTTTTCTTGGTGATTTTATTTGAACTTACAAGGAAGGCCTCAAAAGTTGAAGTCACTAATTCCGTTCAAATTCTGTAGGTTAGTAGAGAATCAAAGATAGAGGTTATCATCAAAATAATAAGATGCAACTCTGAAAAATAAGAAATAAAAATTCTTTAAAAATTCACAAAAACATATATATGTACTTTAATGTTTTTTGCAAATTTTAAATGACCTTGATGGCCAAATAGTAAAAGCAAACTGTTTCATTGGTTTTGAGTTCTAATCTTGGTTTGCCATTTTCTTGTAATGTTTTCCACATCTTTGTTTATTTATTCATATTTAATCGGAATACTTATTTTTTCACTTCTATGTTCCAAGACTTCAACAAAATAAATTAAATTTTGAATGGCTAATATACCTTTTCAACAATTATTTGTTATTGCTTATGTAGTTTTTTAAAAATTACACGATTGAGGCTACACTGATAAAATGTAATAACGAATATTCTATATTTGAGAAATAAATTAAGTATCTTTGTCACCAGCGAAATACGATGAATGTGATTTTCCAACAAATTGTATTATGCTTAGTAGGAATGCACCAAATTGTGATTTTGGCCAAATATCGAATACTTAATATTCAGTACACAGGTAAACTAATTACCAAATATTTGGGGTAATACCAAATGTTAAGTTGAATACTGAATATTTGGCTGGCCCAACACTCCTATATTTCATGGTTTAAAGGTATTTAAAAAGAACAGTGTCTGGTATGGGTAATCATTTTCAGAGGTTGTAAGCATACAGAGTGTTCCTTGAATTTAGGGATGAACTTTCATGGGAGAAAATACAGTCAAGACAAATGATTATTTGGACAGTAAAGCAGTCTCACAATTCGCTTATTTCATCGAAAATACAATACATTCAATCAAAAATATAGGGTGTCTCATGACAAGCTGAACCCAAATTTTTTATCACGACTACAAAATTATTTTTTTTTAAAATAGTGGTGCGAATAGAATATAAAAATAGTCACCAGTGGCAGTGCTGTAAAAGTAATAATGGCACCCTATGCAAGCTTAATTCATATATATGGTGGCACTCAATGTGTTAAGAATCCAAAACGTGTCCTTAAAAATAAAGTTACCTTTTCTCACCAGCAGCACCTTGTCCTTTTTTAAACCTGAGGTAAACTCTGTAGTAACCCAATTATGAATCGTCACTTTTATTTTTTTTCTTCTTTCAAGATTCTTTTTTAGGGTTTCGTTCATCTCATGAAACCCTATTTGTCTCTGTAGTGAAAAAAAAAAAGAAAATAGAAAGGCTGGCTTAAGATTTTACTGAAATAGAAATTATAGAGAATTTTGAATATAATAAATGTTATTTTGAATTTTGTATTTTCCTAAAAGAGAAGAACAATAATTTTTGCCGAAGATCGAAAGTGGGATGAAATAAAAACAATAACAAATGCGTTGTGAGAAGATAAAAATTTAGAATATAATAAAAAGAATTAATGAATTCTTCATGATAAAATATGATAATAATTCTTACCTAAACTGAGAAAATACTGCATCACTAAAAAAATATATATACAATGTGCTGATTTCCGTGCCATAATTAATTTTAATACTACTGTATTAATTATTTATATAATCTTCCAATTAATTTAAAAAATAATATATTCATCAATACAAATTATTTATTTAAAGTTTCAAATCTATATAGTTATTATTATTATTCCTTTATAAACATGTATCTGAAATTCTTTATTATTTACGTATCTTACTTTAAGGAAAATCTAATGGCACATATTATTGAATATAACAATTTTCTACCCTCCTTCTGTAATATAACAAAAGTATACACAAAATGAAAACACAAATTATATTAACTAAACTTGTTTTATTAGTAAATATATATTGTGGTAGCGTGAGACGTTGTATATATAATTAATAAATTCCATTTATCGTTTTAAACGAAAATTTTTTTATTTTAAATTAACACATTAAAAAAAGAAAACAAAAGTAAAAATGAAAAATTATGATAAGCATCCATGCCGTAAATTTACATGGTCAGCCAAATTCCGATTCTGACGTCCGCTCAAAGTGGAACCTCACTCTCGAGTATTCCAAATCCAACTGATTCCACATTCAACTCTTTCCACCTTCAACTGCCGTCAGCAATTTCACTTCCCAGGGGCTTTCCTTGCATTCCAGGAATTTCCCAGAAAACATTACATTTCGTAGGGGCCCAGTTCTTTGTATCCACAAGAACAATACTTTACAATTCTTATCTACTCATTCAGATAACATACCATTCAATACAAAGCATGTATTGCAGCTTGGCTTATCTCAAAGTGAAAATGAGATTCACACTATTGATAGAATTTTTGTCAATAAAGATCAATCTGTCAGATTATTTTCATCCCAGAGAGATTATCCTTTTTCCACAAATAAGGGAGGAGTTGAAACATGTCAACTCATCACAATATATATATAACAGAACTAATAATAGAAGGGAAATCTGCACAGACCTTCTTACAACATATTGTGGATTCAAAAGAAAATACCAAATATAATACCAAATACAGATTACACTTTACATGATTCTAACAAAAAAAAGTAATAATAAAAAAAAAGAAAAAAATCTGTATACAACACAATGCCTAAACCGATTCTCTTAAAAACATGCTTAAAAGCCTAAATTTAGACACTTCTACAAACAAAAAGAATGCATACTAAATTTATGCAATTATTAAATTAATGAAGTTTTACCAATGCGAAAATATTAAGCATTGAATGATAAATAAACACAATACAGATATTACAAAAATGAGTACACCCAAATTTAGAATAAAACTTAATTTAGAGAATTCTCCCGAAAACCAATATCTATATTACTTCTATCAGAAAATCTTTTCGACAATAATTTTCGACTCACAACTTCATGATCACAATTTTTCTTTTCAAAATCTTGTTTGATTTTAATAAATCGTTCTTTATGATCCGTTTTAAAAGTAGAATGCTCCATTCTTTTTAACTTTGAATTACCATATTCACTTTCTTGGCATTTAGCCCCCCCAATTTACTCCATCATTATCTTTCATCCCAGAGTAAAATTTACTGGCCACAGTCATAGATGAACTCAATTTCTTTCTAATTCTATTTCTAACATGTATAAATCCCATACTACCGACAAAATACCTGGGTATATTTACATCATGCTCAGAATTCTTTTCCCGAAATTGACCTCCAATACCTGACCTTTTATCACCATCCTTTTTAGACGCACCCTCTTTTGTATCGATCAATTTAGACCCTTTTTCCAAATACCTATCAGTCACGTCTTCCAGTGAATTTACCTCTATCTCATTAACAGACTTATTATCCCATTCACAGATTTCATTCACAACCATTTTTCTAACAACCCTTTGCTCATGATCGCTAGATAATCTGAGGGTTCCCTGCCCATTTAATTCTCTTTGATTCCCCACTTGTTTATACACCGAATTTTGCTTTTCCATATTTCCTAACTTTAATAAGTCATAAACAGCTGGTGTTATAAGGGGCGGAGAATTTAGTTTTCTCACAACTGCAACCACCACATTTTTTTCAACACACTCTTTTTCACCTTCCATCAAAGCAACCGGCACTGACACCAAATCCGCTTTTTGTCTATTTCCGAGGGCCGGTATAAGAAAGACATTTCCCACTTTCTTAGCACTCCACGGAATGTCATTAGCATCAAAAACCACAATTTGCGCACCTGTGTCCTTAATCGCTTTTACTTTCTTACCATTTACGCATAAATCAACCATAGGTAATTCGGTTTCCACACCTTCCTTATTATTTACACTTTTCCCATCACTAGTAACAATCCAAGCTATGCTTTTATCCTCATAATTAGATTTACTTTTTAACAATTCAGGACAATTTGGTCTGATGTGCCCCACTGCCAAACAATTATAACATTGGACTTGTCTTTGCTTTTCGAAAGCATTGTCCTTCTTAAATTGATCAAATTTCCCACACTCTTTCGTATTCTCAAATTCCGATTTTGGTTTAATTTCCTTTCTACTTTTAGAATTAAAGCTGTCTTTTTGCTTATCCTGAAAAGATTTATTTTCCCACGGTTTTCTATCCGACCTATTAAATTCTCTTCTCATACTCTCAAATTTATCTGATTTTTCCGCGAGTTTAGAAGCAACCTTTATTTCCTCCCAATCATCAATAAATTTTTCTTTTATCTCAAAAGGGACACGTTTTTTCAATTGTTCCGTGAGCATTAGTTCTTTTAAGGATTCAAAATCTCTCACTTCTAATGACTCTAACCAATTATCCAGATAACCCCTTAACTCATAAATCAGATCCACCCATAATTCACCAGATTTTCTTTGATGAGTTTCAAATTTTTGTTTTAAGGCGCCTGTACTTAGCCTAAACCTATCTAACAAAACTTTCTTTATATGCAGAAAATCATCACATTTGTCTGCTGGTTGTTTTACTACAATTTCGGCAATATCAGAAGGTAATAAAGGAATTAATTGACTAACCAAATCTTCCTGAGAAACTTTAGCTTTCTCGGCTTGCCTTTCAAAAATCATAAAGAAAAGAGTTATATCAATTAATTTAGAATCAAAACGCGGAACCAAATCCTTTAAATTTACCTTAGGAGTTCTATGAAAATCTACATTTGATTCATTAGATGAAACACTAACAACATCTGCAGAATTCCGAATACGCAATTTCTCTAATTCAAATTGCTGTTGTTTCTCAAGTTTTTGTAATTCAAGTTGTTTTTCAAGTTGTTTTTCGAGTTTATCTGCCTCAAGTTGTTTCTCAAGTTTATCTACCTCAAGTTTTTTTTCAAGTTTATCTAACTCAAATTTCCTAAGTTTATCTTTTTCCTCTTGCTCAATCCTATCTAACTCAATTTGCCTCTCTCTTTCTTTACGATCTTTTTCAATTTGTCTCTCTTTTTCTTTACGATCTAATTCGATTTGTTTTTCCTGTTCTTTCCGCTCTGCCTCCTGTTCAAGAATATATTGCAATCGAAGTTTCGCGTAACTTTCTTTATAATCCTCAGCACTAACAATAGCCTGAATTATAGCTTGATTTTTACATGTTTTTGACACACTGGTCTCAAATTCCTCTGCTAATAATAGCAAGACGCTTTTATTATATTTTACCAAATAGTCTGCCATATTTTCCCCCAAAATATAATAAATTTCAAAATAACAGATATATTCAATTTACAATAATACAATAAATACAGAAATAGAATTTTCTTCACTATACGTATAATAATGTATTCAAAAACGACACAATTTCAATATAGCAAATTCTCATGCAACAGTGACGTCTTTCAAACTGAGTATATCCCCCAAAATAAATTTTATACCCAACAGTACAGTATAACATCAATTTATTTTGAAACATTAATCATAATCATCCACAGTATACCCATAAAATTAAGCTATAACTTTATTACTGTAATAAATAAAATGTATGTAAACAAAACTCTTAATTCCAAAAGTTTTATACAAAATTATGATTAAAATACCCTGATTAATAATCTCAATTAATCAATAACAATTTACTATACCCCAAGTAAATTTTAACATATACATAAATATAAAATTTTCTTAACCCAATATTATACCAAACAGATACCAGAAAATCAACAAACATAAAAATTCTAACTAAAATTTAAATACCAAATTAATAGCTTCCCTAGAATTCTTAAATTTCACATAGAGTTTTGTTCCCCAAAATTAAAATTTATACACAAAATTCAATTTAAAACAGACCTCTATAGAAGATTTCATAAAAGAGCTTACCTTCAGATGCAGATATTTCCTCCACACTGATACCAGGCTTCCAAGCACTTTTAAAGATGACACACACAGATTTTTGAAGAATTGAAGACACTCAATTCACTGATGAGGTACTAATTTCACCTTAGATTCGTATGTAGACAACTCAGATGGTACGCCGCATATCTTCATTTCACTGATATATTTTGAAGCACACACAAATAGCACCAAGTCTATAGTTGACTGTTCATACACCTCACAGATTTAGTCGATAAAGTTCCTTTACCAGTTCTCTGCTTGCTAGAACTCCGAGAAAAACCCACGACTCCAATTAGACTTCAAGATTCCACAACTCTGCTCGTCCGTTTTCCACTGGCTCTTCATCTGTTTAATCAGGTTAACCCATAGATCCGTAATCTAATTTACTTTAGATCACATATCCCATTTGCTGCCACCAATTAATTATATATACTATTGCTGTGGTAGCGTGAGACGTTGTATATATAATTAATAAATTCCATTTATCGTTTTAAACGAAAAATTTTTTATTTTAAATTAACACATTAAAAAAAGAAAACAAAAGTAAAAATGAAAAATTATGATAAACATCCATGCCGTAAATTTACATGGTCAGCCAAATTCCGATTCTGACGTCCGCTCAAAGTGGAACCTCACTCTCGAGTATTCCAAATCCAACTGATTCCACATTCAACTCTTTCCACCTTCAACTGCCGTCAGCAATTTCACTTCCCAGGGGCTTTCCTTGCATTCCAGGAATTTCCCAGAAAACATTACATTTCGTAGGGGCCCAGTTCTTTGTATCCACAAGAACAATACTTTACAATTCTTATCTACTCATTCAGATAACATACCATTCAATACAAAGCATGTATTGCAGCTTGGCTTATCTCAAAGTGAAAATGAGATTCACACTATTGATAGAATTTTTGTCAATAAAGATCAATCTGTCAGATTATTTTCATCCCAGAGAGATTATCCTTTTTCCACAAATAAGGGAGGAGTTAAAACATGTCAACTCATCACAATATATATATAACAGAACTAATAATAGAAGGGAAATCTGCACAGACCTTCTTACAACATATTGTGGATTCAAAAGAAAATTTGCTTAATTAAGTTATCATATATTCAAAAGATATGGATGAACAGGAAGTGTTGGTTTTAAACTAAATAATTTCAATGTGACATTAATAATCTTGTTAATAAACCAAAGGAAACACAACATCTCATGTAAACACAAGTGAATTACTACTGGGGAGATTATTTCTTTTACAGCAAAGAGTTCATGATTCATAAATTTTAAAATCAGAGTTCTGAATTTCAAATGAATTAACATTACTAAGGTAGATGTATGTTATCTTTAAATTAAATTGCTTGTATTGTTCGGTCATTGCACACAGAGAATAATCAAAAAATGTTCTTCGAACAGTTGACCTTATCCTCTCTGCCACACATCCAAAATGGACACTTTAGCCGAACTTCAGAACGAATGAAGAAAGGAAAACAAATAATTTATCATAGCAGTATACAGACATCACACAATATTGCTGGAGAAGAAACAGGAATTCATGCCTTAGATGAAAGCGATGTTCAAGAATTCGTCATCTTCTGGATCACATCTCGAACACTGTATATATGAAGATTCTCTGACTCCGTCATGTAATGAGTAACAGCTCCCGTTTGTTTAGCTTTCAGATCACAACCAAAGAATTTACATCTTAATTGAATATTATGAATATTATATTTATTTAGTATGGAAGTTATAGTTAAAAAAATTTATTTAGAGCGAGTTCCACCATAGGCCTGTTTAGCCTAATGGCGGAACTGCCGTTCCAGCAGCCTCTTTACGTAGGTCCTTCTCCCACGGATGCCAGTTCAAGAAGAGAGAGAAAGCTATGACGCTAACGCTAAACTTGACGATCGCGTGCCAAAACTCCACAGCCAACCAGAAGGCTTCACGCTGTTACACAGTTCAAATCTCTCCTGATACGATGCCACAAGGGAATGCTTAAAGATTCAACGGAACGACTTGCAATGCAAGTTTGCGATTGCTAAAGCCAGTGCGTTGACAGAATAAAGTTAATGTACAATTGGCAACCGCTAATTGAATTTAAATGGCGATTGTTTACAAATTAAAAGGAACACAGATTAATGTTATGGTTGCTGATCAAATTAAATTAAATTTAGAAAATAGGAATTAAATAAAAATGTGAAATAAATAATTTAAATTTAAAAATAAATAAATTAATCTTGTATATATAAATTTTAATAATTAAAAAAAAGCAGTTATGTTCATGACATAACAGTCTCGCTTCTCTGTCTTCTCAGAGTCCGTTCTCTGAAACTGTATAAGTTAGAGACTTGAAATTTTGTACACTTACAGCTGAATACCTACTGTCAAGCTGAAAATCACAAAATTTTGAAAAAGCCATATTATTTTAATTAAATGAATTAATTTAATGACATTCCACCATTTCTGCGATTTCAAAACAGAATCTTAATTTCAGCCTTTTTATTGTAGACTCGATGGTCCAGTGGTAAAATGTGTTCTTTTTTACTCAGAGGTCCTAGGTTCAATTCTGTTTGGCGGAAGCTGAAATTTTCAATATATATATTTTTTTCATATAGTTAAAAGAAATTTCTTATTTTGTTGCCATTTTACTTTTTTTTAGATAACATTAAATCAATGTAATTAAATATGTTTTCCATATGCGCTCAGCTCTCATAGATTCATAATTAAAAATTTTTATAATGCATAAGTAATTCCTTTACACAGATCTGACAGTTTTTAAATTTCATTGTCCGATGGATTTATCACAAAAATATAAATTATTCTCGACATTTCAGTTTATCTTTAAAACCATCTTCAGGAGTTAATTTTCTTGAATACAAAAGGTGAAAAATTATTTAAATGTTAATTTTCTTAAATACTAAAGGCTAAAAATTATTTACATGTTAATTTTCTTAAATAAAAAAGGAGAAAAATTATTACATTATTGAAGCTATTTTCAAATTATATTCTTTTTTATTTCTTCTAGGACATTACATTGTATATTTAAATATGAATACAATAAGTTGCTAACCAATGTACATTTTATTATCAGATATTAAACTAAGCTGTAAAAATTAAAATCTCAAAAATGCGCTCATGGCTTATACATGCCTAATTAAATATTTTTATAATGCGTAAATATTTCCTTCACACGTTTTTAACAGTTTAAATAAAATGGATCACTAAAGCTTAATATTCTTTACTATTTGTTAACCTTTACATCCTTAGAGGGCAATACTGCATACATCTCAATAAAAATATTTTCCATTAAGTTTTTTCCCCCTAAGGAGTGATGTTCATTAGAAATAATCATAACTCTTATCGAATTCGTCATTCGAATAGCTTTATTTTTTTTTTTTTTTTTTTTTTTTATTTGTCTGCATATTAATGCACTAATAATCCATAGTTATTGATTTCTTAATATTCTGTACTACTATTTCTTTACCTTTATGTCCATAGATAGCAGTGCTGATTCACAAACAGTGTTTTCAAATTAGGAAATTCGTTGAAACTGGGATTATTTATTTTAATGTTTTTTATATAAAGTTATTTTTTATGCACATAAATTAATATTTTGTTTTCCTTTCAGGATTTAATTGCTGTAATGTTTAATTTTTTTTTTGTTGTTTTTTTGCTTCACTTATGAGCAATTGTTTATAAAATATGAAGAGCAGTAGATAAAATTTTGCATTTAAACAAATTTAAACAAACTTATAAAGCTCTATTGACATAGAAAAAAATATATATATGTATATATATATGTAGCAGACAATCAGCAATGGTAAATGAAATCCTCAACTTTATGCTGTCTGTATGGTGAAATATTACTTATTTTTATTGTTTGTAAATTTCCTCTATATTTTGTATTTAATAAAATAGTTGTACTTTACATTAAACTGTATGTAAGTCATAAAATTACCATTTCTATCGTCTGCCTAAGTTAGCTACCATCTTTTCGTAATGTTTGTGAATGATGTCTTTGTTAAGTTTTGTGTCAACATTTATACTTGACACAAAATGTTGTCCATCTAATGAAAAAGTACCCAAAAATTCAGTTTTTAAATAATTTGTTTCTTATGATGTAGCAGCTAATTTTTCATGGAATGTATTATGTGAACTATTTTTTGTTTTTTTCTTTATTTTCAAGAAATCAGACATTCTGACTTGATGGGGTGTTCTTGTTAGATGAGCATATAAGCCCTAAGAGGAAGATAATTTAAATTCTTATAATGCAGTGTTCATTTATTGAATGTCTTTTATTATTCTCTTAATTCTAATATATATAACCGTTTCTTATAAAATAGCTCTCATTATTTAAAATAAAATTTTGATTTATTTATTTTTATGTATTTAAATATATCAATGAAATTGTCCTACATATTTAAACTTTCAACGTGATATATTTAATAAATTTCAAGACTAATTTTTCTCTTTATCTATTCATTTACTTTTTTTTTAAAGATAAAAATGAAAATGAATATTATATGTGATTTTTATTTATGAATAAATGCATATGTGTATTCTGTTTTTACTATATTTTACTCAAGATAAAAATGTAGTAAAGATAAACAAAAATATTAACATTCTATGTGAAAGACTTAAATTTTTGTGCACTCTTCATGAAAATAATGATTTTATAAAGATAAGTACATTTCTTTTTTACTAACAAATTTTAATTAGAAAAAAAGTTTAACAGATATTTTATTGAAATTGTCGTTTTCTTTTGGCAATTTTTTTGAGATTTCAGATTTACTGACATATAAAAACTTAATACCCCATATTAAATATAATTATACAGAGTGATAAAAAATAACTCATACAAACAGTTTGGCTTATAATTCTTTTAACAACCCCAGAAATCAAAATCAGATTGCTAATAGACAAAGTACACATCTTTGACTTACAAAATAAAAATTACAAGTTTCTGAAGTGGCTACTAAATTTTGCTTTTGCATAGAAGAAAAATCTTTTGAAAAAAAATTTCAGCAATGGGCTGCAACTCACTCCCTAGATTATAGCCTATTCCTTCTGAAGGAATTTCTTCAGGGACTCCAAACTTTTGCGAAGTTTATACCAAAATCATCTCTGTAGGTGTAGGTAGGATGATCTCATGTACAATAACCCATTTGGTTGAGATCTAGAGAGTACAGGAGCCATGCTTGTGCTCTTAAAAGTCTGGCAGGTGTGACTTTCATCATTCCTGTGGTCTTCTTTTTCTGTATGCTGAAGCAGAATGTTGCTGGAGAGTCTTTCTTTTCACAAGTGCTCTTGAGACCAGAGAAGCAAAACACTCTCCAAGGTGTTTTAACGGTATGTTTGATGGTTGATTTTGATGTGTTTCTGACATAATGCAAGCAGTATTTTGCCAATTGGAACAAATCCCACCCCAAACTGTAATCGACTGGGGCTTTTGCCATCTGTTGATCATGGCTGATGGAGTAAGAGTTCCTCGAATTAAATTCAATTGTTATTTCAGTTGTGAAATTTTTGAAAAATCTTTTTGCCACTGATCATTAGTAGTCCATTTCATTGGTGCTATCAATTTTTTAAGTCTTGCCTTTTTATTGGTCACTGTAAGTTTCTGAAACTTTCATTTTCTAAGGTTGGCATTCAAGGAGTTTTTTCATAATTCGTCGAAATGTCTTCCGACTGATGGTCATCTCAATCACAAATTGTTTTTTTGAAACATTGATAATGCATCCAATCCTCTTTACAGTCAGTTTGCATTTTCTGGAAATGTTGATTGCTCATTGTTTATCTTGGTTTGATCTACCCCTATTACAGCTAAGCTATTAGAACCATTTTGAACTTTTTGTTTTCATAACATTAGTTTTACAACAAGAAAAAAAAAAGATTTATGTTTGTTAAAATGTATTTGAACTAATTAAATTATAAATTTAATTAATGAATGACATTTATTTTAATTTTCTTACGGAGATATTTTAAATCGCATATCTTGAAAATCATTTGTTTCTTTTTTCATTTTAAACTACACAACAAACAAAAATTGAAGAAACAGCAAATAAATTAACAAAAAAATTAAAAACAGTAATCTTCTTTTTGGCTTGTGTTCATTGTAGTCAAGGTATTATTTATGTCATCAATTCACAGGTTTTTATTTAAATTTACAATCTCTTGAATTTGAGCAGACTACAGCTTTATAATAAATCACCCAGTTTGCTCTAAATATGAGTTTTTATTATTTTTTTTATTTTATCTGTATTTTTAGGTGTTATAACCTCTTTAGGGGATCTTGAAAAGCCAAAGAAAAATGATAATGGAGGTCCAAAGAAGATTGATAATGAGAGTGTAAGAAGTCGTCAAAAAGAAGAATTCCGTCAGTTTGTTGATATGTTAAAGCTAAACAATGCTGTCCGAGAAATATTTTTAAATCGTTTTATTCATATGTTTAGGTCATATGAAAGTTTTGTAATCCAGCCGAATCAAGTAAGAAATAGCTTATATTTGTTAAATTTTTCCATGTATAGAACATTATTTCATGAAATACGTTGGCTTGAACTCTGCTTATTTTTAAAATCATATAATATTTGAAGGTTTATAGTAAATTAGATCGTTAATTTATTAAGAAATTAATTTGAGTAATAAATAGCATCATCTTGTCACAAGGAATACATTAACTTAAAATTTATTTTAAAACTGCATGCATTCAATAAACTAAACTGTCTACTGTTGTAAACAAAAATAACAAAAAAATATTAAAAGAATTTATTGATTAAATGATGAATATCTCCTATTATAATTATAATAGGCTTTAAAAATATATGTAACATTGTATACAGTAAACTCTGTCTAAGGTGGACTCTGTGTAAGACAGAAATCCGTCTAACACAGAAAGATTTTAAAATCTCACAGAATGATTTTCAATACAGTTAATTCTGACTAAGGCTGAATACTGTCTATGACAGAAATTTTTCTCAGTCCTGGTTGATTCTGCCTTAGACAGAGTTTATTGTATTTATTTTCTAATAGATGGAAAATTCAGATTCAAATAACTTATCACCTGTAATATTCACAAATCTGAAACTAATCAACAAAATAATTAAGCAGTTGTTTAGTTTTCTTTAACAAAATAATTTTTAAAGCATTTAGATTTTTAGTAATTGTCTTTTGTATGGGCCTTGAGGAGATTGAAAAAATGGCCTTATCAACTATTAAGAATTTTTTCTGGCAACCTATTCACTGTTTCATACACACAAGCAAATTGTTTGATATTTATGCAATTTAATGTATGCATTTACATACGGACGTCATTTATCTATTATTACATACAGAAGTCATTTATCTATTACATAAATAAAAGTAATATATCTTGTATGTGTAATCAGAAACAATTTTTTGTTACTTACGTAAATAAGTACAGTAATTCACAAGTTTTGTTCTCAGAGCTGTTTATATATTTTTTCACAAATCTCACTTTCTTAATTTCAAACTACCCCAATGTCATTTTAAAAAGTGCCAAGCCCTCTATCTAATTTTTATTTAATATTTATTTGCTGTAATTAGAGATATTTAAGTCTTTAACTTTTTTACTTTAAAACTGTTGTTATTTTGAGAACGATATGTTATAAAAATTAATAAAAACATATGATTTAGGAAAATACAGCATTTTTTTTAAACACTGTAATAAATAGATTTCTGCATAATTTACTAGTTGGCTATGCTTAAATCAAAATATGTTATTTTGATGTTGATATGTTATTTTATTTTAAATCAAAATATATTACTTTTTTAATTATTTATTATTTTATTTAACAATCACAAGTTTAAATCTATGCATTCATAAATGTCTGAGATATTTTAACTGTGATTCTCAGTACATAATCCATGCCTTTTATTTATCTATAAAATTAATGTTCTTTCAATAAAGCAGAGTCAAAATCTAACTTTTGAACTTATTTTAAAGCTACTAAAACTAACAAAAGGTAATAATCAATAAGTAATGATCTTTTTTGGCATAATTGTAGGTAAATATAAAATATTATTAAGATAGCTGAAGTTTTTATGCATAGCTAAATCATAGTTCAGTTATTTGATCTGTATGAGAATAGTTGAAATTTTTATACACAAATTGATGAAAATTGTTATTGTGGTTCAGAAAAAAATGTTTTAGTGTGAATGAAAATGATTCAGCAAAAAAGTCTTAATTATAAAATATTTCAATAAAAAATTTATGCCAAATGAAATCGTCTGTTCCAAAATAGAAAAAGATAGAAAATGTATTGGTTGTTGTCCCAGCTTTTTGTCATCTGTGACTAGATGTAGATTGAAAATTAAGCATCAAGAACTAATGCTTTAAAACTGTTTATTAACATTAACTAATTAATTAATAAAAAATAGTTATAATTAATATAATAATTTTAAAATAATGTTCCAAAATCTATAAAAAAAAAAATGCAGTTTCTAAAATTTTTTTCCAAAATTAGAAAACTATTTTAGAAATTTAAAACAAATATTTTTACAGTAATAAGGTTTTGATCTTTTTAATCTATAATAATAATAATGATAGATGTTTGTCTGTCTGTGTGAATGTACTGTGTTCTGAAGAGGCCATTGCATGCAGAACTATAAAATTTGGCCGGATGGTACCTGTATTTTTGAAGTTATGCACCTTGAAGCCAGTTTTTGAATTTTTTGATTAGATATTTTTAATTTAATTTTTTATGCATTTTTTCACATTTTAAGGTGCCTTTTTCTACATTAGTAAAAGAAATCTCATTTCAGTCTTAATCCAACATAGTAAATTTTGTCTTCTTTTCAATAAAGTTTATTCATAATTCATACAGTGTTTTTTTAATTTTTTGCGAATTTTTAAATGAGACTTTTAGAGTTTTTTCACATTTTGTGGTGATTTTTCGACATTCATAAAGGGAATGTAGTTTTTCAATCTTTTAGCTCAATATAGTAAATTTTGTTTTCTCTGCGATTTTTGAATTTTTAGTGATATGTAGTGGTTTTTCACATTACATGGTATTTTTTTTTCCATTTATCAAAAGTATCTGTTTTTAATCTTTTAGCCAATATAGTAAATTTTGGCCTCTGCAATTTTTTAATTTTTTGCATTCTGCCGTGATTTTTTAACATTCGTGAAAGGAATCTGGTTTTAATCTTTTAGCCCAATATAGTAAATTTGTCATCTGCTATCTTTAGCATTTTTTTGCGTTCCACAGTGAATTTCTTTACATTCATAAAATGAATCCAATTTACATCTTTTCGCAAAATAGTAAAATTTGTTCTCTGCAATATTTGAATTTTTAATGATATTTTATGCAAATTTTAGCACTTTTTTTTTTTTTACAAGCTTTTTATCCTTTTTAATAAAGTTTATTTGTTTTTTAAAAATCTTCCAAAAGTTAAATTTTGTTTCATTTTAATCATGTAATAATTTTTTATCTAAAAATTAAAATTTACATTAGAGAATAAAAACAAAAAAGACCAGAGGGCCCATGCGAAGATTTCACACTGAAATCTAATATTTTTTAGGTACTTCTCTATTATCCAGTCGACCACTTTTCATAATAAAAAAACTACCGCCAAACTGCAAGATTAACCGCCAAAAATGCAGTCCCATTTACTAAAGAATCATTATGCATGTTTGTTACGTCATCTAGTGGTTTTGCATTCAACATTTGCGTGTATTTTTCATTATGTTTTACTGATTTAGTAGTTATTTTATTAATTAAAATAACAATTGTGTTCTTAAATTCTTATATTTTATTTATTTATTTATTTATTGATATTCCAATGGCAACGTTCTCCCGTTTATTTGGCGATAGTTTTTTTTTTAATGAAAAGTGGTCGATGGGATAATAGAGAAGTATTATTTTTTATCAATATGTAATATTTATTAGATGCAGGTTTAAACTTCTAAAGAAAAAGCAAGGATAAAAATATCTGCAAACAACATTTAGTTGTTAGTCAAGCCAGAATATCATCTAATTTATTCCATCAAAGTTAGACTAAAAACTGATCCAATATTGCTAAAGGCACATGCGAGAAAAAAAATTAACAATCGTATTTTGACTGCATTAGAGGATGACGTCATCCGCTTCGGGAAAAACATGGGACTTAGAAATATAAATCTAAACATTTCAATTTCGCTTTTTAATCATAAGTATAAAATAAACCCATGCGGTGTTTTTTATAATAATTTCTGAGCGTCATATAATGTGGTATTTTATTTTTTTGGCAACAATAATTTCAGGAAAACCTTTCATTTCTTTTATGAAAGCAATGCCGAATTAATTTTTAATTTTCAGCAAATTTTAATCAAAAACATGTTTTAACGAATTGTTAAGTGGGCTATGTCAGAAGCCTGTTCTAAAACCTTTCATATGGTATCTCATTCGTTGTTCTGCGTTTCATACTTTCTTAGAAAAAGGGATGTTGACAGGAGAAATAATATATATGATCATTAAAAATCTCTCAAAAAATATTGAGTTGAAAAAATCCAGATGGATTTTTGGAAACTAAATCACATTTAGATGTAAAAATTGGAATCTGAAGTTCACTTCATGCTAAATTTTATAACTTTGCATGCTACTATCTGTCATAATTCAGCTTATAGACAGATAAGTCTTTCTGTTATTTCTAGAGATTAAAATAAAGGGTGGCCCTTTTAACATGATAGAAAGTAGATAACTATTATGAAAAAATGACAACAGATAAATACTTGAAACTAATCGTATTCATTTATCCTGTGGCAGAATGTGGCGACACAGCAACAATGTTGCAGAATGAGCAAGATTTATTGCAGAAAAAATTTTTCATTTGTGTGTATATATATATATATATATATATATATATATATGTATGAAAGGGGGAGAAAATCCATGCAACAGCAAAAGGATCTTCTCTATGTTTCAGTCTGCAGATCAATATTAGTAAGAGGTGAGTCTTATGCATTCTTGCAAGAACCAATGAATCCGAATCCTTTTAAAATAGAAAGATTTTTATCATGTTATTTGGGCCAGCCTATAACTATAAAAGACTTTTTAAAAGTTAATGACAATGACAACATACTAATTTCATGTTATTAATGAATATTTTCTATATTTTCCGTTTCTATATGAGATTTTCATTTATTTATTTAGCATGACATGGAACAGTGGCTTAGTACTAGGGAAACAATGCAAAATTTTGATAAAACAGCATTTTTATCTGATCAGCCAGAACCTCATCTTCCTTTTTTATCTCGCTTCATTGAAACACAAATGTTTGCCACTCTTATTGATAACAAAATAGTGTCTTTATGGGAAGAACCTGACCCATATTTAAAAGTAAGTATGTATATTTTAAAAATAATTCTGTTTAATTTTAAACTAAAGTTTAATAAAAAAAAAAAAAAAAAACTTTATTAAATTGCTCTACTATCTTTCTTTTATTATTATTTATTTTATGTGCTTGCACATTTATATTTTTAAATTTTATATTGTCTATAATGATCCTGAAGCCACTGGAGTCATCCGATGTATTAAATGTCCTGGCCCTCCCATACCTGCTGGCTTAAATTTTGATGGCTGGCTTCTCGATGACTTAAATTTTTTCCAGTGGCATATTTCATTATCGTGTTCACTACCATTCCGATTGGCAACTGTAGCAAAGGGACATTCTATTCCAGCACGCATTACCTTTATACACGAATTAGCGGCAGTCTGTGTATGAAGAGTTTGCCTCCTAATGTAACAAGATATAAGACTAAAAATATAAAATAGCTTATATAGTCTTGGTTTACAAAGGCATAAAGTCAATTTTTGGTTTTTTTAATTTCAAAACACTGCTTTAGATTTTTTTAAAACATTATTTTAACTGGCGCGATCTTTCTTTTCTTTTCTTTCCCTGTAAAGACAACCAATTTTCAGTAAGTTAACTAACCATTTTAGCACTATGTTATGATCAGCATTTGGCTTGCCTTCTTCCTCATAATGTTGACAAATTAAAAAGCAGCAAACTTTTGAAATTGATGTTGATTTTTTTCTATTGCATAAGATAAATAAATGTATACAGTCTGCATATCGATACTTTGCATAACTACCATTCTATTAATAATTAAAGAGATATGGAAAATAATACCTAATGCTCAAATAGTTAAAATTATTTTCTCGAATTATTAATATTATTATTATTCATTTCTATTTATTTGACTTCACATTAAAACTGACAATATTACTGAAATGAAACTGTTATAATTATCTTCTCTGTTTATTTTCTTAGGAAATTTGTATGTTTAGTCAATCTTTTATACTTTTTTAGATATTTGATTCCAGAATTAGATTACTAAATGGAGACCATTGTAGTGATGGTACAGTTAGAGTCCCAAATTATGAAAGATGTCCATCTTATGAACGCTGCATTACATATCAAGATACTGGTATGTATTCTTCCACGTCTTTAATTCATAATTTAACTTGCAATATTTTTTCTTTCTCTTTTACAGTTGTATTGTGTAATTTAATTTGTAAAAAACATGAGAAATAGGAAATGCAAAAAGTGAATTTTTACTCCTCCCTTTTTTCATATTTTTTTCTTTTTTTAAATAAAATTTGTATTTTATGAGTTTTATGTTCATTTTTGAAATTCTGCATATTTTTATAATTTAAAAACAAATTATTTGGTGATATTTTTATATTAATTGATTGAAAATTTTGTTATCTAGCATTTAAAGGTCTCAATAAATATAAATAAATATTCTGGTGTGTTTTGGACATTGGTATAGAGCAGTAGTCACTAATTAATTTCCCCTTAGATCTGTTTCAAAACATTGTCAAACTTTCATGGTCCGGAAAATTTAATCCTCTCTATCCCAACCCCCTTCTCCATGCTATCACATACTCTACTAACCTAACATACTTGCTTTTCTTAGTAAAACTTTTTTTTCAAATCAGTTGTTATCATATGTGCAAAACAAAGTGGATGCCAGTGAAACAGAGTGCAATAAATACCGAATCAATAGTTTATTATTATGATTTTTAAAATACAAGAAAATCAATGCAAAGTACATACAAATTCAAAAGACTATTCACTAAAGTTCATTGTGGTTAATGTTTAATGGGAAAAGGAAAAATGTTCATGTCTTATTTTGCAAAACTTGCTTAAAATTCGAGATCAAGTTGATGCAGCTAATTCTCATCAAGCTGTTAAGGTGGTCATCTGTGAATCTAGATCTGTATTGGTTCTTAACCCTTTTAGTGCCATACATAGTTTACCAATATATGCTAAAAATGCCAGTAAAAAAGTGCATTTTTATACATAATTTATATGAACAAGAGAAATATTCACCATTTCCATTACAATACACCAATATTCATAATTTTTTCAACATTCTCTTCAGAAGATTTTATACTATGATAATAAAAACACAGAGCGAGAGGAGCGCGATGGCACTCCTTGGCACTAAAAGGGTTAATGAAGTTCATTTTTGAGAAATGCTGTTTCACACACATAAGTTGAGCCAAACATGGTATGCAATTTTCTGGTTAAAGCTTTTAGTTCTGGATACTCTTTTTCACACACATTTTAATTCAAAATTGCTCACTCCCAAGATTTTTTGAAACTTGAGTATAAATGTTCGTTAAAACATCATATTCTTAAAACTGGATTATTTCCAATTGTAAGACAGTTTTGTTGCTCTTGAAAACATCTTCAGCTTCACCGATTCATGAACCATTAGGCATAAATGAGAAACTGTTGTTGACCAGCTGCTCTCAATTTTTTCAAAGATAGTAAATCTTTCTTAAACATCAGATTTAAGTTTTTCTAAAAAATCTTCAAACATGCTGATGTCAATACCCTCATTAGTGTCACAAACTGACTTAAGATGTGAGAAGTGTAAATGTTCTCCACTATTATCTTCGGAGAAGAGGTCAATGTTTTAAAAAAAACTTTTTACTTCTGAGAGAAGTTCACAGACAAGTTTATCTTTACCTTGTAGTTTGTAGTTTAAAAGTTTCAGATGCCTAAATAGATCAGTAAAAAATGCGATGGTTGCCACGTTTTGCGAAACGTCAAGGAAAAAGCCTAAATGTTCACTTGCTACTTTTCGATAACTAGTTGAAAGAAACTCTTTGGTGTCCTCCCGTATTACAAAGAATCTTTCGAGTACCTAACCTTTACTTAGCCATCTCATGTTGTTATGGAGAAGCATGGTATCAAACTGAGCATGTGCTTATACAAGAAATGATTTAAATTGACAGTGCTTAAGAGATGGATTTGACCGTATGAAGTTAATTATTTGTGTCACTGTTTGCATTGTATTCTGTAGACTGCGATTCAGGCTGCAACACAACACACTATGATGAGTGATACAGTGGTAGGATATGAAATTTTCATTGCATTTTTGATTTTTCATGCCCAATCCAGCATGGTTGAAATACTCTGTACTTGTAATACTCTGTCCTATAGTAGTTCTTGACATAGGCAAAAAGTCAGTAGTTCTGCAAAAAATTGTTCACAGGTTCTGTCCTGGTAACACACAAAAATAATCACCTGTGCTGTATCTGTAATGTCACAAGATTCGTCCAAAGCCAAAGCATATCAATTTGAGTCTGTTAGGGGGAGAAGTTACTCACTTCTATGATTACTGCCTGTATGGTACACATTATAGGCTGAAACATTTTTTTCTGTTATTCACAATTTTGTCACAGTCCATATAAAACTTGCCTGCAGTCTGGATGCGTACCATGGTCCACCATTTGGTGACTGCTGGTATAGAGTAAGATGGACAATAAATAGCTATACCAGCATATTATAAATAAAATATAAATTTGCTGTTGATTTATTTTATTTCTTATTAGTATTACTAGTTAACCATCAGTATTAAGATTATTATTGTTATTATTATAGTCTTTCGTCAAATTTATGTATATTTAAGCCTTTTTTTTTTTTTTTTTCTATCACTGTTTGTGTAAGATTTTGGTAACTTAAATCAGTTAAATGGAATGATAAAGGCTAGAGTAAAGGCAAAATAAAATTGATTTGCCTAGTTTACTTTGAGGCTCTCTATCTGCAGATTTATTAGTAATTTCTTATCCAGTTGCCTCAAATAATCTGTAAAAATAACTTCCGTCATCCAGGATTTTTTATTAGCTTTGTAACTTGTGGCAAAAGTTTTAATGTTTTTAAAACAATTTTTTTTAATCACTATTTTGTATGCCAATAACAAGCAGAATTAGTTTTTTGCTACCATCAGCATTACAGCACAGTAAAACAGTTAAACACTCTTTCGACATCTATCCTCCGTTACACGATTCTCCTTTTACTGTGTACATCTTATCTGGAAGGAGGTTGAAAAATAAGCCTGTCTCATCAGCATTAAAAATATTCTACGGAGCATAATTTTCGACCAGAGATGGTGGTGCATCCCTTTTCCAGTCATCAACCGGGGCTTGATCGATGCTTGCGGATTCATCGCTCACTGATCTGTATGCCAAGTTGTGCCTCTTTTAGGTAGCTTTCAATACAAAAAAGTATAAAGCTACCTATAGCAGTCGTTCGGAGGAAAGCAGTTCTGGAAAATTTCGATATATTTTCACCGATCATGACCCCCAGACCCCAAAACCACCCTCCGTTCAAATGTTGATTTATATATATATATAGATATATCCATATATATATATATATATACAGTAGAGGGCCAGAAATCCGCACTGTTTGGGAGAGGACATTGTGCGGATTTCGGGATTTTGCAGATTTTAGGCCATTAAAAAAATAATAATAATAATAATAATAATAAAGATTAAAAATAAATAAATAAAAACATTAATAGCAATAAAATATTAGATTACTAAGTTATTTTATTATGAATGAAAAAAAAATTGAAAACAATATAAACAAAACTTATTTTTTGAACTTTGAAAACATTTGATCAATAGTTGTCTGTTTCAAAATTTTAGATTGTTCTAATTTAAGTTTTTTTTTTTGCAAGTTATAAATAGTGATTAATTCCTGTTCAGTAACACATTTTTGTTGTTTTAAGAAATTAAGATATTTTTCCCCCAAATTCAAACCCTCTTCAAATTGAACTTTTTCAGAATTATCCAACTCATCTTCATCATCATCATCAGAATTGCTTTTGGGTGGATTTAAAACACTGTCAACTATTTCATCATCAGTCATTTGATACTGTTCTTTAAGTTCATCCAAATTAGACATCCAGTCTATAATCTCATTTTCATCAAATATATTGTCATTTTTTGTAACAGCTTTTGCAAACAACAACAGTTCTTTTGTTTTTTCTTTTATTCGATCGAGATAAAATGCAGCAAATTCCTTATCAATTTCATTATCAATAAACAGGGAGTTTGGCCATATATTATGCCATGCATTAGTTAATGTGGATTGAGAAACAAGATTCCATGATTCAGCCACCAGATTGACACAGTCCATGAGATTGAAATGTTTTTCATACTCTGCTAATTTCAGACATGGATCTACATCAAGAATTTTTTTCATAAATTCAGTTTTGTAGTAAGACTTGAAACTTTTTATAACACCCTGATCCATAGGTTGGATCAAGGAAGTTGTGTTTGGAGGTAAAAAGTGGGCTTCTATGTTATCAGTCTGCAACACATCAGCATCTGGATGGGCTTTACAATTGTCTAACAGTAACAGAATTTTGCAGTCAGATGCTAATCCAATACCATTACAATGTTTTCGTGCTTCTTTAGCAAAATTGTTGAAACAAAGGTTTACATTTTAAAGTTCCTGCTGCATTACTACAGGGCAAAACTGTTATTCTTTCCTTGGCTTCTTTCACTCCAGATGGAGCACTCTCCTCACTTGTAACAAAAGTCTTCCTTGGAAGACATCTCCAAAAAAGGCCTGTTTCGTCCATATCGAAGATTTGGTCCGGAGATAAGTTTTCCTCAGAAACTTTTTCAGGAAAAGCATCAACAAATTCCTCGGCAGCTACTTTATCTGCAGAAAGCCTTTCTCCACATGCTTTAATATAACGAATATCATACCTTTTTTTTAAAATGTTTTAATCAACCTGAGGAAAAATCACATGGTTCCTTAATATTCAAATGGGCATGAAATTTTTTTGCTCTTGCTCTAAGTAGTGGTCCTGAAATTGGTACTCTATCGCTACGCCGTTGCTTGAACCATTCATAAACAATAGAATCTAAATCTTTCGATTTCGAATCATGCAAAGATTTTCGATTCATGATTCCAGCATTAGTATCACTTTTCGTGTAGAATTCCAATATTTTTTTTCTCTGTTTACGAATATCGTAAACTGTTCTGACAGCATTGCCGTACGTATCGGCTATATACTTGGGCGTTGCTCCATCTCTCAATTTTTTAATGATTTCTACTTTTTGTAGCACCGTAAGTGCAACATGCTTTCGTTTTTCCATATTTTAGAAACTTCACAGGAAAAAAAAATATCATAAAATAAATTAAATAATGAATAAAATACAAGATCTCGCACGTGATTAAAAACAGCAACAGAAATGCATGTGCATATCTAATCGTCTTCTCTTCATTTCAGCTCCAACTTTTGCTGCATTCTTTGTAAAAATACGCCGGGATCCAGGCAGACTCTTCGCTCATTAGCGAAAGAAGATGACTAATCAGAAGTCTGCATTTTCGCAAACAGCGAAAATTGCCCAAAAACGCAGCATTGATTTTTCAAACTTGTTTCGCTAATCAGTGGAAAATCTGTCTGGTTTCCGTCATCAATGAAAATGTTCTGAATCGATCATTCGCTTTGGAATGACGTCATCATTTCTTTAACCAAGCTTAAACGATGTTAAAAATAGGAAAGAGTTATATGTGGGAAGCATTAAATCAGTATTTCACTGTATATATATTGTGAATTCTTTATTTTTAAAATAGTAACTGTATTAAAACTTCTAATATAGACATTAAAAATCCATGGATATAATGATAGATTAGAAATAAAAATAGATGCTATGCTTTTCCTCAAAATTCTTTGGAAATTAAATGATGAGGGTGTGCTTAAATATGTATGATTTCCTTAAAGCAGCGATAAATAATAGTAGTTAAAGATATTTTTTCTTATAGTGCATATTTTCTTCTTTTTTATTGGCCCACTTCAATTCATCAGGAATTTTCTATTTCTTGACATGTTTATAGTTTTTATCATGTTTTTATTTTGTCAAATATTAATACTATATTATATTAATTTATATATCTGTAATATTTTTTTTAAAAAACAGAAACTCATATAGAAAAGCGAACTAGTGATATTGATATAATAGCACCACCTCCTAAAGCTATTGACAATGATCCAGAAATATCTGGAAGCAATAGACACATTCCTGGTTATTTCCCTTTGTTAGATAGTGACCTGTTAAATGATGACCCTGTTGGCAATAGGTGAGTATAAAATGCAGGTTATAATATGTCATTTGTACATTTATATGTAGATATACTTTTAGTAATTGTAAGTTATTGCAGTCACCTTCAATATGATCATAAATCATCATGTGTGGCTGTCAAACCAGTGAACCAACATCCTTTATTGGTTCCCTTACTTCCGTTTAATTTGGGCCTTGGCATTTTTTTTTAAAGATGTTGACACAGTTTGGGCCTAAGAATGTAAAATTTGTTAACAAAAGATATAAACAGCTATGCAAACAAAATTGATGAACTATTATACTTGTTTATGTATGTATTAAAAAAATTGTTTCTGATCATCTTAGATAAATTTATTCTGTTATGATAAAGATAAATAGCTCCTGTATGTAAATGTTTATTAAATAAATTGTATAAATATTGAACAAATTTCTTGTGTGTATGTAACAGTGAATAGGTTGTGGCGTGCCGTTCCCGATCACTACGGGAAGGAAACTGACTTTTTCCCGCGTGCACGTCCCAAAAAAATGGCGACTGCCAAAACGTGAAACTGAATGAATTATAAATTGAAAATTCCGGCATTCGGAAATATAACTCGAAAATCAAACTGGACGTCGTAGAACAAAAAGTAATACGTCAAAATGAAAGGAATTAACAATTACCAAAATTAGAAATATTAATTTAAATGGGAAATAATGGAAAACCAATAAAATAATTAAAATTAATGCTGAAAAAGGGAATTAACCATGTGGATACGCAAGGAAAAACTGAATGTCCAATTTCTATTGTGACATATGTCATCCATTTTTTTTTTTTTTATATTTTGCACAGTTCGGCTATAGGACATTAAGAAAAATGGCAAAGAAAAATAGTCGATCTCACACTTAGCTTTTTCTGTGTGTGGACACTTCAGAAAACTTCGAACTGAGCATGCATGGATACGTTTCTCAATTGGCAAAAAAAAATGGAGGATGATGAGTTGATCTTTTTTTTTATTAATTTTTTAATAAATATCTCGTCTAATTATCAAAAAATGAAAAATCTGAGCATCAGGACCTACCTTGGACTATACTCACCCAATTTTTCAGACTTCTACATGCGATAGATTTTGGTAGCCATCACACACAGGCAAACATTTTTCTTTTATTAGTATTGATAAAGGACAAACATGTCTGTCATTAATGTTAAGCACAAAAATTACACTAGATATTGTGACATTCGCTTTAGCTTTGATTATATATATCTTCTCTTCTAAATATAATGTAATTCCACCTTTTACTCCATTGACTACAATGAAAAGTGTACTTTCAAATTAAATTTATTTGAAAACTGTAACTTACTGATTTTTAATACTAAAAAAAAAATAATTTTCAGGTATGTAATTTTTTTATCTATAAATACATGACTTAACAATAAACATTTGTTTGCTACACTATTGTAAAATAACATTTTCAGTACCATGAAATAATTATGCAAAACTAAGGAAAAACTGGCAGGGTTACTACAACTTGTGATTTATAGCCCAAGCTTAATGAAAGCACCTTCTGATTAATGTAAATGAGAAAGCTTAATATGAGTTAAATTGCTACCATTAATACTAATAGCTATAATAAGAATAAAATTTATGATTTTTATAATTCTTCTTAATAATTTTTTTATTTATGTTATAAATTTGGAACACAGTTCCTGCATTGATTGTTTTAAAATTATTACCATATCATAGATTAAAATCTGCTATCTTTGTTTGTAGATCTAGGAGGAGAAGTGCAAATGCACATTGCAAGCGCAGAGATAGAAGGCACCAGCATGCTGAGCATTTACAGATTAATTCTAGTCAAAGAGAAGTAAGAAGTACACTTTTTTATAGTATATATTACTACAGGGCTCTGCCTCCTACGAGCTATGCTTGCCAACCCCCATCCGAACAGCACAGTCTCTAAAAACATATTTCATTTGCTCATTTAATTTTTTCTTTAAAGGCAGAAAAAAAATAGCTGCTCCAGTTTATGGAATTTATGCCATTTTGTGTAATCACCAGCAGGGAAAGCCGAGCTATGCTCGGTTAAAATTAGTTTTGTGTTCAATTCAATATAACAATAAATTCTCTGTACACCATCCATATAATAATCAGTTCTGTGTATCCTGATTGGTTGAATTCTGTTTTCGAGAACGTTCTATGGATGCTGATTTGTTGAATCATATATCTCGGCTGCTATTCGGAATTTCTAGCAAATTCCTTCAGATTTTAAAAGCTAATATTTTCTGCAAATGTCATCAAAATTGATGAAAATGCACAAACTTGGCACATTCTTTCATTTGGCGCCATGCATATGTTTTGGCATTGCTAATCTTGAAAGTCTATTTTCTTGCCAAGTCTCGCCAACTTTGCAACTTCATTTTCTGCCAACTGTTCAACAACTTAATAACTGTTTCAACGTTTATGCATTTGCATTCAGATGCATTAACCCGTAGTGACCCCAAAATGACCCATTAATCGAATTTTCTCAAACATGTAACCTAGCCCAGTGGTCTTCTCGTACCCCAAAATGGTAGAATACAAAATTTCATCAAAATTATTAGAACCGTTTTTTGAATATAATTAGCTTGACATGTAGAGACCTCAAAATGACCCATTAATCAAATTTTCTTGACCCTGTGACCTAGCCTAAATGTCTTCTCGTAATCCAAAATGGTAGGATACAAAATTTAGTTAAAATCGTTTCAGCTATTTTTTACATAAAATTAGCTTGACCCTGACTTGTAGTGACCCAAAATGACCCACCAATTAAATTTTCTTGAACATGTGACCTAGCCCAATGATATTCTTGTGCTTGAAAATGGTAAGATACAAAATTTAGTCTAAGTCGTTAGAGCCATTTTTTAGATAAAATTAGCTTGATTCTGACCCATAGTAACCGAAAATTACCCACTAATTGAATTTTCTCGATCATGTGACTTAGCCCAATGGCTTTTTTATGCCCAAAAACAATAGGATACAAAATTTAGTCAAAATTGATTGTGCCATTTTGTATATAAAATTAGCTTGACCCGTAGTGCCCAAACATGACCCACTAATTGAATTTTCTTGAACATTTGACCTAGCCCAATGGTCTTCTCGTAATCCAAAACAGCAGGTTACAAAATTTAGTCAAAATCATTAGAGCCATTTTTTAGATAAAATTAGCTTGACTCGCATGTGTAATCCAACCCAATGGTCTTCTCGTAATCCAAAACGGCAGAATACAAAATTTAGTCAAAATCGTTAGAGCCGTTTTGTAGATTAAATTAGCTTGACCCACAGTGACCCAAACATGACCCACTAATCAAATTTTCTCGAACATGTGACCTAGCGCAATGGCCTTTCTCGCTCCTGAAAACAGTAGGATACAAAATTTCATCAAAAACGTTAGAACCGATTTTAAGATAAAATTTTCAAACAGACAGGCGGACAGACAAGATTTGCTCGTATTATAATATATGATAATAAAATATTTAAGTTTTCTGGAGGTTTCATTTTAAGTATGATGGCATTTTCACCAGCGGAAGCTTTAAAGTTCAGGATTTATAAATGCAAATGCATGTGATCAGCTGAATATGGTGCAGCTTTCACATATAAAAAACATATAATTAATGTTCATAAATAATGCATGAATATCAAAATATATTTGCTCTTGGTTTTTTTTTTTTTTTTTTTTTTTTAAATACAGCAACAAGGTAAAATATATTAATTAATTGTATTGAAAATCAAATAAATATTTCAAATAACCATTAAAATCTAAATTAGATAAAATAATAAATGTCTTTTGTTATAACTGTGACGTAATTTATGACTTAGAACTTTCTTTTATGTACTGTTATTAATGTTGGATGTATCATTGGAAAATACTTAATCACATGTCACAGCACATCGTTGTTTTAAATATGACATAATTTTCACCATCAAATGCTTTTCACTTGTAATAATTTATTTATTTTAAAGATTTCTTTCATTTTCAATATTCATGTGTAAATATATATTTCATTTGAAAGTACATTCTTTGGAAATATGTCTATTAGTAGTACTATTAGTAGGGGTTTTAAAATATGGCAACAATAAATAAAAAATTGTTATTTCAAAATATAAATCTGTATTCAAATAATGAAATTTTGAATATAATAAAACACTTTAAAAAAAATAGTTGAATTAAAAAAAAGATTGACATTGCACATCACAACCTAGTCAAGTATATCCCTGCAAAAGATGATGAAATTGCTGTACATAGTTTTTGATCCAATAAAACTTATGTATTTGAACTATATTGACCGATTTCAACATCAAATAGTGTTTAAAATAATTCTTCGATTTAAAAACTTTCTGCTTCAGCATGTTTATAGTACATTTGTCTATAAAACTACCAGTTTTTATGATTTTATATGTAATAGTGTTTGCAAGATAAGATGAGAAAGGGAAAAGGACATGATAGATTCAATATTGGCAGCAGCAACAGCAACATTAGTAACTTTTTTTTTAGAATAGAGAGATTCATAATTACAGCATTAAAATCTTTAAAATCTTCTGATTATTCTTTAGTAATTGCTAATTATTTTTGATTATCTTGCGCTAAATGTTTTAAGTTAGTATAGTGTTTAATTTTCAATTTAATATTAGCTTGGTATTTTATAATGTAGCTTCATATGTGTACTTTAAAAAGGACATTTATATAAAAGGGTATTTTTAATAGGTTGAAAAACAGTTTACTTAAAAAATCTGCCTGTCACTTTATTTTGTTTTCTGTACTATATTTGTTTCTATGCTCTGTTGAAATTCTATAGTAATCATTAATATAATTTGTTTATGATGAACCAATGGATGAACCAATTAAAACAGAATTCACATGTTACTGAACAGGAAGATGTGAATTCTGTTTTAATTGGTTCATTCATTGTACAATAATTTGACTTTTTCAAATATATATGAATGCTAGCTGTTACCAGTGACTTTGTTCATGTAACATTAAAAGAATAATAAATGCATGAATTAAGCAAAACATTTCACTCCTGATAATTAAAAACATATATAATTAACCAACGCTTTATCACTTTTTGTAGGAGACAATATAGCATTTCTTTATTATAAGGGCATTAATATAACTCAGTCTTAAAAAAGTTAAATTTTTCACAAAATAATATAAACAATCACAAAAATGAAACTGCAACCAATTGAAAAAAGAGTCCAAGGTGAGAGAAGAAATTATCATCTAGAATGTCATTAAGTGTTTTACCACGCAAAAAAAAAAAAACCTGGTTAAAAACGTGTATTTACTTTTGCAACAAATTTCGCTCGCTAAAGAAAGCAAATCAGCTACTGACCAATGACAGAGCCTAACCATGCTATTCTTGGCTATTTCTACCTATATATATAAAAAAATTCTACCATATACAACTCTCTTCCACATTTATAATATTAGGAATTTGCTTATTTTTAGGATTTGGCACGATCGGCTTGTTCAAGTCTACGCAATTCGGATTGAGGAAAATTTTCATTACTTTTTTATTTCTTCTTTGCTCTTGCATTAAGCAAATTTTTCGATAAATTTTATTTTATTTTCGATAACATTGTTGTTTATTAAAAAATCTTAAAAACATTGCAAATGCATTTAAGCATTGTAATGGAATCTATGCCATTTTTCCAAGTCTATAAAACTTTACAAAAATCTATTATCAAAGAGAAAAAAAGAAATTTTTTAAAATGACAATAAACTTTTTGCTTCTTTAAAGCTGAAAGAAACATGGAATTAAAATCCGGTTGCCAAACCACAATCTACAAACGTGTCTTGATTGTACCAATGTACTTCAAGCCCTCAAGCCTTAATTTTAATACTGTAGAGGGAAAATGATGTCACTTTGATGGAATAATATTAAATCTTTAGGTTTTTATGAACGAAAATGCCACTTTTTTTTTTGAAAAAAGTAATTTTTATTCAGATTTCCTGAGATGAATGCTTTAAAGAATTAACGCTCGTCAAATATTGTTTTTTTTTCAGGCAATCCAGTTATTATTTTTTGTTTTATTTTGTTTTGTTTCTATGAAGGAAAATAACTTCTTCCTGTTAATCATGGCGTCATTTTCAACATGGATAATTTTACAGTGCATATTATCGACATTTTCTATCCATTTTCTTTTCAAACTTTTTTTTTATTTAAAAAAGAATTTAATTAAAAATACAGTATATTTATCTGAGCTGCACGCAGACAATAAAACTTGCGATCTTTCTTATTGTATTAATTTCATTTAAAATACAGAGCTTTAATTTAAAACACATATATTTAACATACATATATTACATAGATTTAAAATACATATAATATATACATTTGAAATATTCTTATTTCAAGTGAAAAACAAAAGACAAAGAAAGAAAAGAAAAAGAAAAAAGAAACAAAATAAGAAGTAATTTCATAATCCAAGATCATTTTATTTCAACATCAAAGCATATCCGTTTTATTTTGGATATTTATAACATCATAATCGCCTGCTTTCCGTACTCGTATTCGCCCCACCAGTGGCTGAGAGGTTGTGCTCTCGAAGCTGGTAGACGGGAGGTGCTGGGTTCGATCCCAATCGCGCCCGTCGGCCTAATCGCTCGGAGTTTTCGTGGTTTTCTTTCGAGCCGTGGATCTTCTCCATGCGTAAATACGGATTAGGTTCCCTTAGAAAGACCCCCACGAAGGGCACTCCCCCCGGGCCTATATCCCTCGTGTCGATAATTGGCCGTCAATAATCAACCCAACCCAACCCGTACTCGTATTCATGCATCTTGTATTAGTATCAAATGCTGTAAAATGTGTATTTTATTTCTAATAATGTTATTTCGCCGCCTTTTTCATTCTTAATTTTTTTTTATTTCATTTTCATTTTTCACATGGAAAATTTTCTATTGAAAATAAATTGTTGAGTTAAAATTGTTATTTCAAGTCTTGATTTAGTGTTGGCAACAATAAAGTATTAGCAACAATAAAATAAATTTAACAATTTTTAAATTTTATTAAAAAAAAATGTCTATTTATTCTCTATGAAAGTAATGAAATTTTGAATTATTAAGAAATGCTTGAAAATATACGTTTTATTTCTAATAATGTCATTTCATCTTCTTTTTAATTCTTAATTTTTTCTTTTTTTTCACTTTCATTTTTCACGTGGAAATTTTTCAATCGAACATAAATTGTTGAGTAAAAATTATTATTCCGGGTTTTGATTTAGTATTGGCAACGATGAAGTAAATTTAACCATTTTAAAATTTTATACAAAAAAATGTCCATTTATTCGCTATGAAAATAATGAAATTTTGAATTATTAAAAAATATATTTGAATAAAATGAACAAAATATAGCCTATGTTCATTTAATCGGATTTATAATATTATTAGGATGAATAGTAATAAAAAGTAAATCTCATCATTTTTATTTGCAAATATTATGACATTGCCTTTTAATGAATTAATATGATGTGCAATGCTGGTTTAGTTACGAATCAGTTAATAATTTTATATGAAATTACAGAGGAAGTATTTCATGCAATGTAAACTATTTTCAGCACAATGCTGAGAAATTTGCTATTCTGTCTCATTGCTTAAGTCAGGGCATGAAATTTCAATTGAAAAGGTACTAGCCAGACTAAAATTTTTGCTTGCCACTATTTTACATTCATTCAGACAGTAACATCGACCACCATACCTGCCCAGAAAACGAACTATTTATGACAAACTGAATTTAAATTGACCATTGTTAGAAGGAGCTGTCTGTTAAATCCAGAATATTTCACATTCATGAAAATGTGAACAATTTTTAAAATGTCAAAAATTCGGGAGAAAGCGAATAATTTTTACCGTTTTTCAAGCAGCTGAGCTTAGGTAGCGAAACCTGATTCACTTCGTGCAGGAGTGAAGAGCGACCAATTCGACTTCGGAAGCGAAAAAGCAGCCTTTGCGCTTGCGCTGTGTGAAAGCGGGGGAACGAATGCAGACGGGGAAGTTCGTTCCTTCGTAGGAGAGAAATGGAAGTGAGTGACGCCACATTTTTTCTTCTTTTGGAAGATAAATGCTGTTGCTTGATTTTAAAACACTTCCGTGTGTTGCTAGATTGAGGCACGATATTCTGAGCGTATACAGTTTGATTTGAAGCACAACATTTCAAAAGACGAAACTTAAGCCAACCTAAAATATTTGCTATCCAATGGCGAGCTGGCGAGTGGAAATTTCATGCCCTGGCTTAAGTGGTGGTAACTAACAACTAATATTTTGACCTGCTTCTTCTTTTGAAAAACTCACTTCTGCTGTCGCTATCATCACCGTGAATATTAAAAAAAAAATCGAGTTTACTGAAATAATGCTGGAGAAGTTACTTGAGTTAAAGATGTGTAAATTTAAATGAAAACTTTGCGAATAGAAATAATTTCTTTTAAGCGTGTATTAAAACACGTATTAAATCAAAGCATTTGAGATCCAAAACAAAGTGAAATATCAAAGGGATATGTTGATTGTAACTAGTATGATCCATTCATTATAACTTGTTAATAATTGGGTCTCTCCAGAAAACATTACTTTTTAAGTAATTAATTTTTGACAGAATATTTTGAAATAATGTTTTTGTGGTTTTACATAATGTAGCACATTAAAAATAAATATTTTATAAAGACTGGTAATGTATGATTTTTATAATAATAATATATATATACATTTTTTTTTTAAGAAATGGAGGTATACAAGTATACCTCCATTACATGTTACAACTCATTTTCTCTCATAACATTTTCACTTATTTTGTGAAAGAGATATATATGTTATTTATTCATTAAAGTAATTTTTCTCTGAAAATTTCTTCATATGAAAATTAAAAAACTCTAAACAGTTTATATATTTTTTATATACATAATGCATTTTATATCCCCCCCCCCTCTCCTTCTCTCTGTTTTGAAAATGGGTTATATAACATATCATCAATGCATCTTATATGTTGAATAATTATGTGTTTTTCTTTCTGTTTGTTGCATTAAAGTGTCTTCTTTTTAAAAATTCCTGCATATTGCATTTCTTATCTGTTGCATGGGAAATTGTGTTTTACCTATTCTTTTATCATGTGAACTAAAAATGTAAAAATTACTGAGCTCTGCATGTATTAACTTATTACTGTTGAAAATATAATGAAAACTAACCCATTTTAACTCTTTATTAAATTCAATTTCTGTTCTTAAGTTAATACCTGCATGTGCTTTTTGTCTTGACTAACTATGCATGTTAGGTATATAATGTCTGTGTTTTATCTGCTAGTTTGAACTTGCGGAAAAACATGCTGTTTTGTGGAAAGTAAGTATTATCTGAAGATAGCTATTTTCATTTTTAATGTTGCATGCAAATTTTTTCTTTTTGATATGTTACCTATTAACATTTTCCCATTTGATAATAGATAATTATAATTTTGAATTAAATTTCAGTTACTACAATAAACAATTTTTTTACTTTTAATGTATTTTCTTAAATGCATATAATTGATATAATCTATCAATTGATAAAGCTATCAAATGTGAAAAACATGCTTTTTATTTTTGCTAGTTTACAACTGTTTTTGGTGAGCAACAGAAGCTTGAATATGAAGTATTGTAAGCTTTCAAATAAGTTTTTTAAAGTATCAAAAAGAAATTAGCATTTTACTTTAAAATAGTTTTTTGTCCTTAAAAAAATGAAGATCTTCACATTTGATAGTTCTGCATTGTAATAATCATATATACATATATAATATATATATATATATATATATATATATATATATATAATCTCTTTTAATGTTTATAGAGCCTTTTATGAATTTAAAGTCTAGTATATATGTTTTATATTCTGATAAGTTGATGTTATTTCTTCATGTATTAAAATATTTTCAGTAGCAGATTTATGATTTTTTTTTTTTTTTTTTTAATATGCTATTAATGTAGAGTCATACCTCCATCTGAAAAATTCTGTGATGAAACTTTGTGTAAAATGTATTACAAAAGTCAACTCAAAATGTTAATTTTTGGGGTATGTTTTATTAAAATAATTTCAAAAGGTTTATTTTTTACCAAGTTTATTTTGAGATATCGGAGCATTATTGTATAAGGATAATTTAGAATCTTTCTTAGATTCATATCATTTTTTTTTTTTTACACACAAAAAAATTTATTTAAATAGTGCAGTTTATGCAAAGGTATAAACCGTCTATCATTATAGAAATAATAACCTAGACCTGCATAGCAGGTTATTGATAAAATTCTTTTATATCCCTAGTTAAATTTAGTGATATGTTTTATTCATGGAAAATCATATTTTATGATACAACTTAGCAACTTATGCAAAGTATTTTAAAGGGTTTCAGTAGATTATCTGGAATCATATATTATATTTGGTTTCTAAAATACGGCAGTTAACTTTTATTTTACTTAGTTATATTTAAAATAATCTTTTGTAATTTAGATAGTTATATTGCATCAAATCTGTTTAATGTTGGAACTCTTTAAATAATTTTTTCTTTATCAAAGAATTTTCTTTTTTCTTCAGAGTATTTATAACTGTCAACAATCATTGAAACATTTTCTTCCTAAATAATTGTGTGTTACTCAGAATGTGTTTGAATCTAATTTTATCTTCAAACAATTACTTTTTTCCTTTTAGAAATTTATTCAAGAAGCTAGGACAAAAACCATTCGCAATCAAAAGCATTTTGATGTCTCACCAGCATCTATCTCTCAGACTTATTGGAAATTTGTTGTAGCTTTATTGAAAGAATGCAAAATGAGGGTATGTATTGTATTAGTAGATTTGAAACCTTTTTCTTTCTAAGTATTAAACTTTTTTAGGTACTTTTCGGTTAGCCGGGCGCCAGTGAAATGTATATATCTATATATACATATATATGTATACATACACACATATATGTATGTGTATATATATGTATATATATATACATGCATATATAAATGTATGTATGTATATATATATGTATATATATGTATACATAGATATATACATTTCACTGGCGCCCGGCTAACCGAAAAGTACCCTTTTTTATATCATTCATTGGCCCAAATCGCTATAATTGGTAAATTTGGCAATTTGAAAAAAATACCTTTTTTTTTTCAACCTTTTCATATATTTTTACACTTTTTCACTTGAAAATTTATATATTTTATTCTACTTTCTTATTGGTAAATTTCTATTTTTTTCTCAAGACTTCACATTTGACCCCCTTTTAAACAGTTCCATATTTCTTTCTGTTCCCCAGTACCTATTAGTATATTTTAAGATTTTAGTTCTGATTATAATAATTAAAAATATTTGTCTTTATTTTTTTTTTACTTTTTCTATTTTTCTTTGAAATGCATACTAAATATTTTGCAGACAAAGCGTATGTTGGTTGAAAAAATGGGACAAGAAGCAGTTGAATTAGGACATAATGAAATTAGTATAACTGGTGTAGAAGAAAATACCTTGATTGCAAGTTTGTGTGATTTATTAGAACGAGTTTGGGCTCATGGTCTTCAGTCGAAGCAGGTAATTATTTATTCTGCTTAGCATAATATTTATTAATTTTATACTGACTGTCCTTAACATTTTGTAAATTTATACATATTCCATAAATTTAAACTATTAGATAGTGTACATTTTTTTTCCCCCGAAAATTTCTTTTTAAAATGCATGTTTGTTTGTCTGCAATGCCTAACTGGTTTAGAAGAATAAGTAATAAAATTTCTTTCATTAGCACTATCAAAATAATAATACAAATGCTTTGATAATTTTACATGAATTGTAATTTTCCAACTGGGTGAAAAAGCATGCCAATGCTCTGCCAACTGAGCTATCCTGGACAGTCCAGGATAGCTCAGTTGAAATTTCTTTTACTAATGTAGGACAAATGCTAAAAACTGCAATAAAATGTAAAATTGATAAAATTTCAAAATCACAAGGGGACAAAATTTATTATATTGGGCTAAAAGATTAAAACCAGAATTTTTTTATAAAATAAAAAAAAAAAAAAAAAAAAAAAAAAAAAAAAAAAATCTGTAAGAAAAAATTCTAGAAATTGCCTAAAACATTCTCAAAAAAATTCAAAAATTGCTGTACTAATTCCGAATAAACTTTATTGAAAAATGAAAAAAAAATATTCTACTGGACTAAATGATTGAAACCGGATTCCTTTTATGAATGTCAAAAAATCACCACAAAAAGGATAAAAACTCTAAAAATCATATTAAAACATTAAAAAATCATTGTATTCCAAATAAACTTTATTTAAAAGACAACAACATTTACTGTATTGGGCTAAAAAATTGAATCTGAATTCCTTTTACTAATGTGGAAAAATTGCTGTGAAATGCAAAAAGAAAACACTAATAATTGCAAAAAATCTATAAAAATTATAAAATCGTAGATGACAAAATTTACTATAGTTGGCTAAAACATTGTAACTGGAATTATTTCATGGATGTAAAAAGAAAAAACTAAAAATCGCATTAAAAATTGCAGAGGATAAAATTTACTATATTAGACTAAAAGTTTGAAACTGAATTCCAGGCATGAGATTCTTCTGTGGTTTTCCACTTTTTTTATTTTTAATTTGCCGTTTTTAAGAATTTATTTTGTGCAGGACTTTTATTTTTTTATTCAGTTAAATCAAAATAGAATCGTAAAATGATTTTAATCCTCATCAAAATATGCCTATACTTCAACCCTTCAACTACAAGAAGTCATTTATCGCACGCGGTGATTCTCCTCTTTCATCACCATCAGCAATTGCTGAAAAGCTGTATCAATGTTATCTTAAAACAGAATACTTCGATTTTGAAAATGCACAAAGTCGCTTGTGCTTGCAGAACGAGGAGGATCTTTGACGTCATTGTAGGCAAAATCTGTCTGCCCCGACTCAGGCCCGACTAACAATTTTTTGTGCCCAGGGCACTTTCAATGTTTCGTGCCCCCTTAGATTGGTTGATTTATTGATACTAGTTTATTATTATTTTGTTTTTTACATACTGCACGCTTATTCGAAAACTGTCAACTCAAAAAATTACATTTTCCGGAAAATTGAAAAACGGTATGGTTCTAAGAATAAAAATAAAATATTTTTTTTCTATTATTTATTGAAGATTGGGATATATTTTTGTCATTTTATCGTATTAATATCTCAAATATCACATTTTTTCAGTTGTGTCACTTTTTGAATAAATGTGCAATATGATAAAATTGAATGACTTGATAAATACAGTACATCAATTACTAGAAAATAATGCTAAGAAGTCTACTTATTAATGATGTTATTGATATTAAATGATTGTTGAATTGATGCTGAGTGCAAACAAAAGTACTAAAAGAAATAAAAACGTTGGCACAATTATGATTTTTAACCGACTTAAAAAAGGAGGAGGTTATCAATTTGACCCGTATGTATGTATTATGTTGTTCACGCATAACTCTCGTAAATGTGCATCGATTTTGATAATTTTTATTTTGTTTGAAAGAGTAAGGGTCCAAGGTGGTCCCATTTCAATTTCGTCAAAATCTGATCATTAAAACAAATTATTTTATTCAAATTTCTGTTAGTTTGATAATTTAATTTATATTTCAAAAAGTCCATTATTTGAATTGTTGCCAATTTGTAAAATAGCGCACATAATAATATTCCCTTTCAATTAAAAAACGTATTTACACGTGACTATCAAAAACAGAAATAAAACTTTAAAACAATAATTAAATGATCACGTGTTAAAAGCAGTAAATGTAGAAAAATACATTATAAAAAATATACTTGCGCGTGAATATTAAAAAAGAGAAATAATTAAATTATTACACGTTCAAAACATTAAATGGGAAAACTTACGTCATATTTAAAATGCTCAAATAACATTACTTCCAATCAGTTTCAATTTAAAAACATATTTACACGAGAGATTAATTTATTTGTAGCTGATATATTATGTGTACTAAACTACGAAAAGTCCTTCTGGTCTATACCGGCAGGAAAAGACAGCCTACCTATTCCTTGGTTTTAAGATTTTAGCTAATTTTACCACAAAACACCAAGCTATAAAAATGGATGGAACCCGATTACAGAAGATTCAGTCGCAGTTCTCGTCAATATTCAATTTGAATCAGAATTTCGCCAAATATGATAGCTATAGCCAAGTTGGCTTCATTTATGGCAACTTGTTTTTGTCGCCAAATTTGTTGATATTTCGCCAAATATTGCCTAGCTTGGAGAGAATTTAACGCTGGCGAACATGAATATATAGTGTTGAGAATGTGAGAGTTAGAACGATGGTTACAACAATGAAATAAAACTTGTGAGATAGCATGTTCACTAAAACTCTTAAATTAAAACCGTTTATGGAGGAATCCTTCTGTCTTGTTTCAAAATGTCAGCCACTCTAAAATTTCAAAATGCTCGTTATCTTAGGCATTTTTTAAGGTAGAGGCAAAACAAAAATTGTTCCGGTATCCTTGGATCAAGGCTGAACATTCAATTGAAAAAAACCTTTAGGATTTCTAATATTTTTAACGACTTTGTACATCTTTTTGAATTTGAAATCTTTAAGTGTCTATCATAGCGCCTCCTTCTTGCCGAATATCCCCAAATTCAACTGGGACCTGCAGGCCATAGTAAAAAACACATACAAAAAATTTGGTTCAGTACTGTGGATAACCTGATACACTTTTCGATGATACAATAATTTAAATGGAACAAAAATCGCTATCACAGCGCCCGCTTTCGGCAGAATATCCGCAAATTCAAGTGGGACCTGCTGGTCACAGCCAAAAACCTATAAATGAAATTTCGTTCAATTCTAGGTTGCTTCATAGCTTGACACACTTTTCATTGATACAAAGAGGGCACACACGGACAGACAGATATTTTGTAGAAACATGTTTTTCGGAATCTTTGACTCCTAAAACATATAAATCCGTCGAAAACCGGAAGTTGAAAAAATTTTGATCACAATACTTTCTTCTATTTAGATAGAAGAAGGTGAGAAAAGGAGGATGTTAATAACTTGACCCAATGTATGTATGTATGTATGTTTTAGTCCTGTTCACGCATAACTTTTGTAAATGTGCACCAATTTTAATATATATATTTTTTTGTTTAAAAGTGTAAGACACCCTGGTGGTCCCATTTAAATTTCGTCAAATTCTGATGATTAGAACAATTTTGTTGTTAAAAATTTTTCAAAATAAAAAAATGCTTGGAACCCGATTACAGAAGATTCATTCCCAATTCTTGTCAATCTGAATGAGAATTTCGTCAAATTAGTCAACTATAACCAAGTTGGCTTCATTAATGGCAACATATTTTGATCGCCAAATTTGGCGATATTTCTCCAGTTGTCGTCCAGATCGACAAGAATTTGATTCTGTCAAAGATTTATTAAAAAATATTTATTTAATGGATAATTTTTGTAAATTATAATTTCTATTACAAATTACTTATTTATTCAGCAGATGTTGAAATCAAGATAATTGTCTATTACTGTATTAATAACTAAAAAGTAGGAAATAAAATAAACTTTTACAAAAAAAATATTAACCGACTTAAAAAAAAAAGCACTAAAAAGTATTAAATAATTCTTTAAAATTCTCTAATGACAAAATGTTATCCATTAACCACAAATCTGATATCATGTGTCGGAGTAAAAATGATAAATTTAATATGTACAGTTTAATACCCACCAAACATGGATTTTCGAGAGAATATATTTTACAAGAGATGAATATACAGACTTATGATTCAGTTTACAAATATATACATATGAAAAGCAATCAATTACTTTTTTAAGTCGGTGCCAAACAACCCCAATCGATAAATTAGTAGATACTAGGTACAATATATTCACAATTTTTACTAAACTTAAGGTAGTTTGGCACCGACTTCAAAAAGTAATTGATTGCTTTTCATAAGTATATATTCGTAAACTGAATCATAAGTCTGTATATTCATCTCTTGTAAAATATATTCTCTCGAAAATCCATGTTTGGTGGGTATTAAACTGTACATATTAAATTTATCATTTTTATTCCGACACATGATATCAGATTTGTGGTTAATGGATAACATTTTGTCATTAGAGAATTTTAAAGAATTGTTTAATACTTTTTAGTGCTTTTTTTTTAAGTCAGTTAATATTTTTTCTGTAAAAGTTTATTTTATTTTAATGGAAATTTAGATGAAATTATGAAAAATTTTGTGCCCCTCAAAAATTTCGTGCCCAGGGCATGGGCCCCAGGTGCCCGTGCGATAGTCAGGGCCTGTGGGCTACAGTGAATTGGTTGGACAATCTTGTGTGTGCAAATCGTTCACGTTATTTGTGGTTAAAAGAGAGATTAAAGGGAAAAAACTACTACTTCTACTCTAAACTATGACTTTGACTATGATTACCAGCAAAGAAAAACTGAGTATTTTTTGTATGCGTGTAAAATGAGAATTCCACTGAATCTGTGTATAGTTAATTATATTCTTAATCATCTTAATAAATGAAAGTAAGAATTGAGATAATTTCATAAACTGGAAGAAAATTCAGGGAAATTTTTTCAGCCAAAATAAGTGTCAACCCTGAGCTAAGTTAGACTAAAAAATACACTGACTGTTGAATATGCTAGATATACTTTTAAAAAGTAAGATTATTGAAATATTTAATTAATTTACTGATTTTTATTATTTTGTAATTGGTGCAATTTTTTTTTCTATTTTTATTTATTGTGTTCCATAAAAATGACCTGGAATCTGCAATAACCACGACACTAACTAGTTGGTGCCATTGATAATGTCCTTAGAAAATCTGTTTAATTACTAAAAAACTTTTTATTTTAAGAGTGAGAACTCTGTTCTATCATTAACTTAAGGTGGTTGCAATTATTAGCATATACTTGATTTGCTGTTTCTAGAAAAGTGTCTTACTATTTTCAAAATTTCAATAAAAAAATGTTTATTGCAATGAAAGGTTTTATTAATGTGTTATATCTTGGTTAATAGACTTTTTATTAGAGTAAGTAAATAATTTCTGGCCAATTCTTGCTAATAATATCTTTTTAATTTACTCAAAGCTAAATTGTATGTAATATATATATTTTAAAAAATATATTTTTTTAATAGCAATTGTAATATTTGTTGCTCTTAAAATTTGTAACAATTATTGCTCAAACGTCGTTCGTGCAGTATTCAGCTTTTTTGCTTTTATGTCTATCTCATCCCTGAAATTCCTTTTACATATGTCAAAAAATCGCCACAAAATGTGAAAAAACTCTTTAAATTTGCATTAAAAAAATTATGAAAAATTTAAAAATTGCTTTATGAATTCCAAATAAACTTTATTGAAAAGAGGACAAAATTTACTATATTGGCCAAAAGATTGAAACTGGATTTATTTTACTAATGTGGAAAAATCCAAGAAAAATGCGAAAAAATGTTTAAAATGCCATAATTTTTTTAAATCCATAAAGCTAGATTGTTAAAAAATAAATAAAAATTAGAGCTATATTAGCTTATATCTGTTTATATCAAACTTTTAAAATTCTAAAGATTTAATTATTTTTGTTTCAAATTAGAAGAATAAATATAAAATAGTAGTGTCTTTGCATGTTATGCATATTAAGATTCTTTTTTTACCGCTTTGTATCTAAGGTAAAATAAAGCAGCTTTAAACATACAAAATTTAATAATAAAAATAGAGAAAAAGATTCTTCAGATGCTTTTCATTGTATAGATTTCTTGATCCTAATTTACAGCTCAATATATATCTCTATAATGTTTTGTTAATTAGTTGAACTGCGTTTGTTTAGGTTATAGTTTGAGGTGATTTTGAAATAATATTTTGAATAAGTGTTTGAAATTATGAGTTGACTATAATGCACCTCATATGTGTTTATCTTTTACGTATCAAAGTAACATCAGCTGTGAAGATTGGAAATATTCAATACGACACTGGGTTATAAAGTTTGAATATATTAAGCATCATATTTGTTAATTTATAGTTAATTTTGAGATTTGGAAAAAGAAAAAAAAAAAAACTAGGAGTTTTCTTTTGGCATTTATAATATGCAGCTTTTATAACATATTATTTTTAAATGTATTCAATATAATAATCATATTTTAAAGGAAATAAAAGCTTGTAAGAAAGATACTTTAAAACTTCATTAGCTCAAAGAAGAACTTTTAAAATAGCCTACACTTTTTTCTCTTAGTTTGTTGCCTTCTTTTACTACTTTAGGTAATCTTTTTGTTTACACCACTGTGTATACTATGAGAAAATTAATTTTTATTTTAGTCCATAATCTGTTAACAATTTTTGGGTATATATTTCAGGCATGAACAAACTTCATACAATGGCACTTTTATTCCTCTGAATTACGAATAAGTGATCTGGTTGATGATTAGTAATTATTTCTGTATCATGAAAATTTTTTAATTGAATAATAAAAAAAAAATGCAAAAAAAGGTGTTTGAGATCATTGAGGATTAAATGACATTTCTTAAATTTGATGATAGAAAAATAACAGATTGTGTGTTTGGTTTTAAATTTGATCCATGTGTCACTAAAATTGTATTATATGAAGCTGTATAATAAATATTTGAGACATGTATTAAACTTTGTGCACTTATGTTACCTGAGCATAGAACTGTTGACCTGGATGGGGTACAGTCGTTTTGCAATAATGCATTTAAATAAATAAAAAAAAGACCAAGAAGGCACCTTGTATTTCAGATATTTTTTATTTAATTTGATGATCATTAACTTGATTCCTTTTAATGAAAAAACAGCAAGCATGTCTGTGATTACAAATTATAAAAAATGCAGGCATGCTTTTTTTTAAAAATTATTTTTGACATTTTGTATATTTTTGTACTTCTTAATGTTATAATTTTAATTACAATAGGAACACAGTAAGATTATACAGTAGGATAATACAGTTGGAATGTAATTCAAACTTAATAATTTGAATTTCTAGAATAATTCAAATAGGAGTTCTTTTCCCTTGAAAATAAAATTAAAAACTGTTGGTTTGTGAGCCACACAGAGTAGCACACACAACACATTTTCATAACACAAAGAAAAATATCTGCAAAGCTGCAATGTGATTTAGTGTGGACATTTTTGTCTCTCAACAGAATAATCTTGCTTGTAGACCACTCTAGTAGTGATGTCACTATAGACATGTGCACAATGTGTGTAATTAAAGTAGAAAATGAAAATTGTTTTTACAACAAAAATCATTAATCTAATTCAAATTTTCAATTCATTATTTTGGATAGTTCAAAGTTCCTGCATTTTTTCATCTAATTAATTTATTGTTTGTAAAGTTGAGTATTTCTAAATTTTTACTGCTGAAAAGATAAACATCAACTTTCATCAATTTTCTTCTCTAGTTATCCAGAGGAATTGATTGCAGATTTAAAGATTTTATTTTGTTTAGTATTTTTAATCACTCTTCAGAAATGTGGGATTATCCACTCTTGTTAAGTGGGCTCTTGTAACATCCTTGAAATCTGTTACCTATTTACAAAACATTTGTGAGAGATGGTATTAAAGTCTACTGAAATGAAGTACTGATTAAAAAATCAGGGCAGTTTATATATGTTTTGTGAACATTCAGTGATTGCAGAGTCGAAATGTTGATACAGATAATGCTTATTCAGCATTAACATTAGAAGAAAAAAGTTTAGATGATTATGTATACAATTTTTCATGTTCCAATAGAGCATTTGAAGTTTACCTGTATCTCTTTTTTACTGCGAGCTAAAATTATCTTCAAACCCAGGGCTTGACAAATGCAGTCACCAGATTGCCACTGGCGACCAAGTTTTCTTTATCTTATGATCAAGTTATTTAAACTGGTGTGTGTGTGTGTGTGGGGGGGGGGGGGGGGGGTTATAAAAAAAGACCTAAGAAATGAGCACAAATGGAATTTTTTTCACTCCCCCACCCTTACTTGTATGCAGCAGCTGTTCTCTTGTACTTGTTATAATGATATTCGGGGATCGTGATGAATATAAAAGGAAAATTTAATAAAAGGGATGAATCACCAGCAACTTGCACCGGAGTGATTCTGAGAACCTAAAAAAACAATTTAGATGAAAACATATTCAACACTTTCCCCAAACACCATTATAGGCATGATCGATAGTGACAGTACAAGGTAAAGCCATAAAGTTTATAAGTTTAATATTAAGTTAAAATTCAGAGTATTATTTAGCAAAATTCAATAAGTGAAATTAAATTAGTATAATTATTTGATCTTGGTAAAATGAAAGATAAAAAGGAAAAAGAAAAACTCACCAGATTCGAAGAAACACAGATTTTTATTGTAATTATTAATGCACTGAACAATCATAATAGATCAGAAGGCTTTCATAAAATATCACCACAATTTTTATAATCATATATCTATTTTCCATTTAACAGTCTGCTTCAAATTCTATTATATTAAAATATGAAAGTTCTCAGTTCACTTTTAAATAATAAGTTTAATTTCTGCTTGATCATTATTATAATTAATATGGATAATACTATTAGTTTTAATATGAAAGTTCTTTGCTGAAGTTAAGTCCTGAAGAGGTTAATAAAGTCTAAAGAATTATGGCTGCAACTTGTGAACTAGAATGAATGTTCATCAGATGAAAAGCTCGTTAGTTTAAATGAATAGCTATCACAAATAGAAGAATCTGCTCAAGGTGGATCTTTATATACCGGACCCTAGTTGAATAAATAGGAATCTCATTAAATGCCTCTTGACAGATTTAAACGAAATCTCATAGTACCGATGACTGGAGAAGATGTTGCAAGTCTATCGAAGGCGATCAGGATTTCCAACTGTATGGATGAACTTGTGTTAATTTGGAGATCTTTAATTGTTGGCGTGACTTCACACAACGTTGGCTGTTGCTATCAGATTATTGAGTTGTAGGTGAAATAAGATGGGCGGAGAGATTGCAGTAAATGGACACTAAGTCCAAAAAAAGGACATCTTCATTGTCGATGAAGAATTAAAAAAAAAATGACGCTCAGACGAATGCCTGCTCAGCATACAACTATCCGCTGCCAGGCAAGAAGCCCAGCATCCTGACAAAAAAGATGGTCTTTACATGCTGGTGTTTCGTTGAGAAGTGAGCTCACACGGCGCTTCGGAAATACTGGAAAACTTGCGGTTTTAAATCTCCCTCCAATCAGTTAACAGCATTTGCCAACGGTTCCAAAATTAACTGTCGCGCGTGTGACACCACCTGACGGAGTTTTTGTAAAAGCTCACCCACGCGGTCAAAGTTAAATTTTAACTATCGCACCCCTGACGACACGTCATTAAAAATGTTCTGCGAGCTTCGATCTGTCACCTTGAATCGTTTAAAAACTGACCTTGTGCTACATGAGTCATTGACACAGAAAAATGCGCGGGAAACGGGAAGTCTCTCGTAGTTGTTTACACGAATGCATCTGAAAATTTATCAATGGCCGTTCATAGCGAAAATCTACGAACTTCAAAACAAAATAAAAGAAATTAATTAAAAATCAATAACTGCCAAACTTATGGATGAAAATAAATGAAATTTTAGCAATCGTAATAAAATAAAAAGTTCTTTCCAATAGATATGTTTTGAAAGTAAAAATTTTAATTTAAAGAATTTTGAAAAAGTGATTATTGGACTTAGAAATTTTGAAACGATATATGAAAATTTTGCGATTGTGAAAGGGATTTTGCATTGATCAAAATCAGTGAATCTGAACTTTCCAAAAGGAATAAAATTAGCGATTAACCATTTTTAATAATTATTATTGAAAAGGAAATACACTATATTTTAGAATAATTATTTATTTTAGACTGTCTGTTATAAAGAAAGATGGATATTATTTAAAAGTTAGAAAAAGTAAGTTAGAAATATTTTTCCTTTTAGATAATTTGAAATTAAGTTTAATTAATATTGCAAAGTGAATAAATTGTAAATTAAATTTGAGATGAATATCCTAAAACATATGTAATGGAAAGATTCTGAAATTAATTTATACTCTCACCAAAAGTAAACAATTTAAAAAGAATGTTTGATTTAAAATGCAATAATGACACTTAGCTTAATTAATTTAAATGAATTTAATGAGTTTATTTACCTGGATGAATAAATTAAAGTTAAATATTAAAATACTGAATAAATTAAGAGTAAAAAATTTAAATCATAACACTTGTAATGGAAAAACCAAATTTAAAAAGCATTTCCTATTTCATCCACAGAAAACACCACTCTAGCCAGGTAGCATGTCACGTGATAGCAATGTGGGGGGCGAGCGGGAGGTTCTTCAATAAAAAGTTAAGAAATAGTGTCAATCTCTGTAGCATTTAAAATTGGATACAATGCTTATAAAAAAGGCTCAAGTTTTTTTTAAACTTTCAAATCAGATTTTCGTGTTTAGAATTAAAACTGATTAATCTATCACATTCATTTTAAAGAATAATGACATATAAGCGATTAGAAGAAATCCATTTGAAGTAAATCTATAAAATTTAATTAAAATTTCAAGAATAATTAATTTTAATAAAATAAAATAATGTTAATTTTTAAAATATTTCTTCCTTGCTTAAATTGTGTGGTGCCTTTATTATTATGGAACCTGTCTGTATGCACTGCATACATAGCACAATAGATCAGTGCCACCCTGGTTTGAAGACAAGTGTCTGGTACTGGGTTATTTACCAAAGTTTTTTCATGAGAAAGTTCAGTTTCCTGTTTTTCAAAGAATTTTGGTGGGAGGGATGTGTGAGAAAGAAATTTTGATTATGTGATAACGTTATTTACTCAAGAATATTTTATAATGTGTTTGGATTATCGTCTACAGTAAAATGGAAATAAAAAATTATTCATTGCATTTCAAAAGAGTAAGTTTATTTTTCTGTTATTATTATTTTTTGGTTTTCATTTATCCTCAAATTCTTATCATAGATTGTTGAATCAAAATTTAAAAAAAAATTCCCAGCCAGCTGCTGATTCTGATTACTTAATATCATTGCAGAAGAATGGTTTATGTTAGCAATACATATTACATAATAACTCTTGGGTTATTTTGCAAATGTAATTAGTTTTGATATTTCTCATATTGGGATATATTTTATAAGTATGTAAAGTTTTTATTATTTGAGCCTTGTTTATGTATACAAATAAGCTTACTTATTTACAGTTAATATGTTTATGACAATTATTTGCCTACAATTTCAATCAAAAGCAGCATCTGTTACTCATCTAAATTAAAATTCTCATAAGATGTCTGATTGTAGTTGTCACAAAGTTACAAAATATTAAAAAATAAACTTAGAAATTATATTCAAACAAAGAAACTTTTTACTTTTACTTTTAATTTGGTAAAAATAAGTTCATCAATGCAAATTTAAAAATAATAAAGTGAGAATTATTTGATTGATTTCAACAGGAAAATAGGCAAAAAATTGTTATCCTGCTTTATTATTTTATCAATGCACAATGCCCCCTCATCAGATATAGATTTTGCAGTATTAAACTATCTGGACATTTGAAGCCTTTGGCAATCAGCATTCCCCGAACATGCCAGTTAATTCAGCCTTTACAGTATTTCTCTTTTTTTTTTTCCCGTCTTTTAGAGATTTATAATTTTGATAGTAGTGTATCTTTGGGGGTTTGGCACCCTCTGCATGCCACGGTGGTGGACTGTGGTGGTGGAGGTGGAATGTCTATATATACTGTAAGACAAGGGGAATATTTTGGATTTTTTTTTTTTTTTTGAAAATTTTGGAAAACTTTATTTGAAAACTTAGTTTGTATTATCTTTTTAAATTTTGTACTATTATAAACTATGTAACTAATAATTCTAAACTATGCTTATTATTTTCTCTCAATTTATTCATAAAAAACTTTTGTGTTTTTAAAAAAATCAATGATGGGGGAAGGGATGGTGGTAAAATATTTTACTGGAGACTAGAATTTTTTTTTTTTTTTTTTTTTTTTTTGGCTACCAAATATTATCAAATTTGTAAAGTCCTACTTCAGGCAGTACTTTTATTTGTAATATGAGATCCCACTTGTAATATGACAATTTAAATTAAAGATAAAAATCAGTGCATGTAATTGTATTCTTCATATTAATTCATTTCTCAGTTTTTTTGCATGTTTAAGTTAATTAAATTTTTTTACATCCCTCTTGGAGTTCAAATTAAAGAGAGTGAAGTGTATACCTAATGCAAATCAAACCTTGATCAAACAAATTATTCTAGGAGTGGTTTCTTAATTATGTAATTTCAGTTCCAAGTTATTTTATGAAGTTTCTGTAAACAGTGCTTTTAAAACTGGTATTTGACTTATTTTATTGAGAATGAAAAGAAATTATAAAAATCTGTAACAAAAATCACCAAGTGAGAATGCTGCTGTAAAAATTTTTTAATCTAATCAAATGTCACTTAATTTACAGGATTTGCAGGAAATTTTGAAAAAAAAAAGTTTTAGGTATTTAGTGTGTATTTTATAGTGATATGCATGCATTTCAGGTTTTTAATTTTAGTTTTAATTTCTTTAAAATAAATTCTAATCTGTTATCTATACACAAGCAAAGCATTGTTTGCCTCTGTGCTGTAATAAAAGTAATTGGTTTTGTGTTTGCTTTGACCTTGTACACATGCCAAATGCGCTCCACAGTTTCTCAGTCATGTGACCCATCTCAATTGTTGTTCTCTAATTGCCATAGCAGCAATTGGTGAATTTGCAGATGTTATTCCCCTATTTTCATATTGTAGTGGATCTATTCCCCATAATGATATATGAATCTACAGAGTTGCCAAGTCTCCGGCTTTTTGAACACCAGTAATTTTTTTGAGAAAATGTTGTTCTTTTAAATCGCAAAGTGCTTCCATTCAATAAGACAACATTTTCTGTACTAAATTACTGGTATCCAAAAAGCCGGAGACTTGGCAGGTCTGAATCTAATCAACTCAACAGCAGGTTTATCATCCCAGTTACTTTATCTATGTTCTTCAGTTACATTTGTTTGCTGTGTTATTAAAATACCTGAAAAAGAGGCTATATTTAGTTATCAATAGTAAAACCATGCACACAGTATTAAATGAACATTATTACGCTCGTATTCACGAATAACTTCGACCGAGAGTTGAACCGAGGGTCCAGTAACCCCAGGTTGAGGTTTTCAACCGAGAGTTGAAAACTCGTTTTCACCGTCTACTTCGGACGAAAAGTTACCCAACTCAGAGTTACTCGACCCCGGTTGAATAAAGCGTGCTAATTGGTTAAAAAAAATCAGATGACGTTTTCGGTTTCGCGTTGAAGCTTTGTTTGTTTGTATTATGGAAGAAAAGTGCCGGAAAAAAAAGGAAATTAAATGTAGTACTTATTTTATTTTTTACAAAATATATGCACAAAATAAAAACTTGTAATTACTAAATATGGAGATTAACTTATTTTAATTTCTTACAAAGTTAAATATTTTTTAACAATTTATTCAAATTTTATGTATTATTATTATTACTTTTAAACATGTATGTGAGTTAAGAAAGGGATATGAAATGTGTTAATTGCTAAAGTAAATTTTATAAGTTTAATTTTCAAATAAAATTTGTCTTAGTAGCTAAACGAAAACTTGATTTGATCAAAACGAAAATTTTATTTCAACAGCAATTATGTTGATTTCTATTATTAATAGCTATAATTAGTAATTAATTAAATAATTTCTAATTAAGAAAATATTAAAATGGAGAAAAAGGAAAAAATTCCAGAAAGTAGCCTCTAGTACTATTTTTATTTTGTCGAATCAATTTATATATTAAATGATATCCAGATGTATTGATTTGATTTTTTTTATTTTCAGCAATCTAATTAAAATGATTAATTCTAATACAATTAGATAGTAATTAATATGCACATTGACAAAAACAACAACAAAAGAGTGGAAATAATATCAACAGAGCTTCAAAGAATGCTTAAAAAGTGGTGTTTGTGGTTCTAACAGTGCCCTGGCACCAGGCACACAAGTTTTTCAGGAGCTCCAACGGCGCATTCAATTATCGCTTCCGATCGGTTAACAAACATTTTATTTTAACTAGTCGCTAAATAATAAACTCCAAACTTGTTTTTAGTTTAAACTGTCAACCATGGATATATTGCTATTTTATTAGATGTTATTTTAATGAACACTAATATTTAAAACCTTTTAAGGCTACTATATAAATTTTCATTCAACAGAGAATCGAGTAAAGTCTTTTCTAAATAATGATAAATGAATTCTGTATACTATCTGGACATAAAACTGTGAAATATTACAAAAAGTTGATTTTTTTTTTTAATTGTAGCTTTTAGAAGCCCCTTTACCCCTTTTGTATAAGAATTTTTCCATTATCAGATTTACAAGTTCAAAGGTATTCACTTGACTGCCTTTGAATATTTTTTAATAAATTAGCCTAAGTAATTACAAAATATTTTTACATGCATAGACATCTATTTTTAGATCCAGTGCATCATTAAAAAAGATGTATTTATATAGAAAATTATACTTCATTTTCTATATTCTTTCTAGTTCTTAAATTTTATTTTTTTCACTCATTTAGATGTCACTTCATAGATTCAATTACAATTTTATTTATGAGAGAGAGAAAAAAAAAAGATTTTTAAATATTTTTTTATGAATGAATGGCGATAGATTTCTAGACTAGATAGGGAAAATAATGATAGTTCGTAATCTGATAAAACAATCTGAATTTATTAACGATAATTTCAGATAATTTTATAGTACTGAATTTTAAGGAATATCATTTTTTTGAATGTGATTTAGTGGAGAAGAATAAGTGCCCCATTTGCCCCACCCTACCCATGCATCACTCTATCTTTCTTTCTTTCTTTTTTTTCTTTTTTTTTTTTTTTTGTCAGTGTTATAAGTTAATTAAAGTAAATTAAAACGTGACTCAAGATTCTATGTAAGATATAGAAATAAAAAGAAAGTTTAAAGTATTAAAAATAGAATGTATGTAATCTCATATATATATATATATATATTATCTGCAAACTTTTTAGCTGGTTTGTTTATATTTATACATACAACTCATATATTATATGTTTAATTATTTGCTTACATAAATATTCAAGATCATGAAGAGTAGAGTTTATTTGCCTTAAAAAATTGTCAACATTACCTAAAGGACTAATAAAACATTACTAAAATAACATATTTTGCATTTAAGGTTATTTATTTTTTTCAAATTTTCATTTAAAAAAAAAATAGGAATAACGAATGTATTTTAACAGTAGCGAAATGACTCCTGTTTACATAAATGAAATTTCAGATATCAAACTAATTAGTATTTTCGATTTACCAACTAAAGTAAAAAAATTCAAGGTTTTTTGTTTTTTTTTTTTTTTTTGGGGTGGCGGGGGACATTTTTGTGAAAAGTAAAAAAGAAGTTATTTTTGTGAAATTTATTATATTTTTGCGAAAAAAACATTTTGTAACAAAAGAGGAAATTCAGTTATTCAAATTCAACCAAGCATTTATTAAAAATAACTTCTTTAAGTCCTTCTGCTAAAGTTTTACTTTTTGGTTGATTTGTTTTGTTAGTAGATTACACATTTTAAAAGCTAACACAATAAAAATAATTAATGAAGAGTATGTTTTTGTGGAATTGAATTTTGTAAAGGGTCCTGTTTTATTAAAAGGAGTTTTGTGAAGGGCTTGTTTTATTAAAAGCAATTTTATGAAGGGCCCTGTTTTATTAAAAGCAATTATGAAGGGCCCTGTTTTATGACATGGATTTTTTTGTGAAGGGGCCCTAAATAGGCCCCAAATTTTGTCTGGATTGATCCTTAGTATGTGTATATGTGAAAACATGATGGGAAAAGGGGGAGGGGATAAGTTTGGTTCTGTAAGTTTATTATGTACAGCTGTTATAACTTTTTATATACCGTACAATCAATGGTTTAGGTCATATCAATTCTGTCATGATAGACAAAATTGGAAGTGACAAAACGTTTATTTGAAGAGAAGCATTATTTTAAAACAAAGGTGTTTCTGGATTTTTTGCCTGGTATTATTTTAAAAATGAACAATTTTTTATCAATGTATTTCAGCCCTTTACTTCTATTGTAATATTTTAAATTATATATAATTTTGAAATTAAAACACAGTTGAAACTTAAATGTAATTAAATAAATATTTCAAATTTCTCAAATATTGGGAAATATAACGTAAAGCTCAAAAACAGAAATAACAATAGTATAGTGTTAATCAATGATAGAGTTGTTTAATTAATATAAACATATTCGTGATTTAAACAAAGAATAAACCTACTAAAAATCTTCAATAGATAAATACAACTCAGATGATATATTGTTTAGTTTAAAACCACAATATCTAATTTATAGAGCTAATCTTATATTTATATAACAGATCGTACATAAATAATAATAGTGTATCTTTCACACAAGACCCAAAATTTAACTTTTACCCATATTCTACGAGTACCAAAATCGAAAACCTACATTGAGTCGATGGATACTTGAACATAATCTAAGTATTTTTTACTTAAAGAAAAATGCAAATTAGTATGATGTCTCAAATTTTAATTAGAACTTACGTATGATATTTATTTCGCTACTATTAAAATACATTCATAAATTCTTTTTAAGATAAAAATTGCAAAAACAAATAACCTTAAATGCAACAATTTTTATTTTAATAGCAATTTATCTACCATTAATGTAATGTTGACTATTTTTTATGGCAAATAAAATTCTTCGTGACCATGCTTATTTATATAAACAAACAATTGAACATAAAATATAGAGGATTTATATATAAATATAAACAAACCAGATAAAAAAAATTGAAGCTAATACATATATATGAGATCACATACCTTTGCATATTGTTCTTTTGTTTTATAATAGTAATAAATTTCTATTATATCTTATACACAGACACTTGATTCAGTACGTAAGCTCGTAAGCCGCCATTATTGTAAAATGTGACTAGACTTGCTCTCTCGTCTTGTTTTTTGTTAACTACGCATGCTCGGTTGAAAAACTTTAACTTCAACTCTCTGTAAAGCCAGGTCCAGTAACTGACAGTAACTGAACCCAGCGTTAGATTTCGCCTTCAAACCGGTCCAGTCAGGTAGACGATGAATACCATTTTAGCTTTCGACCCGGGTTTTCGGCATAACTCGGGGTCGAAGTTATTCGTGAATACGAGCGTTAGTGTTCTGTGTCAGAGCCGAACATCTGCTATGGAAAAATTTAACAGATTAAAAGATTCTGTGAAAAGCACCATAACAAAAATTAAAAATTTTGTAAAAGATAAATACAAAAGAAAGTAAATTATTCAAGTACTGAGCTCATAATAAATAGATAAATAATAATATTAATTATTATAAGTATATAAAATTTTTGGAATTAAAAGAAAATACTACATTTCACTGTAAAATAATTGATTAAAAATATCGTTTAATATTTTGAATTCCTTATGTAGGGAAAATCAGCATTGTGGTCGCATTTAGTGAGTTATTTTGAAGTTGAAGAGTGTAAATCTTCTGGTAAACCAATTGATCCAAATTTTTTAACACCTGGTAAGTATTGAATTATTTAATGTTACTATAGCAATCTATGTCTGAATCCCCCCCCTCCCCCTTAGATACTGAAATTGTGTTAGTTTCATAGTTTTATTATAATATTTATAACTTTAGATTTCATCAATAAAACTTTCATCTTAATTCTTTTAATTTTGAAATTAATTGTAGATTATGCTAATTTATCAAACAGTCTTTGCCTTTGTAATGACATATTAATTTTTAGCTTGATAATTAATCAATTGCGTTTTTTATATTAGTTTTATTTAACTTTGTTTTGACAAGAAAAAAATACTTATTGATAGGATTTTAAAGGTAAATCAAACTCATTTTACAAAATATAAGAAAAAAGAATAATCTCAAGAATATATAAGGGATCCTTCTTTAACTGTTATTTATTAACTATCTTAGCTTCTCCCATCTAACAGTCTGTTCTCAATGTCTTCGTCAGCATATAACTGGGCCTCACCCACTTATCTCACAGTATCATATGAAAATAAACTATAAATAGATAATCGAAGCCCAGTTTTACGATAATCATATTTTGTTTTAGATAGGTTTCACCTTAATAAACAGTTGAACAGATGGGCGAAGCCCAGTTCTATTTTGGCCAAATGAATAATAAACAAATAAATCCCTTTGATTAAAAAAAATAATAATAATTATCTTATTTTAAAATAGATTCATAATAAATACTCAAAAAGATAATAATTTCTTTAATAGTCAACTAATAGTCTTTTCTCTAGTAAAAAATCATTCTCTTTTATTTTATTCTAAAAATATCATAGCTAATATACTACACAAAAAAATATTTTTCTCTTAATTCTAAAAATGAAATTTCAAGATTTATTCTGCAAATTCTGAGAATAAAAGTAGATGGCAGCATTTACAAAAAATGACACTTTAATTTCTAACCGAAACATAAATAATAAAAAAAGTCATTTTTTTCCTCTCTCTTTAAATAAAAAATATACAAAGCATACATCTTTAATTAATTTCAAATATTTCTATATAAACCACGAAATGTAAAGAATAAAGAAATTTATTTCCTGCAAAAACACTTTACAAAAGCAGAAGAGAAAAAATATCTGACAAAATGAATTTACCACTTACCCGAGATTTTAAAAGTAGATCAGAGTTCACAGTATGGCTCATTGATCCCCAAAAAGAAATTTTTGGCAATTTCTAACATCAAATGAAGAAAAGACATCATTACTGCATGTTCTGAAATCTGATTGGTTAATAATGTATTAAGTGTACAGGCAGTTGATTATTTTGCATGAATGAACAAAATTATTTCATCAATGGCCTTTATTTTATTGAATCACAAAAGAATGAATCCCTTCTGTGTTTACATTGCTGATTGTAGGATTAGCCGAACTTCAACTGAAGTTATCTTAAAATATATGCTTTTTTTCGATATAAGATCATCTCTCAAGATGTTTTTATTTTTTCACAATGTGTTTTAAAAGGTCAATTTTATGCAGCTTTATTCAAAAAATTGAATCTCTGAAATTAGCCTCAAATGGCCCTCAATGGCCTCAAATGAGGTGAAAATTAGCCTCAAATGGCCAACTCTCAGGTGATTTTACTGCTTGGTCAGCCCATATTGAACACTATTGGACTGACAATAATGATTATATGATAATGATATTTTCCAAATTTTTCTTTTGTAAAATTTAACTTAATAAGGTATTTTTTCTCAAACATTATCAAAATATTTGAAGTAAACAAAAATTATTACGTCTGAACATATTTATATTTATATTAAAATCATTAAAATTACAGACATTACAATATACTTTCATAAAACATTAAAAACATAATCAAATTGGACGTTTCAGATTTACATGGAAAATCCCTCTTCAACAACAACATTTTACTTATTTGTTGATATTTTTGAACTATGACTTACACTAAGTAAAATGTTGTTGAAGAGGGATTTTCCATGTAAATCCGAAACGTCCAATTTTATTATGTTTTTAATGTTTTATGAAAGTGTATTGTAATGTCTGTAATTTTAATGATTTTAATATAATTATCAAAATATTTTTCAAAGTAATTTCAGCCATAGAAAAACAGATTATCTTTGAATTTTTATTTTGAATTTATTTATCTTAGTTGGAATTTGGCTAAATTTTATGAAACAATGTAAGATGTAACTTTGAGTTACGTGTTTTATGTGACCCTGTACTTACATATTAGTGTAGTGAATTTGAATTTGTGTTTATGTTTCTCTGTTATCTGTTATATCTTCTCAATATATAATCCTGAAAATTTACTAATGTCTATTAATCTTAATTGAAAATAAAATTCCTGCTTTACTAAACTGTTTAATCTATATCTCTTGTCTATACTATTCTGCATACTTTATTCTTATTTTCTGTAGCACTGGCATGGTGTGTTCTAAGGAAAAGGATTGATTGTAGGTGAACTAATATTTTCTTGTTTTGTTTCTAATTTCTACTAATGATCTCATATTTTCTATTGAAATTTGTATTGTAATTAACTTATTCAAAGTTTGTGTGTTTTGAGCCATCTAAGTAATATTTTCAATAGCATATTATGTATCCCATGTTAAAATTTAAGAACCCATATTTGTTTAAGAGTGCATTAAAATCTGGCTTATTAACATTATTGAAAGGAATAAAAGTGTTATTTGATTCATTATCATCTTTCTTTAGGCCATCTCAAAGTAATTTTCCTACTTTCTATAATTTTTTTTTTTTTCTTAAGTAAGGGGTGTGTAAAATACATGGATTTTTTAAAAGTATTTATTGATGTTAAGTTTTCTTAGGGGAAAACTCGAGAATAATTAAAGAAATGACTCTTTTTATGATAGTTATGATATTTTAATAAACAATTAATATTAAAAAATTTATTTTCAAAATATTTTGTTTCAAAATAGTTGCAACATTTCTGATGATACAACACAATTATCATTTAAAAATTTCTCAAGATATTTCATATGTTCTTGTTCTATTACATGGAATTTCCTATATTTGGGACCATAGAAAGCTGTCACGGTTTTATTTGCTATGATAAGTTCTTTTCTGTTTGTTTATGTCAGTATCAAGCAAAGGATTCGTTTACATCAAATTCTCTTCCATCTGCTCTTTTCCTATATTTTTTCCTCAAAGAAGACCGCTCTAAATTTACATCTGTGGTATTTTTTTTTTTTCAATTATTATTTTACAGCATGAACAGTCTGTTCAAATGTCTTGACTCATACTGGTTAATTTAAAACAAGAAGCACTAATATATCATGTTTGTTTCTTTGATGCCATATTATTGGTTATAAAATCACCTACACCCTTGGAGCAGATGAAAATAAAAAGTTACTGAGAACAAAGAATAAATTTATGTATGCTCCTTTGAACACACAGAACTAAATTGAAAGTTGACTTTAGATCTGATTATGAAATCAGAATTTCTAGAATATAAGCTGTTAAAGTAATATGAAATCCGATTTCATTATTTCAGACTTACCCAAAAATGCTTCATCTGAAAATTATATGCTACTTTTCTAATTACATTTTTTTCAAAAATTTTCTTTTAAAAGTAATCATGCAAAAATTATGCAAATGTTTTTTTTTTCTTTCAAAAAATTTTTTTAGAAGTATGGGTGCATAAATTATGCAGGGGTGAAATTATGGGAGTAGATGCAATATGTTTGTGTCTTGAAATTTTGTCTCATTTAAAAGTTGTTCTGTTATTAATTTTGGACATATATATGTTAACATTAATATAGAAAAGTGTTAACAAGTGAAGCTTCCCTTCATGAAAATAATTCATCATTTTAAAATTGTTTTTCTTATTTACATATTTTTTGAAGGACATATAAAAACAGCCACCTTGTTTATTTTTAAAGCAAGGGTTACATTGGTTATTATTCCAACAAACTTTTTCTATGCATGTTTGCATGCTGCTTTCTCTCTCTCTCTGTTTTTTTATTTTATTTTATTTTATTCTCTTCCTTTTTTTTTTTTTATCTTTCTTTCTTCTTTTTCCCCCTCTTAAGTTGTTATTTTATTTTTTCACTCTGTATTTGTGTTTTCTTATTTTTTATTCTCCTTAGTTTTAGTTATTCTTTATTTTTTGTTTTTATTCATGTTCGTTATATAGCTCGTTCTGAACCTTTTTGGAACATAGGCTTACTTCTAGTCAGAACTGGTGCATTAAGCACTCTTGTTAGTCAACTTACAAATTTTGGTAAGTTATGACAGTGTATTAAATGTTTGTTTACATATTTTTGTGATTTTAAATATTTAATTTCATAAATGATATTTTCATCAATTTAAAGCTTTGGCATAAATAATTACACACACACATGTATTTTTTCAAACAAAATATTTAATGCTTATGTAATTACTAATAGATTTCGAGGAATATGTCTTGTGTAATCTAAAATGAAAATTAAGGTATATCTTAAAATTCATTTCAGTTTAATTTGTAAATTAAAAGGGGTTTCTAAAAATCTATTAACATTTTATTCCCATCCAAAAATTTTTACTTTTTAGTATTGTTCTTTAATTATATATTCATTACATTGAACCCCTATTCCAAAGTAATTTTCATTCATATTGTTTAAAGCATTTCAGGTATTCTAATCATATATATTATTTCTCCTGTCAACATCTCTTTTTCTAAGAAAATACGAAACACAGAACGACGAATGAGATACCATATGAAAGGATTTTGAACAGGCTTCTGACATAGCACACTTAACATTTCTTTAAAACATGTTTTTTGATTAAAATTACTATTAATTAAAAATTAAATCGGCTGTGATTTCATAAATGAAATGAAAGATTTTTCTCAAATTAGTGTTGCCACAAAAATAAAATACCGCATTATCGGATGACGTCATCCTCTAATGCAATTAAAATACGATTAATTATTTATATCTTGCGCATACCTTTTGAAAAAATATCGATCTTTTATCGGGGTTTTATTTAATTTTTACGTGCGCGTCACCTATTGTTTATTTGTTTTATTTGTTTAATCATGGCTGTGTATATGCATACTGTATCCGAGCACCAGTAGATTACGTGATTTAAGAATTATCTTCCAATTGATATATAGTTCATTAGGATTTACAAAAATTGTAAGCATTTATTCTTGGTACTTCTCTATTATCCCGTCGACCACTTTTCATAACAAAAACTATCGCCAAACTGTAACGCGAAATAAACGGGAGAACGTTGCCTTTGGAATATCAAAATAAATAAATAAATAAAATATAAGAATTTAAGGACACAATTGTTATTTTAATTAATGAAATAACTAATAAATCAGTAAAACATAATGAAAAATACACGCAAATGTCGAATTAAAAACCACTTGATGACATAACAAACACGTATAATGCTTCTGACATCAAGTAAATGGACTGCATTTTTGGCGTTTAATCTTACAGTTTGGCGATAGTTTTTTGTTATGAAAAGTGGTCGACGGGATAATAGAGAAGTACCTTATTTTTTAATATTTCATTAAGCTGTTAACACATCAGCGAAGTCTGATGTCACTTAAATGGCTGACAAACCACAAAGTTTGGACATCTCATGTTTAAGTTCCCATAGGCTTGCAAAAAAGTTGTGTACCAAATATTGATTTATGTATATAAGACATTTCTGTAACAGGTGTTGCAAAATCTGAAGAAATGCTTTCATATGAATTCACTAAACGTCTGATTCAGTGTTTCCATTTTTTTATAATTCGGTTTTTTCAGTATAGGGGTCTTGGCAACCTAGAGAAATGACCTTGGCGAGAAAAGAAAATTTGGCAACAAATTTTCTGGCAACCTATTCCCATTTTCTTATACATAAGCAATCATCATATATATGATTTCTGTTGTCAACATCCCTTTTTTTATGCACATACAAAACATATAACGATGAATGAGGTATCATTCGAAAAGTTTTTGAACAAGTTTCTGACATAGTAAACTCACATTTCGTCAAAATGCATTGTTTGATTTAAAAAAAAAAAAATCATTTAATTAAAAATTATTGCTAAAATGTACCAGGAAATAATCTCAAAGATTGCAGTGCGTAAGCTTCACACGGGTCCTCCTGGTTTAATTTAAATTGTATATAGTGAATTTGTCTGTTTTATTCATATAGTGATATAATTTTCTTAAAAAATTAGTTTTAAAATACATTTAAAATAATAATCAATTATAATAAAAGCTGATTATTTTTACAAGTGAAAGAAGAAAAAGTCATCAGTTCAGGGGTTGTCATTTGCGGGTGGCTAGAAGGGTTGTTGTCCCACAAGGAATTTGATTTTTCAGATTCATCACAGGTCAGATTCAAAAACAATTTTCAGAAATTGTACAAAAGCTAAAGTAACTTCTTCAGATTTGATTGTTAGCATTAAATAAACATTTTAAGCACAGATATGAATAATTATCAATAATATTTGCTAAAACCGAAGGAGATCCAACTAGAAGAAGGGAGTCTTCCATCCATAGGCCGTATTACATAAAACGCATTTCCTCCGATTCTCTTCTCTCCTCAGAGACCGTGATTTTATAGCAGTAAAGCAATTTTACAGGGTGAAATTAGCGGTGGGGACTTGGTGGATACTGACGAATAATAGTAGCGATAAATAGTCAAATGTTACATATTTTCGGTGAATTTAAGATCACTGTTTGTATTGTACAAAATTTTTTTTTTTTCCTTTCTCTGCTAAAAAGATGTTGCATTAACAATCAATCATTCAGACTAAAATTATATGCTTTCTTTTTATTTTATTTAAACAAATTTGTCCTGAGAATAAATGTATTTTAATTCAAATAAACACTTTGAAATTTGTATTTTTTATCATCCCCCCCCCCGGTCTAAAAAAAAAAAAAAAAATATTACACAAGACTATTAGTAAGTAGGATAAATTTTAAAGAAATGAAACATTTGAGTGATTAGTAAGTAGGATAAATTTTAAAGAAATGAAACATTTGAGTGTGTTTTTAAATCTGCCAATAAAACTTGTAAACCAAAGAGGAAAGCTATTTTTATTCAAGGGAAAATTTTATAAACAATTTTCAGTTGTGGATAACAGATTTTTCATCAATCTTAGAGTTTCCAACTCTTTTGGGTTTTTTGTTCCTTTAGCCTGATTCAATAAATTCTGACATTTCAATATCAATTTCCATTCAGGTTTTAAAATCTATAAAAACTTCTATCTTAAAAAAAAAAAAAAAAAAAAATATTATTTTTTTTATTTAAATATAGTGCAAAAATGCCAATTGTCTCGATTTCAGCAGGAAACTATTGACTATTGGCTTGGCTTCCATCCATATGTTTTGCAGTATATTTCTTCAAATTTTTTGTTGTTCTGAAAGCTATTTAAGTTTTGCCAATGATCAACCACTAATTGGCATGTTATGTTTTGCTTTGTTCAATATTTCTCCACCCACAGCATAAATCATGTAATGGTTACTTCATTAAAATCTTAAGACCAAAAATAAATAAAACCACACAATATTTTGAACATATCAGTTTCATTTTATAATTTTTATAGCAATTTTTATATAGCAAATGTTTCTTTCTTTATTTACAGGACTATGTGAAACAAGTAGTAAAATTCATTATTGAATTCAAATTTGTTGTTTTTTATTTCTAAATTTGAATATTGTATTATTATCAAGACCTGATCAACCCAAAGTCTGGAATGAGGGTTTGGTGTTCATTTGACGCCCTCTTCTTTTACCATTACAAAAAAATTAAAAAAAATTTTATGACTTGGAATACATGTAGGAATATATAAATATGTATTTGTATAAATATTTCCATAAATATGAATCAAGAAGATAGTTTATAAAAAATATAATTTATATTACCATGTTAACTTGCATAATAGTTGCACTTTTTGTACCGGTTTTTAAATGTCAAAATCCAGCTGCAACAATATTATATGAGGAAATCTGATTGCTTAGAACTCGTGCTCATAACATCTCACGTGCAGATATTTTCAACGTCAGAGGATAATAGCACTCGTTTGGATTACACTTTATTAATAATATTTAATAATACTTTTTAAATATATATATGTAATATTTTACTTTTATGTGGAGAAGGTATTTTAGTAAGTTATTCTGCTTCAAAACTAACATACGACTACTATGTGAGGGCAACTTATATGTGAGTAAATACAATGTATTGGTCAAATGTTATTTAAAGAAGTAGAGTGTTAAAAAACATTTAAATTGTGTTAAAAGAGAAAGAGAGAGAGAGAAGTGGACTTCTAAATCTGTTATTGCTAAGCATTTATGAGAATATAAGAAAAATATATGTTTTATTCAAAATTTCAACGAACTTGACTTTTCTCAATTTATTTGAATTTTGATAAATTGTTAATAAGATATCAGATTGTAATGCCTTTCAGTTGCATTGAAAAAAAAAAAAGTAATAGCAATTTTTCCCTTTCATTTTGATTTCATTAACTATAAATTTTTGCTTTTTTTTTCCTTTTCTTTTTATGTGTGTGTGTGTGGTGTGTTTTATGTTCATATCCCTTGCTAGTTGGGATGGGATTACTTGATATTTTGGCTTGCAATTTCTTTAAGATTTTGTCTACTTCTTGCTAATAAATTGCTAGTTTTCCCTCTTTATTTTTATTCTGCCTGTTTATGTCAAAGAATTGAAAGCTCCTGGAAAACCTGCTTTCTGTGTTTGCAATGATAGTTTCTAAGTTATGCCTAATGAGATGCCCAATGTTATAAAATTATTGTTCTTCAAACTCATTGCTTTTTAAAAGTTTTTGTTTCAGTAGCTTGTACCTCCAATCATTTTTTAAAAATCTTAATTTTATTTCAATTTATATTTTATTTTACTTAATGTGTAGTTTGTTTATTTATTTATATTTTTCCATGTGAGAGATACTGTAATCAGTTGATTCCCACTTAAACACATGATTTAGATAAGGAGCCCTTTGATACACATCTTTTGGATCAGCAGTTTATTAGTTATTGAAATATACTTTTATGAGTAAATAAATGTACATAATTTTATTGAAGCTATCATGTGCATGCATGAGTATAATGTAAAGGAAGCTTAAAATTCCCCCCCTCTTTTTTTTTAGGTAGATTTCGTAAGAAATACTACCTATTACATTCTCCCCTAAGTTGGAATTTTTGAAAAAATTTTGCAGATCTATGCCGATCATGACTCCCAGAACCCAAAAACACCCCCAGTTCAAAACTTTATATATCTATCTATCTATCTATGTCACTTTTTTATGGACACAATAACTCCAATAATTCTGCACAAATCTTTTCCAAATTGATACATAAAATCAAGGGGCATAAAATCTCTGTCAAGTTCATTAACGGGCAAAATCGAACAAAGGGGAGGGGGGGGGCTTTTTATGAAAACTGAAAAACCCCCATAATTTCTTAATTATGATATGTATCGAATCCGTTTAAAGTTATTATTACTTCTAGGAAAAGGGTCGAAAATTTATGTATGACAGATTTTTGATATAATTAAAAATGGCCCCAAAGGGGGGTTTTAGAAGAAAAAATTTCATAACTTCGTCAATTCCCAAGATATCAAATCTGCTTAAATTTATTGTAAATATCCTTAAAATTATCTACAACTTTTATATTGACAAGTATTTTATAAGACCAACTCTTATGGCAAAAGAATTAAAAACAAAAAATTCCCTGCTGGCTCCGCCTACAAGCAGACGTGAAAACAGAAAAAAAAAAAAACATAACTTCTTAATTTTTATACATATCGAATCCATTTAAAGTTATTATTACTTCTACGAAAAGTGCAAAAAATTTATGTATGACAGATTTTTGATTTCGTTAAAAGTGCCCCCAAGGAGGGGGGGAATAGGGGTTTCAGAAGAAAAAATTCATAACTTTGTCAATTCCCAAGATATCAAATCTGCTTAAATTTATTGTAAATCTCCTTAAAATTATCTACAACTTTTATATTGACAAGTTTTTTATAGGACCAACTCTTATGGCAAAAAAAAAAATTAAAAAAAAAAATTCCCTGCTTTCTCCGCCTACAAGCAGACGTGAAAACAGAAAAAACCCCATAACTTCTTAATTTTTATACATATCGAATCCGTTTAAAGTTATTATTACTTCTAGGAAAAGGGCAAAAAATTTATGTATGACAGATTTTTGATTTCGTCCCCAAGGAGTGGGGGGGAGGGGGGATAGGGGTTTCAGAAGAAAAATATTCATAACTTCGTCAATTCCCAAGCTATCAAATCCGCTTAAATTTATTATAAATCTTCTTAATAATATATATAACTTTTATATTGACAAGTTTTTTATAGGACCAACTTTTACGGTAAAAAAAATTTAAACAAAAAAATCTTTCCTGTCTCCACCTACAGGCAGAGGTATATTTCGAAGTGGGTGGTCCCAACTGCCACATCATGGCAAATAGGTCTTTCTTCTGCAATTCCCAATAATCAGGTGCCCCACAGTCTGCATCTTCGAAATCTACCTGTGCCTGTAGGCCGAGCCGTCAGAGATTTTTTTTAAATATAGGTGTCCTTCTTGTATTAATTTATTCCTTAAATAAAATTTATGCTTTTATTTTCTAACACTGAGATTTTTCTTTCTGGTTTAATTAATATCTCTATTCTAATTTATCACTCGTTAATAAAAGACCTGTTCAGTTCCTATGCTTATGTTGTGCTGATTTTGAAAAAAGAAATCATTTTTAGAATATTTCATGCACAAAAAATTTTGAAACTTTTTCTTTAATGCAATTTTTGTTTTAGTGTGTATTTTATATATGTTGATGTTAAAATGGTGTCAGTATTTCTGATATTAACCTTATTTGTGCTGTTTTCATATCTTCGCACCAAATGTATATCTGACCATTTCAATACTGAAAAATGGTTTATCTTTAAAATTTAATAGAATACCTTTAAAAATACCAGAGTATTGTATATAATACTCAAGGACTAATCTGTTGCCAATCAATTTTAAATTTTTATATTCAAAAGAACTGATCAATTATGAGTTTAATAAAATACTAATTCTAATTGCCCTTATTTTCAAAATATCAGTCTTGAAAATATAATGTATTGTAAATTATTCATAAGCTACTTTAAACCGCCTTTTTTTTTGGGGGGGGGGGGGGGGAGTAGAGAATTACTTTTAGGTTTAAAAAAATAAAAGTGGCTATCTAAATGACAACTTACTGAAATTAAACAAATATGTAATTTACTGAAATCTAACGAATATAGTTATTTTGTATATTATTAATTAGGGATGCAATGGATATCCAACAAACATATACTTTATCTGGTCAGTATGGATATTATAATTATCCAGCAATATATCCAGTTGAAATTATAAGGCCATATTATGATTTTATTGTTTATTGAACCATAAAAGTTTTAGATTATAAAGCCGATAGTTTAATTTTGCAAAATACAATGCACTAATTTAATAAATAAAAAATTATTTATTGTTATTTATAGCAAAATGTACCTATATAAGACCTATATAAACCTATACAAGAACAAACATGTGAAGAACTGTAACTATTTATACAATATTTCCTGCATATATGAGCAACAGACACAGTTAAAAAAGGGAAAAGTGGGACAATGACTAAAAAAAAAGAACCTCTCTTTGCAAGGAGGTAGTAGCAAGGAAGAACAATTTTTCTGTTCTCACAACACAAAACTTTTTTTTGTAAGTAAAGCGACATACAGAATGCAGTTAAAGAAAAAAAAGCAAAGGTTAAAATATTTTGCTACAACTGAATTCAGTTTTAAGTTTTTTCATGAAAATAATTTGCTATTACTAATTTAATATCCTAATTTGCTATTATATTATTAATTTTGTTATGTTACTACTTTGCTATGTTAGTAACAACTAGAAATAACAAGTTTTCTGCTAACACATGAAACTTGTTTTCAAGTGGTAAAGCAATAAGAGGTAATGAAGGAGTTCACAGCCTGAAAATATGCTGTTAAAATAAAAAGGAAAGATAAAAATACTAAATATTCTCTTTCAAATGTGTTCAATTGTAAGTTTTCTCGTAAATAATTTACTGTTATTAAATTAATTAGCTGTTGCTGATATAACTAATGATTTAAAATGTTGTAATTATAATATTGGCACTGAAACTGAAATAATCATAAAAATAATTGTTAGTAAAAAATTTAAAAATAAGTTCAAAAAGAAAATATATAGGTCCTACCCTAAACCCACATCTAATTTCTTTATAAATAAAAACTGATTATTAAAAAGTGAAAGATTGAAACATATTGCAGCCAGATATCTGGATGCAAGTTATGCCAGATGTCCAGCATCCAGCCAAATTGACATCCATTGCATCTCTACTGTTAATATGACAATAGTCTATGGAAAAAAATTTAAGACATTTGTCAAAATTTAAGGATTTGGAAAAATGTCTTATTACAACAAGATTAAATAAACATAATATATATATATATATTACTAGTTTAGGCAAGATTTTCCTATTTTAAATGTAAAGAATGAAACACATGTTTGAAATAAAGTCTCAACAATGGTGTATAGAGCTTTAAGCAAACTTTCTTTTTGTTTTATTACTAAACGTTGAAACATAAATTAAATGTAATGGTAAATGTCAAGACATATACTATCACTAGTCGTTACCTGTGACTTTGTTCACACAACATTAAAAGAAGAATAAATACATTGATTAAGCAAAATATTTCACTTCTAATAATTAAAAACATAAATAGTTAACTACTCTTTATCACATTTCATACGAGGCAATACGGTATTTCTTTGTTATAGGGACCTTGACATAACTGAGTCTTAAAAGTGAAATTTTGTGCGAAATAATTGCGAAAATAAAATTGCAACCAATGCAAAAAGGAGGGCCAGATAAAATCGTGGAAATTGATGAATTGGGTAAAAACAAATGTCAGTTTTACCTGATAAACCATTTTATTTTTACGCCTTTTGTGAAACGTTTTAACAGCTACTCTTCAAAAATAATTAATTGGAAATAGTGTATGCTTTTTCTTTAAATTCTGTTCTACCTCCTTGGTTTAATGTATAGCTGAAACAAATCTAGTTTTCTAAATGACAATTTGCTTACAGACGATTTTAGTTCTGCAGAATAAATTGAGTCATAAAGTTTGGATATGTGAAATTATGTTTTTATTTTTCGGATAATTTACTGAAATCAAGATTTTGTTTTCACCATCTATTCAAATTGAAAGTAAATTCTGTTTTCAGTTTTAATGAGTAAATGGCATAAAAAATATATTGATCTGCTTTATTTCTCCTGTTTTATCCACAGATATGGAGTAATTTACTTGCCATTTTTAGAGAAACTTCGTTAAATTTACAAAAAAAAATTATAATATCTCAGAATCTAATTCAATTTTTTAAATTCTGAGAGTTTGTGTGACATCCTTGGATCAATGATAACCGATGTTAAGTGAATCACGTTGCGTTCAATAGTCTAAGAGGAGTAGTTGCGAAATACAAACAGATGGTCAGATTTTAATATAATAGATTCGTGTTCATTTTTCTTTTCCTAATAATCATGATGTGAATTTTGGCAGAAAACTCTCATCTGTATATAACTGATATTTTCATGCTTAATAATCAGTATAGTTAAACAAGTATTTCAATTTTTCATTTTAAAAATGGCGTGAAACTCATGTACTTTCTATACTTCCTGAACCTTGTATTATTAATGTATGGAACTGATTCAGGCTCCTTTTAAAACATATTTGAAAATTCCCATTCTATTTCAAATATGACGTCACTTTGTTCCAATGATATAATTCTTGTTAATTTTCTTTTCCTGGAAATCATAACGGGGATTTTAGCAGAAAACTCGCATCTGTATCTAACTGATATTCAGATTTATTAATTAGTAGCGATAAAAAATATTTCAGTTTTTCATTTTTGATATGACGTCATTATCCATCTACTTTCATTATTATGCTGAGTTTCATGCTCCTTGTATTATTACGAATATTTGAAAATGCATGTTTCATTTCCAATACTAGCTGTTTAACCCGTTCTACGTACGGGAGTTTATGAATTTAATTCTAAAACCAAAATTAAAAATAAAAATGGCAGCAAACAACTTTAAAATATCTAAATAAGAAATAAGAATTCCCCTGTTGAATTGTTCAACTATTCGATTTAGAAAAATATTTTTCTATTACTGTGCATTTTTTTAATGAAATTTAATTTATGTTGCTATGGCAGCAGACGATAAAACAATATCTCTGGAATAAGGGAATAAATAGAATAAAAAGTTTTGTTGATGTTTGTGATAAAATGTTTTTCTTTATTTTTTAAAAAAGGTAATAATTAAGCACAATTAAATAATCTCTAATTATTTGCATGTGAGGTAAAAGAATTATCGTAATACCCGCTACAGCTTCTTAGTATTGCAGTGTGGTGTACGTAATATGTATATCTTACATTGCAGTAAACATTTAGAACTGGTTAGAACTCGCACAATTACGGGTTGAACATTAAAAAAAAAAGGCAAAAATTCATCAAAAACAAAATTAAAAAATATTATTTAATATTTTTGAATTTTTTGTCCCAATTGCTCATGGGCCCCCTACCAGCAACCCATATGCCAAATTTCGTAGCCCTGCGCCCGCATTGATAGATATGAATTTTAATAGGGTAGACTAGCTGATCCGTCCAGCATTGCCCAAGCCCGTGTAATAAACTTAAATTTCTTAAAAAACTAAACTCTGGCCACGGTCTCCGATGGCTTCGGCACCATATACTGGGCATGTTCGTACGCTCCGGAAAGTCCTTTATTTCCCTCTTCCACCACCAGGGGAGCATTCTGTTCTAAACAAACCTCTTTCTGAACGAACCTCTGAGACAGGTCCCTGCTGATTACGGTACTGTATAGTAGGTGTGCTTCAAAATTGAGCTGGTTTCAAGAAGATGGGAACATTATTAGCCGAGTTATTGAAATAAGGCACAGAGAAAATAATCTTGAGTGAAGTGCTGGGGGGGAGTGGATGTTCAAGTCTCCTTCAGAAAATTACTAATTAGGCGAACCACTATGCATCTTTAAAGATTGATTCATTTGGTTAAGCTAGGAACTTAATTTGAAATTTGGGTTATAGACTATTATTCGGAAATCCTGATAACTGCTTTCTAGAAATACACCTTGAAGCTATGAATGCTGATTTTTACGATAATTTAGTAAAAATGGAACTGATTTGGAGGAGTTCGGAACATTATTAGTTGAGATTTAAAATAGCGGTATTCTCTATATAAAACAGCAATTAAATGCTACGAGTGAAGCTAAAAATGTTAAAATTGTTAAATATAATTAGACCCTTACGCCTCCCCATCCCCGAAAATATAACAAATAATCTGTTAAATAAAGTTTTCTGTATTAATAATCTCTATCATAATAATATATGTCATGTAAAACAAACCCTTAAACCCAGGTAATTATCATAAAGAAAAACGTGCTTGGAAAATGTTTCAAACATGTGGCGTCTGTGTTGTGTGCAGGTGGCGCTACATTAGTATGGCTGTACGCCAGTAACGGCAATCTATATTGACACTATTTCGTTAGACGTCCTTATCTATGCATCACTACTCTGGCTTATTTAGTTACTGCTGTGAACTCTATACAACCAACCAAACCAAGAAAAAAAAAGCGTATTTTTGATGAGAGCTCTTTGTGGATTTTAATTAATAATTCGTCAAAAACATTTTTAAAAAAATTAAATTTTCAAATTTTTTGCCCGAATTGTTTATGGTCCCCCTACCAGCAACCCGTGTGCCAAATTTTGTAGCCCTGCGGTTTTCGAGTTTTTGAGGTTACATAGATAGCTACGCGCACAGATTTTAATAGGGTAGATGACGTCACATTTGTCCAAGCCAAGGATAATCCTTTTCATAGTTCCATGGTCCAGAAATCTTTTCTTAATATAATTATTGTTCATTTTTCCTTCTAATTATAATGCAATTTTTGCAAGAAAACCTCTTCTCAACATAACCGACATTCATGCTTCATGTATAATAACAAACACTCCATATTTTCATTTCAATTATTACAGCAATTCATTGCCTTAACAATTCTTTTTAATTTTCATTTTTTACTTGGAAATCGTTAAATTGAAAATGAATTGTTGGAGTAAATATTATTCCAGTCTTTGTATTTATTGGCAGTGATAATGCTTAGCAACATAAAGTGGTTAATTAAATTTTACAGGAAAAATATTCATTGATTCTATATGAAAATAATGAAACTTTGACTTATTCAGAAAAATATTTGAATAAAATAAATAAAATCTGGCCTATGTTTATTTCTGGGTTATAATCCATCTATATGCAAAGATACAGGGCCATTAAATCCTCCGTTTTGATGTTTACTTCAACCAAACATTCACACTCACAATTGCATTTATAATATTATTAAGATTACCACATACAGATAATAACAAAATTAATTGTACAGAATAACAGTTAATGTAAAGACATGTGTCTTATTATTAAGATACCAAGCTTGGGAGGGTTAATGAGCATACGTTGAAAGTTGTACTCAACTGTTGAAACCATGAGTATTTATCTATTGTAAGCTATCCACAATTTAGTGATTTCAAAATGTTGTTAACTCTTTACAGCATATCACATATGATTGCAGAAAAAAATTAGCAATTAATTTTCAGTTACTACTAATGAATATGGTAATGTATTACTACTATGATGCTTGCTTTACTGCTCTATGTAACTGACTCTTACTCAACGTTGATTAACAACTCTGAAAATAAATATATAGTTATCAAAATTAGATTGATAAATATATTGTGAAAAAATTATTTGATGTAATAATTGTAAATTTCTGGTGCAGTTATATGCAATGAAAAAGATTATCAGCTTAGAATGGTTTGGATCCTAATGACACCTATGAATAAATTTGTGGAGAAGCTAATTTCTTTTAGATTTATTTGACTTAGTAATGTAATTTTTAGAGTTATCAGATATTTTAATATAATTCCATGTTAGATGCTTCTGTTTTGTTACAGATGTCTTATTCATTAATGAAGGATCTTACCAACAGAATTATGCTCTCCAATCTTATTCAACAAAGAATATGCTAATGGTCTTCTATTAATGTTTTGACCTTTAAATTCACATTATGAGTAATTTATATTTGTTTTAAAACTAAAAATTGTTAAAATATGTTTTTTACTTTTTATATAGTCTTTAATAGCCATTTTGATTTATCAGAATGAAAGACTAAATCTAGCCAGTATAAAGCTAGTATAAATTTTATGATACAGTTAGTGTAAGAAGGGGGTTAGCCTTTCCTATAGTTGCAGTCAAGGGTGATAAAACATTTTTATATATAATGACTGAATTTTTTCTCTTTTTTTTTTTTTTAGTGAGAGTTTTTTTTTTCTTGTATATATAGATTTTTTTTTAACATTGAATCTGACCAATATAATATATATATGTCTAGAATGTGATCAGTGGCGCCAACTTTTGAAAAATATTGGGTGGGCTTAAAACCATTTAGGGTAAAATGACACTGTCATTTTGTTTTTCTTGAAAAGTTGGGAAAACATATTTCAAGTTATGACAAGTCAAGTTAGAACTTTTTAGAGTAGATTATATAGTAGCGATTTTATTCAATTATATTCTCGGGGTGTCTTCATTTTATGGACTCTAATAGTTATTATTATGATATGAATTTGACTAGAAATTAAAATGCAAAGACCAAAAAAAAATATATTGAAATGGGCATTAAATGCAAATACACTGAAATGCTTGTATTAATAGTACTATTTACTTAATCTATACCAGGTGATTCAAAATAGTTACAATTTCTCGAAACTTTGATAATAGAAAGGTACTTTTAATTACAAAAATTATACAAATCAAGTATATCTTTCAGATATGACATTTGTTTAGAAAGGGGCTGCATGCACATTAAAAAAAAAATTAATTAATTTTTACATGGCCTCCTTTTTGTGTAACTTATATTTAGAAAAGGAAGGTCATTAGAAGGAAGTCCTATGAAGGAAATTAAAAAAAAAATCTTTTATGGACAAAACATTCTGACTTATGAATACTTTAAATTTTAAGAATTTTTCATATTTTCTGGGACCTAAAACACCCTTTTCCTATTTATAAGTACCTAACAAATTTTAATTTTTTTAATAAATGAATCCATTTATTGTGTAGCACGGCAAGTTGCATATATGATCTCCAAACTGCACATCTTCCAGTAAATGCACCTCAAACATCCATATAAACGAATTTTTCCTCACTGTCTATAATCACGTTTGAAATAGTATTTCAGACTTTTCCGTAGGGAGAGGATTTCAACAGTTATACACTTCGGAATTTAATTAAAATATTAAAATTGGAGAAAATATTTTTCTATCCTGGTGCACCACATTCACAGTATCTTGTAAAAAGCAGGAAATTTGTAGGCACTTCTTCTGAAGTGATTTGGAATCGAATATCATTTTTCATTTTTTTAATAAAAATGTATTACATATATATTAATATATGTAATACATTTGCAATACATTATAATTAATTGCTGTCTTATGACGACCATTTCTGAGCTAAAGCATGTTAAAAAATTGTCTGAAAACGCTTTGGCAGCATTTTCTGAAAGAACCTTTAACCACAAAAATTATAAACTGCAAATTTAGTGCATTTAGGAATAAAATATTTTTTGCGAACATGCAGGAAGTTTCTCTTTTCAGATAAAATTGATCGTATATCTTTTAGGATGAAAAGGTTGTGTTTTAGGTTCTCGTCTACTATTCTTAGCGTAATTTTAAACAAAATAATTTCGTGAACGGCAACGGAAGAATTTTTTTGCAGCGATTGAAAAATAAATAAGCACGAAAATACAGTAATGAAAATTCAGTGCGCTGGCAGAGCAAATTATTGTGTGGGCTCGGGCCCCACGGCCCCATATAAGTTGGCGCCATTGAATGTGATTATTTACTATTTAAGGTAGATATATTAAATTATAACTTGGCTGGTGGAAATAATGATTCGGGGCCTTTTTCTTGACAAACTATTTTATGAAGGGTTCTAGGATACAATTATGATCAATAAGAGGCCCCAAGAACCAAATTAGAATTACTTACCTGATCATCGGGTCAGTAGACTGGATCAAATCTACAAAATATGTCTTCTTTGTGTTTGTTCTTCCTTTTTGAGCCAGCACTTGTGATATTTTTCAGCAGGGGGCGAAGGTGTCAATTGAGAGGAAATTTAAACCTAATTGTTTTAAAAGCTTTTGATTAATACCTGACCAAGCTCGGCTACACCACAAACTCCTGCAAATAGCACTTAGCTTGTTTTTTGAATCTTAAAGTTGGTTACAATTTAATAACTGAAAGTAATAAATGCTGGGCTAAGAAACAAACTTGAAAGGGCAGATTCAAAATTAGACATTAAGAGTTAGAAAATATTTAATTGGAAATTTATTTAAATTTGATATTTGAAATGAGATTTTTATATCTTATATATATAATGTATACTGGAAATGAATTTTATTCAAAAAATGGGGTATTTCAAATTTGTCATAATTTCATAACCTGAGAAGAATATAGAATGAGACAGTTTAGCAGATTGACATTTTATATTTTGAAAAAAAAATGGCATTTAATTATATTTGAGGTCTTACATATATAAAGATACTTAATTATATCAAGATTGTGAATTTTCTTAATTTATTCTGAAGGGTAACTGTAAGTGTGAGAGCTCAACTCCTGCCGCAACAGTGGCTTCAAATATATATAGAACGCCTTGAAGAAATTTATCAGTAGTTCAAAATGAAAAATGTTTTTATAAGTATATTGAATACAATTCCTTTTACTTACCCATCATACGTAGTATAGGGTAAGTCTTGTAATCGTTTTGAAAATCGAAAATTTTTTTTTGACGGATTTACACGTTTCAGACACTGGAGATTCCGAAAAACATATTTTTAGAAAAAAAAATTTGCCGTCCGTCTGTGTGTCTGTGTGTGTGTCTGTAAACGCTCTATTTCCCGAAAAAATTGAGATAGAGACTTGCAATTTGGTATGTACTTAGTATGTAATAATGGGAAGAAGCCTATTTCATTTCAATAACCTCGATTAACCGGAACAATTTTTTTCGGACTCTCGAAATATTCGTTCTGATGAAAGGTATATAAAAATTTTCGAAATTGTTTATTTTAAGAAATGAATATAAAAGACAATAAAAAAAACATAAATTTTGAATAAAGCATGAAGTCGATCGGATAATTAGTTGCCGAGATATTTGGAATCCTATTTTCCACACACTTCGATTTTTCATGACCCTGTATTTCATCCAAATTTCACTTCAAAGATATATTTTAATTGGAAATTTGACGCTTAATCAGATGCAATAAACCGCTAGTTAACAGGATTATTATTTTTGGAGTTATAAGGAAAAACCTCTTTCAAGCAATTCAGTAATCGAGCCTTTAAAGTTTGTGACGACATCAAGCCACGATTTTATTTTTTGAATTGCAATGCATTTTATAAGTAGTTTACACATTTTTATTTTAATATTTTACATTATGCATATCCATGATGGGTAAGTATTACGGTGGCCCCCAACGACTAGTTTGGCTTTGAGATTCAAATGAGAGAACATTCTGAAGTAATATGCCATAAGATAAAGATCATATCCATATATTTAAAGCGAAAAGCGCATTCTGTAAAATTCCACATTCTTTTTTCCACAAAAAAATGGTCTCATTGTGCATGCTTCAACATTTTTTTGAAGGATTCTCCCCTCAGAAACGGGAAACCTGTTTAACCTAGGGGTATTGAAAACAGATGAAGTCGTAATATGGCCATTGCATTGAAAACTAAAGCTTTTTTTTCTTAAGAACTCATGTTTTTACTATTAAATATGAATATTTTTTCACAAAATTTTAAAGAGAGATTGGAGGCAGTTATATTTATAACCGATTGAAATTTCAGAGTTCAGAAGATGAGATCTATTTTTTTATTGCTATGTTAAAGTAGCCAACGCGAAAACAAACAAACAAATAAAAAAGCGTGAAGAAGCATTTCTTTTACAACTAGATAATATTTTTTCACGAAATTTTTACACGAGCTCTAAAACCATTTTGTTTATAACCAATAAAGATTTCAAAGGTTTCAGACAAAAAGAACTTTTTATTTTAAAACTATGAAACGACCCTACATGAAAAAACAAGAAAATGAGCGCTTTTCACTAAATATCAATATTTTTTCGTGAATTTTTCATTTAAAAATATAATTTCATACAAAATCAAATTGAAGATATAAAAATAATAAGAAACTTGATGTTTTTTTTAAATTTATTATCACGGGCTCAGGCAATGCCGGGCGGGTCAGCTAGTTCTTGATTATATAGCAATGGAAAGGTTTAATTTTTAGGAATTACTTGGGTATTTAAGGGATTTCCATGATTATATATCTATATATTAATAATTAGGTGCGTTCGTAATTATATAAATACGTAGCACCTATAGTCGTCGTTTGGTCCGTCCGTCTGTCCGTCCGTCTGTCTGTCTGTCCGTCCGTCTGTCTGTCTGTCCGCATATAACAACGCAAAAACTACCCAACCAAATGGTTTGCAATTTAAAATATATTATCTTTGCAGAATTTTGTCGAGACATTTCAAATTTTATTAAAATCGAATCAAAACTTTAGGAGATATTAATAAAAATATTTATTAAGAAATTTGATTTTTTTTTTTAAATCGGTGCTTTTTTGTTAGAGGAGCTTCCGATGGATGTTAAATCGTCAAGCGACCGAGATACTTATTTTATTACAGAAATTAATCTGCAGACGATATAATTCATTTCACAGAATTAAAAATCATCAAGATCTGAATATTTATATAACTAGCTGATACATATATATCTGAATATTTATATAACTAGTTAAGATATTTGTATGAACAGTGTCATAAAATATATACTTAACTAGCTGTTTAGCCCGTTCTACGCACGGGATATCATGAATTTAATTCTAAAACGTGCATACGAACGCACCTCGTTTGTAACGTTTGACGTACAATTTCCAACTTGTTTTGTTATTTGAGACAATTTATTTATGTTAGTGCTGTAATGTAAGACTTATTTAAATTACTTGATTCACAAGAACAAAGAAATGTAAAAAAAAAAAGAAGCAGATTTGTTCAAAATATAAGCAAATTAACATCCAAGATAATGCATGTAATTGTTCTTGTAAATTAAACTTAGATTGGATTTTTATTTTTGTTGTTGTTATTGTTAAAGAATTTATTTATATTTTTTCAAAAGAAGTCATATTATTTCATCTGTTTCATTATAGTTGAGCAGTTGAGATTTGCCGTTCAAATTGAGCAGAACAAATTTTGCACAAAAGAAGCAAGTTACGGCCACTTGATTTGCAGAATGGCACTTTTTTTTTTCTTTGAAGTAGCTTTAAAAATAGTGCCGGTTCTCACTACAAACTACTGATTTTCTGCATTGTGCTACTCTCTAGACTACATTGTTCAAAATGTAGCACGCTACACTACAAACTACTGTAAAAGTAGCGACTAATGTAGTTTCACTACTTGTAACGTGTTACTTCTGACCCCTGGGTTTATCTTTAAACATTGTATAATTCTAACAAAATTATGAAAGTTAGTTTAATTATTATAAAATAATTGAAGCTGATTTAAATATTACACATTTTTGTTGAATATAAGAACCTACTTGTTTGAAATAGATGTATAAAACTCCAGATTTTTCTGTGAACAAGCAATATTTTCTTGTTGACCATTGTGCTAAATGACATAATAGTTAATCATTTTTTCCAGGGAATAGTAAATGATGTACATTTTTGCTGTTTAATTTTTATATAATATCTATACTTTTGCTTTTTATTTAACTTTTTTAGCACTTTCCAACCTAGTTGAAAAGTGCTTATGACTTCGGTTTGTCTGGCCGTATGGCCGTCTGCCTGTGCTCTAACTCCCGTAAATATGCTCGGATTGCTCTGCAATTTTTATATGTTATTGTCGCCATCTATAGCATGTTCCCTATTTCAACGGAAGTGTGTAGCACTTATAGTTATTTTACAGGGACACTCAAAAGAATTCCGTTATATTGCGTTCTATGGGGAAAAATCATTTGCGGTTTATTTAAATAATGTTTCACTAATTTAAACGCATTGAAATTTATATATATCACTAAGGTGCATTAGAAGAAGCTTAATATGGAATAGGGTGTGCATAGCACTTATAGTTACTTTACAGGGACAGTCAAAAGAATTCCGTTACATTACGTCTATGGAGAAAAATCGTCTGCGGTTTATTTAAGTAATGTTTCACTATTTTAAACGCACTGAAATTTATATATATCACTAATGTGCATTACAAGAGGCTTACTACAGAATATTGTGTACATAGCAGTCATCGTTCATTTACAGGGACACACAAAATAATTCTCTACTGCCTGTTAACAATAATTCCTGGAAGTGCATTTTAAGTTACTGAACGCGATTTTAAATTTAACTCACTTTTTGTTTATTACGTGGTGTGTATAAATTCTGTAGATCCTATACAGGGAAGCACAAAAGTTCGCGAACACATTTCCGTTTATTGACAAACTCCAGATGGAGAATTGTAAACTGTGCTACGCGTTTCCTAACTTAACTAAAATTTAGCAGTCTATGTATTATATATACAAACCTATAGATCCTATACAGGGCTGAATAAAAGTATTCGGATATTTTTCCGAATATTGTATATGTTGGAAATTCCTGAAATTATAATTTTAAATATGTTATGCGTTTTCCAAATTGTTTACTTAGATGTTATCTTTTAGCTTATTAAACGGTATGATTTGTAAAATTATTTTGGAAGCGTTGGAAAGTGCTACATAATCTATGCTTAACGCATGATTTTTCGTTCTTGTTTCTAGATATATCTAATCTTACTCTTGAGAGTGATCCCAGTCCACATCGTAAAGAAAGCAATAAGGATAGGAAAAAAGTGAAAACTCCAGATATGCCTACTCTTAAATCTCTTCCTATATCTCTTGTATATGATATAAAGTAAATATTGTTTTTTTTTTCCCTTTTTGATATTTTCATAGAGACCTATATGTCTTTTAAAAATATTGTTAGATTGTAACAGTGAATGGGGAAAAAAAAAATTTCTTTATTTTCCAGGGTTTTTTTTGTTGTTGTTATTATTATTATTTATTTATTTTTAACAAACAAACAGTTGTATCTAATAAAACAAATTATTTGAAACTTTGCACAGGAATCTTTAATTTTTCCCATTGCCCTTATTATTTCCAGATGAAATCGTGTCAAAACAATGAAAAATCGTTCCTTTTTTTAAGAATATTTCTCTCTTCCTCATTGAATTTATGTTGCTTATTGAATACAGTTTTTACCGACTTCTAACAAAAGAGGTTATACAATGCATTTGTATGTTGCTTTTTACACTTTTTATTTAACTTAACTTGGTTCATATATGTAAAGAAGGAATTTTGTAGTTGATTTTTCACTTGCTTCCTTCCAGATTTGCTAGATTTATAAAAATGATGTACACAAACACAGATGTGTTTCTGAGATTCTGATGACAATGCAACATTTTTATCTTTAGAACTTAATTATAAATTAATAAAATATTTTTTCTGATAGCTGGACACAAGTGATAAATTGCCAAATATTCTTTATTGTTACGATTGTATACAAGTTACAAAAACAATAGAGTTAGTTATGTGTCAAACTATGCTCACTAAAAACTGGCTTTCAAACTGCAACAATGAAATATCGTGAAAATTGAAAAGTAGAAAATAAAATATATTTTCTTATGTATGTCCATGAATAACTTTTACATGGATGCTCTGATTTTTATATTTCTTTTTTTTTTTTATGTTGTTGCCACGTTTTGGTGGTGGTCCTGTATAGATTTCATTATCTAAAAATGGTATGTTTGTCTTTCTGTCTGTTTTCTTGTCTTTTTTGACTTTATAAGACTGTAGTAAAAATGGGTCAATTGTTGCAAATTTTGAATAAGATGTTAAGGTACACATTGCTACTTAAAAAAATATATATATAGTCATCGTATTGTATATAGTTTTTATTTTTACTGAGACATCGCAAAAGTTTTAATATAGCATTGTCTCTGCACATCAAAATGAGCGATATGGACAACAGTGCAATTTAAAGTGAATGTGGATAACAATAAAGTGTTTCCCTAAAACACTGTTATGCCAAACCATTCTCACTAAAATATATATGCCAATTGGCACCAGATACAAAACAATCCTGTGAAGGTTTTATTTTTTTTCTTAAAAATTACTTGTTAATCAGTGTATAAATTTTTAAAACAGAAAATGCTCCATCGCTTGAAAGTTATAGTGAAAATATAAATTAAGTGGGAAAAAAGTTTCCTTGTTTAAAAGTCTTCATTAAATTCACTATTACTTTAAAAGTGATAACAAATATTCAGGGTGTCTAACCACCTGGAAAACCTGAAAATCCTGGAAAAGTCAGGGACATTTACCATTTCTGAGGAAAAGTCAGGGAAATTTGAAAATTCTGAGGAAAAAAAAAAAAAAAAAAAAAAAGGAAATGTTTCTTATAAAACTAAGGATTTGAAATTGCAGCGCCATTAAATTCAAACTTTGCTCTTCATAAGTACTGCAAAGAGTATTTCAACCTTTCGTGCAAATCATTTTGTCTACCCCTTTTCAGTCCTTCTTTGTAACTCTGAGATTTTCAGTTCCAGCTTCACTGAAATGTACCGAATGTTGTAGGATTGATTAGGTGTTTCACTCTACTTACTTATCTTTGTTTGGGAACTGAACATTTGTTAACTTAATTTATTGAATATTTATTATTTGTATCAAAATACGTCAAAGCAATCTGTATTTAACTGTGACTGATGTGATAAAGAATTTCATCCTGATTTGACAAAATAGATAGAACCTGATGCTAAAAGTGTGTATCTGCAAAATGTTTAGCATGCAAAAAGTTCAACAATTTGTAAATTTTGCAAAAAATTATGTAACAAATCAGTAATTTGTGCCTCAAAATCAGTTGTGAAAGTTTCACTCTCAAATTGACAACTTTTACAATATTTGTGTGTAATATCACAAAATCTCAATACCTGAAATTTTTCTTTTATTGGTATGGAAAACCTGGAAAAATCAGGGAAATTCATTGCTGATCTGGAATAGACACCCTGAATATTCTTTCAGTGACTTTTAATTAATGTGTAATGTATAAGTTTTGGTAACACAAACAGTTGGTGTTTTAAACTCAGACTAATGATATAGATAATTATAGTTATATGCTTCTGGCAATTGTTTTAATGATTTGTTGTTAAATAAACATTTTTCACGACAGTATATTTTAAACTGATCTTGTTTATTAGAATATTATTTTCTTGTAATCCTATCAAATGATAATTGAAAGTAAATATACTGCTGTATGTCACTTTTTCTTACTTTCTTAGTAATTATTTTCATCATTGATTTTATACTTGTTCATACTTTGTAGATAATTCTACCAAAAATGTTCTCTTTTGAGCATAAAAATTTGATGAACAAAAAAAACAAAACAAAAAAAAAAGATGAAAAAAGTTATATTAATATATAATATATAGTTCATTTCTCATCCCTTTTCAGATTTATATAGGTAGTTGTATAGTTTTTTTAGTATATAGTGCTTAATTTATTTTTGTAAATATATGGGTGTTTTCTTTGATAATATTGCACCAAAAGATACATTTACAGAGAATACAAATACACAATGTTTTGTTTCTTAATACCATGCTTATGTAGGGCAGGAATGAAGATTGAAATAAATATCCGGGAAAAAAGGGGGGACTTTATGTATATGAATTAAAACTTATAAATGGATTGTACTTATGTTTTTAGTCACAAGATATGACAGGTTATACTTAAAATTTCAGGACCTTTTCTAGTTTAATAAGATTATTTCGAAATGACTGACAAGCTACAATGTGTACATTCACTGCTAGCAACTAAAATTAAAAATGGCTTCTTACTACATCTTGATGTTTTTATCAGGTGACTAACACCTGCTCATCACATGTATTTCTAATATTTGTTATTTTATGGAAAACTTCTTATATATATATATATATATATATATATATATATATATTCACACTTGTGATCTCATTTTCAATATATATACATTTTTTTTGAAAATTATTGGTGGGGCTCAACTCAGTATATAACTCTTTTCCTCACAAATACATGTATATGAGTGTAAAACAGATTGATTATCAACTTAATTTTGCTTTTTTAACTCCTTTTTAAAGAAATTTAAAAGAATCATATGGTGATAAATAACTCACAAGTTAAATAAAATGTTAAGACAATGCGAAAATTTGAATGTACACACCCATTTATAAAATGATATACTCGCTGTTATTCGCGAATTGTTTATAATAAAATCACAGCAAAAGATTTCTTTGAGTAGCATGGTTTTTTTTTTTTTTTCTGCTGAATATGGGTTTTTTTTCCTATTTTTGTTTTTTATATCAAAAGTTCAAACTTTTAGAAGTTTAGTTTAATTAAAAAATAAAGCATAAATTGAAAAAGTTTGCCTGATGTTGTTTATCTCTGTAACTACATAAAAAAAGGAAAAAATGGCAAAACTCAAGAAAGCAAAATTATCTGTTAAAAATTGGCACATAACATAAAATATTAGAAATTCAAAAGACTAAATTCTTTTTATATTAAAGGGAGTGGAGGGAAGAGTCCATTTTAAAAATTATTAGTGGGGCTCAAGCCCCACGAGCCCATACAACTCTGCGCCTATGTGTATATATATGTAACTAGTCTATCAAAAGTTAACTTTCACAAACTAAAAAAAATTGGTTTTCTGCAGAATGTATGCTCTCATGTAGATTTTTTTTAAAAATACTTGGTTTTTATATTTAAATGCTAAAATTTTCATTTGAGTGTCACCTTATCATTTCATACAATGCCATGATGTTTATTATTTTATTTTTTTAGAAATGTGCAAGCCATGACTGAAATAAAAACAGACATTGGTTATGCTAGAGCATGGGTCAGACTAGCACTTGAAAAAAAGTTGTTGCATAAACATTTACAGAAACTTTTATCAAATCAAGAATTACTTAGGTAATATGTAATTAAATAACTAGTTTTCTTAAAATCGCAATTACATTGCAAATTTCTTTGTTTATCTCTTGTGAACAAAAAAAAAAAAAAAAAGAAAGAAAGAAAGAAAGAAGTAAAAAGGGTTATGTTAGTGCCAAAGTGTGGCAAAATGATTTTTAATACAGTAATCTCTGTCTTTAACAGAATCCAGTGTACAACAGAAAATTTTCTCACTCCTGATCAATTTCACCTTAGACAAAGTTTACTGTGTTAAAATAATAGCTTCTGATTATATTTACTGCCCAAATGTCAGTTGACGCTCACTGTGGAGACACAAATAGTTTTTCGGTTTTGTTCTGTGATGACTGTTGCAAAAAGCATCTGATTAGCTTGTAATTAGGAAAGTATGTTTGTGCGATACTGGAATTAGCTGTGTAGTTTTAGGTTAAATTTGATTGATTTGTTCAGAAAATATAAAACATTTTCTTTTACATCATATTGCTTTTTTATGAGGATTCAGACGATTTTCAAATTTTACCATTCATTGAAAAAAAAAATGACAAGTGGTTAATTGATTTAAATTATGGATGTTAAAATTTTCCAATGGGGGTCTTAAACTGTTCCGATTAGTTTGTAACTTTGTGAATACATTTGTTTGATATTTTAAATTAGGGGAATTTTATATATCTATTTTAAAATATAAAACCTCTTGTTTTATTCCCACCATACATATTTCATTTTATCACTTTTTCCTTTATCAGTTCCCTCACAACTATATTTTAGAGCATATTAAAAAAAAATCATTACAATAATCGTGATTACAAAATATTAAACAGAAAGGGAAATAAAAGGTTAACTAATCTTTTTTAATTGGGTCTACAGCTTAGGTTTGCATCAAATATGAATGATGATAGTAGTTTTACAGTTTAAATTGAATATGGATAATATTAAAAAGCTGTCAGAAAATCCACTTTATAGCACAACATCACATTTGCTATAATAGTCAATTGAAGTGTTGACATGGAAAGAGGGAGTAAGTGTCAAAAAATTCCTTTTCTGCTTTTATATATATATATATATAAAATGGTAAATACCAAGGCCATTAGCATGGGAAAGAGAGTAAGCCAATATGTTTATTTTATTTCTTATGATGGCTGCAAGATGGCACAGGTGGTAATTCCAATGCCTTCGACATAGAAAAGGAAGTTTCATTTTGGGCACTTACTTCCCTTCTCATTTCGACTCCTCAATTGCAGTGGACATAATTATGATGGATTACCCAATAGGTTTATAGGTATCCAAATATCCGTATTTTGGGGTGTTTTTAGTATGCTATAGAAGTAGAAGATCATTCTTTTAAATATTATAGAATGACCACCAAAACTTTTTTTGCCAGACAAAAATGGTAAAAACATTAGATTTCTAAAATAGATATTAGTAAATTCAGTATATATATTTCCATAAGTACCTTCCTTGCATGAGGTTTTTTTTTAACTTCTCCATCAAATGCAGGGCTCATACATATGATATTTTTGAAAATATCAAAAATATTCGATATTTTGATATATATATCTAATATTTTCAATATTTGTATGAATGATTATAATAATTATTTTCAGACTTAACATAAATTAGAAACTAAAACATAATGCACTTAGCATGAAAACTTAATAAAACAATATTCTTAATGTCTTTTCTTTTTTATTATTTCACTTACGTAACAAAATTGAATATCAACTAATAGACACAAATTGTTTTTGCACTCACAAAAAATTAACTATAGGATCTAGTGTCAAGAAAACTTCGTTTTATACAACAAAATTTCAAATACAAAATAATTTGTTTTTATTTAAAAATTGAACATAAATGTTGCATTTTCATTCCCTACCCTATTGTGCAGTTTAAAGTGAACTAAACCAAAACCAGAAAAGATTATTTCTAATGAAAATATAAATAACTTATCTAAATTAGACAGTTTATATTTCAATAGTAGCTGTTCTTAGTAAATATTGTCCCACATAATTATTGGTTCTACATTTAATAAATTAGCTTCAAACTTAAAGCTTGAAAAAAAAAAATTCTGTGGGGGGGGGGGGGGGGATGAAAAAAGTCACTGCTAAAGCCAAAGTTATTTATCTACAGAACGACATTGTTAATAACAATTGAAAAATTTCACTTATACTTGTTTTGACTGAAAATATCATACACAATGGATATTTTGTAAAAAAAGATCAATATATGAAAATGTCAAACATCATGATATTTTGAAAATACAGTCGAGTCCGGTCAAGACACATTTCAAGGAACTGGACAAAGGTCGCGTAGGAAGCGGGATCACATATTAAATGTGATTTGTGTAATGTTGCAGGAACTGGGTTTATTTACATATCTAATCCTCTAAATGAATTATAGAGCTTTCGCTTATATGTTTACAGTCAAAAATAGTATATTTTACGCATATTTAGATTAAAATTTAACTATATTCAAGTTTAATTCATTGTGTTTTTCTAGGACCGACTGAAAAATAACTGAAAAAAAGTATGGATTCAAATATTACTGTAATGTGTACGTTTCAACCAAAAATAATTTTCCTGCTAGCCTATTTTTTTTTTTTTTTTAACACAACCAAAAATATAAAGCTCTGTAGAAAACCTAGTTATTAAAATTATATTTATTATTTGTGATTATGAGTAATGCCTTTTTTTGGTTTTATGACTATTCTCCATATTAACAGAAAATTTGTTAAAACTCGACACACACAGAAGTGCCAAGCTCCCACTAATTTAACCCAGGTTTAGTACTTTTCACACCAGAAATTTATTTTAAGAAATGAAATTTAATAAATTCCACATAGAAACTTGAAATTAAATAAATAAAGATTTATCAAATAAATTTTCTGGTTTGAAACATTGTTAAACTGAGTCAAATTAATCCACATATTGCGAAAGATTAGTGGGAGTTTGGCACCCCTGCACATACAATCAGAGATGATTTGACTCCATGGAACGATTGGTGCAAGTAACTCACCAGGCATGAATAAAACAGGAGAATATATTTAAATTTTGTGGTTGTCTTAAATTTCAAAAAGCCTGATTTAAAAAATCTTTCAAAAACATTAAAATGAAAATTATTTACATGTTTTAGATTATGATTTAAAGTATTTTGAAAATATAATTATAAAATAGATATTCTATTTTATAATCTGTGTGGAATTTATTTATTTTTGTAATTTTACCTCCTTTTGAAGAACATTTTCAATTATGACATTTATTCAAATTATTGATGCAAATTCAAGGTGGTCCAGAAAAGGTATTAAAAAGTAAAATGTCATAATGGCATTATTACCAGATGAAACGAGAAACTCAAGCACTGAATAAAATTAATGGAAAAGATTTTCAAAATAGCCATCATCTGCACAAATCATGTATAATGATGGGAATAGTAATTATCTATAACATTCCACAGAACGTCTTTTCCTGCAAAGTGGAGACACTGAGGGTAGTGAAAACCTACATTTTCAAATAGTGGCTTCTCTGAATTCGAAACATGTAACAGTGAGGTGTGTAATCAATGCAAAAAGCATAATCAGTCCCATATTCATCAATGGAACTGCTACTGGTGAAAGTTGTTGGTAGCTACTGGTCAAGGAGTTTAGGCACAGAGTACATCATCATCAGATGGCCAATGCCTATTGGTTCATGCAGAGTGGTGCACATCTATTGTTGGTGTGTTTTCCTGGCTAGAGAACACCCTTCAGGATCATATAATCACTTTGGACTTTCATTGTGCATTTAATAGTCACTCTATAGCACTGACCTGAACCCATGTGGTTTTTTTCCTGTGAAATTATTTGAAGGACCAAATCTTCCAGATTGGCCCAACACACTGGAGACCTCAAATAGCAGATGAAATCATTATAAATGTAAACCAGTTCATTGAAAAGGCATGTTGCAAAATGTTATAGTCCTGTCCCTATACATTGGTTTCTGCAGATGATGGTTATTTTCAAAATGATTTTGATTAATTTCACTCATTGCTTGAGTTTCTCTGAAGATAGCAATTGTGATGTAATAATAATGACGTGTCATTTTATTTTTAACACCTTTTCTTGACCACCTAGGAAGTTGTCAGTATAGATTTCATAATTTCTCTAATGTTTTAAGATTTTCCTTTTTTTCACTTTTCTAAATAGTGACTAAAATTATTTAAAATTTCTTGCATTTTCAATTAATTACTATTTCAGGAGTTTATATAAGCGATATGCTTTTCTTCGGTGTGAAGAGGAAAAAGAACAGTTTTTATATCACTTATTAACACTGAATGCTGTTGATTATTTTTGCTTCACAAACACATTTACTTCAACTAGTAAGTTTTTACTCTGTTTTTACCTTTTATACTTGCTAATTTTTATTTTTATGTATTTTTTTTTTCACTGATTTTTTTTTCTCATTTATTAGATGTATGTTTTCATATGAAATGTTTTTTATATACTAATCTGTAATGTTAGATAGAATTTTTTTAAATATAAAAAAAAATATCTTTCCACTAGTGAAAATGACCTCATGTTTTGAAAACATACCCTTTCATTCATTCATAAAGCTCATACATTTTTCTAAAATTATGACCTAATTTTCAATGATTTTTCATTCTGCCTATGCTGAAATTAAGTCTTATAAATTAAAATAAATATTAAAATTGAATTACATAGTCATACTAATTAGAGTTTTAAATATAGATATTTCACCATTTTTCCTGAACAATATGCACTATTTAAATTTCCCTGTGCTTTTATCATATTTTGTTTTTAAAGAAAAATGTTTTATTAAACTAAGTCATGTTCTAATGAAATATGGTTGTTGTATGAACATAAGATGAGTGTAAATAATAAAAATATTTAATTGAATAATTGAGTTAAAAAATAAATATATAAAATGAATATAGACCTTGCAACAATGGCCTGTAAATATTCACAAAATGGGAGCTCATTCGAAAGCACAGTTTGGATGATATTATGTTTATTCACATACATATATGCAAATATCAAAAATGGACTCTGGGGACTTGGAAAGGTTAAAAAAAAAAAAAAAGCCAACCTATGCATGTAACCACGCATACATATGGAATCATAAAAATAGCCAAAATGGGTTTAGACCATTATAACCCTCAAAATGTAAAGATGTACCAAAATTTCGATAATCTGGTTTTTATCATGTTTACAATACTTTCCTTACACTAAAGTATATGTTCAAAAAATAAAAAATAATGGAATGCATTTTTTTTTTTAAATAGTTTTTTTCCCCTCTCTTATTTATTGTTTTTTTTTTAGTTTTATTATTAACATGTTATATAATTAGATTTCATTTTAAGTATTTTTCAAAAATTGCCATAAATTATTTCTAAGTGTTGCTCTTATAAATATGACCATTTTATTTTAATTTCTAGTCATGCCATATCGAGTTGTTGTTTTTCCGAGCCGTAAATTAAGTGCTTCAACCACATCTGCTAATGCTTGGATCATAGTAGCTGGTTCTTTAGGAGAAACTAAGCTTATTCCATTGCCTAGACAAACATTAGAAATTGTCTTTCAAGTAAGATTTATATAATGTGTATATATGTTTGTTTATTTATTTATTGTCTGTGATAAGTTTTGCAGTATTAAAGTATTTAAAACATAATTATCTTCATTTGGCGAATATTAATGTTTTTAGTGCCATCAAAGAAGGTTCTCTTTTTCAGGTTTTCGTTCATCTCACAAAACTCCATTTGTCTATTTGCCCTTTTCGTCTGTCCATCACAGAGCCAGTTCTCAGAAACTATATAACTTACAGACTTGAAATTTTTTGTACTTATAGCTAAATACCTACTATGAAGCTGAAAATCATAAACTTAAAAAAAAAATCGTATTATTTTAATATGGAGATATAAAAAACCAAAAATCTAACATCCCTTTTTCCTATTAAATTTAAACATTTTTTGTTATAGCAGTTGCCAACAATTAAAAATCCACAATAAAATTCTTTCTACAATAATTAATTTTCTATTGAAAGATTTCCACATGAAAAATGAAAATGAAATAAAAAGTTTTACCAATTGAAAAAAGATTAATATGACGTCATATTGGTAATAAAATGGAAATTTTTAAACATTTCTCAATAATACAAGGAGTATGAGTATGTGTGAGTACAGAAGAGGTTAATATGATGTCATTAGAGAGTTAAAAATAAAATTAAACTGATGTCATATTGGAAGTTTAACAGACTTTTTCAAATGTTTGAGAATAATACAAAAATAGTGTCAATATGAGTAATAGAGAAAGCAAGTTGATATGACATCAACAAGTGATTATAACATCATATGAGTTTGAGGAACGTATTGAATCATGATAAAAACCCGATTATGGAAATATTAGCATATTTTAACATTTTGAATATATATACAACATGTTTAATTGAGAAATTAATTTTTTTTTAAATATCGCATTTAGTCCACATGGCAGATATTATTATAACAGACTATAATAGTGCGCTTCGCCCGCTATTGGACCGTTTCAGATTTTTGAAAAAACGAGAAAAATAGACCAGTAAATTTTTACTTTATAAAAAACATGACTTTTATGGAATATGGAATTTATTTGGATTTATTAAAGAAAGGAATGTGTTTTAAAAGGAATATTAAACGAAACCCTTTGTGCAATCTTCGATCAGACTTACCCACTTGTTTTAATTTTTCTATTGACTTTTATAGTATGTATATTTATTTATTTTATTTATTTATTTTTTTTTTCCTGATTTTGAAAGTTGACAAATTGCTCTCTTCATTTTCAGAGTGTTTATTCATATTGTCAAATGTTCATCAAAGTATTAGTTCATATCCAATGGTTGGAGTATCATAGTTGAGATTTTTTTCAACAAAGCGAAAAATTCTGGAACCAGGACTCAAACCTGGGTACTTTGGCTTGCCATGCCAACTCTCTTCTTACTAAACTATCTCAACAATATCCTGGCTGGCATATTTCACTCTTACTTGTTGGGCAATAAGAATCAATTCCATTATGTTTGTAATAGTTAACATTATTAAAATACATCACAAATGATTTTTCCCCCTAAACCGTAATGTAACAGAATTTTTTTGTGTCCTTGTATAAAACCTATGAATGCTACATACTTCATTTTCAATTGCGAACATGCTATAGGAAACATAAATAACACACATTAAGTACATGGCGATCCAAGTATATTTACAAGAGTTAGAGCATGGACAGATGGCAGACAAACTAACCAAAGTCATTAACACTTTTCAACTATGTTGGAAAGTGTTAAAAATGTATTTTCAAATAAAGTTTGTTTGAAAACTATAACTTAATTTATCAATTTTTGATATTTTTGAAATCGATATTAGATAACAAAATTTTGCATATGCTAAGCAAAATTAAGGAGAAGTTTACCACCATTGGTGATTTATTGTCCATTATTGGCTAGAAATCTCTCTACTGGTTTTACTTAAAGGAAATTAAGTCAATTAAGAGGAATAACTGAAAAAATATGTACTATATGTTTCTGTTTTTTCGAAATTTCAACCTAATTTCAACAAAAATATAGATCAAACATAAAGTGGCATGTTTTGTTTAGGAAAAATAAGGAAAACATTAGAATTGTTTCGGGGGTTTTTTGAATGTTTATTTCTTATATCCAAGTTTATTAATATAATGTTCATTTGTCAGAAGCTAGAACAGAACAATCTGCAGTAACCTTAAATGGTGATTTTTAACTTGTAAATATGTAGTTAATAAAGTTTTTAATTATAACATTGATATATTCAATGATCAATATCTAAAAAAATCACAAGAGAAAAAAAAAATTTTTTTTCTAGAAAATAGTTATGAAGAGTAAAGATATTGCAATGATTTACATAATATTTTAATAAGAAATTGTTTTATTACTTTTTTCTGAAATGAAATGTAGTATTAATCAGTAACTAATATTGATTCAGATTTTTTCCTCCTTGAGGGTATAAATGGAAACATTTTGGTGTTCCAAGAGAGAAAGGCATTTTCCTTTCTGAACTTTTATTGCATTTTCTGTTTATAAGCATATCTTCCAGGCATTGTTTGTTGAGTGGCAAGGAAAATTGGAAATTTTAACTCTTGGGGAAAATATTTCACTTTTTCATAATGCCCAAAGTCAACAAAATCACAAATTTATTGTTTTGTGTCACCATTGTTAGTAAAGTCAATTATCTAAAGCTTACATGATAGTTAGCAACCTTACTACTTACCTTCAGAAATTAGGTAATCTTTAAAGTTTAATTCATTATTTTCTTTAATTTGTTTTATAAATTTTGAGTTTATTATTAATTTTTTTGTTTGATTTATTTTTTCTTTCCAGCATAAAAATTTGGGAATTTTAACCACTGTAAGAATAGGTCATGATAACACAGGAATCTCACCTAAGTGGATGGTTGAGCATGTTCTAGTGAGGAATGAAATCTCGGGTCACACATATAAGTAAGTGTAAATTTTTACTTAATTTTTATTGGATTGTTCAATATGCTATTGACATTGAATTTCTGGAGCTTATATTTTTAATATCTTTACAGTGATTGAAAAATAATTATTATTTAGTTTTATGAGAGCACAAAAGTTGGGAATAGATGTAGCTATTTACATATGCATAACAATCAAGAAAGTCGTGATTTCTTTCAATCTATCGTTAAAAATAGTGATTTTTGCTGATTTGTAATTTTTTAAGAAATCGCAATTTTCGGTGATAGATTACCAAAAATCACAATTTTTATCGATCAGTCATTAAAAAAATATTGTAGTTTTCATCTATTGGTCACAAAAAATCACAATTTTTACCGATCAGTTAAAAAAGAAAATCTTTTGCAATTTTTGTTGATCAGTGAAGAAAGAACATAGATTTTCGTCCAAAAATTGCGATTTTTTTGGAAACTTGTTCAAAGGGTGCCAGTAAAATTACTTTTTCTTTTAAATGTATTCTTTTAAAATAAAAAAATTGTGTATATAGTGTACTATTTATGATTAAAAAATGTATTGAACGAGGAGTTTAGGGTGTTTTTCAATTAGTATGCCAGGTAAATGTGTCCTGAAATACAGTGGTGAAAATAGATTTATGAAAACATGTTTTCTAACAAAAACTTCTATAATATTCATTAAAAATTAATGAAATTTCATACATTATGCATGCTACAACAAACGATTTACAAAAATAAAATTTCATACATAATTATAAACAAAAACATAAGATCAAAAATTAGATTTTCGTAACCTAAAAACATGGAAATTGATTTATGAAATATCACATTTCATTGGCTATTCTGAAGTAATGTGACAGTGTAAAGAATCCACGATGTTGTGTGTTTTTGAAATGGGGTAGCGTGGAGCCGTTTCACAATTGATCACCTTCATTAAATATTTCAGAACAAATTTTATTTAAAAAGCGTTCTTGAAATTTCTAGAGGTAAAAATTATTTACAACAATTTTTTTTTAGCTGAGTTCGCTCGACTTGTAATTTATAGCAAATCACCAAATAGTCCAGTCTTTTACAGTAGTTTTAGAATCTTAAAGTCTTAACTAGTGCTACTTTTCACTCTCCCCGAAAGGTCAAATCCAAGGCTGTTGCCTTGACTTCAGAGAGATCGCACTCTCTCATTCAAAAATCTGTCAGCAAACCTGTCCTTCCCTACTAAGAAGGGAAACCGTCCTGAGATGAGTGTTTTCCACCAACACTCGTTCTCCTGCCGAAACTCTAACTAACCTCCTCTCGATCCTCTTCTCCGGTCCGTTTGCTCGAACAAAAGATTCTCCGATCACCAATCAAAAAAGTTTTAGTTTACGTCATTGGATAAAGCCTTTTTAGGGAGGTCTTACTGAACTTTTAAATGTTCACGCAGGAAATTCCCACGATCTGAGACCCCACATATAGACGGTCAGATCAGAGAAATATTTGCTGTCTAGCAATTTCAGTTTCACAAGATTGATCGAAGCTCATCTTTTCCTATTGTAGTAAACGGCATTCTTGTCACCCCCACAGCTAAGCGTGAGAAAAGTTTTCCAACTCTTGGGAACTTCTGTCTTTGATTACTCTGCCTAATTAGCAGACTGTGAGAGATTTACTGAAATTGTTACAACACCCCCACCATCAAAACATTTTCCGGGTTAAAACGCGGAAAATCTGCAAAAAAAGGATTAGCTCAACATATTTGAGTGGCTCAAATAACATTTCAATTTAACCTCACTATATACATCAGTGACCTGATTTCTTATATACTGCTTACCATTGCTTGAACATCTAGCTTTAGAGACTTTTTTTTTTTTTTGAAAGAGACTTTTTTTTTTTTTTTTTTTTTTCACTACACATGCCAAAATAACAAATAAAACTAAAAATAATCAAATATGTACAACAGATTGGATTTTACTCAAAAACTTACTACTGAATTGCTCTACTTAAGTAGTCAACGTGGGGTATATCTTTACCCGGTTTGTGTCGGATGGCATATTGAAAGGGTTGCAGGGCTAGCGCCCATCGAAGTAATCTGGGATTGTTACCTGCATTATTTTTCAGAAACACCAAAGGGTTGTGGTCTGTTTCTATACGAAATTCTTGACCGTCAATGTAATGTCTTAGTTTCTTGATCGCAAAAATTATTGCCGCGCATTCCCTTTCCGTTGCGCTAAAACTTTTTTCTGGGTCAGTAAACTTCCGGCTGAGGTATATTATGGGATGTTCTTCTGAGCCCTGCCTCTGTGCCAACACTACTCCGATCCCTTTTTCAGACGCATCTGTTTGCACAACGAATTCCAAATCATAATTTGGGGCGTATAGAATCGGTTCCCTGGTGAGTTTATCTTTTAGTAGATCGAACGCCTTACTCATTTCGTCACTCCATGCTATTTTTTCTTTTTTGTGTTTTCCTTTCAGCGCTCGCGTGAGAGGTTCAACTATAGTGGCGTAATTTTCTATGTAACGCGAGTAATACCCTGCCATACCTAGGCATCTCCTAATTTCTGTTTTGGTTTTTGGCGCTGGCAATTCCGTGATGGCGTGGATTTTAGCTTCGGCGGGTTTTCGTTGTCCTTCCCCCACTATGTGGCCTAGATATTTAACCGTCTTCTGTGCGAATTTGCACTTCGCTATTTTAACTTTTAATTTAGCGTCCCTTATTCTGACTAATACCTTTTCAAGATGTTTGATATGTTCCTCCCAATCGTCTGAAAATATGGCCATATCGTCTAGGTAGGGTAAACAAAATTCTTCTAGACCATATAACAATTTTGCCATGAATTTAGAGAACCTATACGACGCGTTGAGGAGCCCAAAAGGCATTGACAGAGGTAAAAAACTTCCAAAGTTAGTCACAAATGCGGCCAATTTCCGCGCCCTGGGTGTCATGGGTATCTGCCAATATCCTTTTGTCAAATCAAGCACCGTAATATACTTCGCGGCTGCCACTTTTTCAACCCTTTCCTCTATATTCGGGAGTGGGAAAAACTCTGCCTTCGTAATTGCGTTCAGTTTTCTATAATCAATGCAGGGGCGCGGATCTTTTCCCGGGGCTTCCACCAATATCATCGGAGAATTAAAATTAGACTCCCCTTCCTTAATTATGTTGAGTTCTAACATGCGCTTAATCTCCTTTTTTAAAATTTCATTTTGTCTGGGCGATGTACGGTATGGCCTTATTCTCACCGGTTTTTCTTCTATAAGTTCTATATCGTGTTCCGTGAGATCCGTTAATCCTGGGTCGTTCGAGAACACTTCGCTGTATTCGTCCAATAAATTTTCCAACATATGCAATTGTTCGTTACTGCACCGATCCCTTAACCCACTATCCTCCACTACTTCGCTAAACTTGTAACTGCTGGAGTCTGCTAAGGGGTACACAATCTCTAAGTCTTGGGATGCATCTGGCTCGTGAAATTCGCGGGTTAAAATATTTATTTTTCCCACCCTTTTTACATACGGTTTTAAGAGATTTACATGATAGATCTGTGATTTTTCCCGTCTGCCCGGAACACTCACTATATAATTTGTCGCGGAAATTTTGGATTCGATCTTTCCGGGACCTATCCACCCTACCGACATTTTATTCTTTTTGTTCGTTGCTAAGACTAACACTTCTTCCCCTGGCTCAAAGTGCCTTTCGACGGCATTTTTATCGTACCAGATTTTTCTTTTGTCTCTAGCGACCGTCATATTCTGGACTGCTAATTCCTGACAGCGCTTTAACCTATTCATAAGATTAAAAACATATTCAGTGACCAACTCTGGCTCTTGACTTTCCCCTGTCCATTGTTCGAACAATAAGGTTTCCGGGGTCCGTAGATTTCTCCCATGTACTAACTCGGCCGGGCTGAAACCGGTCGACTCATGCGTTACCGTCCTCAAGGCTAACAGTGCATGCGGTAGATTTTTCTCCCAGTCACTACCGTTTTCCACACTCAATACCTTTAATAAACGTTTGACAGAGCGGTGCCATCGTTCTATCAAATTGGACGAAGGTCTGCATACACTCGAATGATTTAGTTGCACTCCAAATTTCTCCAGAAAAATGGTGGTTAAACTTGAAGTAAAAGATTTTCCAAGGTCTGTCTGTACTTCAAAGGGGTAGCCTAAACGACTAAAAATTAAGGTTAGGGCCTCGACTACCGTTTCAGAAAGCATGTTTGGTATGGGTATAGCCTCAGGGTATCGCGAATAACAACAAATTGCAGTTAATAAATACCTATTTCCCTTGTTAGACACTGGTAAGGGGCCTACAAGATCCACCGAAAGTTTTGAAAATACCTCTGAAATTATAGGTACTAGCTTCAGCGGGGCCCTTTTCTGCTCCCCCGCCTTTCCCACTTTTTGACATGAGTCACAAGATTTTACGAAATTTTCCGTTTCTTTTATTATGTTCGGCCAAAAGAAATATCTTAAAATTTTGTCTTTTGTTTTCAATTCGCCCATGTGAGCCGCGATTCCCTCATGACATGCATTCAGAAGGCCTATCCTATATTTTGCCGGAACCACTAGTTGAATTCGTTCAAACCCCCGATGGTCTTTAGTTTTTCGTATTATCAACGAGTCTTTTATTTCATAATGCGATTTTTTTTCCATTGCCTTTTTCCTGATAATGTCTAAAGAAGGGTCATTGCTTTGTTCCATTCCAAACTCACCCCTACCTACTTTAGCCAGATCTAAGCATTGATCATTTAGAACTTCGGGGATTAAATCTTTTTCCCAGGTCTCAACTGTCACCTCATTATCCGCCTCTTTTTCGTTTTCCCCGGCTAGGGGAGAAAGAGTAACTTCCTTGTTCGGTTCGTTTTCTTTTTCTTTCGGATTCGTTTTAGTCTGACTACGCGTTATTACCGCATGTAGGGTTTTAATTGTTCCGTTTTTAATCTCGTCTGTCAACTTCTGCGTTTCGTTACCCAAAATATAATAAGACATATCTGCTTCGCTGTCGGCCACAATTGCTTTAGTCCTCACATTTCCAACGTCTTTAATTTCGAGAATTACATCGGCCGTAGGCAGACAATGCAAATCATTTATCAATGATTGTCTTACCCAAACGGTTCCCCCGTCTAATTGATCCGAATTAATGAATTTCCTAGACACCACGTCCGAACAGGAACCCGTGTCTCTCAACACGGTAATTTCTTTTCCATTAATTAGCGCATGACTTAAATAGGGTCTAAAACCTTCTTCCAATTCAGGGCTGTTTCGGATGTGACTAATTTTAGAGATGGGTCTTTCATTTTTTTTGTACTCTGGGCAATTTGCTTTCAAATGCTGGGAGGATCCACACACGAAACATTTGTTCCACCTCTTTTGTTCAAATATGCGCTCTTTGTCTTTGTTAATATCTTTGTCTCGCCAATTTGTTTTGGTTTCGGAAATTCTCTCACTTCGCGTTTTTTCTTCGAACCTTGGTTTTTCGGTTCTTTTATCTGGAGGGGGCCTTACATTCCAAAGTTTTTTCGAAGGGCCTTTAATCGCTTCATATTCGTCGAGACAATTTGCCAAAACTAACGGGTCTTTGTAGTTTGCCCACGAATCAATGAAATGCTCTTTCAATTCGCTAGAAGTACGGCGCTTGATCTGGTCCGTTATCAATAAATTTTTCAGACTATTGAAATCTGTAACATCTAACCCATTTAACCAACCCTCTAAATAACTATTGAGTTCAAAAATAATATCCTTCCACGGAGCACCTGGATTGCGTGGATGTTTCATTAATTTTTGACGATATGCTTCGGGACTCATACGGAATCGTTCAAGCAAAAACTTTTTGACGTATTCAAAGTTATCCGTCTGATCTTGCGGTTCCCTTAAAATTAACTCTGCAATTTCTACCGGCACTAAAGCTAATAAATGCGTCACTAAGTCACCTGTCTCTATTTCCGCTTTGGTCGCCTGTCGTTCGAACAAATTTAAAAACAAAGTTATATCCGAGCGTTCTGGATCAAATCGATGCATGATTGTTCGAAGCGGCAATTTAGGTGGGCGTTCCGACCCGGTACTGTTAGTTGAACTACGTCTATTTGCATCTTGCGTCAATCTAAGTTGTTCTAACGTAAATTCGTGTTCTTTTTGTTTTTCCTCTCTTTCTCTTTCTTCTTTCTCCCTCTCATATTCCCTTTGTTTTTCCTCATATTCCCTTTGTTTTTCCTCATATTCCCTTTGTATTTCAGCCTTTTCCCTTTCTTTATCCGCGGCTATCTTCTCTTCTCGATCTTTTATGATATACGCAGCTTGCGTGAATGCAAAATCTTTATCGTAATCATCGGCAGCTTCGATTTTTTGGATAATTACCGGTATCCTGTCATTTTTCCCTATTTCCACTCCCAATTCTTCCGCTAAATTCTGCAAATCAATTTTCCTGCACTGTTTCAGATCAGTTACTTCTTGCATTTTAAAATTTTATGTAAATACAATATAAAGATGAAAATGATAGTTTCGCTCGCTAACTTATGCAATAGGGATTCTAACACTTTATGGAAATTTTTCTGCAACTACCCACATAATACTAACAATTTTAAATACAATTCAATTTGAGGAATAATAAAAATAGTATACATATAAAAATAGACTTTCAATATTGTAAAATTTTCAATACACTGACACGTTTTGGTGTCGATCATACACATTTAAAACAAATTTAGAAATTTGAAATTCTGTGCACATAATTCAACCAATACTTGATATTTCTGACCCCGCAGGTAACAATTTTCCCATTTATAACAAAATGACCACTTTTGCAACTGCTAAAAAAATTTTCCTAACATCACATATTCAAAATATTTGATTATCAACAACATCTATTGTTTCACTAATAATATAAAAAAGTACACCTTTGAAATCTTTCAATCATGAATAGACAATCGACTTATTTGAAAAATCAAAATTTTTATCTCTTTTTTTTTTCGGGAAAAAAAAATTATATATATACACATTTAGCCTGACAATCCTTATATTATTTTACTGCCAAAAGAAAATTCACACTATCAAATTTTATGCTGATAACAAATATACATATATTTTTCCAAATATGTTAAAAGTTATTAGATTTAAAAATTTATCATAATTTATCATATATCAATATTCACATAAAAAATTTCTCAGAAATGAATTTTCCTCACTAAAGAATATATAACCAAAATGAGAGCCACTCAAAAATGAATTGAGCTTACCTTTTCTACAGTCTTTGTCTGCATTATCTGTCGCCGGTTTCGGGTCTGGCCTAGACGTCGTCGATTTCACAGGTTATCTCGGTTTGTCGACTCCTGATGTTTCCTAGAAAGGGCTTGCTTCGGACTTGTTCTCTGTAAGCACGGGCTTGCTTCCAGGACGGAACTGTGGTCTGTCGTGACAATGCAAGGGCTTGCTTCGGGCTTGTTCTCTGTAAACACGGGCTTGCTTCCAGGACGGAACTGCGGTCTGTCGTGACACTGCAAGGCTTGCTTCGGTCTCTGCTTTCCTCTCCTGAACTGGCGTCAGATCTTGCGCGCTTAGATGCGGGCGGGCGTCACTGCTACTGTCTGGACTCTCTTCACTAATGCTAATAAATTTTTGTCGAAACATCCGACTCGCTTGCCACCAGCTGTAAAGAATCCACGATGTTGTGTGTTTTTGAAATGGGGTAGCGTGGAGCCGTTTCACAATTGATCACCTTCATTAAATATTTCAGAACAAATTTTATTTAAAAAGCGTTCTTGAAATTTCTAGAGGTAAAAATTATTTACAACAATTTTTTTTTAGCTGAGTTCGCTCGACTTGTAATTTATAGCAAATCACCAAATAGTCCAGTCTTTTACAGTAGTTTTAGAATCTTAAAGTCTTAACTAGTGCTACTTTTCACTCTCCCCGAAAGGTCAAATCCAAGGCTGTTGCCTTGACTTCAGAGAGATCGCACTCTCTCATTCAAAAATCTGTCAGCAAACCTGTCCTTCCCTACTAAGAAGGGAAACCGTCCTGAGATGAGTGTTTTCCACCAACACTCGTTCTCCTGCCGAAACTCTAACTAACCTCCTCTCGATCCTCTTCTCCGGTCCGTTTGCTCGAACAAAAGATTCTCCGATCACCAATCAAAAAAGTTTTAGTTTACGTCATTGGATAAAGCCTTTTTAGGGAGGTCTTACTGAACTTTTAAATGTTCACGCAGGAAATTCCCACGATCTGAGACCCCACATATAGACGGTCAGATCAGAGAAATATTTGCTGTCTAGCAATTTCAGTTTCACAAGATTGATCGAAGCTCATCTTTTCCTATTGTAGTAAACGGCATTCTTGTCACCCCCACAGCTAAGCGTGAGAAAAGTTTTCCAACTCTTGGGAACTTCTATCTTTGATTACTCTGCCTAATTAGCAGACTGTGAGAGATTTACTGAAATTGTTACAACAAATAACGTGACATGTGCAGTAAACGTAAAAAGCATTATATATTGGAAGCAATATGTTTCAGTCATAATTTTCCCGATGGGTAAACAAAAGGTGTTGTGAGAATGAAAGAGCCAAAATCGATGCATATTTAGAATGTGGAAAAATCTATTCTGGAAATTAGTAAATTAATTAAAATATCAGTTGGTATGATATTTAACTATAGGAAAGATTCAACAAATTATGGCTAAAATTTTAACAAAAAAGGTAATCCATGTTTAACTAAGTGGGAGAAGAGGATTCTCTAATGCATCAAAAAGCAGCCATAGTATATAACCGAACTCTTTTGTGTTACCCTGTAAATGATTGATAAATTCTTTGCACCTGATATTCTACAGAAAGCATGTTTTAGTGCACCTCAGAAATTCATATTAATTTCATTATGTTTGTAACAGTGTAATAACATCATTAAAATATGTCGCAAACAGTTTTTCTTCATAGACCATACTGTAAGTGCTATACATAACATATTCTATAGTAACCATCTTCTATTGCACTTCAATAATGTATATAAATCTGTATATGTTGGTGTACATTAGTTTTATTCCAGGGGAAAATCACTGGAATGATTTTGGAAAATGAGGTATCATTCATTTTTTCCTGATTCTACAAGTAATTTAGGGTAAATATAAATTATATAAACAATATGTTAGGTATAAGATGTCAAAATGTCAGATTAATGAAAGAATACCAATCGTATAATTTATGTGAAAATTGAATAGAAAGGAAGTAAAAAATAATTTCAAAAATCCATATTACCCAATTTATGTCATATAGCAAATAGATCGATATGGTAGATGTAGTAGCATATATTCTTTGTTTTAGAAATATTTTCTTAATCTTGTCATGCCAACATGTGTTTTTAATTAAATAATAGTTCTTTATTTTTATTTTCTCCATCCTCCCTCCCTTTATGTCAGTAACCATGTTTTAGTTTTTAAATGGAAATATGTTTATGACTGATGAAGAAGTAGTTGTACTTTGAACATTTGATAAATAATATTACACGTTTAATTATTTCAACATACTATTTTCTTATTTTTTATCATGCTTGTTGTTTTTCTTCTTTTAGATTCCCATGTGGAAGATGGCTGGGTAAAGGAGTTGATGACGGTAGCACAGAGCGCTTACTTGTTGGAGAAATGGTTCCTAGAGATTATGATACAGATGGTAAGAATTGAAAATTTTTAAGTATTATTTTAGCAAAAATTATGTGGAAATAAGACTCATGAAATCCATAGTTATAAGAAAGCTATTTCATTTTTATTAGGAAGTAATATCTATTTATATGAATAAAAATTATAAATAAATGTGATTAGCAACAATGGTCATGAAAAATATATGCAGGTCTCAGATGTTATTTTTTTATTGTATTTTTTATAAATATTTAAATGCATGAAATTCCAACTACTTTTTATTATCTTTTTTTACAGTATCAAGCTTTCATTCTGAAGTTTCATTAATTTTTGTATTAGTATTTATTTATTTTTATTCTTTTTATTTTCCCTTATTTGCTTCAATTATTATCAATTTATTTTATTGTCATATAAAAAATTTTTCATTTCAATTATTTTTTGTACTTTTTCGTTTTTACATGCTTTAATTTAACTTTGTTTTTTGTCTGTCTGTTTGTGTCAAATCTTGCAATTGATTTTTGACCAATTTCCTTCAACTTTCACACAAGTTCATTGTTGATGACAATGCATATTGAAGTATTTTCAAAACCATGCCTCACTAGAGAGGAACCCCTGGAGCAAAAACCCTCTTCAACATTTTGAATTAAAATTGCTTATCTAATCTCTCAGATTTAAGTTTCAAAAATATCATTGTGCCTTCATTACTTAGTTTTAACTGAATTGTTAACAAAACTGCCTTTCTGAATTGATTTAAATCGTATTAAATTTTCAATTTTGTGTTACATAATTTTTTTAAGTTATATGTCTTGTTTTACTAATTCATTCATTTCCATTTTAATTTCTTGTCTTTAGAACTTATGGAAACTTGTCGAACTCCCCCAAGATGTAGGTCACCGAGTGTGCCACGAAGACCAAGTAAGTTTTCTAATGTAAAATTTACTTCTCTCTCTTCCTCTTTATTTTCCTTATCCATTAGCTGAATATAATTATTTAACATACTTTTCAGAGTTAACTGTACCTGAAATTCAACAAATGCTGGGCGATGCTGTCAATAATATAGTAAAATATTACTACAAGTCAGAAAAAGAAGTAAGAATGTTACTTTTTTATGAATTTTTTCCTGTTTGTTCAAGATTATAATTTCTTATTTCTATCTTATATTTGAAACATAATTTGTGTATTTACTGTTTTTTTTTTTTTAACTTCTTCCATTCATATAAAAATGTAAGAAAAGGGGACAAGTAATTGAAAAAATTTCAAATGCCTCTTTCTAAAATTTTTTCATCAAATTTTTAAAGCAAACCAGCAGACCTTCCTGGGTTAATCATGGAGACCCTTCCAGGTAAAATAAATTAAAATGCAATATCTTAAAAATACGATCACAATACCAGAGCTCTGTGCATTTGTGCCCATAATTCATTAAAGTGACAATCAGAAAGAAAATTTACATTACTTTGGCATAACCATAGTAAAATCTCTTAACATTGTAAATGATAATGCATGGGGTTTTTGGCATGTGTAACAGACATTTTCCTGGCAATACAGAAAAAGCAAAATATTCAACCAAATGGCATGGCATGGTATTTAGTGAAATTCTATTGTGTATGACATTATTTTAAAATGGAAACTTACATTTTCATTCATAAAAATCAATCTACAAGGATTACATTAAATGACGTTATTTTCTAAATGCTTTCAGCCGTGAGTTAATTTTGAAGTTTTGTTTGAAAAGAGAAAGAACTGACTTTACAAAAAGCAGTTGCTATGTTTCATTTCCTATTATAAATCGTACAAAATGTTACTACAGCATCTAAAGTATTAAAACACTTAGCTATAAAATATAGCTGTGGTATGCAAATGAAATAGGAAATAAAACATGGCAACTTTTGTTTAGAGTTAGTTTAATGTCACACTGAAAGCATCTCATAAAAAGTGACATCATATTTAGGAGTTTTTTTTTTTTTTTTTTTTTTTTTTCCCTGAATATTTTTCGTGAAATTGAAATGTCTGTATGTAGTTAACTCTAAATACATTTAAGTTAAGGTACTGCATCATTTTAACTCACTTATAGTGAAATTTTTATTTTTATTTTTTTTCAAAAAATGTGCATTGTCTGCTTAGAATGACATTTAATAGCCATTAAATACAAAGTAAACATATTATTTTATTTTATTTTTATTTATTTATTTTTTAATTCTTTTGCTGGTTTTTAGGGTGTGGCAACAATGAAGAAAAAATTGCATTAGAAAAAAAAAAAAATAAACAGATTTGTGGAAAGATAGACAGGTGCAAAAGAGTGGTCTGGAAATTTTTTTTAAGTAAACAGTAATTTTATGTGGGCTCTAAAACTATGTATATGAAGTTTCATACAAACCGGTCAAAAATTGTAGATTGATTTAAGGAACATACATACACTGATTTTTATGTGTATAGATATACATTTGTACCACCTCTAAAGGACATCTCTATTTAAGGAACGAATCTTTTAGTCTCAGTCATTCAGTCAAGAACTTAAAATATATTTGTCGCTGAATAAAGAACACTCAATGTAAGGGACTATGAAAGTATTGTTATCATTTTTAAGGAGTTTCTCCTATTCAGAAAAGTGAAAATATTTGATCAAATAGTTTTAAGGATTTCCCGGTTTAATAATAGCATAGTTATCATTTTTATATTGTATATAAATAAAAAATCTGATAAAGTGACAAAGTGTCTGATATTTTATCCTTCTTTAGGAAGATAATCTCTGAATAAGAAAATTTCTATTTAAGGGACAAACTGTCTGGTTCCAGAGATGTCCTTTATTGGGGGTAGAAGTATATTTACAAAAAATTATATAGGGAGAAATATAGAATTACATATAAAGAAAAGAAACTGATAACATAAAATAGTAAATAGAAATTAAGAAAAAGGGGATTTTATGTAAAACTGCCAACAATCTTACTATTGGGGAGGAGGGGAAGCAGCAAAGTCACAATTAACTTTTTTATCATTTTATAAATCTGAAATGCTTCTAGAAAGTCAAGTTGAAGTATAGAAGTGTATTTAGAGAATTATAACAGAGTCAAAGTTGAAGGTGTGGTTAAACAATGTTTTGCAATGGCTTATTTATTGTTTTCTTACTCATAAATGTATGACATGTGTTTTTTTATTCAAAATTTTAAACTACATTTAGTTTGGCCAACATTCTAACAAGTGATACTATAAATACCCCAGGAATCAGAAATATCTATAGGGTCTTTCAGCTTGGAGAGGGTGAATTTATTGGCAGGAGCATGGCAGTTTCTGAATATTGTACCAGTGTTGCAGCTTAATATAATTCAGAATCCTTTGGGGGATAAAGAATAGGATTATTTCATATTTATACTTTTATGCAATTATGTCTGCCTAAATGAGAATTTTAAAATTTTAAACATCATTCATTATTAGTAGTGTGATACAATTTAATTTATAATAGTTTTCCATTATTTGAATGACAAGTCTGCATTAGTTATAATAACCTTTACAGTTTTTTAAACAAAGAAATTGTAAATTACCTGTAATATTATATATTTATCTTTCAGGAAAATTTTGATATCTTTGTATTTGTTTTATACATCAATTTCTTTCAAAACTCATTTTACTTTCTGACAGAATAAAATGAATTATACTTATATACTTTGTTATTATTATACATATATATTTTTTTAACAATGTGTCCAATTTTTTTTTTTTCCTTCTAGCGTGGCAGTTTGACAATTTTGCTATGTGGTGAAATGGGATTAGTATTTTGCTTAGAGCAAGTTTTTCTGTATGGATTCAAAGCAACACGTTTTTTCCGGCATGTTTATCTGTGGGATTTCTTTGGCAAGTATTTTATTTGATATTTTAACTTATTAATATTTTTCAATTTTGTGTTTACATAAGCATTTTGATATTTAGATTGCTAATAAAATATTGTAAACTGTACTCTATAATTTTATGTATTTCAAAGGTTTTTTTTTTTTTTTTGTTATCTATTAAAATTATCAATAGCACATTTTTTTTTTTTTTTTCTTTTTTAATACTGAGTTATACATTTAAGATTTTCCTCCTTTTTTTAGCAAAAGCCCATGTCAAGCTAATACTATGAAAATAGGCAAATTTTACTTTCATAATAGTAGCTTGAATGTGTTTTAGTTTGAAGAATTATTCATTCTATCAAAAAAGGTTTAGTTTTTGCTTTTATAATATTTTAAAGAAGCTTTGTATATAATATATATTATTTTTTATTGTGTTTTATTTTTTGCTATTATTAAATGTCACTATATTCTATTGCCTATCATTGGTTTAATATGAAGGCCAGAAATTGTGCGCAGATTATGAATTAAAAGTATACAAAGAGAATCACCCTAACATAAATAGTACAAGCATGATTGCAAATATTTAAACGAACGTCATTTTCTATTTTAACAAGAATGAAAAATCATGCGTCAAGCATAGATTATGTAACACTTTCCAACGCTTCCAAAATAATTTTACAAATCATACCGTTTAATAAGCTAAAAGATAACATCTAAGTAAACAATTTGGAAAACGCATAACATATTTAAAAACATAATTTCAGGAATTTCCAACATATACAATATTCGGAAAAATATTCGAATACTTTTATTGAGCCCTGTATAGAATCTATAGATTTGTATATATACTACATAGGATGCTAAATTTTAGTTCAGTTAGGAAACGCGTAGCACAGTTTAAAATTCTTCGTCTGGAGTTTGTCAATAAACGGAAATGTGTTCGCGAACTTTTATGCTTCCCTGTATTGGATCTACAGAATTTATACACACCACGTAATAGACAAAAAGCGAGTTAAAATTAAAATCGCATTCAGTAACTTAAAATGCACTTCCAGGAATTATTGTTAACAGACAGTAGAGAATTCTTTTGTGTGTCCCTGTAAATGAACGATGACTGCTATACACACAATATTCTCTAGTAAGCCTTTTGTAATGCACCTTAGTGATATATATAAATTTCAATGCGTTTAAAATAGTGAAACATTATTTAAATAAACTACAGACGATTTTTCTCCATAGACGTAATGTAACGGAATTCTTTTGACTGTCCCTGTAAAGTAACTATAAGTGCTATGCACACCCTATTCCATATTAAGTTTCTTCTAATGCACCTTAGTGATATATATAAATTTCAATGTGTTTAAAATAGTGAAACATCATTAAAATAAACCGCAAATGATTTTTCCCCATACACTGCAATGTAACGTAATTCTTTTGAGTGTCCCTGTAAAAGAACTATAAGTGCTACACACTTCCTTTGAAATAGGGAACATGCTATAGATAACGACAATAACATATAAAAATTGCAGAGCAATCCGAGCATATTTATGGGAGTTAGAGCACGGCCATATGGCCAGACAAACCAAAGTCATAAAAACTTTTCAACTAGGTTGGAAAGTGTTAAAAATCAGTCTTGTTTGTTTTACACTCTTAAATTTATAGCTCTGTGTTTAGGTGTTTTGAGTAGATCATCCTATGTAATCTACAACCAGTAGTATATTTGAAAACAATAATAATAAGTTTTGTGAACTTCAATGCTTTTTCTATTTTTTAGTGGCAGAAAATCATTCTTCAGTACCAATTTTTTCATCCAATTTTATTTTAATATCACTTCTGCTGTTAATTATCTTTATATAAGTATTGAATCGAATTTTTCATTATAATTTGTAGGAAAAGTTTTTTATTTTATGCACCAAATTTTGAACAGTAATGGAAATGATCAAAGCTTTAAAATTTTTATATACAGGGATGAAACTTTATTGTTCTATTGAGGGATTTGTTTTCTCAAGAATTTTTCTAACAACTTTCACTAATGAAATGTGATGGTAGAAACATGTGCCAATTTTGACAAGGGACTCATATTTTTAAGCCTAACTCCTGACCTGCATGTTTTACAAGATATTTCTCCCAATCTTTTATTACTTTTACAGAAATTTTAATATTTTTGTACTGTTTATCACCGAAAGTTGTTTCATGATTTTGCTATATACAACCCTTCTCTATCTGTTGACTGAATGTTAGCTTTCATGTTATACTTACTCTTCAGTAAAGTCTTAAGATAAAAAGTAAATAAAGCAATACAATATCTCAGTTGTGTATGTTTTATTTTATAATTTTTGTTGTGATTTTTCATTTCTACTACGATAAAATGTGTGGTAAAATTCGTTACTAAACCCTTCATTTTGCTTTTTATCAATCAGTTTAAGTCAAACACAGAAGATTTCTACAATCATGCAGAACAAATTTGTATTGTCAGCTTATTATTCTGTCATCTTAATAAAATATTAACAAATAAAAATGCACATGTACATTTTCCTCTTCTTTAGCCCTTTTTTAAACCTTTGCATATTTTCTTCTTTTTCTAAAGTTTGCTGTTTTTATCCCTTGAATCCCTTTTCCATATCAACAAAAAAGTTGTATCATTTTACTTTTGGTGTACAATATTGTGAGAAAACTTTCACATTGTTTTTGTGTTCATGCATTTATTTTCTAATTAGCGTATATGCACTGCAATTGGCACGCCTTTTCACTACCAGCATTCATCGTTAACCCTACCTTGGCACAGCATTTTCATGATGAGCTTACTTCAGCAGAGTCGCTCCTCCTTTTGTGTAATGCACATGTGCCATTTGGAGTGGCCTTTATGTACATACTCTTTGTACATATTATCTGCTGATGGCACTCACTGTAAGAGGCGTGTTTTGCTAGCACTTGTTAAAAATTGTTTTGGTTTTGTTTGGCTTCTATTTGCTTATTAAAATTTCATCCTTGTTCAATTTAACTAATCAACACAAAATTATCGTTCGTATACTTCAGGCATCCCTGTTTCATTAATATTTATATTCATGTTGCCCAAAATTGCAGCCGAATGTTAGTTGATGGTTTGATTTGATTATAACATGTTTGTTTTGACATTACAATGCAAAGTTTTGAGTTTTTCAAGATATTTATCTGAATGATTACCAACTACAATAGTGTCCCTTAGAATCTACAGAATGATACCCAGTTCTGCAATTTTTTGATTAAGAAAGTAGTGACCAAGGCAATAATATTCCCTTTCTCTACTGATTTTAAATAAACAAGTTTTTTACATTAGTCAAGTTGTCTTCTTTTCCTGTTTTTAGTTTTATTGTGTATTATGATCTTATAAGAAAGATGCAAATTTTAATTATTATTAATTTTTTTTTTCTAAAGCAACTGACCTATGCAAGTTTGTTGAATTGGGATTTTTGTCCCCAGATTCATCCACAACTTAATGTAAATTTAATGATCTCAGCCATTTCTCATTTTAAACAACAGAATTTTTTAGATAGCACCTGTTTCATTAATAGTTTTAATTTCATGACATTTGACATGGCCTTAATGCTACAATACTCAAATTACGATTATTGCTTACTTATATATTGTATATATATATTTTTTGGCACCTAAAATAAAATCATATTTTATTTTTACAGATATTAACTAAGATAATTTTTTTAGTCTTTCTGTCTCTCTCTCTCTTTCTTTTCAAATTCTCAGTTTTGTTAGTTCGCTAATATATCTGTGTAAAATTAAGATTTTTAATATTTTAAGTGGTAGGTTAATGTTGTTCTTTTACTAATAGCCTTTTTTTTTTTTTTTTTTTTTTTTTTAATATGCAACAAGCTTTTTCACAATCTTCTTTATTATAAAGTTAAAATTTTAAGGTGGCATGGCAAAAACTCAAACAGAAAGTTTATATTTTGATTTTTGTCTGCTTAATTCAGATGTATTAGTTTCTGATCGAAAAATTTTATTAATTGTTATATATTTATCAATTGTATCAATAGTCATGCTTATTCCTAAATAAGCCTTTTATTACTGATTCTAAATTTAGTCTTTGATATAATTCTGTTAAAAGATATAAGTAATTTTTTTTTTTCCCAGTTTTAAAAATATGAGTTTTATTTAGCTGTGCTGTCAAAAAATGCTTTTAAACATTCATCTGTTTTCTCTCTCTTCATTTGAAGGTTTTTGCTCATAATGTATGGACTTATTAGTTTCAAAATTGCATTATTTTGAACCATTGTAAATTGTAACCATTGATATTTTTTATATAAGTGATAATGTTTTTTAAAATATATATTTTAAATCTAGTTAAAGTGAAAAATCACTTTGAAAACACTCTTCAGGAGGATGGAGGTCTTAGCAGTCCAGTGACAAGAGAATCATTGGAGCATGTAGTTGTGATGCGCTCATATTGCAGTCTTGTTGATAAGATTGATAATGCATCATGTTCTGTGGGAAAAGATGGCAAATTTCAGCTTTTCATCTGTTTTGCTGCAAGGTATTCTTCTTTTTGTATATATATGTGTATGCAGTGTTTAGTGCTCACAATTTATTACGTATTTTTCTACTTGTATTTATACGCTGTAAAGCATTGTGGTACTTTTAGTTATCTCCTGTCACATTTTCTTATATACAAAAGAGACATCTTCACAGCTATGCTGAAAAATAACATACATTCTAGACTTAAAGGCATGATGATATTTGAAAACTAGGCACTTTTCTTAAAACAAGAGACAAAAATTCACAAACATAAGGAAATCTTTTTCTTAACTAACATTTTGTTAGAAAATTATCTCCTACAAGAGCGTTGGAGGGGATGTTGTTATGTTTTGATGCCACTTTTCCGCCAAACAACAGATTTCTGCTTTTTCTTCTTCTTTTTTATCTTAAATCTATAATTTTTGCCAATTTTTTTCCATAATTCTGCGTTATTTACTTCTGTTTTTTTTTTTTGCATTATTGATCATAATTAAAAACAATGCATTAAACATGGATGCCACTTTTTCACAGATCTGCAAATTTCCAGTGTTCTTTAAAAAAAAAAAAAATCAATCTGTGACGTCTGCAGAGTCAGGAAAAAAAATCATGTTGATGTGCACTTCAAATGAAGACAGCGGCAGCAGCATGATGCAATTAGCCAGTGATGTAGGAAAATTCGTGCCATGAAGAGAATATTGTATCTCACTCATTAACACTAGAACCACGGAGTGGGTCAATTTAACACACATCAATGTCTAATTTGTCACCGCTCGAAAATATTAATTGAAAAATTATTTCCTTTTTTGACTTTTAATATTTTAAGGTAAACCCAACTTATCAAATTAAAAAATGCATAACATAAATAAATTTCCAGTTACAATCATTTATACCTAGTGAAATGGGTCAGTTTAACACATAATATATTTTTATGAATAAATGACGAAAAAGAGATTCATTTTCTTGGAAGTAATACGAAAGTGCATCTGCCTCACTCCGAATTCTTCTAATGAGCAGAACTGGGAGAGGGAAGAGTGAAAGTTTTCAATCAAGGTCATATATGCTCAGTGTGAAGAGAGGTTGAATTCAGCAGAAAATTACAACAGATATTTAGAAGAGATCTTGAGGTTGCTTTTGTTCTGTATTTATTGCAAGTATAAACAAAATGTCACGACATCGTAATCTATCGTTCATGAAGCTTTGGAATATTTGCGACAATTATCTGAAAATGATTCAGAAAGTGATAATAATGATGACTGTTTTTCGATTTTGAGTAGCGAGGATGAATAGCTTCCTGCAAATGAAAAAAATTTTCATTTTGATGAAGAAAATGAAAGTGACACTGACTCTGCCAGTGCCCTAACAATCGCTGGACTTTCCAATCACAATGATGATGATAATTTATCAATGTTAAATGAAAGTTCATTGTATTTATTAGATAAAAACGAATAATCAAGAGTTCGAACAAAAGAAACTTTTGTTCAGGGAAATCTGAAAATGAAATCAGCAGTAATGTGCTCATTGAAACTTGGAAATAAAGAACTTGGCAAAGATGGGACAATTTGGAACGTCGTACAAATCGGTACTAGCAAGAAAGGAAGAAAAGCACAGAATAATCTTTTGAAGGAAGTTGAAAGCCGAACACCATATGCTAAACCCAATATTATGGATAACAGTCCGTCAAGTGCCTGGTGACCTCATAGATGAATGGATAAAGAGAGCTCATTGACAGATTCAGAAAAATGAATGGGTTATTAATTTAGAAGAAATTTATGTTTTTATATCAATAATATATGCATTGGGTATATATTGTGCAAAAGGGCTTGAACTGGATAGCTTCTGGTCAATGAACTGGGGACTGCCGTTTTTCTGAAATACAATGCCAAAAAACAAATTTCATGAAATAATGATATTCTTACTCTTCAATATAAAATCAACCTGATTGAATCATCCCGAGACAGATAAATTTGCCTTATTTGCCTCTGATATCTGAAATTGTTTCATTGAAAATTGCAAGACTAACTATACACCAGTATCTAACATAAGCATAGATGAGCAGTTATTTCCTACAAAAGCTAGGTGTAGGTTTACTCAATATACCGTAATTTCACACGTATACACCGCAACTCAGATAATTCGATTTCCTACCAGAATTTCTTTTAAATAAAATGTGACTTACTTCTGCTTAGCACTTGTTTGACTTCTTATTTTCAATAAAATTTCCGGTTTGAAAAAGATTTAACATACACGCGAAATTACGGTATGCCTAACAAACCAGATAAATTCGGTATTGAGTTCTGATTGGCTGCAGATGTTGATTGAAAATATCTGATTAATGGATTCCTGTATCTTGGAAAAAATAACCAATGTCTATCTAATGTTTCTCTTTCTGAACATGCAGTATTACAACTAATAAGTCCATATAAGAACAAAGGTAAAAATGTCACCTCAGACAACTATTTTACAACACTGAAGCCTGCAGAGATGTTGAAATCCAAAAACACAAGCCTTGTAGGAACTGTAAGATGATCAAGAAGAGAAACACCAGTCTGTCTGTGCCAAAATCGGAATTGCATGTGATTACTGTACTAACCCATAAAGACATCAGTCTTAACTGTTTACCAGGGGGAAAAAAAAATTAATTTTTTGTTGCTTAGCAGTCTACATTCAACTGTTAAAATTTTAGATAATTCTAAAAACTACCTGATACAGTTACTTACTACAATGCAACTAAATTCGGTGTAGACCAGATGACTAGGAAGTATACTGTCAAGCCTGCTTCACAAAGGTGCTGCATGTAATAATTTTAATAATAAAATAATATTTGCACTCACCCTAGTAACAGAAAATGCTCAAAAGGTCTGTCACTGTAGCAAATGACTATGTAGATCCTGCTCAACGTTTTTGTGCATTTGTGTAAGAATAGCACGCATATTCTTGAAAATGTTAACGTTTCTGTGAAAAATTTATTTATTTATTTATTTATTTATTTATTTTTTTTTTTATTTTTTTTTTAGCATACACAGTTTTTAACCAAATTTAACACCACTTTCTAAAAACTTGACAAGGAACAGTTGAAATAGTATATTGCAATTAAAATATTAATATATTGAATATTTGATGAGATATGGGTATTTGTATGAAATAAATTTTAACTGTGCATGCATGAACTACAACAAAGATTTTATTTTTCATGATTTAGTAGTCAATACTATAGAACTCATATAAAAAGACCAGTCAAATATCGTAAAAACTCAAAAAGATACAGGCAATACAATGAGCTAATTGATAAATTGGAGAGGAAATCACATAGGATTATATGGGATTTCCTCCATATAATGAGGGGGGGGGGACTGTATGTATATGTACACCCTAATTTTACTGATTTTTTTATGCTGCATTCATACATCGCAACAGCAGTTCCATTTTGCTGTCTGGCGGTGTGTTTGTCATTCTCTCAGAGCAGATTTTCTCTTTCCACTCCATGGGGTGTGGCCATCTGATGATGCTCACTGCTGGATGTTTATTTGGCTATACAACAAAATGCTGTTATGCTCATGGGTTGTTTTGATTGATAATTTTTAATTTCACCGTTCACGTTTTTTTTTAATGATTTTGAATTTGTTTTGTGTTTATTTTAACATAAAAATTGAAATTGGTTGGAGTCTGATGGGGATGACTTGAAGGTGATGTTGTGCTTTGATTAAAAAAAAAGTGCTTTTCTGATTTCATATCTAAAAAATTTCGTTCAAGTTCCCTTCATATTTTAATTTGCCAAGGTTATTATTATTTTTTTTTTAATTTGATTCTGTGATTTAATTCTTAAAAAAAGTCTAGAGGAAAATCTTTCTTTATACTATTCCAAGACGAAAATAAGGAAGTTTAGTTCATAAAAAATTGTCATTATTCTTGCTACATCTCTATTTTTATTTTCAAGAACATAGGTAAGAAATTTTAATTATTATATTTTCTCTTACATGACCTAAAAGAATTCATAAACTGCATGGAGTTGTTGCTCTTATTAAAAAATTATCACAACCATAATTCCTGTATGATTACCTATTCTTTATGACTGTTATCACATTTCTTACATTCCTCAATTATTTACTTTAAATTGGAAAAATCATTATAAATTGCTTTATCATAATTTATTGCACCACAAGAATGCCTTTGGAATTTCAATGAATAAGCAGACATGGTGTTCTTCTATCTATCTATCTTGGGTGTAAAGGCTGATGATATTAAAACTGTTTTGAAAGAAATGTAAATAAATAACTACACTGCTCAAAACAATTAAAGGATATTTGAAGTTTTATATAAAATAAAGATATAAACGAATTTTTTTTTGCCGAAAATAGAAGAAGAGAATCACAAATGCAAATTTTTCTGGTTTTCAAACTGTGGAGTATGCAAATTTTGAGTTCGACGTCAAAAACGTCGCTTCAGCGGCAGCGAATGAAATTTGACTTTCAACTGGATAAAAGAGAATGAAGACAAGGATGATCGGCATTCAGTGATTGCTTTGTTTCGATGAGTACGATGTCTCAGGGAAGTCATTTGACAGATTCAGAAGCTTGGAGAATTGTTGGTAGGTTAGAAGGGGGCCAAACTCAAGCCGAAGTAGCGCAAGCCATTGGAGTGTCACAAAGTGTCATTTCCAGGATCTGGAACTGTTTTTTGGAGAGTGGGTGTGCAGGCCGAAGACCAGGGCAAGGTCGTAGACAGGCAACAACGCCCAATGAAGATCGGTATTTAGCGTTAACAGCTCGGAGACACCGAAACATGAACGCTACTCTTCTCCAACAACACCTTCGCTCGGCTACAGGCACCACGATTTCAACTCAGACTGTCCGAAACCGGCTCCATGCTGTAGGTCTGTATGCTCGCCGACCGATGGTATGTGTTAGATTAACATCAAGGTATCGTCGCGACCGCAGGGAGTGGGCAACCAAGCATGTCAACTGGAGGAGAAATGAATGGAGCAATATTCTGTTTTCTGACGAGTCCCGTTTTTCTGCGCATCCGGATAATAGGCGTATTTTCATCTGGAGGGACCGTGGCAGTAGGAATAATCCTGCGTTCGTGCACGAAAGTGTCAGATTTGGCGGTGGAGGAGTGTTGGTGTATGGTGGCATCTCCATTGACGGGCGCACTGACCTCTACATCATTCGAGATGGAGCTCTGACTGGTCGCCGATATAGGGATGAGATCCTCAGACCTATTGTAGTCCCTTACGCTGCAGCAATCGGAGATAACTTCATTTTAATGGACGATAACTGCAGGCCACATCGTGCAAACCTGGTGGAGGATTTCCTTTTCGAGGAAGGAATCGTTCGAATGGAATGGCCAGCGTGTTCTCCAGACATGAATCCAATCGAGCACGTTTGGGACGCTCTAGGAAGACGAATTTCTGGCCGCCAACAACCCCCACAAACTCTCCAAGAACTGGAAAGAGCTCTTCTGGAAGAGTGGGGCAGAATACCCCAACTCGTCATTAATAGCCTCATTGAGTCCATGCCTCAAAGGTGTTCAATGTTGCTGGCCGCCCGTGGAAACCATACCCCTACTGAAAATGATTTTCTTTGAAGAAAACACCCTTTCTTATTCTTTTTTTCTCATATGCACAAATTGTGTTTTTTTTCTTTTGTACACAAATGCGCAATAAAATGCATTTTTTTCTGCCAAACATGTGTAATTTATTCTCATATAACCTACTATGTCTGTCGACCATGTATCAATCAGCTAAAAAGTTTCCCAGATACAAAATCCACCTAAAACTGCAATATCCTTTAATTGTTTTGAGCAGTGTATATTGAGGCAGTTTCATAATAATTTATGACAATTTACTCTACATTACATGCATTTTTATATGAATTTATTTTGCTGAAAATAAACTTTAAAAAAATGATAGTGGTAAATAAAAGGATAATATTAAAGAGTATAAATATAATATATATATATATATATATATATATATATAATGCTTTTTTGGGGTTAGAAATATAATTCTTGATTATGCCAAAGATATCTTCTATTGTTTCCAAAAGAAAGTCATCTAGAAGATGTAATAGAAGACAGCTGAAAAGTACCAACATTTGATCAATAATACCATAGTGCTAATACACTATCACTTCTTATCCTGTTTCCATATTTAATTTATTTTTTATTTTTTAGGGATCATTTGCTTCATCGCATGCTTTTGCACATAGCATCCACATCCGTCACTTCAAGCATGTATGAAGAACAGTCATTTCTACGTGATCCAAATCTTGTCACATTTTTGGTGCAGATACTAGAATCTCTTTCAGAATTCACGATCACATTAGAAACATCACTTACCAAAGGCATTGAAAGCTGAGTTATTCTGAATCTTTTGCTCATAAGTTGATCATAAATCATCTTCCAGATGTATTTTAAAAAAGTGATGTATTTTAGTTTTTATTTATGAAATGTCTTTAAACGAATGTAGTATTGCGATAAAAACAGGGTTGTAGTGTTTCATATGTTGGTTTTTTATTTATTTATTTATTTGCATTAAGAGGACACTTCAGCAGTTCTTGCTGACATTTATGGGGAAATTTAAAAACAGGATTACTTATTATGCAATATAAATATAAAAATTTGATCTTTCACCATCATAAAGTAGACATCTGATTCCAACCGAGTATTTTTTTAAAAACTTGTCTTCTAAAATTTTATGTTCTTTTTAAGATAATAAATTTTAAAATGATTTAAAATTTAGGAAAATTATTTCTGAAAACTTAGTATATTGGACATCTACTTTCTAATGCTGAAACCTCATTTAGATAATTATGTTAGGGTAATGAGTAATCCTGTGTTTAAATTTCTGTAAAAGTTAACATTGGATTTTGTGATCTGCGAGAGAAAACCTATTTTGCTAGAGAGTCCCCTTGATGTATGCCCTTTTTATGTGCCTATAAAATATTTTAAAAAGCTGTAAATTTCTCTTTTTTTTTCATTAAAATTTTGTATTAAATAGAGACGATCTTTGTACTTAGGGCTACTTTTTCTACCTACGTTCACAGATCTCTCCTACTCCAAAGATGGTTAAAAGTATATAGGGTGCAATATTTGATGACATAGTGAGAGTGAGCCAAATCAGTCCGTTACAATACATACATTCACTTAAGTTCTTTTTACTAAAAAAACAAACACTGAAATTAAATTATTTTGGCAAAAGGTGTATATTCTCTCCTTTCCCACAAAAAATATGAAAAATCTTTTACTTATATAATCAACTGTGTTTTTATAATTGGTATAATTTCAAGTGGTTAAAAAAAAAAAAAAAAAAAAAAAAAAAGTTAGTCATGTAATGCAAAACATTTTTTTAGATTTATACAACAATATTAATTTTATCTTATGATTAAAGTCCATCTAAGAGATTTATCCATCCAGAAAAATACATGTTAGCTGAAAATTATTTCAATGAAATAGACTTTTTTAAATATCTTCATCAATTTTAGTATTATTATTATCATTTTACTATATATCTGTATACTGTTTTAAATGCAAAACTTTTTTAGTCCAAAAATGTATTTATCTTGCAAAAATGAATGAAATCGAAATTCCTTAATATTTGTGGAAAGAATTCTTTAAAATTTTCATCATTTTTAACAATTGTAGCATTTATATATTCTGCTACATAAAGTTGTGTATTTTTCTGAATACAAACTATGTTTTGTTGATATATAAATTTATTTTATATTAAAATGTTTCGCTTTAATTTTTTTTATTTATTTAATTGCAGTTAAAATTGTTTTTTAATGAATACATGTTATTGATTAATACAGTATACAAGGTTTATTCTTATGGATATTATACTATAATTTATTAATAACTTTCAAAATAGTATTTAAAATATATATGTTTATAAGTGTGAATATTGATGTAAATTGGGAAAATTAATTTGCACACACAGTCTTTCACCTCATGTGGTATAGGAAGGCTTTGATCCTATTCAAAATTATCATATTTTGACATAGTGTGCATAGTTTCTGGAGTGAGGAAACGATTTCAATGATCAAGGCCAGACTATGACATTTACTCTTGGGGCAAGGGCTCAGGACCCCAAATTTGTAGGTAAAGTTTTGAAACATGCAGTAGAGTTTCATGATTTAAATAACTTTATTTTGTACTAGATCATGAAAAAAAAAACATTTTTTTCCTTCAAGCTTGCCAAGTGTGTGTGATCTAAAATACATTTGCTCTGATTTTATTGTTATTATAAGTGTATCCTTTTACTGCATACTTGTACTCTTATTATAAAAACTTGACATCCTGCTAATTTAAAAAAAAAAACACCTCTCAGACTTTTAAATAATATACATTAAAATAAATATATTTTATAAGCTGAACTTAATAATTTAGTTATTGTTCATTTTTGCCAAATTTGTCTAATTTTAATTACACAGGTATATGCATAAAGTTATTTACCTTACTACACAGTATACGAATGGAGACCCCATTTCAAGCCTAGACCTGCATGGGTCAGGTTGTACCCAACCCAAAAATTTTGCTTAAAGTCAACCCAACACCCCTCCGAACTCAAAGTGAAAGAAAATGAATCCATATTTTAATACAGTTATAGAAATAGTAGTTTTCAATAATATTTCTAATATCAATTTTATCTTTTTTGTATAAAAATGAACACATATACAAGTATATATATATTTGAATGTATATACATAACTATATATGCAAATGTATAGTTTTTTTAATTGAAAAATATTCAGGACTTTGTTTTGAAGAATCAGGTGAACCCAAAAAAATCATAACTCAACCCAAAACCGAACCAAACATGAAACATTTAAAGTCAGCCCAACCCACAATGAAAAAAATTATCAGGTCGGGTTCAGGTAAAATTGGATTACCTGACCTTGTCTAGACCCAGAGCCACCAAAAGTCATAGTCGGCCCTGCCAATGATTGAGTTTATATTTAATTATATGATTGTTCTATGTCATCATTTTGAATATTTAAAATATCGGAAATTTTTGTGATTACTACACTGTGCTGTAATTTTGGTTTAATGCATAGTTCTGTGAAGTTTCTGTAGAAAAATATAAAATTCAAATAACTGATTTTATGAGTGATTCAGATACAATCTTTGAATACGCTTTTTATTTGAAATCATTAAAAAATATCTTCATGCTAATATTACTAATTACTAAAAGTTATATCCTAAATCAAAATAAGGTTACTTGTTGTTTCTGAATGAAATATGTTTTTCAATATTTGGTGGTTTTTAAGAATATGGCTATATAATTGTGCGTATTTTGTAACATTTATTAAGACTGCTTATATTGCAAATCACTTGGTCAAAAAATTATTTTATAGTTGACCATTTTTTATGTAGCTGGCCACTAACTTTCTTGTTACAGATATATAATGAAATTTTATTTACATACATTAACACAATATATGCTCAGGGAGTTTTGGATGGCTTCTAGGAAAACATGTAAACAGTACCACATATTTAGCATTTATTTGTATTGTTTTTGCCAATTTTTTTAATTAATAATTTGTAATAAACCTTTCTTCTTCAGAATTACTTGTTAATTCATTTTATTAATTAATCTTATATGTACAGTTTTTGTTGTATAATAGTTATTAAAATTTGTATAGAATCAATATATGTATAAGTCAAAGCTCATTATTATTTGTAAAAATGCATCATTTATTTCATTTCATTTTATTTTATTTTGCATAGATGTGCTACAACCCTTTCTAGTGAAATGACTGCCATTGTACTAAATATAAATATTTTATCATCTATATAGAATTTAACCAACAGTGATATAATTTTGTTTTAATTGTTTTTATACATAGAGAGTAGAAACTTGATTATCAACAGATATGGGGAACATTTTATTGAAAATATTGACAGTTCTCTCTTTATTTCACAAAAAAATAAGTTACTTCATTATCTGTTGATACTTGCATAGTATTTATTTATAATTCAACTTGTTAAAAAAATTCATAAAATTATTTTCAATTTTCCATTATTAGCTTTGTGGCTTTCTAATATTTAGCAGAATTGTGAAATTTAATAAATACCTTCACCTTTATCATAAGTAAATGTAAGAAACAGAATTGGTATATTCATGCTCGCCAACAGAAAGAAATCTAGGAAGTATCAAAATTTTGGAGCATATAGTCTGCAGCCCAAGGCCATGTCTTTAAAAATGGTGAATATGAGCATAAAATAAGCTTTAAAAAAAAAGTATGCAAGGCAATTTTTCAACATATCAACATAAAAAGCAATATAGAACAATCGGAAATATCAAATGTTGAAAAGTAAATTTTTATCACCATTTTCAAAATAGAGAATTGAAACTGTTCATTCTTTTCCCCTGCCTGCTTGAGCCTCCTGTTTATGATAAATTTGAAAAATATGAATGTAAAAAGAAAAACAAAATTAAAAATTTGCTTAATTGGTTTTTCTTTCTCCTAATGTTTAATTATTTTATGTCATTTACATAGAATAAATCTCCACCACCGCCCCTTTTCTTTTCAAAATCTTCAGGGATAAAGGAAATTTAGTTAATTAAATTTCAAAATCCAGTGAAGGGTAACTGTACTCCCCTTTCTTGCTGGCACCTATGGATATCCGTTTAAATTTACCAGCATATTTTTTTCCATCTAAAAGAAATTTTGACTATTATGAACATTTTTTTTAATGATAATTTTATTCCTAAAGTTTAACACTGAATCTCAATTTATTTGTTTATGAATAATTTAATAAAGTTGTTGAATTGAAATAGGATTCAATAATTAACTTATATTAGAGGAAAACTTTTGTAAACACAATGCACATTATACTTAAAGATTATTTACTTGTTTGGCAATCAAAACACATTGCTTCTTGTTTAAATATATATCCATCCACACTTTTCTATTTTCTTAATTATACAGATAAGCACAGTAAATTATCTTCTCTCTCTTGTTGGTTTCAAGGCAATTTCAGTTTTGGTTTAATGTTAAACAAGTGGCATTGAATTTTTACTTATTTGTGTAACATGAAAATGTGAGGAGTGTGTTTAGTGGTAATGGAAGAATAATTCTGTGTATACCATTGACTTAGTTTAAGATTATAATATTTCCTTTTCTTTTCTTTTTTTTTTGGCCTAATAATGCAATGGGACTTTTAACTCAACATTAAAACTAGCTTTGTGAGGATTTAATCTTAGTTCTTACTGCTTAATATCGTCTAATAAAATTAAATGTTTGATCTGAGTTATTTATTTATTTTTTTTTATTTATTTAAGGTATTTATGTATATTAAAAAAAAAATGCAGTAATTTTGTATTGAATAATTTGTTATGTTATTTTCATGGAAGAAGATCTGGTCTTACTCTTTACGTCCTTTTTAGAATTAAATGATGTAATTTAAATTAATTTTAAGCCTGAAAATTGAAAATAAACTGTAAAAAGGATTTTTTTTTATATCTAATTATTTTTTTATAGTAGCACATATAGAATAATTATTCATTAACAAATGTTGTTTAATTATATACTAGTTGAAAAAAACTTTTAGGGTGGCAAATAATCCTTTGATAAAAATTTAGAGAATGTAAAGCAATCTTTATGTAAAATAACAAATATTTACTGAAGTAATTTATTTGCATCAGGATTCAGCTAAAAGTATTACTACAACTTTTAGTATGAATTATTTAAATTTTGATAAAGGATAAATACTTTTCTGCATTTTTTTTTTCTTCTAGTATCTTTCATAATTTTTTTTCTTATGTACTCAATTTTTCTTCCCTTTTTAACTACTTAACATCTGTCCAATGGTAGAAAATGCCAGATAATCAAGTTCCTACGGTATTTAAAGGCCTTAGAAAGGAACTATATTGTGATATGTAATTCTTTGTATATTTGTTTTTGTTTCAGATGTAATATATGGTATGTCATTTTTTGTATAAAAAAGAAGCTACTTAAGTTAAACTTTGTTATTGATGTAAAAATACAATGTAAATAAGAAATGTTTTATTTGATTAAGTTTCTTTTATAAACAGGACAAAATAAAAATTATGAATAGTTTATACAAAATTTGTTTGTTTTTCTTGTCTTGTCATATATGGTAGTTTTAGTGCTTCTGATTTAATTATGTAGATTTTGTTAAGGGGGCGACAACAGTTCTAAAATTATATGCTGACATTGATTTACTTTTTTCTCTGAAACTACAGAAGGGATTTTAATAGTTTTGTCCGTAGTTAAACTATAAATTGATCATTAGTTAAAGAATAAAAGTGAAAAATGAAATAGTTGTGTGATTTAAAAAAAAAAAAAAAAAAAAAGTACTGAAGAGATTTCATACTTTTTACAGTTTTGTCAGTAGCTAAACTAAGAAATAAAAATAAAAGTTACACAATTTTGCAAACAAATAAAATGTTGTTTTTAATTAATGTAACTATTGCATTCTCCACTTTTATTTCTTGCCTAATCAGTTTATAGTTTAGCTTCTGCCAAAACTATTTAAAAAAGTATTTAAATACATTCTATATATTTTTTGAAAAAAATGTACATACCTCTTCTGCTTTACATGCAATGTTTTTGTTATCATGTAACTATTGTATTTTTATTCTTTGCTGAGTGGTCAATTTTTATAGATTAACTATTTTTAAAAGTTTTGAAATGTCTTCAGTAGTTCCTAAGAAAAAGGTACATCAATCTGAGCTGTTTTATATGTTATTTTGTAACTGCTGTCACCCTCTTAAATGAAAATGACGTATTTAATGTGTGAAAGTAGACTGCGTATAGTAAAAGTGGGTATATATCTATTATATAAAGCACAAATGTGTGCTTATGTCAGTAATGATCTTAAAACAGAAAAAGCAGAGAATGTAGTAATTCTATGGAGTTTATATTTTTGTGCATGCATGTGCCAAATTGTCACCAAGTTTGATGATGTTTAGCAAAACATTGACAAAATTGTTGTCAAAAATAAAGCCAAATCACACACATACAAAATTTTTAAGCTTCAACCTATCTCTAAATCAAGATATCCTAATCCTTCAATTCAAAAACTATTCCACTACAGAAGTGCTATTTTAGTTCACAGTGCATTTAAAAACATGTTTTTATAAGAATAATATATCAATTTCACTGAACTGAAATATGATACTGATGCTGTGGATCAGTGAGAGCTAGGCATTTACATGTACAATAACTTTTTGAATCTTAAAAAAATAATCCTTAGTGTATAATAATTTGAATTTATGATTACCAAAATACTTTAAAAAAAAGAAAGAATGTTTTCATGCTTACACATAATTGATATATGCATGTATGTATAAGCAGAACAATTCAAGTTTTTGTTTTAAGTTGGCATTTTTAGTGTAAGAAATGTCTTGATTATTGCCAAAATGTCAGTGAAGTTTAATATACACCCAAAAAGTTTTTTGTGTTTGTCTCATGATAACTGCCGCAAGAAGCATCCAATTAGGTAGGTATGTTGGTGGAGAATTTTGGTATGTTTCTTGTATTGAAATAGATGTGGTTTTATTTAGATAAGGCCTCTTTTTTTTTAAATCTAATATACAGTGAAACCTGTCTATAACGATACTGTAGGGACCCAGATAAGATATCGTTATAGACAGATTGAATATATAAAATTATATTTTTAAACTTAAATAAGTAATAAGTAAACGTAATAAGTAAACAAATTAAAAATATACGTAAAATATACAAGCATAAGTTTATTTTGTAAGAAAATTGCAGAAACAAAAATTATTTAGAAAAGAAATCTGTTAATTTTGTTTGCTTACTTTTTGATGCAAATGATATCTGCATGCACTTATGTTTTAACCCATCTAACGAGTTCAGATGCACGTCCGAAACATTTGGTACTGTTGCAACAAAATCCTAAAAAGTGCTAATTAAGGATATAGCATCCTCAGGAGAAATTTAAGTTTTGTTTTGTGAACAGTCAACTGCTTCTTCTTCATCATTCTGATCACCTGGAATTAACTCTGCTAAAATATCTTCATCGCTTGCACCGCTGAACATGTGCACATCATTGTCTAAGTTTAAAAATTCTTCAGCATTCAATGTAAAAGATAGGTTTGATGAGCTTTTTGGAAAGCTCTAACAGCTGTGGACTCTCCACACATTCTTCTTCTTCCTTAACGATTTCAGTAAAGTCAATATTGGCCTTTTCTTCAAAGAATGAAGCTTTCTTCCAACACTTTTGGATTGTAGATGTTGTTATCGAATTCCAACTTCCGGAGACCCAATCACATGCATTTTTTACATCAACTGCATATGGATTTGGGAGATTGTTATCCAGATTATAAACAACGTTCTGAACTAACCTTTTTCGATAATATCCCTTGAAACACTTGATAATGCCTAAATCTAAAGGCTGCAGGATCGATATGCAATTTGGTGGAAAGTAAAACACTTTTATATTTTTCAAACGTGGGGGATTGTTGTGAGGTGTACAGTTATCAACTATGAGAGCAACATTCTTCTTTTTATTTTTCATTTCTTTATCAACATCTAGCAGCCAGTTGTTGAAGATTTCCTCCGTCATCCCGGCCCTCTTATTTGCCTTGTAGTGAACTGGTAAACTCTTTACATTTTTAACGCACCTTGGCTTCGCGTACTTTCCAATCACTAAAGGCTTCAATTTGTCGGTTCCAGTACTGTTTGAACACAGCAGAATTGACAGCCTTTGCTTTGATTTCTTTCCATCTTTACAGCTGTCTCCTTTAAAGGACATTGTTTTATCTGGCAGTAGCTCATAGAACAAACCAGTTTCATCAGCATTGTACACATCATCTGTAGAAAATTTTTCAATTTTCTCTTTTTCTCGCTGTTTCCAGAATAATGCAGCCTCAACTGTAGCTGACTTTTCTTCTCCCGTAATAGTTTTAAAAACAATTCCGTGACGTTCACGAAAGGAAGTAAGCCATCCATTGCTGGCTTTGAAATCATTGTTGCCTAGCAAAGAGGCGAATTTTCTTGCTTTTTCAGAAATCATAGGTCCACTAATGGGCATGTTTTGGTATCTCATTTCGTGGAACCATCATAGGAGAGCTTTGTCAACATCATCATTTACGGCACCTTTAAATCTTTTTCGTTTGCTATGCACTTTACTTTTTTCCACAGCATCTTCAATATCTTTTTGTTTTTAAAAAAAGTAGCTATTGTTGGCTGTGAAATCCCATACATTTTATCAACATCAACTTGTTTCATTCCTTGATCAAAATCCAAAATGATTTTTAACTTTTCTTCAAATGACAATGCTTTACACTGAGCCATCACTTAAAATGAATAATGAAAAATACAAGCACATAAAAATGAATTGCAACGAAAAAGTTGTCAATCCGAAGTGAAGGGTGTCTAACCTAGGAATGAAAAGATTCGACAGTGACCAGTCGAATTCGGAGAAAGGGGTTACATCCCTCCCAATTCCTTATCTAGTAAAACAAGTTTGACAATGATCAGCTGTAAAGACTTAAGCTCCATACACACAGCAAAGTGACACCCCCCTAATCCCTTCTACAAAGAGATCAAAATGAAGAAAGAGTCAACACGTGGACACGGAGATAAGCACAGACTTTTATTATTTTACATTCCGGATGATGGGGGTGTCATTTTCCAAGAAAAAATCTCGTTATATCGGGAACCTTCAGCTTTCGAAATAGAAAAAAATATCATTGTAGACAGGTGCAGATAAAAACTGATTATGGCTGTACACAGGTTCAAAATACATTGAATAAATAGAAATTTCGCTGGGACCAAAGGAAAATATCGTTATACACAGGTTTCACTGTATAACTAGTCAGATGTGCTAATCCCAAAACTTTCTTCTATCTCACACAGGTTTCGCATACACTAAAAGGAATCAGCACCAATTTATATTAAGGTGTAACTGAATCTAAAGTTTTATTAAGTTTCGTGCATTAGTTCTTGAGATATGACTATTGCTAAAATCGTGTAAATCCTGCAAAATGCAGCATAGCAGCGCCATCTATTGAGAGATGTAGACCAAAACCTAATCAACAACAACTTATGTCAACGTTTAACTGAATCTGAAGTTTGATGAAAATCCATGCATTAGTTCTTGAGATATAGTTATCATGTTAATAATGAAAAAAGTAGCATAGCAGCGCCACCTGTTGGGATATTTACACCAAAACGCAAGCAGCATCTATTTATGTCAAGGTCTAACAGAATCTGAAGTTTGATGAAATTCCGTGCATTCGTTCTTGAGATATAGCTATTGTAAAAATCATGAAAAAAGTGGCATAGCAGCGCCACCTGTTGGGATATTTACACCAAAACGCAAGCAGCATCTATTTATGTCAAGGTCTAACAGAATCTAAAGTTTGATGAAATTCCGTGCATTCGTTCTTGAGATATAGCTATCATAAAAATCATGAAAAAAGTGGCATAGCAGTGCCACCTGTTAGGATATCTACACTAAAACATAATCAGTGTCTATTTATGTCGTTCTATCTGAATCTGAAGTTTGATGAAAATAATTGCATAGTTCTTGAGATAGAGCTATTGCGAAAATCGTGAAAAATGCAGCATAGCAGCGCCATCTGTTGGGCGATTTTTACCAAAAACTAATCAGCACCAAATTATATCAGGGACTACTGTGGAACCACTCTAAAAAGACGGACCTTGGCATGCTGCCAAAAAAATAGACCCATCCGAAGGGAGGGAAGCATTATATTAGGAGGAGACAAAATACAGGTTTCCCTTATCTTGCCTGACCGCTTGTCATTTCTTCACTGGCTGTTCTAGTACTATTAGCGTTTGTTTTCTCTCTCCTTATTTTGTTTGCTATTCATTTTGTATTTGTTTCTACTTGTATAAAATGGATTTAAAAGAATCTAAAAGCTCTCAAGGCAAACATTTTCACAGTGCAGTGAAAAATATGTTAAACAATGTTGTAAAATATTGTGATAATAAGTTAATGTAAAATATTGTGACAATAGAGTATGTATGGGCGGATATGAAGGAATTCATTCGAAAAAGAAATATAACGGCGGATTTAAATATGGATCAACTTTTTAAATTGACCAACCTTGCACTAGAAAATGTTAATGCTGAGAAATGGAAAAACTACTGCACGAACATAGAACACCTGGAAAATGAGTATTGGAAGAAAGACGGCATAATAGAAGAAATGTGTGATCCATTAATTATTTCGTTCGACGATGATGATGATGATTTTTTTCCGGATGATTCTGATGATGACATCGAAAATGAATAAGTTTGCCCTGCACTTTTTTTTTTTTTTTAAGAAGGTCTGTGATGATATTATGAAATACAAGCATTTTTATTGCTTTATTTTTTTCTGAGACCTTCACTTTAAAATAATTTTATTTTTACCAGCTTTAGCATATATTTTTTAAGTTCTTTCATCTCATTTTGACAATAATTTCATTTTTATTCCTATTTGCCTGAAATTTTTCAAGAATTAACATTCAAATACTTAAAAATCGAACAGCGTCTTTAATTTTCCTATAAATTCGGCACATTGTGAGTTACAATTACAATTTTTTCGTGAACTTATCCGAAAAATAGGTTCAAAGGGCGACCTTCAACAACATTTTCAGTAAGATTAGTTACTTTTATAATAAAACGAAAAACGCTGTTCGATTTCCTGATATCTGAATAAGAAAGTCTGAAACTTTCGCGTATTTATGAATTAAAAAGATTTAGAAAAAGGTATCCGAAAACTTAATTTGAATTCGAGCACATTTTTAAAAATATTTGAGTGTAAAAAATATTTTTCATCCTTTTGTATGACTCTGTACTCTTTGAACTATTTTCTTTTATTATTAATTGAGTATTTTGTCATACATTTTCACCATATTATTAAATGGTTTCATGTAGGAAAATAAACATGAGCAATCAAGAAAAAAAAAATGGAATTCTTGCGGTAAAATTAAATATATGTATATATATTAATAATCATAATAATAAAAGAACATTTTAAAACCACACTTCTCCTACAATTACATAAGTGTGCCCTATAACTGTAAGGAACCGATATTTAAAATCGTAATTTATTTAAGAAAACAAGAAATTGCAATGTCATGTGTAAAAATACAGTAAAAAATAGTATTTATTTACTTAACATGTTTATATCCGATAATTAAATAATCTAAATTATCATAACATGTTTCTTTAGATTGAAGATATCCCCTTCATCGAAGTGAAAACTACAATTTTTATGTGCTTTATTACATAAGAACAAAAATCCTTTTTATAATCTTGTAACAAGTAAACATGAAACTATCGGAAATCAACTCATTCCCCCCACGAAAGCAAAACTAAGGGAGCCGGGGAGACTCCCTTTCATTACCCCGATCCCTATTATGAAGAATAGACTGGTCATATTTGGACCTGTTACTCACGTGACCAGTCTTTAAAGCTTGGCTGAGCAGTAACTGAATATAAAGTTTTATTAAATTTCGTGCATTAGTTCTTGAGATAGAGTGCCCACAAACATTTTTTCACACACAGACAGACAGAGTCACAGACTCACAAACAGACATTTTCTGAAAACAGTCAAATCGTGTTCAGGACCTTCTAAAACATATAAATCCATCGAAAGCCGGAAATTTTCATGAATCCAATACTTTGTTCTTGTAAACATAGAAGAGAGTAAAAATGAAAATTTGTCTGTATTTCTATACAAATCCACTGTTTAGAAGCAAGAATCATGAAATTATATGCACAGATGTATTGAAACGCAGCTGGGGCAACTAAAGTAATCCAAAATCGAAATATATAGCTAATTTTTAATAAATAAAAAAACACCAATCTAACAGTAATTTCCTATCAAATTAAACATTTTTCATTATAGCAGCTGCCAACAGTTAAAAATCCATTCGGACCGACCACAGATTATTTACGAAGTAAGTAGGTAATCTGTCATCTGAATTAAATGAAAAATGTGTGAAAATTATTCAAATCAAAACTCAAAATTAAAAAATAAATTAAAACATTACTTTTTTAGAATGGCAACACATATATTTTGTTTACATGCAAAGTTACATTTGAAGGAATCTTGGCAGTTGGGAATTTTCAGCTTTTATTGCTCCAATGATGAATGGACGCTAACTAATTTATATTTGATTTCTGATGAGTTTATTATATTAATTTATATATTTCCTTTCACAACAGTTAATTTTCTATTGAAAGATTTCCATGTGAAAAAGGAAAATTAAATAAAAAGTTTCAAGAATGAAACAGAAGATGAATATGACATCCTATTGGAAGTGTAACAGAAATTTTCAAAGAGTTCACAATAATACAAGGAGCATAAATGTGAGTAAGTACAGAAAGCAGGTGAATATATAACATCATATGAGTTTGACGAACATATTGAATCATAATAAAAACCTAATTATGGAAATATTGGCATATTTTAACACTTTAAGGTTCTCTGATTTCGTTTTCGCTATTTTTAAATCTATTCCATATATATAGGTGTGTATGCATGTATATTAGAATTTCAACAAATGTTTAGGTCCCCAGAGTTCATTCATTCTTAGTGAAGAACTGAAATAAAAATTTCAGTTTTTAATTTTTAAATACATAGAATTTTTGTATTTGCTGTTTTTTTTATCATAAAAAACTTATTTAAATAACAAAAATACTCGGAAACAACTTTTCAGATAAAAGTTTTAATCTCGGTCTCAATTCGGACCGACCACAAATTATTTACGAAGTAAGTAGGTAATCTGTCATCTGAATTAAATGAAAAATGTGTGAAAATTATTTAAATCAAAACTCAAAATTAAAAAATAAATTAAAACATTACTTTTTTAGAATGGCAACACATATATTTTGTTTTCATGCAAAGTTACATTTGAAGGAATCTTAGCAGTTGGGAATTTTCAGCTTTTATTGCTCCAATGATGAATGGAAGCTAACTAATTTATATTTGATTTCTGATGAGTTTATTATATTAATTTATATATTTTTATTAATGGGTTTTCATTTGATTCATGTGCATAATATTTCACATGCTTTCTTTTATTATGTTTTTTTATACTGCATGTTTAATTTTGAACTTGATTTTTCTAAACAAACATTCTTAAAATCATGGGCAAGACCAGTACTTCAGCTAGTACTCTATAATAACCACAAAAAAGGTTATCAAAAAAAAAAAAAAAATTAAAACGTTGGATTTATAAATTAGATATGTCTCATAAGAGGAGTTTACAGCTGTATGAGTATTTTGTTACATGAGATTTTATCAAACTTTGTCAACAAATGGCAATGTTTCCTGGTTGACGAATATATCTGTACAGTAATCCCTCAACATTCGCGGTTTTAACATTCGCGAACATGAAAATGCGAAAAAACTTAACATTCGCGAGAATCTGATTTGATTATTCGCGATTTTTTTTTTTTATTATCTCTTTCTTTTTCATAATTTATCGTGGTTAAAGATTACTTCCCAGTGTTTTCTTAGTATCTATTTTCAAATCAATTTTCTGTTGTCAAAATGAAAAACGAGTGAGTATTGTAGAAAAGTAAAATAATAACAACAGTAGAATATTCAATGCAATAGTGATATTAGAAGTGGTAACGGCATCTTTAATCTAGTATTACTCTAACATGCTCAGGTTATCATAGAGATACAGCTGAAACTGCTCTTAGATGGAAAATAAATTAAAGCATTTCTGAAGCATTTAGCTGTATTTAAATATTGTATAGCATACCGACCCACTAATACATTATCATCTCTTTGTGAATAGAGAGAGCCAAAACTACTTTATACAAAAGCATATGATTTTTTTTAGCTGTAATTACTTCTCTAGTCAGTTAATTTGAATTATCTTTGGAAAATAAATGTCATGTTTATGAATATGTGCGTACATTTACCTTCTACATATATGTTAGGCATAACGTATTATTAATAAATATATCCTTTTGTTCTTTGAAATGCTGTGCCACTCTAATTAAAATTTCATAGAACGTAACTCCCTTTTAGTGCAGAGAGATAGATTCAACATTCGCGAGGTTTTCCTGGAACGTAACCCTCGCGAATGTTAAGGGATTACTGTATTTTATTAAGTAAGGTAGGAGTCGATCCAGGAAAAATTAGGGGCCTATTTAGGATCCCTTCACAAAATTCCATTTAATAAAACAAACACCTTCACAAAATTCCTCTTAATAAAACAGGCCCCTTCACAAAATTCCATAAAAACATACTCTCCATTAATTATTTTTATTTTGTTAGGTTTTAAAATGTGTCATTTGCAATAAAACAAGTTCATCAGAAACGAAAACTTCAACTTAGGAAGGACTTAAAGAAAGTTATTATTATTAAATGTTTGGTTAGAATTTGAGTAGCTGGATTTCTTCATCTTTCGTAACAAAGTTATTTTTCACAAAAATATAATAAATTTCACAAAATAAAAATTAATTTCACAAAAATAATTTTTATTTTTTACAAAATGGGCCCTAAGAAAAAAAAAAAAAACCTGCATCTACTCCTGATAGGATAAAATTTCGTAATAATATAAGACACTTATGATAATAAAATAGTTTAAAATGTACTCGTAGATATATTAGAATCTTGAAATAGCACAATTATTTGAGATTGCAAACATAAATTGAATGAAACAACAAGGGGGGGGGGGGGGGGCATAGTCCCGATAGTTTTTTATTTTCAACAATGAGTTGTTGAAAAGCATAATTGTATGGAATATAAGTCTTAAATATATAATATAAGTCTTAAAAATTAGGTTTTCTCAAACTTTGGGAAATCCTATATGCTTAGAATTACACATATAATCTAACATTAAATTGCGGGATTCAGGATGTTAGATATTAGATTATGTGTGAATTAGATAGTTAGAATATCTTGCAAAATTGATGTAAAGGCTCCCGATCGGAAGATTTACTAGTTATTTTTGTATCAGTGATGCTGTGGATGCCCTATTTAAGCAATAATATGAAGGGATGCATAAAAAAAAAAAAAAAATAATGCATAATTTTCCTCTTGCAAGGAATAAAATTTTTATGGAAAATCACAAAAAGAGGCTGAACACACTGAATCGTATCTATTTTTTTTTTTTTTAAGTATCCATTTTTGTAAAAAAAGACCCAGCCTTTTGGAAGTGTCTCGGTACTGGGGACCCAGGATTCCAAAAGCATAGCAACATCACTGTGTATTTTGTTTTAATATCAAAGAAAAAATGCTTTTAAATTAAAAAGAATTCAAAATTCTCTTTTTTTTTTCTCCTTGTTTCCAAGGTTTTATTTCTAAATTTGCTTTATATATGATAACAATATTAAGCACTTTTTAATATATTCACAGTTTTAACTTTTTAGATTTAAGTGAACTTGCCTAAAAATTTCATAATTCTTGCCTTTTTCAAAACTACAGTGCTCACATTCTAACACTTTGTTTATGAATTCGGTTTGTCTGTCCGTGCTCTAACTCACGTAAATATACTCGGATTTTCATACAATTAACGTGTTATTGAGGTTCACTATGGCATGTTCGGTATTGAAAATGAAGTGTGTAGCACTTATAGTTTTTTTACAGGGACACTCAAAAGAATTCCGTTACATTGCGGTCTATGGGGGAAAATCATTTGCGGTTTATTTTAATGATGTTACACAATTTCAAACATATTGAAATTGATATATATATCAATTAGGCTATTAGTATTGTTTTGTGTTTATAGTTTTCTCTCAACTTTAATTATTATCTTGTAAAAGCTCTACATCTCCTTATATTTATTTACAATCACAATTGTTCATTCAGCCCATTTTATCTAACTTGGCTTTTGCGATTGACATTGTAATCTTTGACAGTTAATTTTGAATAGTGAGTGGTCCCCTTCCCGTGTGGTCCTTCCGAGCATTGCTCCCTAGGCTGGGGCTTTGCCACATAGTAAACAAACTTGCTGGGCGGCTTTAGCCGGCTTAGTTCGGCTTAAGCCGAAAGGTATGCCTCCCCACCTGGTTTGACCTTGTCCTTGTTTACTTAGACTTCATCTTTCACCTTATTAAATGATAAAGATTTATAAAAGTATTTTGAAAGTGTTACATAATCTATGCTTGATGCATGATTTTTCGTTCTTGTTAAAATTTCAGGAGGGTAGAGAGCATCTAGTCAGCGTAGCATCCACTTAGGATCTTCACTGAACAAAACTTATAACATTTCTTTAAACAATACACAAAGAAATTATTTCTTTTGTGTATTAGTTGTAACAAATAGTTTAAGAAATATCCTTCATTAGAGCATTCAACAATTCTTTTGTATATGATAAAAATCAATTTCGATATTTTAAAACAAAATGGTAATCAATTTAATATTTGGTTAGGTAGTTTTGAGAAGATTATGAGTTTGCCATATTCCTAAAAAAAGAAGGGGGCTAATGCTTATAAATGTAATTTTATATTAAATAAAATAAGCAGTTAAAACCAAAATAAAATTTATTTTTCTATCCTTGATTACTCTGTATAATACATACATTTTAAACTATGTACACATTTACATAGAACACTTTGGCAAAACATGCATTTATTGTATGAATACAATTGAACTGCATATGAAAGACTCAGAACGTAGAAAGTTTGGGTGTTTTTTTTCTCTTTCAAACTGTAATTTATCGATTTCATTTTTAATTTATTCTGTATTGTCCTTTATGGTCAAAAGTACTTTGAATATATGAATATGGCACTATTGTTCTCCAAGTATTTACAATGATTCATTATTTTCTTTGGCATATCTTATAAACAAAAATTTTCTTGACTAAATATAAATTATGAAGACAATTTGAGTGATTTAAAGGCAGAATGGTATAAGTCACTATTTTACAAAAAAAAAATGGAGTTAAGTGCATGGAGGGTATCTATCTATACATTAGTTGTCTAGATACCTGTCCCCAGTTCCAGCAGTCTATACATAAGAATATTGGTGTGATTGATCGATATGATTGGGATCCATGAAATGTGCCTGTAAATAGCACTTGAAGACATTTTACCCTATAGGAAATCATTATAGAGTGTCCTGAAAATCCTTTTCTGCATTTTAGAAAATGTGACTTGCACTACATAGTTACCAACCTTTAAGCCAAATAAACATAATATGAACCAGAAAATTTATTTAATGAACTGTTTCTTGTTTCTATGTGGTTAATAATTAAAATTTATGTGGTTATTTAACCCTATGTAACATAAATCTAAATAATTTATGTGGTTATTTTAATGTAATGTGGTTATTTAATAAAATTTTTAGTTTAATTTGACTTAGGTGTAAAAAAAAAACTGGAGGTTTGACAGCTGTGACACCACTCTGCCTTTAAATGTCTCATTTATTGAAGCACACAATCTAAGTTATCAGATTTAATAGCTTCTTGTTTGATTTTCTCCCAGTCTTTTAATCGTGGTGCACAACTTAGAAAGGGTATTCCTAGTTTCCATCTTCCTATGAACAGGAATTCACCACTCCCAACTTTAGTCCCACAATGTAGAGGTCTGTTCACAGTTCCAATATGAAAGGTTTCATTTTTTTCATTTATTATTTTGTGCCTAAAGACTTTGGGTTCTGAGTCTCTTAGAATTTTGTGACTGTGAATTGTTAATTCTGTTTGCTGAATTTCTCCATTTTGATTGAGGGAACTGATAAAACCTTGAGCCACTGTAAGTAGAAAGTAAACAAGCATAAGTTATGAAACCATTTTAAAAATAATATACATATTTAAGTTTATTCTTGACTTAATTTTCAACATACCCTAGAAGTTTAAAAAAAAAAAGCTTAACTTAGAATTATTTTACAATCTTCTTTATAAAACCTTGTTACTAAGTGATATATACATATATAGTAAATTTTAAAAGGATTTTTAATAAATATCAAGATTTTTTAACTATAAAAAACTGCAATATTGTTAAAGCCTTTAAATATGACAAATATTTAGGTAGAATGAGCTTTAATTATAATAGCTATTCTAAAAATATTAATAAAAACGAAAATATTGACATCTGTAAATGTAATGAAGAAAACCATAGTAAATATGTGGACAAACATTATGGACATATAACCACGGGTGATATAAATATTGTAGAAGATGAGGATTTGAAAAAAAACATATGAGTTATGGGACAAAATACAGATTAAGCGAATTGTTACAAAGAGTAATATTATGAAACGATTTAAAAGCAATCTTGAAATCTTCATAAAAAAGTTAACTTATATAAACACAGTATCCCAGAGGTTTTATTTGAAGAGTGGAAATACCATATTTTAAGAGATCTAAAAAATAAATATACAAAAAATTATGAGGGCTTAACTGAAGAGGGATATGCTAATCTTAAAAAGCTATAAGAAATATCCAAGATAATTTCATAATAACATATGTAGATAAAGCAAGTACTAATTGTGCAATTATTTGCAAAAGGCTATATGGTAAAGTTTTAAATGAAAGTTATGATAATACAAATAACTATAACATGATGAAATCAAAAGTTCAAGAGGTGGAAAACAGAATAAAGGCAATGTATAAGAAAATTAAAATGAAGCAATAGAATTTAAATTTTCCGTATTTGGTTTTAGTACCCAAATTTCATAAGTGTCCAATAAAATTTAGAACGATTACTTGTGGTTTTATTTCCTATAATGAGTATGCTAATAAAATATTGCTAAAAGTTTTGCAGAGATTATTAAAGTACAAATTCAACATTCATAATAAACAACAGTTACAACCTTTTGGAAAGATTAAACAAGTTTAAAATAGTATCACAGGAATTTATGCATATGATTTTGCAGATATCTTTAATAATATAGATATTACAGATTTAAAGGAAAAATTAATGTATATTTATAAAAAATTTGGTGATAAATACATTGATTTTGTTGGTTTTCAAAATTTATTTCAATTAGTGGCTTTTATGAAGGAAACAGAATTTATAAGCAAGCAAATTAAAGGCATCCCTATGGGGGGGGGGGGGGTGCAGTTCAATTTTAGCAGATATGTATCCAAATATCTATGAAAATAATAGCGTTTTGAATAAAAATTTAATCAGTTTTAAATATATCGAAGATGTTTTACTTCTGCAGTTAAATGGTACAAAAGCAAATTTTGAGTTTAACTACTACCGCCAAAACCTGGAATTGAAACCATCATCCAATAACAATCAGAATGTTAATTATTTAGATGTTAATTTAAAAATCGAAAATAAAAAGCTTATTACTAAAGTATATTATAAAAAAGAGGACTTCAACTTTACGACAACTGCAATACTAAATTTTGGATCAAATATACATATTTCAATATTCAGAAACATATACATAAACAGTTTAATCCTTTTAAATAGATTAACCTCCAATATCGGTACTTTAAAAGAAGAAATAATTAGATGGTATGAGACTACTTTGAGTCAGGGTTATCTAATCAATTTGATCAGTAATATGACGTTTCCTTTCGTCTGGACATGCAGTAATCGAAATCAACTGAGACCTCTATATTCGAGACTGATGGTCGGGGGAGTCTGGATGGTGAGCGGTTCCCTGTTGAATGGTGTCGAGTGTTTTTGAATTGGTTTATATTTGTTTAATTTGGATAAGTTATTGTTTTCCTTTTAGTTTTCTTTATGCTCTCGACAGGTGGGATCGTTGCATGCATAAAAACATTTTAATCTTGCATTCGTGTGTCGCAATCTGCACAACCTGTCTCCTAGGTTGTTTTGTTCATTAATTTAGTATTTTATTTGGTTATTTCAGAATTTTTGGTTAAGTTTTCATGGTTGCGCTGTAATGTATCTTTCATTTTATTATGTTCTGATTTATACATTTATTTTTTCATTTTAAAGTTTAAATTTTTAGGTATGTTTTAAGTTTAATAAGGAATTTTTCAAATAGTAATATTTGAAGGATATCAAATGTTATTTTATTTATTTATAAAAATATTAAAATGGTTTTAAACTTTTTGAGTCTGGGTCCCATACCTGTTTCTAGCCTAATGAAGGTATTGCCAAAATGCATATAAATGGTTGTTCTATTACAAAGTATATTGCCACAAAGTCAACAAGCCTCTGAGGTTCAGCAGTTCAAACCCAGGCAATTCCATTACAACAGAATTAATGAAGCACAAAATCGTATGCCTCTAAATATTGAAATTACTTGATTATACATTATAAAAATTAATCTTTGTGCTTTTGTTTTTGTTTTGTTCAATTTGAGTAATTGATGTAATGTGCCATTTTTTGCAGTTGGGTTTTTTATTACTAATAAAATATTACTTGTTTTCTAAGGATTTTAAAAAAGAAAGAAAGAAATTAATGGTGCATTTTAACAATTAAAGTGTTTTGCACAAGATTGGAAAGATCTACTCATTGTAAGTCAAAGGTTACTACAGAAATGTGCATGATTAATAATAATAATGTTTGACATCTAAAGTAATATCAAGTTTAAATAATATACAATAAATGTAAACTACCGTAAAATGAGGTTAATCGGAACATTTTTTAACTTAACGTAAAAAAAAGGCAACTATCGATTTTTTAATTCTTTTATTTTTTTACTAGAGACCTCGGTCTTGTTTTGTTCTTGAAATTTTAAGCAAAAACAAAACAATTTTTACAGTTTTTATATATATTTTTTAATTTTTTAATGGTGTTCCGATTCGGAACAAGGAGTGAATCAGAACAAATGTTATAATCTTTATTTGTTCCGATTAACACTTTAATAGATTTAATAAATATAGGTAATAATGATAAAGGATGAATAGGAAGACGTAATTACTATCAAAATCAAACAAATTATTTTCTATACAAGTAAAAGTATGACTTCAGAAATTAGAAAAAAACTTTGAACTCAAGAAAGATTAAAATTTATTCCAAGAAAATGTATTTGAATGGAGAAAAATGAAATTTAATACAAATTCAATTCACTCATGTTGTTCACAAAAGTTATCATATCCTTGAAACGAGCAGATATCTGAATGTTGTCCTGTAGCTGAAGTTTGTTTATGACATCTTCTGGAAGAAATGTTGCGTCCTCTTCCACCGTTTCTTGAAATCTCCAAGTATGGGAGACCCTATTGTAAAATTTTCCCACTAACCATCATTTTCTGGGTACAGGACTTTGGTCACATAGAGTCAGTATGACTTTTTCCATGCACTTTAACGACAAAGAAATCTCCTGCAGCAAATTTGTTCGAAAGTTGGAGATTTTCTGGGATTCCAAAATCTGGATCTTCTTCTGAAGTAGTAGGCAATATGAACTTTTTATCACTGTCTTGAACAGAATAATTGGAATTTGAATCTTCAAACGATAATCTTCTGGATAGTTTCTTTCGTTTGTGTTCCGATTCACCCTGTAAATCTTAAACCTATGATGTTACAAGACATTTTCATTTTTCCATTATGTATTTTTTTAAATACATAAAATCTAATACAGCATATCGTTTATAGGTCTATCATTAATAAAAAAACACTACTCTTAGGTTTAGAATACAAAAAAGTCTGTAGTTACATACAAAGTTTTGCAGATGTTGAAAATAGGAGGTTTTTGAGGATCCACTTGCAGTTTTTTTTATATAACCTAGTAGTGGTGCCACCATGACAAAACTGATTTTCCCAACACTTCATGATACTACCTTCTTAAAAAAAAATTGGCAAATAAAAATGTCCTCAAAAATATTTATTTTGAATTTTTTGTATGACCGGGAAGTTTCGTTCCTGTTCACCCCGTTTTACGGTATCTCTAATATTAAAAGAATCAAGACCAAAGTAATTAACCCTCTCGCAATTTCCATGGGCAAGACACGTAGTAAAATTTATAAAATATACAATTTTTAAAGCAATTTTGTTTCAAAAATTCCACAATCAAAGAGTAAAAATAGAAATATTAATATACTACTGTAATTTCTGGCTTATAATCTGCAGATCAAACAATTGTGTTTCGACCCAGAAATTTTATTTAATAATTGTATTAAAATATTTACAGCGATCTAGTAAGTTACATTATATAAAATAAAATTTCTGGGTCGAAACAAAATTGTTTGATCCACAGAATAGGCTAGAAATTACGGTACATACTTCAAATACATGGTGATTTGAAATATGTAGTATTTAATGAAAGAGATAATTTATTTATATCCTTTTGACCAATATGTAAGTAGTCAAAGGGTTAAGAACAACAATAAAAACTTACCAAAATCACTGGTACAAAATAGGTATAAAAGTTCCTTTTCGGTACAGGGGCGGCAATCTGAAACAGATTAAAAATTCATGACAACGTTGAAATTGATGAATATTTAGTAATAATCATTTATCTAAAAACATTTTGAAAATTATTTATTTGCATTGAAAAGAGACATTATTTTAGGTGCAGCAGCAGTGGCAATAATAGTGTAATTTGTTAAAACACATTTATCTGTTAGCAAACTATCATGATTTTTAAGCAGTATTTTCTAATATGCGAGATGAGAATTAACTCAAAAATCCCTTTAAAGTACAGTACACTCCCTTAAATCCGCATAGCTTAAAACCAGAGGTTATGCAGATTTCTGGTCACTGTTTTGGTTACATTTTTTCAACAATAATTTGAATTTAATAATGCACTCAAAATTATAATGAATGCTTACAATAAAGTAAAATAGTTAAGTAAAATAAAAAAAACATTTAAAATATTAAAAGTAAAGGTCAAGTAAATAATTAATACTGCATAGCTAAATATGTATAATGATGAGATTTTTTTTTTCCTTAAATTATTCAGTGATACTCGCCTTATAAATGTACACTAATAATTCAAATCCAAATCTTAAAATAACAAAGTTTTCTTTCATGTTTACCCATACTTAATAACCAAAAAAGCTTGATTAATACATAAATTATTTGTAAAAATATTGCCATTACCACTGATATCAGCACAATCTGGAATTTTTTAAGAAATAAATTCATGCTTCCTTCATGAGAAAACAGGAGTTGAATCCTATCAAACAGAATTATATATTAACAGAATGATATAAAACTTTTTAAAAAAACTTAAATTTTACCCCTACATCTAAATTGTATGTTTATTGTTTACATCATAAACAATGTGCTGATTTTAAGAATTTGCGGATATTAGGGTGGCAGATTTGAGGGAGTCTACTGTAGTGGAAATCGAAATACAGAAAAAAAAAAAATGAAGGAAAGAGGTGTATATGTGTATGGTTATTTATGTGTAACAGATGTAAATATCTGTCAAATTCATATACATATAAAAGATAATGAGTTACCTTACATAGGCACCTTGCTTATCAGCCAGATTTAAGGTAAGTTTTGGCCATATTGTTTTTGAAGAATTATGTCTTCAGAGAGTCTTTTTAAAGGTTTTCTCATGCTTTTTATTTTCCGCATTCAACCAGTACAAAACTTTCTGACACAATCACATACTCATTTTTACTTTCTTCTGTCTATAATAGAAGAAAGTATTATAATTGAAAATTTTTTCAACTTCTGGTTTTTGATAGATTTACATGTTTTAGGGGTTAAATATCATAAAAAAACAAATTTTTACAAGATGTCTGTGTGTCCGTGTGCATGTCCTCTTTTTATCATCGAAAAGTTTGTGATAGTTATGCATATAGTTTAATGCATAGAATTAAATCAAATGTTATATATATCTTTTTGATGATGGTCAGTAGGTCCCAGTTGAATTTAGGGATATTCCTCCAAAAGGTTTTACTATGATAGCGATTTTTGTGCCATTTTCATTATTGTATCATCGAAAAGTGTAGTGTATGAAGTTATGAATAGTAGTGAACCAAATTTCATATATATTTTTTATGCCAGCAGGTCCCAGTTGAATTTGGGACGATTCTGCCAGAAGTGGGCGCTTGTATATCAGCTGCTCGTGCAGCAAAGGATGCTTCGCATCCAGTTAACCCAGCGATTTGCAAGTAGTTAGTGTACAACAGAATTATGAGAAATGTTGATTTTATTGAGGTTGTGATAGCGAATTTTGAAGTGTTAACATATGTGAGATAGAAGAAAGTTTTGGGATTGGCATATCCAACTAATTTTACTTTAGTGCATGTGATTTGAAGAACATTGCTATTTAATTATCTACTATTTAGGAATTGAATAGTGAACATTGATTCCCTCAATTTATGTTTGTTGCCCTTTTGGATACCTTTGTGAGTGTTTCATGGTTATCCATTTCGAAAATACAAAGGATTACTATTCCATCTTCTGTAAATGGGACATATCTTTGGCTTTTAATTGATAGCTTAATCCATGTATTTTCTATCATTAGGTAAGACAAAGGCGGTAAACTGTATTAGGATGGCAAAAATTTAAATCAAACAACTTTAGTAGTAATAGAAAGGAGGCAGTATTTTTAAGTCCCATCTATAATAATGTGACAAAATACCTAGACATGGTTTTGTGAACCATTTCCAAAGTGTTGCATCCTGAAACACTTAAAACACCAACATTAACAGCATTTTCTGAAAGATTCTTTGCTTATATAGAACTAGTCGGATGTGTCAATCCCAAAACTTTCTTCTATCTCACACAGATTTCGCATACACTAAAAAGAATCAGCACCAATTTATATCAAGGTCTAACTGAAACTCAAGTTTTATTAAATTCCGTGCATTATTTCTTGAGATATGACTATCGCTAAAATCGTGTAAATCCTGCAAAATGCTGCATAGCAGTGCCACCTGCTGGGCGATTTTTACCAAAAACTAATCAGCACCAATTTATATCAGAGACTAACTGAATATAAAGTTTTATTAAATTCCGAGCATTAGTTCTTGAGATAGAGCTATTGCGGAAATCGCAAAAAATGCTGCATAGCAGCGCCAGCTGCTGGGCATTTTTACCAAAAACTAATCAGCACCAATTTATATCAGAGACTAACTGAATATAAAGTTTTATTAAATTCCAAGCATTAGTTCTTGAGATAGAGCTATTGCGGAAATCGCAAAAAATGCTGCATAGCAGCGCCACCTGCTGCGATTTTTACCAAAAACTAATCAGCACCAATTTATATCAGCGACTAACTGAATATAAAGTTTTTATTAAATTCCGAGCATTAGTTCTTGAGATAGAGCGCCCACAAAATTTTTGTCACATACAGACAGACAGACATTTTCTAAAAATAGTCAAATCGTGTTCAGGACCTTCTAAAACGTATAAATCCGCCGAAAATCGGAAGTCAAAAATTTTCATGAATCCAATACTTTCTTCTTGTAAAGATAGAAGAAAGTAAAAATGGAAAACACTATTTAATTTCTTGGTATCTTAATAAAGAGTATCTGCAAATTTTATGCATTTATGAATGAAAATGTCTCCATAAATGTGTCAGAAAGTAGCCAATTTAAATTTGAGAATAGTAGGAAAATGATCTAAATTCTCATTAAAGCTGATACAGGTATCATGCTTGGGTCCACAAACCTGACATTTGAGGGGGTTAGAATAACAGTGGAGTAAGTCAAAAATTTTGAAAATCGAGATACTCATATTTTCACTGAACGTATATTAATTTCTGTTCAATGTGCCACTCAAATAAGTCATAGTTCACTTAGGGTGTCGCTAGAGGGCAATACAAGTTGGGCCACTCAATGCAACATGCAACAGCAATACAACTAGTTTCAGAAAACCCTTCATTTCTGAAATCACTAAATTTTGACTTACTCCACTGTCATTCTAACCCCTTCATTTGTGGAAAGCATAGTTCTCACACAATAACTTGTTTGATGTCCTCGAAACAGTTTGGGATGCTATGGGAAAACAGGAATTGATGCAGGGTTTTTTTGTTGAGATCCATTTTGTGAAAAGTAAAGAAATTTATTATACCGTGTAATTATAATTAAAGCTACGATTTCAAAAATCGATAATTTTAAAACTACTGGTCAGAATGACTTGATATTTTAGCAGAACAATCGTGAGACAATGGAATTTTGTTTGGGGAAGGAAAAAAATAGTTTCAAAATGTGCTGATAGATGGCGCTGTCAGGGTTCACATTGTCTGGAGATATGCAAATTACTAATACGTGACATGCGCATCGCAGACATAGCTGCCATAAAAATGCAGAGCACCAGCTCTTTGCCTGAATGCTTCATCTTGACTGACTATGAAGGATCGCGCTCTGCTCTAGAAGCTTTTTTATAAGAATGATGACTGTGCACTAACAGCTATTAGGAAGTTTCGGACATTAAAATCCATAAAAAGTGGTCCAATAACCACAAATGGTCTGCAAAAAATGATTGCTAAATTCGAAGAGACCGGTTCATTTGACGTTAAACGGGGTAGAGGAAGGAAACCAGTTTCGACCGCGGCAGTGGAAGATGTGGCTACAGCATTACAAGAACAGTAATGCTGGAATCAGCAGTGCACAGGGAATTGGCCGAATGCTGGATATGCCGAACAGCACAGTGCGTAAAGTCCTACGGATCATCTTGTGCTCTTATCCATACAAGATATCTCATGAGCAGGAGTTGCTACCTGCTGACTTGGAAGCCCGTCAATCTTTTGCACTACGATTTCTTGTCCAGATGGAAGTGGACAATGGATGGACATGGGACATTCTGTGGTCTGACGAAGCCCACTTTCATTTGCAAGGTTCTGTAAATACATAAAATTGCAGGATATGGGTGACTGAGAATCCGTCCCAGTTACAGCCATTACCTCTTCAGTCTGGAAAGGTCACTGTGTAATGCGGAATAACGGCAGCGTTTATCGTCGGTCCGTTTTTCTTCGAGGAGATCACACCTGTGGGTCCGGTTACCTGCACCGTTACTGGAAAGCGGTATGAAGCACTTTTGCGTAACCATGTCCTTCCGGCACTTCAGCAGCGTCAATGTGTGGATCGCACAATATTCATGCAAGATGACGCTCCTTCGCACATTGCTACTCCTGTGAAGCAGCTACTGAGTGCTAATTTTAGATATGATAGGATCATAAGCCGCCTTTTTCCAACAACGTGGCAGCCACGTTCCCCCGACTTAAACCAGTGTGATTTCTCGCTTTGGGGGTACCCAGACCTGCCAAGTCTCCGGATTTTTGGATACCAGTATTTTAGTAAAGAAACTGTTGTTTTATTTAATCGGATCATTCTGCAATTTAAGAGAACAACATTTTCTCTAAAAAATTACTGGTGTGCAAAAAGCCGAAGACTTGGCAACTCTGGGTACCTGAAGAATGTTGTTTACAGCGGGCGGATTCAGAATCTAGCCGACTTGAAGGCAAGCATCACACACCACACCCATTGCATCAGTCATTGCATCAGTACAGATACCCTCCGATCTGTTGTGGAGCATGCCGTTTTGCACTTCCAATTAGTAGCGCAACAAGGCAGAGGGCAAATCGAACAACTTATTCCTTAATCATCAGTAAAGTGTTTATTCTATGAAGCTCCTTTTTTTTTTTTTTTGTCATTATCGCTGTTGTCGCTGTAAACATGTATTCTTGTCTTTTCGCTAATAAATTTTTAGTAAATCCCTGAACTCTATTTTTTCCTTTTGGCTTACAACATTCCTGTGTTTAAAGAATACATTTTTGGCCTTTCCCTTGACATTACCAAGACAGCGCCATCTATCGGCACATTTTGGAACTATTATTTTCCTTCGCGAAACAAAATTCCATTGCCTCACGATTGTTCTGCTAAAATATCAAGTCATTCTGACCAGTAGTTTTAAAATTATCGATTTTTGAAATCGTAACTTTAGTTATAATCACCCGGTACTTTTGTGAAAAATAACATTTTGTAACAAAAGATGAAATCCAGTAACTCAAATTCAAACCAAGCATTTATTATAATAATAACTTTAATTTTTTTCTGCAAAATCAAACAACCCTTTCTGGGTTTTCCTTTCTGCTGAATTTGTTTTGTTTGCAAGTTACACGTTTTAAAACCTAGCAAAATAAAAAAATTAATGAAGAGTATGTTTTTATGGAATGGAATTTTTGTGAAGGGGGCCCATTTTTTTATACACAGGAATTTTGTGAAGGGGTCTGTTTTATTAAATTGATTTTTGTGAAGGAGCCCTAAATAGGTCCCAAATTTTGCCTGGTTCTACCCTGGAAAATAAAGTTTCTAACAGATACAAATTGTGCAGGAAATGCATTATTCAATTAAAATCTAGATTCTGCTAGTTGCAAGTAGTAATTGTCACTTTAATTTTAAAATAAATTCATCTAAATTTGCTTTACTCATTGGCAAAGTTATCGTGAGAGAACTATAATCTGACCATGGTAGTAAGAGGCACACAAATGAAAGAGAAAAATTTGTACAGATTTGTTTAAAAGATTTCAACATATTTTTTAAGAGAAAAAAATAGAGGTTTTAAATATATATTTTTTCTTTACCTGAATATCCTTTTTTCATAGGTTCTAAATCGTAAATTAACCGAAAAACTTCTTTTTTCAAAACGCTATGCATTCCTCGAGCTTCCATATACAAGGCAACATGTCCTCCAGTAGATCTGAAACAAATCTGATCTTTCTTGCCTTCATTTTCTTCAGAAACTCCATACAAATGCTTCAGACTGTGATGTTGTTCTCGGTAAAGTGTGACCCCAGAAAAAAATGAGTCCACCTTGAGGCACACTTGAAATTCTTTGTCACTTTGTCCCAGTCGAAGGATGACTCGTAGAGCACCACGAGGATACCGCCATTCAATTATTCCTTCTCGACAGCGTAAGTACACAGGCTGGATGACTTCCTTTCCTTGATTTTCCAAGCCACTGAAAACAAGTAAAAATTAATTTTTGAAAAGACTACAAGAGAAAGTACATAAAGTTTGTATTGCAGGATTTTTTCAAATTAAATAAATTTACATTTCTTTTATCTTATTACTTATATATATTTATCATAGCTGTTTTAAAAAATGTATATGTATCCAATAAAACCTGATAAAACAGAATTGCTACAGAGCAGAAGAAAATCTGTTTTAGACAGTTTTCCGTCTTAGCAGGTATACCTGTAGGTTTTTCTTTTGACAGCGTCATGGATTATTGGGTTTTAAACAGAATTCCACTTAAAATAGGAATTTGATATCCTTTACTGTATATAAGAACTCATTTGTAAAAATTCTTAGTCGAGGCTCATATTGATGGCATTTATGGAAAAAAATATATATAACCGTTAAATAACAACTCAGTTATGGCAGTAAGCACCTGACATTTCATTCATCACTTTTCTTATACGCATTACCAGCAAAATGAGTCCCCGAAGAAACAAAATTCCTTTATTTTTATTTATAATATTTTTTATCTGTAAAATTATAGGGCTAAAAAATGCTCTGCACACAGGTCTATATCTTGAATTATAGCCCCTCCCCCTCCCCCAGAAACTTTCTTGCACTGAACTCCTTTTTATGAAAAAGTCAGCATTAAAACAGACATATGCATGTACGAATCACAGAGTGAATTGAAATGTTTAAATATTAAATATTTAGGTTGATCTAAGACCTCCTTTGTGATTGCACATCCTGATTACACATTCCAGATTGCACATCAAAGAAAGCTCATTTGAAAAAAAAATCCACAGGGCTTGAATTATAGAGTGGGGTTGCTTTGAGACCCAGTGTTGAATTCAGACACTTTTCTCCCGGAGGGATTTCTGTGGCTCCGGGGGGGGGGGGGATTGCACTTTTTTAACCATTAAAAGCATAAAATCTCAAATCTTCCGGGGGGGACATTTCAATGCTCCGAGGGGGAATGTCCCCCTTCAATACACTGTTGAGACCTGTTCTCTCAATTGACCCACAAGCACAGAAATGAATGAAAGTATAGAAACAAAAAAAGAATAAGATTAGAAACGATCATTACAGTGAAGAAAACATACAGTGGATTTGGAATAATAAAAGTTAATTTAAAAATTCAACAAAAGCAATTGCTATTCAAAACAGTCCTATTCCAGCATATGCTGCATCTGATATTTCATACGAAAAAGAGAATGTGTTCCAAGGTGTCACACAGCTATTTGTTAATGCAATAATCTAAAATGAAAAAAAAAATAGTAGGAGTAACCAGTGTTTTCCACAATAGAGTTACAATAACATCTTCAGCCCTCATACTAAATGCTGCAAATTTGATTTGAATTGCATTTAAATGTACTATGATTAAACTTGTAGCATTTGGTACCAGTGGTGCAGTGATCAATGAATTTGCGAATTTGTTGTATTGAGAACGATAATTTTATTTAGGAGGGAAGGGAGGTGCCATGCCAAAGGTTACTAGTTACTGGAGAATGATCTTTAATTTTGTCCTTTCAGATAAATCGACGAACCTCTAGGATTTTTATACCATTAGATTTTGAAACTTGCTGACTTATTTCAGAAAGAGGAATATCCACTGGAATTTTGAACAGAAGGAAGTGATTTGTGATGTTTTCACAGTCACAGACTACCCTAGTAGAAATCGAAACCCTTACAAATTCTGAGATACTACAGATTGCAGAAGCATCACGTACTCCAATCCTGTTAGTTAAATCTTAGGTTATCGATTTTTTCTGAATTCGCAATTTTCTTTTTTTATCTAGACTTGAATAGCACGGGGATCACGTTTTTGGAAGTGATTTAGAAACAGAGCTTGTTTTGTTTAAAAAAAAAAAATGTTAAACATTTCGCCTCCATTTTCAGAAGCCATTTAAGCAACAATATACAAAGTTAGTATTTCCATTTGGGCTCAAGTAACCGCAATTTTCAAGATAAATTCTCGGAGACCAGATCAGAAACAACATTAAACAATGAGTGAGAGCAGAAGTCGACCATAACAACCAAACACATAATTAACTAAAAGAACTAACTATAGAAAAGTCCAAAGAAATTCAAACAGTCGCTACCTTAAAAGCAGAAAAAAACAAGAGAGTTAGCTCTAATATCCAAAGTAGAAAGAACAAACCCAAATTAACATAAAATATGGGATCTAAGAAATATGCAACCGGCCACTAAGAGGTCAACGGCCAAAAAGAAAAAAAAACTATTCTTCATCCACAAGGGCCAAATGGAGTACAATTTGGTGTAAATAATATTTAGGCCACAAGAGTAGATTTAACAGCAAAAATAAACAAATACATAGATTTTTGCCACCAGGACCAAAAGTTTCAAGGCATAAAAATAAAAGATTCCATAAAATGTTAGACAATTGCATGAAACTTTTCCGTTTTTTTTTTTTTTGGTCTGGTAGTACTTATGCCAGTAAAATAGGCATAAAGACATATGGTTCAATAAAGTATTAGGTAACCACGTCAAACATTCCTTTTTTTTTTTTTTTTTTTTTTTTTTTTTTTAGTTCCTATGCTTCGTATTTTACTATTTAAAATCAGCCTGAAATGCCACTTTTGCCTTTGATCATATAGAAGTTTCGTTCATCTCACGAAACCCTATTGCTCCCGCTACGTTGTCTGTCTGTCACAGAGCCATTCTCGAAAACTACGTAACTTACAGAGTTGAAACTTTGTGTATAAATCAGAATATCAGCTGTGAAGAGCTGAAAATATTAAAATTTGAAAAATTCGTATTATTTTAATAAATAGAGATAAAAAACCAAAATTCTACAGGCCTTTTCCTTTTAAATTTAAATATTTTTCATTAGCAGATGCCAAAAATTAAAAATTCACGATGAAAATCTTTCCACAATAATTAATTTTCTATCAGACGATTTTCACGTGAAAAATGAAAATGAAATAAAAAGTTTCACCAATTGAAAAAAAGATAAATATGAAATAAAATTGATTGACGTCATAGTCGTAATAAAACGGAAAATGTCTAAGATTTCTCAATAATACAAGGAGTATGAGTATGAGTAAGTAAACAAAGCAGATTAATATTACGTCATAGAGAATTAAAAAGAACATCTGACGTCATATGGGAAGTTTAACTAATTTTTCAGATGTTTGAGAATAATACAAAGCGAGTATCAATATAAATAATAGAGAATGGTAAATATATGAGTTTGAGAAACATATTGAATCGTGATAAAAATCCGATTATGGAAATATTCTCATATTTTAACATTTTGAAGGTATACAATTTGTTTAATTTTGAAATTATTTTTTTAAATATTGCATTTAGTCCGTATGACTGATATTATTATGACAGAATATAATAGCGGGCTTGGCCCGCTATCTGGCTGGTTTAGATATTCGAAAAAACGAAAAAATAGACCGGTAAATTTTTACTTTATAAAAAACATGACTTTTTTTTTTTGTTGTTGTTGCTAAATGAAATTTGTTTGAATTTATTAAAGAAAGGATAAAGTGTTTTGAAAGGAATATTAAACGAAACCCTTTGAGCGATCTTTGATCACACTTACCCACTTGTTTTTTCTTTTTTTTAAGAGGGAAGGGGTATTAGATCTCTTTCCCATGGTCTTAGTATTTATACCAAGTTTTGTGGCATTTGACTCTTTTAACATTCGGCATGTTAACTTCTATTTTAATTATAACATTAAGAAAAAAAATATACTAAACAGCACAAATTTTAAGTATGGGTTGAAAATCGAATGAATTGGCATTTACTTATTAATAATAACAAGAACGAAAAATCATGCGTCAAGCATAGATTATGTAACACTTTCCAACGCTTCCAAAATAATTTTACAAATAATTACCGTTTAATAAGCTGAAAGATAACATCTAAGTAAACAGTTTGGAAAACGCATAACATATTTCAAAACGTAATTTCAGGAATTTCCAACAGATACAATATTCAGAAAAATATCCGAATACTTTTATTCAGCCCTGTATATGATCTATAGATTTGTATATATATTACATAGGATGAAAAATTTTAGTTTAGTTAGGAAACGCGTAGCACAGTTTAAAATTCTCCTTCTGGAGTTTCTGTCAATAAACGGAAATGTGTTCGCGAACTTTTGTGCTACCCTGTATATGAAATACAGAATTTATACACACCCAGTAATAGGCAAAAAGTGAGTTCAATTTAAAATCGCGTTCAGCAACTTAAAACACACTTCCAGGAATTATTGTTAACAGGCAGTAGAGAATTCTTTTGTGTGTCCCTGTAAATGAACGATGACTGCTATACACACAGTATTCTGTAGTAAGCCTCTTGTTACGCACCTTAGTGATATATATAAATTTCAATGCGTTTAAAATAGTGAAACATTATTTAATTAAACCGCAGACGATTTTTCTCCATAGACGTAATGTAACGGAATTCTTTTGACTGTCCCTATAAAGTAACTATAAGTGCTATGCACACCCTATTCCATATTAAGCTTCTTGTAATGCACCTTAGTGATATATATCAATTACAATGTATTTGAAATTATTGTGTAACATCATTAAAATAAACCGCAAATGATTTTTCCCCATAGACCGTAATGTAACGGAATTCTTTTGAGTGTCCCTGTAAAAAAACTATAAGTGCTACACACTTCAGCTGAAATAGGGAACATGCTATAGATAACGACAATAACATATAAAAATTGCAGGGCAATCCGAGCATATTTACGGGAGTTAGAGAACGGACAGATGGCAGACGGCCAGACGGCAGACAAACCGAAGTCATAAACACTTTTCAAGTAGGTTGGAAAGTGTTAAAAAGGTTAAATCTGACATTAAAAAAAAACAAAAAATACTTGTAATCTGGAACAAAATAACAATCAACATCATCACAAAAAATATCAGTTCATTCGTTATGTTTTAGGTCCTCAAAGTAAGCTTTTCAAGTCCGTCTAACAATCCTCCGCCCCCCTCTAGCCCCAAGATATTCAACTGAAAGCAGCATTATTCAATACGCCAGATTAAAAGCAGGTGGCCTGCTGCATCAATGTACTATGCACAATAGTTCACCAGACAACTTATTCTATTGTTGCTGTAACACCGGTTCATCAACTATTTCTGCAGTGTAGTTGGAAAGCATAAAAAAATATATATGCTGGTAAAGGAAAAGATGAAATCACAATTAGCCCCTATTTGAAGAGATTCTACATGTGTTTTTTTTTTTCTTGTTTTTTTTTTTCCGAATCGCGCAGGTAACCGTTGGAATTCCAAATCATATACCAATGCCTTCTATTGGAATTCCAAATTTACAAATAAAAAGATGTTTCTTTTTTTTTAAATAAAAGATGTACTTTATTTCCTTAAAAAATATTGTCTGGTTATTTAAATTATAAATTCTTTATTGAACGACTTTTTTCGGGGGGTATTCGACCATCCATGCCAAATTTCCTTTCATTTATCCTAGGATTAATGTTTCATATCTCTGCGCCGCTCGTATTTTGTTTGATACACCATAAAGGAATTAACAATGAAAGAAAAAATAAATCGATTTTTCGTCGTTCGATGCGATTTTTGGGTATGCGTGTGTGTGGGGTTGGGGGGGGGGATTTAGATGATTGATTATTAATTTTTATTACGTAACAAATTAAAAAAAATAATAATAGTAGGGCATTTTTTTTAACTTAAGAAGTTTAATTATTTTTAACTCTGCGTGGTGTGGAAGTATAAAGAGGGAATGGAAGAAGGGAAATGGAAATGGGGTGGGGGGGGGGGGCTCCAGAAATGCGAAAATTCTCACCCTTTGCCAATTCTGCAGAAATGAAATATCTAAAGGACTATTGCATAATTTTTTTCCCAAAAAAATTTCCAATTTTTTTGGAATATTATTTTTTCCCCAATATTATTTTTTCCCCAAATGAAAAATTTTTTCTGCAAGGAATCTTTACTATTCTGCAAAATTGTCGCTGTATCGCTACGATTCTGCCACGAGGTGGGAAATCTTGTGTATTAGCTTAAATTTACGAAGCTATAAATGTTCCAGTACCACCAGGCGTAAGAGGATACCTGTTTTCAGGGCGGGGTGAAGGGAATTAAATCTTTCGATGGTGATTCATTCCGTTCAACTCAGGATTACCGCTCCATATTTCGGTTCGACTCGTATTTAATTTGCCGCTCAATATTTTGATTTTTAAAAAGAAGTCGATTTCCCACTGTTTGACGGGGTTTATTTTCAAAATGATACAAAACCTGTAAATCCACTTTTACGGCAATAAGAGTATCAACGCGGGGAAAACATTCTGTAACGTGAAAACGTAAAATATCCTAATGAGTCGCGTTTGACGTGCATTTTAAGCATAAATAAATACTTTTCTTTTTAGCGATTTTGTCGCTGTAACAATATATTAAATTAAAACAGTGCAGAGTATAATTTATTTTCTGAATCGTCTGATACAAGCGAAAATTATATTTTCCTGAACATCTTTTAAAACTTTTTCGTGAGTAATCGATTTCCGTTCAACGGGAAAGGAACAGAAACGAAGACATCTGTTAGTTGACAAGTTTAATCAATATCTTTTATTCAATCTATAGAAATTAAAAATTTTCATTGCGCATTAAGAAGTGCGGGGGGGGGGGGGGTAGAATACTGCATTATGTTACGAAAAAATTTATTTCACTTTACTTTTTTTTTTTTTCTAAATTTACAAATTAATGTAATCAAAAGAATACAAGATAAGTAGCATTTTAGTTCAATTATAGAGATGCACAAAAGAATTCCATTACATTATGATCAGTGGGGAAAATTTGTATGAGGTGCATTTTAATGACGTTATAATACTTCAAATTCAAACAGAATGAAATTTAAAAGGATCACCAAAGAGCATTACAACATGTTTATTTATTTATTTATTTATTTATTATATAGATTATGGAGTGCGCGAGTAGCATTCATCGTTCATTTACACTGTAAATAATAGAATTGATACAGTACTATTGTACATTTTACAGAGATGCACAAAATACCGGTTAAAGGACTGGCAATGATCGATAATTGCAGGAAGGGCTCTTTCAGCCGTGGTATGCATTTTTAAACTTATTTAATTTTTAGTGGATTAACTGGTGTGTATGCATTTTATAGGTCATATACAGGGAGGGCTGCACGAAAGAATTCGCACACGTTGCCGGATATGGACAGCAATTGCTGAAAATTGCTTTTTATTAAGTTGTGTGTTTTTTTAATTGCTTATTTAGATATCTCATGTCATTGTATGAGAAAATGAAATTTCCTTATAATATCCTCTTAGTGTTGGAAAGTGTTTCATAATACATATGCCCGATGCATGATTTTTCGTTCTTGTTAGGTGCGTTCGTAATTATATAAATACGTAGCACCTATTGTCGTCGTCTGGTCTATCCGTCCTAGAGATCTGCACGGGCCGGGCCAAGGCCCGAAGCCAGTACTCGGCCCGGGCCGCGGGCCGGGCTCGGGCCTATTTTTCTTCACGGCACTCGGGCCGGGCCTAGTAATTACTCTTTACGGGCCGGGCCTTACTTTTTTACTGAAGGATAAGGCCGTGCCTTAAATTATTTTTTCCGTACAGAGCCGGGACTGGTTTCATTCTTCCTAGTCTTCACGCCTCAAAATTTCTAGTCCTGGTGTAAAATAAGATCTGGCATAAAAATCTTTTCAAAACATGCATACATTTTTAAATCGCCATTATCTTATAATTAAACATTAAAATTTATTCTTTTTAAAGAATAGTAGATTTATACACTTATTAAAATATGGCTAAATTAAAATATAGTAAAACGTGTGAAAAAGAACCTGCTTATGATGGAATCCTGTCTTAAATTGAAAAATGTGTTGATTCATTAAAAATGAATATACTAATACGTAAGAAAATAATATATAATACATTTACACCTGCTAAGAATGCAAATTGTCTATAACTCATTTTTTTTCCTTCCCTATGCAATTCCATCTTAGAAGATTTTACTGTATAGCATTTTTCTGATTTTTAACACTTCAATAAATGGAATATGGATTAACAATATTGATGATAACTTAAACACATACATACAACAAATAGAGATTTATTAAAAAAATAAATATTCCAGCTTGCGGCACCTCTATAAAAATGAAGATTATAAACATGAAAAAAAAAAGGCTAAGATAGGAATTTTTGGTTAGATCTCCTCCTACGAGGCAAATTTTTAACCAAATCGACGTAAAAATTAAGTTTTGTAGAAATTCACTCGGGCCGGGCCGGGCTCGGGCCGAGATTTTAACTTTTTTCCGGGCCGGACTCGGGCCGAACTTTTAACTTTTAAATCGGGCCGGGCCGGGCCAATATGTTTTTTGTTCGGGCCGGACCGGGCTCGGGCCGAACTTTTAATTTTTGTATCGGGCCGGGCCGGGCCAAATTATTTTTTGTATGGGTCGGGCCTGGAAATTTCGGCCCGTGCAGACCTCTAGTCCGTCCGTCCGTCTGTTCGCATATAACAACGCAAAAACAACCCAAACGAGGAATTTAAGATATATTATCATTGCAGAATTTTGTCGAGACATTTCAAATTTTATGAAAATCGAATCAAAACTTTAGAAGATATTAATAAAAATATTTATTAAGAAATTTGAATTAAACAAGTTGGAAATTGTACGTCAAACGTTACAAACGAGGTGCGTTCGTACGCACGTTTTAGAATTAAATTCATGATATCCCGTGCGTAGAACGGGCTAAACAGCTAGTTAAGTATATATTTTATGACACTGTTCATACAAATATCTTAACTAGTTATATAAATATTCAGATATATATGTATCAGCTAGTTATATAAATATTCAGATCTTGATGATTTTTAATTCTGTGAAATGAATTATATCGTCTGCAGATTAATTTCTGTAATAAAATAAGTATCTCGGTCGCTTGACGATTTAACATCCATCGGAAGCTCCTCTAACAAAAAAGCACCGATTTAAAAAAAAAATCAAATTTCTTAATAAATATTTTTATTAATATCTCCTAAAGTTTTGATTCGATTTTAATAAAATTTGAAATGTCTCGACAAAATTCTGCAAAGATAATATATTTTAAATTGCAAACCATTTGGTTGGGTAGTTTTTGCGTTGTTATATGCGGACAGACAGACAGACGGACGGACAGACGGACGGACAGACAGACAGACGGACGGACAGACGGACGGACCAAACGACGACTATAGGTGCTACGTATTTATATAATTACGAACGCACCTAAAAAAAAATCAGTGCTTTCTTGTTATAGGAGCTCCCGAGGTTTAATCGTCAAGCGACCGAGATACTTATTTTATGACAGAAATTAATCTGCAGACGATATCATTCATTTCACAGAATTAAAAATCATCAAGATCTGAATATTTATATAACTAGCAGCTATAGTACGAACGCACCTCATTTGTAACGATTGACGTACAATTTCCAACTTGTTAAACTAGTGGCCTTTTAAGTGCTAAACAAAAACAATAAACTTTTGTTAAATATTCTATTGGTATTAATCTGAAATTAAATAGCCTAAATAAGTTTGTTAATATTAACATACTGCAACCGGCAAGAGTGGAATCATTGAAGGCATGCAAGAAAATTGTACTCTCACCTATAGCACTACGGAGGAGATATCTTTCTCTTCCTCCGTGGTAAGCAGTATCAAGATAAAAGGTCAACAAAGACCCATAATTCATTGACTTCTGGCTATTCAAGAGACAGAAGAGGGAACTGACTGCAAATCTTCTGAGAAACATTATCGCAAGAAATAGAAATCGTGCGTTTTATTAGAGATAAAGTGCCAAAGTAATTTTCAAACAGGAAAAATGGCTGTTGGCAGATAATTTTTAACAGGCACTTTTTTTTTATTTTTAACTACCCCTGTGGTCAGGGCGCTACTAATTTTGACTTAATGACGTAATCAGAATAAGAAAATTCGGAACAGAGCACCATTTTACGCTTAACGTCATTTCTGGCGCAAAATATAAATAGACATAAGAATTATTTAATTTCTATCTTTGAAAAGAGCTATACATGAATTCTAAATTTTAAAAAAATCAATATTTTTTTATGTGTACTAGATTCTTCTAATGTACTTTTACAGCCAATATAAGGAGGAAGAAATCTCATTTAAGCCGATTTCCAAATCCAAACTGGCTACTGACTGACACATCTTTTAATTTAATTTTGTTCACAAGAAATTCGCAGTAGCTCTTATTCAGAAACTGTGTAATCGAACATTTTTTCATTTTTTGGTAAAAACATAAAATCTTTCAGAAAATGCTTCGAAGTTGACGTTTCGATCCGAAATTTCGGACGCGACAGCGCAGGAAAAGAAAAAAAACTGCTCTCCTGGGACAACAATCTCTTATACCTCAGGTTGTAATTCATTTATCGGAATATGAAAAAAAATTAAAATTTCGATTACAAATCCCTTTAATAATCATGCCTGCAAGTATCATGCTTTTATGTTTAAAATTGAGTCAGAAAGTTTTGCGTTGTTGATTGGGGGGAGGGGGGGGGATTTGATTTTCATCTTTTGGGTTTAATTTTGAAGGATCATTTCATTTGAATTTTATACTGTGTTTTCATTTTAACTATATATACATACATATATATATATATATATATATATATATATATATATTATATACATACACGTATATATATTTGAGAACCGCCTTAATGCAATTTTTTTTCATGTTTTTCCATTCGTCATATTTGACAGACTTTCGCCTACTTTTTAAATAAATGGTGTTGAAAATTGAATGTTGCTGAAAGTAACTGGAGGTTCCAGAAAAAAAGTCGTTGAAAAGCTCCCTCCCCAAGACTCCCTAAACAAACCGGATCTCCCCTTTTCACGGCGAACAAACAAAATCAACAATAAGAAAGGAGGAATTTGGTATGAAAAAACGTCTTTAGCAGCCTTTGACAGAATTATAATGTTTGGATTCTTATAAGAATGACCGTAGATCACCAGAGCCATACGCTTTCACCTGGACAATAAGAGTGACCACAGGCCATAAGTGCCATTTTTTTTACAACAGTTGAAAGTGAAAAGATGAAAAATTATGATAGTAATATCAAATGGGACCCCCCTTTACTGTCAGAATTGTTGCACTTGTACAGGAAAAAAAAACACCACCCCCTACCTGACTGGTACCAATCGATTAGTAATAAAGTTTACTAATTAATGCTATACTTACATTTTGCTTTGAGGGTCGTCTACGTATAGAAATTGTAACAAAAAATTCAAAACTAACGCCTAATTTTGATATATTTGGATTCTTCGATAGATTTTAATTGCGGATACCAAACGGAAAGTCATTCATCAAATAAATAGTTTAGGAATATGCATGTTTAAAGTTTGGAATTTCTAAGTTTAAATTAATTTTTAATCGTTGCAAAACAGATTGTAATACGAGTAGATTTTTTAGCATAAATCCAAAAATACTTGGCGGAATGAGCTGTAATTTTGGATTCACTTATTTGAAGCTTCTAGAAATCGTTTAAAAATTTCATATTTTTTTCGAAAATTAAAAAATGAATTTTTTAAGTTAATTTTCGAGTAAAATATGAATTATATCCTATGATTGTTTATTAATTTCCAGAAACTTCAAATATGCGAATCCAAAATTACAGCTCATTCTTCCAAGTAGTTTTTGAGTTACATGCTTAAAAAACCACCAGCATTCAATTTGTTTTACAGTCATAAAAAAGGAATTTAACAATAGGAGTTCCAAATTTTAAACCTGCATAATTCCTAAACTATTTGATAGAATGACTTCCTTTTTGGTATTCGAATTTCAAATATGATGGAAAATCCAAGTATGATGTCAAAATTAGGTGTTAGTATTGAAAATTTTAAAGTTTGTTACATTTTCTAAATGTAAACGAGCCCCTAAGTCAGGGGTCGCCAAAGTGGTCGATATCCAGGGGTCGATGCAGGGTTTTTTTCTTGGGGCCCATTTTGTGAAAAGTAAAGGTTATTTTTGTGAAATTAATTATATTTTTGTGAAAAATAACATTTTGTAACGAAAGTTGAAATCCAGTTAATAAAATTCGAACAAAGCATTTATAAACAAAAACTTCTTTTAAATCCTTTTGCTGAAGTTTCCTCTCTGGTGAACTTGTTTGTTTACAAATTACACATTTTAAAACATCACAAAATAATAAATTGTAAGTTTTTATGGAATAGAATTTTGTGAAAGGGCCTATTTTAGTAAAAGGAATTTTGTGAAGGGGCCCATTTTATCAAATTGATTTTTGTGTAGGGGCCCATTTTATCAAATTGATTTTTGTGAAGGGACCCATTTTATCAAATTGATTTTTGTGAAGGGGCCCATTTTATTAAATTGATTTTTGTGAAGAGGCCCTAAATAGGCCCCAAATTTTGCCTGTATCAACCTCTGATATCGGCCTCCCAGTGGTCTATTTGACATTAAAAGGAATCGATAGAAAAATGTTATTTCAAAATCATCTATTATAGTAAAAGACTAATAAGCGCAAGTGGCAAGTGCCCGCCGCACTTCTACTCTGACGTCATGATGTTACACCATCCTTTTTAATAAAAAGCTACGCGTTGCTGACGACAGGCTTTTTCGCTAATCGTTGCCACATATTAATCTCGGAAAATGAAACATTTGAAGTTACTGGAAAAGTATTTGTTAGAAAATTGTTAGACAAAACTACGTTAGAAAAGTAAAAAATTGTATTTTTCTGAATATGAATTTCAAATCTAATGATTATGCCATTTTTCAAATATTGAATTTCAAAAATTACCAAATTTCACAATGGAGTACCATACCGAAACCTTCACGCGTAAAAAGAAAATGATAACGGCAATGTGTCCTGGCTTGTATACTGGCTATAGCACGAGTCATTCAATTAATATTTTTAGTTTAATTATTGCTAAATTAATTCAAGTATAAAAGGATGTAAATTACAAACTTAAAATTATTTCATTTCATTAGTTGAGCAGTCTGGATTGACAGCACAATCTGTTGTATAGGAATCGCTTACACAATATAACAATTCATAAAATTTTCAATACTTCATTAATTTAAAAGCAGCTAATTAAAAATAAAAAACATATTTCTAAAGGAACTTTCAAGTTATTTACCGTCAAATCTTGACGGGGACTATCTAGTAGTTGATATTCAATATATGCGAAAAATACCGAAAATCGGTATGCAAATTCCAGATTGGATTATTTACACTGCCGTTTTCTTACAGAAGTTGAAACTATCGAATATAATTTACAGTATGAAATTAATGAATTATTAGTTGATTTTGGAAACTACGTAAGTTGTTTTTTTAAAAATGTCATTTTAAGTTGCTTTTGGACGAACAAAATTATCGCATGAAAAGGCCCGAAACTCTCGGAAGCATAGTATACTCCCATTTCTGCTTCTTCCCAAGCTCGTACATGGTTAAATATGAAATATGGTTTCAGTCAGCAATATTAATTATATTCTAACGAAACAAAATGAAATTTAAATATTGTGAGGGTTTAATGTTGAAACTTAGTAATCTTGAACCCACTGAAAAAGAATCATATTATTGATGAATTTATCAATTTTAGAAATCTAATAAAAATTTCATTACAACGCATCTGATTACATATAAATATGTTAAACGTACGTAATATAAATAATAAACTATCTAAAAATTATATAAGCGCCTTTTGTTGATTGTTTTATTATAATTAGAAAATAGTAAATTATTAGGGGTCGATAAACAGCTGAGAAATTTTTGAAGGGGTCGACGGTCAACAAAATGTTGCGACCACTGGCCTAATCGATTGGTAACCAGTTACATTTTTATACGATGGTTTATGGCAAAGTTAGTATAGAGGATGATGTATTTCCTCCCCCCCCCCCCCCCCACAATTGTACATTGCAAAATACAGTTAGTGAAAATCAGGGCCTATTTATCGAATAGGCCCATGAAGCCCGAGCTTACCCACTGAAATACAAAGGGGCCCCCAAATTTACTTTTCAAAACTAAGTTTTAAGAAAAAAAATTTCAGCCAGAGTAAAAAATGTGTTTGTTTTTTCTTAATTATAGTTACTAAATTTTCCCTCGGACTAATACTTACACATTTATACTTTTTTTTTTTTCTGTTGATATAATAAATGGTATAAAAACAGTGATTAAATGCAGTTTAGTTTCATTTTTCTTATGTTTTACATTTTAATTGCAAATGTTTAAGACTGTAATGTGCTAAACAGAAGAGAAAGTTTCATCTGGATAATTATATAAATTCATAAATAGTGGCGAAATTATATAAAATATGATGAATAAGTTATTTAAATAAACGGTAAATTAATTAGCATTCAGTGATATCAAATTTCTGTTTATAAAATAAAAGCAAAATTGTGTTGCAGCTAAGCATAAATTTATGTCAAATATTTTTTGTCCCTGCACTGTTCTTAACACTGGCAAATCCTGCAATTTGTAAAGCATAAAATATATTTTGAAGTTCAAATATTTGCACCAGTTCCCTATTTGTAAATTCATTTATAAAATTAATTTGATATGAATAATTATGTAGATAATAAATATTTTTTCATATGTATATAGGTAATTAGTTTTGATTTAATATTAAAAGTGTTGTTTGCTTGAAATTTTGATGTCGGTTGGTAAAATTTCAAATTGTTGAAACATGATTGGTAGAGCCTTGTGTGACGTCAGGCTTCTCCTAAGCGGGCCCTGATGAAAATTCGAAATGTAGAAATCTCTTTTGCCCGGGAAACAAAAAATGTGTCTAATACAGAGTTGTTTCGCAGATCTATTTTTAGCAGTACATATATGTAGATACATTAATTTTTAATTGTAGTTGCTGTATAGTATTATACTATATTACAAAAAACACCATGCATTAATCAAAATTATTAATACAATAGTAATGAAAATTACAATCATTAATTCCTTTTTTAAAATGGCCCTGAATTTTGTCGAATAAAAGTTTTCGTTGTTTAGCTGTCTTATTTTCTGGCTACTAAGCTATAATATACTCTTATATGTTTCGTAAATAGAGAAAGTTAGTCAAAGATAAGTTTATAAGACATAAGTGATTTTTAGGATTCCGTATACTTAAAAAAGTAAAAAGGGGACCATTATAAGATCATTCGTGTGTCTGTCCGTCTGTCACAGCTGTTTTTCTCGAAAACTAATGGAACGTGGAAAGTTCAAACTTGGCAGAGTTATAAAGGCTATTGACCCACATATTTATAGATTATTAGCCATTCACAAATATTTTTAGGAAAAAATTTAGAGGGGCTAATTAAGTTACTTGAAAAAATATTTTGTATATCGTGTGGGGAATCGTTCGAAAGATTTCGTAGCACCGAACTCAAAAATATATTTGTTTTAATTTTAGGTATTATATTTTCAGTGATGTCGTCGAAAATGTACTGCAAAAATATGCCCCCCTCCCTCTATTTCCGAACCTACTGAAACTCTAATTATGAAAAGGGACAGTAGGAGTTTATTTAAATATTGCAGGAAAACTATAGCGATTATCCTAGGTCATATAGTTTTTGAGATAGAAAATCGCATTTTCCCGTTACACATCAACTTTACTTTTTCGAGCGCTCAGCAGGGGAGTGGTCTGTAGCTCGAAGTACCTATAGACACACGCAGAATTCTCCAAAGATTGTTGAAAAAAAAATGTCGGTAATTAGCTGAGATATTAATTAAAAACCTATCTAAAAAAACGCGGCACGGATCAAGATGGTGTGGTAACTTTGCGACCTAATTTCGAAGCGCGCTTGGCACAATGCCAAATTTAAACTTTATACAAGGTCTTTGTTTTAGGGAAGGCGAATCATAGTGATAAGTAGTCAACGTTTTTCATTCCAATTGAATTCAATTATTGGTGGCAATTATTGAAGAATAATTCACAGAATAATTTCAAGTATTTTACAAAGTCTTATTATTATTTTATCAACGATATTTTGTATATTGATGTTAATAAGTACCCTTAATAAGAAACCTTTGTACGCGAGTAAATCTCGCACTTGGCCGATTTTTTTTTTTTTTTTCCCCTCTTTGTGATTCTAAAAGGCCAAATTTAAAAGAATATTTTTCATACTTCAGTTCAAAGCGATCGATTTGATGTTGAGTTACCCGAGTTTTCGTCAAAAAATGTCGAGTTATCAGGGTTTAATGTCGCACGAAATATATTAAGAGTAATCATTTATTCAAAAGATGTCGACTTATGAGGAATGACGAATTATCTAAGTTTAATTGTATAAAAATCCTGTGATTATTTTTATTTGAACATCAAATGTAGTTTCAGAATTGAGATTTAAAAGATTCATTTTCATAAAGGGGGAAAAAAATGAAATATTTTGTATTTAAAAAAGAAAAATTCTTTTTTTTTTTAATAACTTAATTGCATTCGTTAGAAAATTATTCTGAAAATAAATTAGTTAGTTCAGTTTGTAAATAACAAATTAAAGATATATTCATTACTGTCCATTAATGAAGTATTAAAGCTTTTCCCTTTTTAATGAGGTAAAACTGAACTACTGAGCTTAACTTACAATTAAATACACCATATTTCAAATAATTATTTCGTAAATAAAATGCAAAATTATAAGCATTACTTACAAGAGACAATAATATCACATAATGAAAACATTCAGGAATGGGAAACAATTGCTACAATGTGTTTACAACATGATCATTATCATTAAAGAATCTTAGCACATGTAAAATAATAAAACACTATGAATGCATGCCTTTACTTTTGCAGTAGTATTCCGAAATGGAATTTATAAGAAAGAATGGAGAGGAAAGTTATCTAGAGTCTATTTTTCATCTTCTTGAATAAAGACCAACAAAGAAGAAAAACGATCCACACCCTGAAAGGTGAGAAAAGGTGAAAACAGATTGTTGAACTGAAAAAGCTTTAAAAACGATCTATATTGTAATTAGTCAATGGTACTATTTCCAGAGTTCATAACAAAAGAACTTGTTGCTGTAAACGGGAGAGTAATCGTGTTTAGGGCGTGTCCCACAAACTATCCTCTCTGGCTCCCCGCTCCCCAAAAAAATAAATAAATAAATTAAAGTCTGACAAGACATACGAAAGTTTTTAGCATTAACAAAAGAGAGCATCTGAAAAAGTCTCTGTAATGCTCAATTTAATAAACCCTTTCTTATCATCGTCGAATTTGGAGTTAATTGTAGAAAACATATCCGGATATGAACTGAGGCGGCCCTTAGTAGATAATCATTTTAATTTTCTTTGAAATTAAAGTACATATTGAGAATTTGTTTTAGAAAATAAGCAGAGAAATTTTTTTTTTGACATTATATAAAAAATAAAAATTAGCTGCAGTAAATATTGGCCAATTTGTTATTAGCATAAATCCCAATTATTGAAGATTCTTCTAGAATAGGGTCTTCAACCAACCCGTGGCCCACCACCGCGCCATGTCAATTTAGAATATTAAGAAACAAAAGTTTCCCGCAACATCGAAAACTACTTTCTAAACGTCTTATAAGGACAAATCCTTTCTTTAGATAAAACAAGAACGAAAAATCATGCGTCAAGCATAGATTATGTAACACTTTCCAACGCTTCCAAAATAATTTTACGAATCATACTCTTTTATAAGCTAAAAGATAACATCTAAGTAATCCGAATACTTTATTCAGCCCTGTATAGGATCTATAGATTTGTATATATACTACATAGGATGCTAAATTTTAGTTCAGTTAGGAAACACGTAGCACAGTTTAAAATTCTCCGTCTGGAGTTAAATAATACGGAAATGTGTTCCCGAACTTTTGTACTTCCCTGTATAGGATCTACAGAATTTATACACACCACGTAATATACAAAAAGCGATTTAAAATTAAAATCGCATTCAGTAACTTAAAACGCACTTCCAGGAATTATTGTTAACATACAGTAGAGAATTCTTTTGTGTGTCCCTGTAAATGAACGATGACTGCTATACACACAATATTCTGTAGTAAGTCTCTTGTAATGAACCTTATATAAATTTCAATGCGTTTAAAATAGTGAAACATTATTTAAATAAACCGCAGACGATTTTTCTCCATAGACGTAATGTATCGGAATTCTTTTGACTGTCCCTGTAAAGTAAGTATAAGTGCTATGCACACCCTATTCCATATTAAGCTTCTTCTAATGCACCTTAGTGATATATATAAATTTCAATGCGTTTAAAGTAGTGAAACATTATTTAAATAAACCGCAAATGATTTTTCCCCATAGACCGCAATGTAACGGAATTCTTTTGAGTGTCCCTGTAAAAAAACTATAAGTGCTACACACTTCCGTTGAAATAGGGAACATGCTATAGATAACGATTATAACATATAAAATTTGCAGGGCAATCCGAGCATATTTACGGGAGTTAGAGCACGGACAGACGGCAGACGGCAGACGGCCAGACGGCCAGACGGCAGACGGCCAGACGGCCAGACGGCAGACGGCCAGACAAACCGAAGTCATAAACACTTTTCAACTAGGTTGGAAAGTGTTAAAAATGACAGGAAAAGCCGCTCGGTACCATTGACTATTTATATTTCTAGTCAATGCTCGGTACACATAATTTCCCTTCACATCAATAACAAACTCCGGCGAAGTGAATTTGTTAATTCCATGCCGTAAAAAGCTGGAACTTTGCAAGACACAGGGTGACTCTTTATGCTAATAGCTGCTGATAGTTTATATAAACAGTCGCACTTGTCTGATTTATTCTTTTTTTTTACTATTTATTTATTTGTTTATTTGTAAGGAATTAAATACATAAAATGAAAATTTTGCAATTCCACAGCGCCTATATACATAGCCCATACCTCGGATCTTGTAATCTAGATGCGTATAAAGACTAGCAAGCTACGCCCGCTCCGCTGGTCAGTTTCTCAAATGAACCTTGAATCAAACGAAATGTATCGTTTAATTTGACCTTGTATTTGAAGGCAATCTGTATATTTACCTGGAATATCCTTCCACATTACTGAATAATGACGTGATTGCGCTATTATATTTTCTAATGTGCAGGTCAAAATTTTAGCTGTGAAGGACCAACTCTTTTATTTGGTCATTTACAGTTAAGGTTTGCTAAAGAATGATAAAACGATATGCAATATACTAAAACCATTACTAAAAATTATCGAACTAACAATGCAAACAAATTAACTAACAAAATCCATTCAGTAGAAGTTTTTATAAAGGCTAATCTTTGATCATCGGGTTCATCTGATTATAGAACTTTTCCACATAATTCTAAAACTAACAGAACGATATAAAATATAGTAAAACCATCCTTACAAATTATCAACTTAACAATGCAAGTCGCAAAACGCCCAGTAAAATACGCCCAGTAAAAACTTTCAAAAAGTCTAATCTTTCGGAATCGGGTTCACCTGACTATATAACCTTCACACATAACTCTTTGACTAAGCAACGTAGAACAATATGTAGTACACTAAAACCATTCCTGAAATAGCATCTAAATAACAATACAATTTTCATCAAAATCCGTCCAGTAGAACTTTTTCAGAAGGCTAATCTTTCATAATCGGCATCAAATATTGAAAAGGCTAATATTTGATTTAAAAAAAATGGTCACCCGATTTTCGAATTTCATCCTATAATTCTAGAACCAAGCAACGTAGAATGATATGTTATATAATAAAATTTTCCCTATAGAAAATTATCTAACAGTGCAGGTTCCATCGAAATCCATTCGGCAAAATCTTTTAAAAAGGCTAATATTTCATAATCGGATTGATCTGATTTTAGAACTTCCCAGAATAATTCTATAACTAAGCTACAGAACGATATGTTATACAATAAAACCTTCCCTGAAAAATTATCTTACAGTTTAAGTTCTACGAAAATCATTCAGCAGAACTCGAGTTATAAGCAGCCGGAACGAAATTTCATGTATGTAGAAGTAAATAGAAGTATATTGCCATTAATATAGTTTGCATTTGAATAAAAAAAAGGTACTTTTCGGTTAGCCGGGCGCCAGTGCTATATGTACATATATATATTCATACAGTATATATATTCATACAGTATTCATAAGTGTATATATATATATATGTATGTATATGCATGTATGTGTAAATATATGTATGTATATACATGTATTTGTGTAGATATATGTGTATATATATACATGTGTATATATATATATATATATATCACTGGCGCCCGGCTAACCGAAAAGTACCAAAAAAAAACAGCAAAAATGCAGTCGTACACTTAAAAAAATCCCTGACGGCTCGGCCTACAGGCACAGGTAGATTTCGAAGACGCAGACCGTGGGGTGCCTGTTTGTCGGGAATTGCTACTTCGAAACCAAACTTGTTTGCAGGCGGAGCCAGCAAGGATTTTTTTTTTTTTTTTTTTTTTTTTTTTCCCCTGCTATAAGAGTTGGTTCTATAAAAAACATGCCAATATAAAAGTTTTAGATAATATTAAGAGGATTTATAATAAATTTAAGCGGATTTGAAATCTTGGGAATTGACGAAGTTATGAATTTTTTTCTTCAAAAACCTCCCCCCCCCCCCTTAAGGCAATTTTTAATTATATCAAAAATCTGTCATACATAAATTTTCGGCCCTTCTCCTAGAAGTAATAATAACTTCAAACGGATTCGATACATATCCGTATAATTAAGAAATTATGGGGGGTTTTCTGTTTTCACAGAAAGTCCCCCCCCATTCCCCCCCCCCCGGTTCGATTTTGCCCATTAACGAACTTGACCGAGATTTTATGTATCAGTTTCGAAATGAAGCGGGAGTTGGAACCGCTTACTTCGAAAAATAACTTGTTTGCAGGCGGAGCCGGCAGGGATTTTTTTGTTTTTAATTTTTTTTTTTTGCTATAACGGTTGGTCCTATAAAAAACTTGTCAATATAAAAGTTTTAGATAATATTAAGAGGATTTATAATACATTTAAGTGGATTTGAAATCTTGGGAATTGACGAAGTTCTGATTTTTTTTTCTTCTAAAACCCCCCCTTCCCTCCCCCCCTTAAGGCAATTTTTAATTATATCAAAAATCTGTCATACATAAATTTTTGCCCCTGTTCCTAGAAGTAATAATAACTTTAGCGGATTCGATACGTATCATAATTAAGAAATTATGTTTTTTTTCTGTTTTCACAAAAAGCCCCCCCCCCACCCCCCTTGGTTCGATTTTGCCCATTAACAAACTTGACCGAGATTTTATGCCTCTTGATTTTCTGTATCAGTTTCGAAAAGATGCGGGAGTTGGAACCGCCTACTTCGAAAAATAACTTGTTTGCAGGCGGAGCCGGCAGGGATTTTTTTTGTTTTATTTTTTTTTTTTTTTTGCTATAACGGTTGGTCCTATAAAAAACTTGTCAATATAAAAGTTTTAGATGATACTAAGAGGATTAATAATAAATTTACGCGGATTTGATATCTTGTGAATTGACGAAGCTATGATTTTTTTTCGGGGCCATTTTTAATTATATCAAAAATCTGTCATACATAAATTTTCGGCCCTTTTCCTAGAAGTAATAATAACTTTAAACGGATTCGATACGTATAAAAATAAAGAAATTATGAGGGTTTTCTGTTTTCACAAAAAGCCCCCCCCCCCCCCCGTTGGTTCGATTTTGCCCATTAACGAACTTGACCGAGATTTTATGACCCTTGATTTTATGTATCAGTTTGGAAGAGATTTATGCAGAATTTTTCGAGTTATCGTCGTCAGAAAAAAGTGACATAGATAGATAGATAGATAGATAGATAAAGTTTTGAACTGGGGGTGGTTTTGGGTTCTGGGAGTCATGATCGGCGTAGATCTGCAAAAATTTTTCAAAATTTCCAACTTAGGTGAGAATGTAATAGGTAGTATTTCTTACGAAATCTACCTAAAAAATACCTTTTGACGCGTTCATCACACGTTCATCAAAACTGTTTTTCTTTTTTTCCTTTTCTTTATTTTTTTTAAAATAAAATTAGTAACTGATGGTGAGAAATACCACCATCTAGATCTAAACTAGCACACACTATAAAAAAAAAAGTATTTGGTTTTTTTTCTGCATATTAGCAGAGTATTTGGTATCATTTTAATCAGTGAACAGTGAACAATACAAATTAATGATCCATTTTAGGATCAGCGTATACAGATAGATAATTGTGGAACAAAGTGAACCACGGCAGTCAAGGAAATATTTGGTTTTCCGTTCCCACGAATGATTTAACTACACCTAATAAAAATGTCATGGAGAAAATTGTCAGAACAATAATATGACACATTTATTTATGAGAGCTTAAATAGGCACGAAGACCTCACAAGTAAAAGCATCTTTACCTCCCAGACACAGCACGGCGTCAAGAGGAATCACTATTGTACCGACGGGCCTATGAAACACTCAAGGGGAGTACCAAAATTCTCCCGCCTGCCAATGGTCATCTCTCTAAAATCAGAGGTATGGCCGAAACATGCAAATTTTCAAGAAGTTATATGTATAAGGCCTTAATTTTATGTGAAAAGGGAAGAATGATTCCATCCTTTTTTTTTTTTTTTTGCTCCACGAAAAGAATGTGATTTTTTTTTTGAGAGTTCAGATTAAAAAAAAGATGGAAAAGTAGAAGGTTGACTGCTCTCTAACTAAAAAAACAGATTTTGAGTGTGTGTGCCAATAGATGGAAATGTACGCGCTAAGAAAAAGCGAAAACGCGTCAGCCATTACCTCCTGCTGTCAACGTTATCTAGTAATATAAGGTAACAAACAATCTTCCTTCACCATTGTTCCATTTTATTTAATTAAGCTATATTCTTTTAATAATACGAATTTACGTGTGTATGAAGATCCTACCCCGATCTAAACATAAAAAGGCTAATCAAATAAATACTTCTAGGGTATGGAACTCTGCCTTTCAAAATCGAATTTGTTAATTCGGTAAGATAAACTGTAATTCTCAGAAAATAAATGTTGAGAATACAGTTCTCAACTAGGATTGAATATTTTTTTTTAAACATTCATGTTTGTTTTTAATTACATGATTATAATTACCTTGTAAATAAACTCAATTTTATATTCAATTAATTTTAGTCAGTTTTCCTTTTGTTTACTTAATTTATTGAATTAATATTAAGTCTTTTATTTTAGGAAATGTTTTCTTTAATATTACAATCTAGGTTTTAAAATAAGCCATTATTTATTTAATGTTACATAACTCTCTGCAGGTAACCTTTGATGATTGTAATTGGCTCAAAGAGGATCCGAACTTCAAAAATAATTCACAACGCAACTTTTTCTTTTCTATAATTAATTGATAATTTGTCTAATAAAATTTGCTAAGTATAAATTATCATATCAGATCCTTAGAGTCATAGGTGCAAAATAAATACTATACGTCTCGGATAATTTAAAATACTCATATTAATCAATAAACAGCAATATAGTGGTAAATCCTATGCAGTCAGACTTAAATTCAAATAATTTAATTGATCACTCTGTAGCATTCCATCATAGGATTTACCGAATTAGAAGTGGTACCGTTACCTCTTTCTAAATTATTTTAATATATTAATTTAATTTTAGAAATAGAACTTTAGGTTATTGTATAATTTTTTAAATATAAAAATATATATGCAATATTAAGACTTAAAAAAAAAAAAAAAAAAAAAAAAAAAAAAAAATTTTTTTTGCTAACATAAATGTTCTTAATTCTAATTCTTTTGAAAAATTTTTTTTTCCTCTTTTCAACAACTAATAAAAAAAAAATTTTAAGCATTCATTGGGGAATCTTCATACACACTCTGTAACATGCATATACTTGGCAACTCTTTTTGGGTACCTCACTAAATATATAATGATATATTAAATAATAATAAGTGTTATTGGATTGATTTGTATTAACAAAGAATTGAAAATATGACTTGTGTTACATATACTGCAACAGCAGCAAATATAAAATAAATACATAATAATGCTCAAATATTGAAATGATATATATTATATATAATTAATTTCTCGAACAGTGCATAACAATTCACCATTGGGTATCTTTTATTTTATGTTAAACAATTTTTTTTTTTGCTCTCTCTCTATTTTATGATTTTTGTACTTTAATTGGATGAATAAGCGTAAAAGTCAAAGAATTAGTAGAATAGATACTGGTGTCAAAACTAGACAACAATTACGCGAATTAAATAATCAAACTGTAGACACTAATATTATTTGTAATAATAGTAATAATAATAATAAGAAAAAAAAGAAAGAGAAGAAAATTATAAATTCTGAAAAAGCTACTCCTAAAATTACTACAATGGACACCCCAAATGCAGATAGCCTAATTAATCTGATTCCATACTATGATGGAAAAAAGGAAGCAAATATTAACCATTTTTTCTTACAATTTGACAATCTCATCAATAAAACTGAATTGAATAATGATTCTAAATTAACTATATTAAAGGCGAAAATTGTAGGACCTGCTAAAGATAAATTGATGAGGGATCAAAATTTGTTCGTGGAACAGAACTTAGAAACTTTTAAAACAAAGTTAAAACAATTATTCGAACCCAAAACCACATTTCTAGAAGCGCAAAAGAAATTTTGCAATCTCAAACAAAAACCGGAACAAAACATGAACGAATTTATATTGGAATTTAATGCGGCAGCAGACCTTTATCTAAAAAAAAGTGGGCAAGATATAGGAGCTAACAACAGCTCTACATTCATGGAAATGATCAAATTATCTCAGTTTTTGGAATCAATTCGTAGTGATTTAAGTCTGGAAGTAAGAAAAAACTCTCCGCCGGACTTTAAAACAGCGTGCAACATAGCCTTAAAATTAGAGGAGGCTTATTCACATGTCAATTTAAAGGACATCAACAACATTTCCAAAACTAAAGATTCTGATTTGTTAAATGAACTGCTTAAACTCAATGTAGAAAGTGCAGAGAATATAAAATTATTAACCGCGGAACTAAATAACATAAAATTAAAGGTAAATGCCACTAACAATGATACAACTAGGTTTTGCAAGTACTGTAAATCCACATCCCATACGAACCCACATTGTTGGTTTTACAAGGGCAACGAACAAAACAGCAGTAATTACGTGGACGAAAATAAAAAAATTCCTGAGAATATTCAAATCGAAAAACCAAATTTTTATCAAGGGGGAAACCAACAAGCTCAGGGAAACTTTCAGCAAACTCCAAATTACACGCACCAAAACTTCAACCCTATGCAATATTCTGCTCCTCAGTACATGTACTATGCACCACCCCCACCCCACCAACAATTTATGCCGATATCATATCCCAGTTTCGGAAATTATGGAGGCAATTTCAACGAACAGAGATCATATGACCAGCGAAGAAATTATAGAGGGCATAGAGGGGGCTACAAGCAAAATAATTATAAAAAACATGATTATACAAAAAAAAATAATTCACAGCAGACATTTGAAAACAATAAACAAGATAAAGATCATGATCAGAATTCTAGTAACAATAAGGGAAACTAAAGTCGGGACTTACATTCTCAAATACAAGGCACCCGCGTAAGTCTCACTGCGGGTCTAAAAAAAATAACAAAATTATTGCTAGTGTCAAAAGTAATGACAATTCTCAACTTCCGATTATTACTTTTGAAATTAATGGTGTTAAGATTAATGCTTTGACAGACAGTGGGGCGGCAGTAACTTTGGCATCACCTATATTGTTCGAACAATTAAAGAATGCACACGTAAAATATAAAAATCTCTGTAACCAGGTAAAAATTCAAACATTAACAAATTCGACAATCTCTTTTAAGCAATGCATTAAATTAACTTTCAAATTGGAAAACGTTTTTGTATCGGGGGCATTCTATGTTACAACTCAAGATTTTGGTCGGAACTACAATATGCTATTGGGATTCGATTTCCTCAAAACAAATAATATTATCCTAGATTTTGAAGATAAAACCATGAAATTAAAAAACAAAAACATTGCACTTCAATTTCTAGAAAATGAACCTCAAAGTCTGATAAGTAACTTAACTGCTAACTCTAATGAGAATCAAAATAAAGAAACAATACGCAAAAAGAAAAAAAAACGTATCTCGCACAAAAATTTTGTTACAGCAAAACTAACACAGACAACGGAGTTACTACCAGGCGAAAAAAAAATTGTTGCATTACTATTAGATCCAGATAAATTCGCAACTACAAATACAATACTCTTGGAACCGATTAAACATAATATGAAAATTTATTATAAAACATCAATTCACGAAATTGCCAAGGATAATAAAATTCATATAATAATCACTAACAAATCACAACAAAAATTAATCTTAACAGAGGGAATGAACATTGGCAAAATTTCTAAACATTTTGAAATAAAATCAGTTGACACTGAGGGTCAAGAAGTAACGAAGCAGGTAGTGCACATTAATAATCTGAATTTAGAGCAAGTTCGTGAACGGAGAAAAGCAGAACTTAGATCAGACGACTTTAATTTACAACATTTAGACTCGGACACAGCAGAAAAATTAAAAAAAATACTTCTAAATAATGCACATGCCTTTTCTAAGAATTACGATACACTGGGACAATCTTCATTAGTCGTCCCAAGATTTAATTTAATACATAATTATCCTCTGCAGACTAAACCATACAAAACTGCACACAATGTTAAGGAGTATGCTAAAAAAGAAATTGAAAAACTTTTGAGAGCAAATATCATTCGTAAATCCAACTCTGATTACGCTTTCCCTGTTATTTTCGTTAAAAAAAAATCTTTGCAGAAAAACGAACAGGCTAATGAAGTTAAATATCGTATGGCGGTCGATTATAGACTTTTAAATGAAATACTTCAAAATTATGCGTACCCCATACCCGAAATTAAAGAGATTCTGCGGAGAATGAGTGGAAAAAAATATTATACAGTACTGGATCTACACAGTGCGTTTTTCCAAATAAATTTACGTGAAGAAGACACTGAAAAATTAGCTTTCATAACGGAGCACGGTAAATTCTCCTTTTTAAGATTGCCTTTCGGAACGCGACTCAGTACTGCGGTGTTTGCAGAATTAATTGATAAAGTGTTGGGCCACTTTAATGAAGATCAAGTCGCTTATTTTATTGACGATGTGATCCTAGCAGCCGACTCACTCGAAGAAATGTTAGATCTGTTAGACAAAGTCCTTAAAGCTTTTACTGAAAATAATTTAACTATTGAGCCTACTAAAATACAAGTCTGTATGTCAGAAATCGAATTTCTCGGTTTCACCCTAAACAGCGAAGGATACTCTCCTTCAAAAAGAAACATAGATAAAATTCAAAATTTAGTTAAACCTAAAAATAAGAAGGGAGTTAAATCTCAACTTGGTCTTTCGAATTATTTTAGATCGCTTATTAAAGACTATTCTAAAATAGTTGACCCATTAATTAATCTTACTAAAGACAAAGTGAAATTTAAATGGTCTGACATAGAAGAAAATGCTTTCAAAGAAATCCAAGCAGCGATAGTTAAAAATCCCACATTAAAACCCCCGGATTTCTCAAAAGATTTCATTTTAATCACAGACGCTTCTAAAACAGCTATTTCTGGAATTTTAGCACAAGAATACGACGGAGAACAGCTGCCAATTGAACATTTTGGGCGAAAATTAAGGGATCCCGAAAAGAACTACCCCAGTTTCAAACTCGAACTACTGGCGGTTCATGAAGCGGTGATGTATTTCAAGCATATTCTCGCAGGGAGAAAATTTAATATTTATACAGACTCCAAAGCGCTAACGTATTTTTTAAATTTGGAAAAGCAACCAGACATTGTAGCAAGGTGGTTGGACAATTTGTCCCCTTTTAACTACTCTTTTCAGCATATCGAGGGATCTAAAAATCCTGCTGATTATGTTTCGAGGAACATTAATAATATAATTTCAAGAGAAAAATTGCAAAATTCATTGTTTACGGTAAACAAAGCTCTATCAGATGAAAACATTAAACTACAACAATTAGAAGACGAAAAATTAAATAAAATAATAAACAAAATTAAAACTGACAAACAAAACAAAACCACAAAAAAATTCACTCTCAATCAAAAAGAAATATTAATATTAAAGCCAGGCTCTGATACAAATGAACTGTTAATTGCTCCGGATAAACTTAAAGCTGAAATAATACAGGAAGCTCATAAACCACATTTCGGATTTTTTAAAACTTATCAAATAATAAAAGCTAGATTCTACTGGTACGGGATGTACAGGGATGTAAAGAATTATTGTACTAAATGTATACCATGTAACACGACTAAACAACATCAAACTATTAAAGTTCCCACACAAAAAATAATCAAAGATAAAGAAATCGGATCAGTTTTGCATATAGATTTAATTGGTTTGCTTCCAATGACGCTACGCAAAAATAAATTTGTATTTATGATTATTGATTCCACATCAAGATTCTTGGAGGCTGTACCGGTTCGCAATTGTGAATCACAAACACTTCTAAATGTATTGAATCGCTATTTTAGTAATTTCGGATTGGCGCGATCCATAAAATTGGATAATGGCCGGTATTTTCACTCTGATTTATTCAAAGAATACATGGATTCTCTTAACATAGACCTAGATTTTACGTCCGTGAATAATCCACGCAGTAATGGGCTCTGTGAAATCAGTAATAAAATATTAAAAAATTCAATTGTGGCTATGTGTAAAAACTCTTTAGAATGGGATACCAGGATTGATTTTTTTTAAATTAATTATAACAGTACGCCGCACAGAGCTACGGGATTTTCTCCGGCACTTCTATTTTTCGGTAGAGAAATAAGAACTCCTTTTTCCATACACTTGCCTGACCAAGACATAATTGTCAAAACCTACGTTAAAAATAGAGTCCAACATATTGAGGAAATAAAGAAATTAGCCTTACAAAACCAAAAAAAAAATGATGGCGGAGTACATCGACAGTACTCCAGTCCAAAAAGTAAAATTTCTACAAACGGGACAAGAATGCTACTTAAAAGTCGTGGGTAAACCAGGTGTACTTCAGCCAAAATTCTTGGGGCCATTCGAGGTGGTAAGGAAGCTTAGGAATAACAATTACCTATTAAAGGAAATTGCATTCCCAGATAAAGCGACTATTAAACGCCACATAAATAAATTATTCTCACCAACGAAAGTGGAATCACAGACTATACACATAAATTCCTAGATAGGGAAGCGAGAAATTTTTTTCTCTTTTATTGCTGTCGAGGCAATATGTATATATTTATTTTAAATTTTTATTGTTTATAGATGTCTTATTTTTCTTTAGTTTAGTACACATTTTATAATTTTCCATTATTGTTTATTTACAGTACATTGAGGACAGGTTACTATTTAAAAAAAAAAAAAAAAAAAAAGATCATTTAGGGAGGATACTGCAAGTTTTTTTTTCTTTGCTACACAGTGTACTACTGAGGGATTTGGCTCGTCAGAGGGAGTTATGAACAAACATGCACGTTAAATAAAAAATAATAATAATTACGGTAAAAATAAAAACAGAGGCAGCCTTGCCAGGGTATCACCCTTTCAAACCCATTTTATACTAATTTATATAACAAAACAAAAAAAAAAAATTTAATATATAACCTTACCCCCTCTACTAAAAGTGAAAATAAAAGTCTTTATATGTAGCACAAAACATAACCACGGCAGTCAAGGAAATATTTGGTTTTCCGTTCCCACGAATGATTTAACTACACCTAATAAAAATGTCATGGAGAAAATTGTCAGAACAATAATATGACACATTTATTTATGAGAGCTTAAATAGGCACGAAGACCTCACAAGTAAAAGCATCTTTACCTCCCAGACACAGCACGGCGTCAAGAGGAATCACTATTGTACCGACGGGCCTATGAAACACTCAAGGGGAGTACCAAAATTCTCCCGCCTGCCAATGGTCATCTCTCTAAAATCAGAGGTATGGCCGAAACATGCAAATTTTCAAGAAGTTATATGTATAAGGCCTTAATTTTATGTGAAAAGGGAAGAATGATTCCATCCTTTTTTTTTTTTTTTGCTCCACGAAAAGAATGTGATTTTTTTTTGAGAGTTCAGATTAAAAAAAAGATGGAAAAGTAGAAGGTTGACTGCTCTCTAACTAAAAAAACAGATTTTGAGTGTGTGTGCCAATAGATGGAAATGTACGCGCTAAGAAAAAGCGAAAACGCGTCAGCCATTACCTCCTGCTGTCAACGTTATCTAGTAATATAAGGTAACAAACAATCTTCCTTCACCATTGTTCCATTTTATTTAATTAAGCTATATTCTTTTAATAATACGAATTTACGTGTGTATGAAGATCCTACCCCGATCTAAACATAAAAAGGCTAATCAAATAAATACTTCTAGGGTATGGAACTCTGCCTTTCAAAATCGAATTTGTTAATTCGGTAAGATAAACTGTAATTCTCAGAAAATAAATGTTGAGAATACAGTTCTCAACTAGGATTGAATATTTTTTTTTAAACATTCATGTTTGTTTTTAATTACATGATTATAATTACCTTGTAAATAAACTCAATTTTATATTCAATTAATTTTAGTCAGTTTTCCTTTTGTTTACTTAATTTATTGAATTAATATTAAGTCTTTTATTTTAGGAAATGTTTTCTTTAATATTACAATCTAGGTTTTAAAATAAGCCATTATTTATTTAATGTTACATAACTCTCTGCAGGTAACCTTTGATGATTGTAATTGGCTCAAAGAGGATCCGAACTTCAAAAATAATTCACAACGCAACTTTTTCTTTTCTATAATTAATTGATAATTTGTCTAATAAAATTTGCTAAGTATAAATTATCATATCAGATCCTTAGAGTCATAGGTGCAAAATAAATACTATACGTCTCGGATAATTTAAAATACTCATATTAATCAATAAACAGCAATATAGTGGTAAATCCTATGCAGTCAGACTTAAATTCAAATAATTTAATTGATCACTCTGTAGCATTCCATCAGTAACAGTTTTTCTTGTATTTTTCCAGATGTATAGCCATTTCAATTCTTTCTGCAACAAAAAAAGACACCTTTTGGCTTAAAATCAAATTGTTTAGGGTCAAAAGTAAAATCAAAATCACCAAAAACAAAAGATACATCGCCAAATATTGTTTCAATATAGAAATCTTGCCCCTTGAATAATTTTTTGAGCATTACGAACAGTCCCAATCATGTTTAAATTAAATATTTTCGTTTTACAATACTCTCTCATCAAAACTCTTTTCTTTCTCTTTCTTTTCTTTTTTTTAAAAAAAATAAAATTAGTAACAGTTTTTCTTTTATTTTTCGACATGTATAGACTTTTCATTTCTTTCTGCAACAGTAATGATCGCCAAAAAATTATCAATGGTAACCAGGGTTGTTCGATTTAAATCGTGATTTAAATCATGATTTAAATCAAATGATTTTTTTTTTCAAAAAATCTTTGATTTAAATCAGTATTTTTAACATTGATATTTACAAGCCGAATAAGGATTAAATTAATCATTTGTGTTCAAATAAATGTCATCATTCATGTCAGATTAAAAATTACCTTTTAATAATGTTAAATAAAAGTTTTATAAGTTGAAAATATTTATTGTATGAAAGTAAATGCAACACTACATTCAAAATATTACTTATCCGTAGTGCATCCTAAAATAAATACTGATAAATGCTTTCTCATTTTTAAACTTTTGCCTTTCCTGAATGATCACTTCATTTTTGCAAGTTAGATGTTGAAGCTAAAGTTAAATATATGCAATATAAAAGTATTTAATATAATATATTTTCAGTGAGGAATTACTTTTCATGTTTCTTCTATAACTGAAAATAATTTAATCCCTGTGACTGATCCCTTTGCCCTTTCCTTTCCTAGAATTCATTGCTTACTGCAATGGAAAATATAAGATATGTCATTGTACCTTATTTCTAAGCTAAACAGCTATTTCTACTGTTAAATAGGCATGATTGATTGCTGAAATTGTCAATGGCTGAGGGCTAAATAACACTGACAATTGATAGCTTCGTACTTTTAGTTATGTGATCACCTTGCATCGTGTAACTGTTTTTTGTAATCCTTAATATAGTAAAATATGAAACATAATTTGGACATGAATATCATTTACTAATTCTAGGTACAGTACAGAGAGTTTTTGGATACATTGATGCATAAGAAAAATGTCTGGTAAAAAGTAAGATCCAATGTAGCTTTATTTTACAGCAGAAAAAAAAAAAAACTATTTCTGGAAAATGTGTGAAAGCAATATGCTATGCAATCCATGTAGTGTAGAAATGGTGGAGATTATGAAAAAAAAAAAAAAAAAAAGAACACTAAGAAACTTAGTCTACGTGATAAAGATGACTTTAGTGAATATGAATCAGTTGAAATCAGGGTTGGCTTTTTGCCGGCAAAAATGTATTCTTGACAGGCAGCGGAAAAAAGTGAAAAAAAGACAGACAGAAATTGATCAAGATTGTAATTTTAATCATTCAAAATTATGATTTAAACATTGAAATCATGTAATTAAAATAAAATCATAAAACCCTGTTTTAAAATACTAGTAATATTTGCCAGTGGCAAAAATTATGGCAAAAAGTGTTTTTGACGGAACGGTTTTTTCCACTTAGGCAAAAATTGGCCAACCCTGATTGAAATACACATATATATTTAGCATTCTTTGCTGCATTTATGATGTGATTAGATATTATTGGAGTAATACCTTAATGAAAAATGTAATAACTTAAATTAACTAGAAATTTATACACACAACACACATAGGTATATCTTATCTATAACAATTTAATAGTAGAATAATAGGATTTTAAGTTTTAAGTAAACCTGAATTTGCTTGCAACAATTTTTTTTATTTAAATGATTTTGAATTTATATCTAGGAACTGTAATTAAATTAATAGAAATGTGTAAATCTATGCAGAAAAAATAAAATAAATACATGCACAGTGCACAAATAATATTAATAAAAAAAATCTGATTTAAATCAAATCAATCCGATTTTTTTGATTTTTTAAAAAAAATCATGATTTTTATCAACCCTGATGGTAACCTTTTCGGCCAAAATAACAGAACTTTCTATCATAATTCTATAACTAATATACGTAGAACGTTGTGTTATATACTAAAACCTTCCCTGAAAAACTATCTCTCGAACAGTGCAAGTTCCATCAAATTCCATTCGGCAGAACTCGAGTTATAAAGGAACGGAACGAAATTTCTGTTTGTATTTTATATATACTAGGGAATCGAACCCGGGCTTCCCGGGTTACAGAACGCAGGCGAAAACCATTTTTTTCCTTAAATCTAATAGATTTTTCATATTTTTATTTGTCAAAGTTGCTGCATTTAGTGATTTTTTTTTTTTTTTTTTTTTTTTTTTTACTGGTTTCTTTGCTTTTCTTGTGCGTGAAGCGCTCATACATGCGGTATCCATCCAGTTTTCTTTTTGTTTTTTTTTTTGTTTTTTTGTACTAAGCGTTCATACATACCATATAGTGATCGCGACATTAACGAATTTCAAGGGTTTTGTTTATTTTTTATTTTTGTGGTATTATTAATACATGGAGTTCGCTGCATCCAGTGATGCTTCTTTGTTAATTTATTATTCATCATCTTATGTTCCTCCGTGATCTTATGCATGCGATATAGTGATCGTGATATTAACGAATTTCATGTATATTCGTTTTTTTCAACTTCGCATAGACCGTTAACATTATTTGTAATACTGATGAAATATGAATTAAAACGTTGTTTCTTACTGCTCATATTAACTTTTTATATGCATTTTTATTAAATTTGTGAAATAATTTTTTTATATTTTATTCATAACAATGCAATATCTAAAACAATATCTTCTGTTTTTATTATCTGTTAAAATATCCTATGTTTGTTTATGGTGTAAACAAATAATTTTCTTTTAAATTTTTAAATTATTACAAAGCTTCCTTTTCTCCAAAATCGTCTGAACTAATCAAATTTTGTATCCAGTATAACGCTACTCTCATATAAAGGCACCCTATTCTTGTGACGTTTTTATTTCAAAATTCATTAATTTTACTACTTGTAACTATTTAAAAATTTATAATGGCAGCATTCTTCCATTTTTTTATTGGGCGTTTCAAAATTCATGCTTAAAAATTATTTTATAAGCCATAATATATCAGGCAATTAAGATATAGTTTTCAAACAAATTGCATTTGAAAGTAAATTTTTTTTCCTCTATAACGGTGTAAAAATTGAAAATGTGCTATGTTTAGAAATTAAAAAAATTGCAATAGCAAAAATCACAAAACCGAAATTTCATCGTCAGCTGTTGTCATTCGCAAAATGACGTATGCGTTACGCACGGACACGTTTGGCCTTTATAATATAGATAGATAGATAGATAAATAGATAGTAGATAGATATATAGTAGATAGATAAGTAGAGAGAGGGGCTTGGACTACCAGCTTTATACCAGCTTTTGGACTCGGACTCAAAGTGAAAATTTTACTTATTCACAAATTGAAATAAGGAAATAAAAACTTGCTATTTAAGAAACAAGAATATATTCTAAGTTTCTTAATGTGTTAAAAATACTTAAAAAACAAGTTTGAAAATGAATTGCATTGTTATTGGTAGGATATAAGAAGAAATATTCTATCTGATTCTGAAACCTCCTTGTCACAGGCAACGTTAGTAACATAAAAAAGCCGTGAGATATCCCTTGTCTATCCTCGCTTTAGGTTTGAAATCCTTTTCTAGAATTACTAGAAAACAGAACTCGTGTTTAAAAGCAATTTTGAAACAATTTCAAAATGTCATTAACAATTTTCTGCCGCGTACTTTGAGTATCGGGCTTGGACTCTGATGACACAATTTTTTTCCGGCTCGGATTTCAAATCGTAGTCGGCTGGTGTATACATTTTTTGCCAACGCTGTTTACTTGACTTATGTGTGGCCCACGGAAGAATTTCAGGCATGAAAGTGATCGAAGGGAAAAAATCGGAAATTGTTTTATACTATACAGTGATAAATGCTTATTAATTTAGTTACATTTTAACGAATATTAATTATAAATAAAATAAAATATAACGTAAGATTATTTTAGCCTTTTTTTTATTTATTTATTTAGAAAATAGTAAAAATGAAAATAAAATTTAAACTAACAATCAGTGTTGAATAGGGCCGTACCGAGTACTCGGTATTTACTCGGTATTCGGCATACTCGGCCAATTTGCCGAGTACTCGGTACTCGGCTAAATTTTGGGCCGAGTACCGAGTACAATACCGAGTAGTTGTAAGAATTTCATTTTTAAGCATTATTATCATTTTTGAAGCTAAAGGAATTTATAATTGACCTGTAAAAGTTATTTGAATATAAAAATATATAATATATGCAATTATTCGAAATATGTTTACAAAATACAGAAAAGTTAAGAAAAACCAAAGCAATTCAAAATTTAGTTTTAATAGTTCACTTTTTAATGTCCCTTTCATTATACCACAACCAAAAAGATTGGAACTTTCATTTGAGCTTTTCAATGTTACCAGAATGGCAATAAGTTTCATTACACTTTCCAGTAATTGCTACTGAACTGTAGTTAAATTTTTTTATCTTACTTTCAGTAGCATAAAGGCAAAGAGGCTGCTTTAATTCATGTAATATTTTCAACATATTATACTTCGAGTTTCATCTTATGGTTAATTACTGTAATGATTAATTTTTTTTGATTCAGACAAATGTGACTGACCTTTTTTAAAATTTGAACATGCAGCTACAAAGTGGTTAAAATGTCCATCAATGTTTTTAGCTATAACTAACATGTCAGAAAGCATGTAGGGTAGATAAACCCGATTTTATTATAAGTTGCACATTGTGAATAGTGCAAGCCGCACGTTTAACATCAGCTTTTTGCATTATTCAATGAGAATTTGTATTATTCAAAATTACAGTAACCAATAACCATTTTTAACAGACGGATTTCAGGTATCAGAGTGAGTTAGATAAATGGAAGAATGGGTTTTAATTTCACATTGGCTAATTTTACTTTTATTTATTAATTTTTTTCTATCTTTTAAAAATAATGGTACTGTTTTAAATTTTTTGAATTTTCAAAATAGTCTTTAATAAGTGCATAATTAAATTTAAAATTTAATTAGTTAATTTGAAATTTTTTGTAAAATTAAATGTATGACTACATGCTCAAGAAGTATGTTTATATATATCTACACACACAGACATGTTATTTTTAAGCTCACTTCATGTGCGCATCAATAGTTCTTTCTTACACGCAACTACTCGGTACTCGGCCGAGTAGTAAATGGCCGAGTACTCGGTGCTCGGCTACTCGGTACACCCCTAGTGTTGAATTCTGAAATTTTTCTCCGGGAGGGATTTCTGGTTTTCCGGGAAGGGGGGGGGGGTTGCACTTTTTGACGGTTAAAACAAAGCATAAAATATCATCTTCCGGCGGGGGCATTTCAATCCTCCGGGAAGAATATCCCCTGCGGGCCACCCCCAAAATTCAACACTGCTAACAATGAATGTAGATCATTGAATCAAAAGACAATGAAAGACAGTTTGTTAAAGGTTAAATCCAAATATAGTTGGTGAATGTATGTAAAGTAGGATAATAAAACTTTCATGCCAAATCTTATTCAGGATTGCTTGTTTTCAGATTCTCTCTTCCTGTTTAGGAAAAATAAAAGTTTTTTTAACTATGGTTTGGTAAGTCTACGTTTCAATTTTGTCTTTCTCCCAGCAATACATCTTTACTATGCTGAAACTATCCAAAAGTATTTAGATATGAATGGGCCAAAATATTATATTCCTTAAAAAGAACCTTATGCAAACTTTATTTCTTTTAAAGTCATGCATTTTAAATAACTTGAATTAGAGATAATTTTCAAATGTTATACATATTAAACATTACATATCATACATAACATAAATGTTGTACCTATCATACATTTAAAATGTTATACAATAACATATGCTGATCTTTCGAACAATCAGCGATCAAGAAAGAATTGAAGCAATCTCTAAAGGAGCTCTCGTTTGAGTAGATAAAATGTTTGAGATTTAGATTTCTCAACCCCCCCCCCCCCCCTTTCTAATATGCACCAAATATTTTTTTTTCATCAATCCAGAGAATATCCTAAATTGTTTTAAAAACGGTGGATCCTTTAGATTTAGAAGGAACCCTTTCATGCCTGGCCATTTATTGATGTGGCCCTCGAGCGTGAAAGGTTGAAGACTCTTACACCAGAGTCTGGTGAATTAGTGCTCATCATAAAGAAATTAAAATACAAATCCGAGGACATTCTGATTCAGAGTATTTTTGTTAATCAGTTTAACTAACTTGATATTAATTTTATGATCAACATAAAATGAAATGGCAGAGTTCAGTTTAGCGCCAAAGTGTGGTTCGGGGTAAATAAATTTCTACTGAAACTATATTGTTTTCTACCCATTATATGAAGAGAAAAAAAAAAAAAATGTGTGCCTGCCTTTTTTCTTTTTTATATAGATATTGGGAAAGGGAGGGGTGACAGAAGGATTTTATCAAGATATTCAGCGAATAAATAGATGGAAAAAGCAAATTCCTTAATGGATTAGCTTCGGGAGGGGGATTCTCAACTTTTTCAAAAGAACCACCTAAGACCACCGGAAATGCCATGACGTAAATACTGGGGGAACATGGCAAGTAGTAAACAAGTTGTTAGGCGCGCGAGGGTTCTATCTCGTAAGTACATTTCAAGCTTTCAAGATGGAAAAAAAAGACGGAGGGGGGATATAATCTGTGGAGCACATTGGAATACCTCAACCGCTAAGAAACATTAAAAATATACTGCTTTCAGGGATCTGTCTAGACTTTTGTCACAGGGTCCTATTTTTTTTTTTTTTTTTTTTTTTTTGTTGTGAAAAATCTAATCATGTTTTTAGGAATTTGAAATTACCGTTATATTCATATTCCTGTTTATCTATGTTTTACAAAATAGTTTATTTTATTTACAAAAAAAAAAAAAAAAAAAAAAAAAAAAGCTAGTTAATGCGATTTTAGATGTTTTGTGACAGGTCAGATGATATATTTTAAAATGATTAAATTTGCGAAAGGTTCAGTTTGAAGATGGGAAAGTTTTGGGTCAAGGCTTATTTTGAAGACAAACAATTTTGAAAAGGATCCTGTTTTAAGATGAAAAATTTTGTGAAGAATCTTTTAAACAGGTATGAAAGTAGGAAATAGGAAAAAAGGTATATTACTTTTAAATGCTAAAGGTGTAAAATTAACAACTATAATATAAATTAAAATAAGTTTTATTAGTTGTTTTACATGTTTCGACTATTTCTGAGTCATTTTCAAAAACAAAATGAGAATATTCTAAAGCTGCACGGGCTTTGAGGTTATTATTTTTCATGTACTTTTTTAAAAATTACGCACGTTATCTATTATTTTTTACTTGATTGTTTATTTTCATATCTTTGACCACGGAGTAATTCTAGCCACAGTTTCGGTAAATTAAAAGAGGCCGCGGTAAATTAAAAGAGGCCGCATCGTTACATATTGTATTTTTGCGCGTGAGTATCTCTATGGTTTCTCTTATTATGGATGGATAGTATAGACTGGAGGGAAATATTATTTTACTTTCATTGAAATTTATTTGGATGGTTTCTTCTTGATATAATCTTGCCAGGGCTGTAGTTTTTCTATTGTATTTAATATCAGCTATATGCTCTTTTTTTCTGCAATTAAATTTCCTGCTGGTCATGCCTATGTAGTAAGTTTTAGATCCGTCTGCTTTAATAAAAGGTATTTCATATACTCCTGAATAATTCTCAAAATTAATTGGGTCAATTTTACTGCAAATGATATTCTTTAATTTCTTAGGTGGTTTGGCTACTAAGTAGATATTGAAACGTTTAAGGCTATGTTTTAATTTTTCAAAAAAGCTTGGATAATATTGCAGAGTATAAAGTTTGTATTAAGTATGTGTAAAGTTTGTAGGCATCTTTTAATTTACCGAAACTGTGGCTAGAATTACTCCGTGGTCAAAGATATGAAAATAAACAATCAAGTAAAAAATAATAGATAACGTGCGTAATTTTTAAAAAAGTACATGAAAAATAATAACATCAAAGCCCGTGCAGCTTTAGAATATTCTCATTTTGTTTACATCAATCCAGAGAATGCCCAAAATTCCTTTAAAACTCTTTCGTGCCTGTTTAAAGGACCCAGAAATTTTTACCCTGGCTTTGAAAAATATTTATTTATTTATTTATTTTAATGAATCAATATTGAAGTGCGAAGTATTGTTTATTGTAGTACATACAAAAGCTCAGTGTTGAATTCACGCACTTTTCTCCGGGAGGGATTTTTGTGTCTTCCGGGAGGTGGGGGGGGGGGGGATCGACTATTTGACCATTGAAAGCATAAAATCTCAAATCTTCCGGGGGGGGATATCCTCCCCCCCCCCTCCAGTTCCACCCCTGAATTCAACACTGGCTGATTAATTTGACAGTTAAATAAAAAAGCAAAATGCAATTAAAAATGAATATTCTGCAGAGGAAAGTTATTCAGTTATTAAAGTAAATCACAAAAAAGGGATAGTATTGCAAAAATATGTTCAGTTTTAAATCTGAAAAAGAAAGTGGAACTTGTGTATCTAAATAAATGAGAAAATAAATAGTTTTAGCAACTTTAAAAAATAAACATATTTATTGATAATAATCATAATTTTTTTTTTCAATTTACAACTTTATCCTCATTTATGTTTTCACACTTTAAGTGATATACTGGAATATTTATGTATATGTTAACGTTATGTCCAAGCGGTACAACATTTCTTCAAATTATTTCTGTATTATCGGATATAATTCAGAATGTTTCTTTTAATTTTCTAAATTTCTCTTTTAAATATAGTTTCGAATATATATTTAAATATTGTATTCCTAATAAAGGAAAATAATAATAATATAAACCTTAAAAATACATAAATAAACGGAAAAATTAGAATAGATTATCGAGAAACTTATCTGTCGAGATTATCGAGAAACTTATCTGTCGGGCGTTTCATTGCTTTTAAATGGGTTATTCGTATAATCTAAAAAAACATATATCAGACAGACATCTTACCTAATTTCATAGTGAAAGTAATAGGGAGAAAAATTCAATGTATTTAAATAATTTGTTTAGATCCAGCAATATTTAACATTCCACTTTTTTTAATAATCTGAAAAATAGCGGGAGTACTCGAATAGCTTGTGAAGATGTAACTTTTTAAAAATATTATTTAAAAAAAATTACCATTCACTTATAAAATAAACATTAAAAAAAAATATATAAGTAACAGGGATCATTCTAGAACATAAAAAAGGGCAGGGTGCATATTATATAATAAGGGCAATTTTGTTGAAAAGGGCACATCATTTCATAAAAAGGGCATTTTTGTAATAAGCACATATACCAATATACTGGTGGGGAGGAAAATCTGGCAACAGCTTAAAGTACTCCTTAATTAAAAAAATCCAATAACATTTCTAATTTCCATAACTTCACTGTTTGAAAAGTATTAAAAATAGCAAAATGAAACTTGTTCTCTATTTTTATTGTAAAATTGTTTACTATATTCACAGCAATTTCCCCCTTTCCCTACGATATTCAAAAACTTCATTCTCTAAAACTTTTATTCACCAGATAACTTTTTCCCAGTTTTAGCAAAACTGGTTTTGAAAAAGCTACAAAATAAAAGTTCAAAAGCTACTTCTCAAATTTTTATAGGACTTATGTAAGTTATCATGTGGTCAAAGGCCGGAATGCCAGATCTAATACTATATTTCACTAGACAAGGTGAAATTACTCAATGACCCTTAGTTGTTACCCTATGTCTTTTTCAATGGAAAAAATGATAAATGAAAAAATGAATCGCTCAAAGTCAAAGATTAAACATACCACGGCATTTCACAGAGAAATAAAGAGGGAAAGAGGAGTACTCCTGATATACCATACTAGCATTCTAAAAATAAAAGATAAGTAAAGAATTTTTGAAAGTACAATACAAACAAGGCAGGATTCTACCCAGGAATAAAAGGAGGGTAGAATTCTACCTGGAGAAAGGGCAAGAAGGGTAGAATTCTACCTGGAAAAGGGGCAAGGAGGGTGGGATTTTATCTAAAAAGGGCATGAGGGCAGGCCGCCCTTCTGAAACTCTCTAGAATGATCCCTGTAAAGTAACATTAAGTAGAAACACACTTAAACATCAAACTTTAAAATTTTAAGAGATTGGGACAGGAATTGTTTTCAGAATCCTTGTCAAAAGGAATTTGTTACTAATAACATGAACTACTGTTGACATAACGAAATTTTAATTCCCCTAAACTTCACGTTAACGAGGTTAGATTGTATTTTTTTTATATATATAAATGAAAGCAATTATTGCAAAAATTTAATTTCCCATAGGGGGTCGATCAGTGTTGAATTCAGGGGGTAACCGGGGGGGAACATCCCCCCGGAGCATTAAATGTTCCCCCCCGGAACTCTACAATGCACCCCCCCCCCCCCCCGGGAGCCACAGAAATCCCTCCCGGAGAAAAGTGTCTGAATCCAACACTGGGGTCAACAACACCCTTTTATATTTTTTCAGTGAAGGCTTGGGCTGACGGGGCTTTAGGCGGGGGTTTATGCCCTGGAAATTTAGAGGCATCAAATCGAGTTAGATCTTCTTTTTATTATTATTTTTTTAATACTCTTATTGAATTGTGATAAAATGCTTATTTGCAAACTGAGTGAACTTAAGACATTGAAATTATTTATAACAATAATTATTACCTGTCATCACTAAGTTGTGATAATAATAATCTCATTAAAATTATAATGAACATGATATTTTATATGTGTAAGAAATAATTAGAGAAGAAATTATAATAATGCATATTGAGCGTAGAAGATAAATAATTTCATTATAATTTGAACATTGTTTGTTAGGTAAATGTATCCAATATTATGTATCTTTGCTATATTCAATTCAATACAACTTTCTTTTTAATTATCAGAAAATAAATAAGTAGATAAATTTTTATTTTTAATAATGCCCTTTATTTTATTTTATTCTTTCCATCCCGTCTTGTTTTTTATTATTATTATTATTTGGTTTTCTAAATGAAATAGCACATAACATGTAATTCATTTTAAATATTTTAGACCAGCCATACTGAACCTTTTTTTCTCGCGGGCCGAAAACATATGTGTGCGACGTTAGACGGGCCGCAACCGCAACGCACTTATATACTAATGTAAACCACGGGTAATTAAAATAGTAAGGTAACAAAAGCAATATAATAAAGTTAATATAATCAGTAGGATTGAATGTTTGTCACGGAAGAAATGTTTTCAAAAAATTTTAACACCCCTATTTCCAAACAATATATCTCCTGATTGATTTCTATGTAGAAATATGCCGTGAAGATCCTTGTTTGGAAATTGTGGTGTAAAATTATTTGCTGCCAATTTTTTTCCGCGACAAACATTTAACTACAACTTATTAGCTACAAAATAAGTATAAGACGTAATAATATGACAAATGCAGTATTTCCAAGTTCTAAAAAAATAAAAAAAATAAATAAATAAATAAAAGATATTTTTATTATTATTATTATTATTAAATTAGTCTTTTGCTCAACACAAAAACCTTTTTAACCTTTTATTAAATACAGAAATATATAACGCAAATTTAAGTAATTTGGAATAATGTTTGATTAGTGTTAAAGATTAAAAAATATATACATTGCTGTAGCACAAACAGGACTACAAGTAAACAAATTTTTGCTTATAGGTAAAAGGTATTTAAGAAGTTTTAACACAATTTTAAATTAGTATAATTATAAATAACAGTACAAATTTTGTCTTCCCGGGAAAACATACAAAAGAACAGTGAAGATCTTAAATATTTTATGCACATCTCAATTAATTTTATAAATAAGTGTGTCTTGGGCCGCACATAAAAGCTCGCCGGGCCACATGCGGCCCGCAGGTTGAATATGGCTGTTTTAGACATTCTTATGCAAGATATTTTTTTCTAATTAAACTGTTACTTTTTCTTATATATACATTTAAAATATATACACCGTAGTTATACTTTAAATCTAATTTCTAAATAACCGAGGCAGAGGATTCAATTAAATGAGATTGGAGTTAACAGAAATTCATGATCTGTCTGGGGTCCCAAAATTGTATAACACTGACTGTGAGTGAAGGTTCGGATCTCTGAGCCAGGGCCGGCTGTAGTCATAAGGCAACAATCAAGGGTGCAGTTGTATTAAGAATTCCTCTCAATGGTCCTAACAACAAAGTAATCTTTTTTTTTTTCGATAATTTTTTATGGATAAGGTGTGTAAAGGAGCGCGAATGAAAGAAAGTACCCGGGGGCGCCACATATCCTGTAGCCGGTGTTTATCTAAATAATAATAATAATAATAATAATAATAATAATAAAACATACCTTCCAGTCCAGTCACACTCATCACTGACAGAGTAATATCTCCAGGGAACTGCATCCACAGACGTCACAATAGTTGAAATAAAACACAATATAACAGCCACACTCGTTAACCGATGCCCCTTTCTAACACTGTACAGTTCCATTTGTTGAACATTAGAATCAAAAATAGTAGACCGAAGTAAACACAGGATCTAAGATATGTCCTTTAACATATGCATGTGCCACCGGACATCAATCACGTGCATGACAAATCCAATCAGCTAAAATAAATATTACTAGTGAGTCACGCTCGCCGCCATGCATTCCACCAAACGTAAATAAAGCTAAAAGGCTAAAAGCTGCTAACAAGTGCTACGTGCTGCTCAGCATGGACTGTCAAACTTGCTTTTTTCTCTATGCTTTTTCCCCGCCACAGTCGAATTTCCATTCTACTATTTCAGTTCCCCATCCCCGCGTCTTCGCGTCTTTCACTCCAGCTTCACGATTGGACCAAAGAAGATTGGACGCTTCTTCTATCTGGGTTGCCACTTTCTGTGGCTTGAGGTTAAAGGGAATCACGATCTGTTATAAAAATGTGGCATCATTATAGAATTCTCTTTTTTTTTTCTTTTTCAGTATGGGTTCCTCTCATGGGCGCCGATAGGGCTTGGGAAGGGGGGAGGCGATGCATGGGCAAGGTCATAGCTAGAGTGGCGGGGTGGCCAGGGTCCCTAGTCCCCCCTCCCCCTCACACACACACATACGCACTCCCAAATAAGTTGAAAATGGTCCATTCACATAGTTTCATTTAAAAGAAAGACATTATAATAGCTTAAAATCAAAAAGATTTCTTCTCCACCCCCGAAATAAAATTCTGGCTAGGGTCCTGGGGAAGGACGGACAACGAAGCCTGTGGCTTCTCCCTGGGTTTCAGGATTTTTTATTATACTTTTAATTTTTTTACTAAAAATTAAGAGTAGTAATTTTTTTTTCCCAGGTGACTTCAACTATTAAGACACTGAAACGAAAGGTATGACTGAACTGAGAATATAAGAGTTTTTATTTATTATAATAAGGCATCGGCTTATCACAAAAGATTCCCAAGGAAACGCCCTTGCCGCTCTTTTCTGGATTTTAGTCTGCCGGCTCACATAGTTTCTCTCCACTTTAAACTATTAAATCTACAGATCAGAGGCCTCAACGTCAACTCTACAAATCATTGTTCATTAATCTCACTAATTTTTAATATAATCTGCATAATATTTGATATCCTAGAATTCAATTTTTTAATGTTATGTGTACATTTATAAGATAAGATTTATTGAAACTTCCGAAAATTTTAGAAGTATCACATTAAACAAAATTTTATGCAATGAGAGGATAAAATACTTATTACTGTATTTTTTTTCCAGAATAAGAATACATTCCTTCAAGAGGGATCCGCCCCCCTGAACCCCCCCCCCCCCCCCGTTGTCGCTTTAATTTTATATTCTTAATTTCCAATAATTGTGCTATTTCATTATTCGAGTATATGTCTGAGTGCATACTATTGTAATTAGATTGTAATTAGATAATGTGATTATTTCATTAGATTAATCATCTCTTTGTACAGGAGATTTTATCCTATCCTTAAATGAATACTTATTTTTCAACCACTTAACATCATATGTTGCTGAAATAGAATAAAATTCCGTGTATTAAATATACTTACACAAGTGTAAATTCCTCTTATGAGACTTATATTTAATTTACACATTCAACGCTTTTATATATTTCGTTTGGAAAACCGATTTGGACATCTTTCTTTAGTAATTAAAATAAATTCTCATCTATTTCATTAGAAAAAGCATATTAAAAACTTTCAAAATAATGCAGTTCACTTGAATTTTCTTTTGTTGATATTCTTTGAAATACAGTTGCTTGGCAACCATTTAATGAAAGAGAAAAAAAAAAAAAAAAGGAAAAAAAGAAATGTTTTGGAAGTTTTTGTAAAAAATGATAAATTAAAATGTTTCATATCTTTCAAATAAATGCGTAAAATTTCACAATAATTTGTATAATTAATTTCGAAATTCTGATAAATATATTGGCAAATTTTCAAAACGATCGAATTAAATTAAGATCTCCATTTCGCAAATTTAACATCCATAAAACTTAGCATTTACAATTATACCAATGCGTGATTTCTTTTTTGGTGAATGTTAAAATTAAAAAATCATCTGACTTCCCATTAAAAAGCATTATGACTTAAAACAAAATGTTCTGTATTTTTCGAACGAATAAACCAAATGTAACTAAAAACTATACAGCTCATTCCGGGTACCTCACCAAAATACCTACAAAAAATCAACCTAATCGGATCGTTTTTGCGACAGCTATCGCGGAAGAGACAGACAGACAAACAGACGGAAACCAAAATTTTTTCGCTTCCCCACAGTGAGCCAGTGAGTCTTCACTGACGTTTCGGCAATAAATACAAATTGTGATAAAACCTTGCAACAAAAATTTCTTCTTAGAAGTTATATATTTTCTTTAAAAGTGAAGAATTATTTAATAAAAAATAAATAAACTAGTAATTAAAAAAAAAATATGCAAATTCCTTCTGATTTTATCGGCACACTAGATTGTCTTTCTTTACAATAAACTTTTTTAAAAATGCAAATAACACTTTTGTTTTCTTAATATATTTACAAAATTTTCATTTGAATATTATAGTGCGCATACTGACATTACGTTCATAATCCCCCTCCCTACTAACAGTGCCTAAATGTCACCGGAAGCCAGAGACATTTTTTACTTTTAACCATTTCGTATCTTACTTACTTAATCAATCACGAAACAGCCGTTAGCTATCTCGACAGCGATGGATGCAGTCTCGGAGGTCGCAATATCCCTCCAGTCAAGGGGAAATGAATGACAGCCAGATTACGAAAGATCGCCACTGGTCGCGTCAATATCCTTGAAACATTGGTAATCGGGTTGTCATTCATTTCCCTTTGACTGGGAATGTTGCGATTCCCAGGATTGCAACCACCGCTATCGCAACAGGTGAGGGTTGTTTTCGTGATTGATTAAGTAAAATCAATCACAAATTTGAAGATCAGCTTATATACAATGATTAAGTAAAAAATGTTGCTGGCTCCCGGACTATAAGGGGAGTACGGAAAGTCCAATGTACTATCGCCTTGCGCTTTTAGAGGCACGATCGGCTGTAGCTTTAAACACAATCTAGGGGCGCCTCTCTATTGAGAGGTATTTAATATAAGGTATATATAGGTAAAAAAGTATTTTTTTTTAAATAATTTATCATGACGAATAAAGAGTCTAAAATGGTTGGAATGAAAGAAAGTGCATAGGACAAGATATACCCTTGAGTCGGCTCCGTTTAGTAGCTTCCAACAAAATTTGAAGCCGTCTTTTTTTTTAATCACTGAACAAGAAAATAGAGCCCCAAAAAGTTTTCCACCTGATTCCGCACTTGGCTCCCGTGAATTAGGTAGAATCCTGATTCAGCTAAAATCTCCCGCTGTGACCCCTACTAATCAACGGTAGATAATCAATGTGACAAGGTTGACAAGTAGGGTGAACGCTAAACATTGATCCCAAAAACTGATCTCCAAAATTACGCCATTTTTGAGCTGTTTATATATATAAAAAAAAAAAAAAGATTCTCTCTCAAAAACGATTTACTGACCGTTAATTACATTTAACGATGTCCGATTGACATTTCTAAAACCATTAACTGATAAAAGAGAAACAGTTTCTTATCAGTTATTTATGGCTCCCAATCTGTTATTATTTCCGGAAATTGCACTTTTTCAGCAAAAAAGCGTTACGTTCCTTTTAAAAAATAAGATACTTTAGCAAAACAGGTGAAATTTTCCCACAAAATTTCATATGTATGTGTGGATGATTGCGTGTATATTAAAATTTTCTCGCTTTTTCTGGTTCCCAAAGCTCTCACCTTTGTAAAATTAGGAATTTTTTTTATTTATTTATTGTTATATTACTATTTATTTGAACTCACAGTATTCTGTAAAATATTTGAAAAGTCGAGTGGAACCACTCCGGATTTTTTTAAGTAACTGTATTGAAGTATTGATTGTATTATGCATCTCTCAAAATTTCGCTTAGAAATTTATAATAGGTGTATAAGCTAACATTTTGGAGACAAACACAATTTTTTTTTTTTCGCATGTTATATTTCTTAAAACTTTAATTGACCCGTTTATATCGCACTTATTTAATTGTACCGGGCAGACGCGATATAACGAGGAGTCACTGTATTATTTAATCCGTGTCTTTAATTTCGAGTATTGAATATTTTGGCAAAATCTGAAAGTAACGAAGTAGTGACTACTTTTGAAAAGTAGTTTGTAGTCGCTACTTTTTAAATAAAGTAGTTGTAGTTAAAGTTAGCTACATTTCCGATAAAGTAGTTTTCATGACTTCAATTCATGATTTTTCCAAAAAAAAGAAATCCTTTACAATACGTTACTTTGCCATGAGCACCGAACCCGATTATAGAAAACTCACAGCTTTTTTAAGCATGGCAGAAAGTGCGATCTAGTGAATTTATTAAAAAAAAAAAAATTATAATTTTTTTCTTTTTCTTTTTTTAAGATATAGCAGCAGGAATAGAGAAAAAAAAATTATTTAAACTACCTTCAAGTTCAAGCAAGTACAAGAAAAAAAAAAAAAAAAAAAAAAAGGAAAGAAAAGAAAAGAAAAAGAAAGAAAGAAAAACTGAATCTGGAAATTGTTCTAAACAAACAATTTTTAAAGGGGAAAAAAACGATTGCAAAGGACATTTTTTACATTCATTTCAGTTAATCTCTGTTTATTATCCGTCCGTTCTCTAATATTCGTAAATATACTTTATTTGTATTTTCGTGTAATTGGTATATGATATTGAGGTCTAATATGGGACATTCTCAATTGAAAATGCAGCTTGTAGCATTTACAGATCGTAAACAGGGACACGCAAACAAATTCCGTAACATTATGGAATGTTTCCAGTATAACTTAATGATATTACACTACTTCAAACATAATAAATTTGATTTGCGTACTACAACATGCTTAAAGAACATGGTCTGTATAAGATTTATCGGTCATTTAAAAGGACAGAAAATAATTCGATACTATCTAAGAGCGGTGATTGCTGCAAATAGGTTTTCAGCTGTGTGATGCTTTTTTAAGCTTAACTAAATTATAGTATATTACGTAGTTTAAAAAAAAAAAAAAAAAAAAAAAAAAATCTGCAGCTTGCAGCATATAGGCTGTACAAAAAAAATTGTAGATATTGCCGTTTGTGGGCGTGCGTTGCTTAAATGGTATTTTGAACTGTGTTATTTACTTTTCTGCTAAACTGTATTAGATTATTCTAAGAAATGTTTGTAAAATCTAAATAAACTCATATATATATTATGCTTGCTCTAAATAAATTGGACATATTACTGTCTATGGATGGTGATTGTCGGAAGTACGTTTTTAGCTATGCTATACGTCTTATAGCTGAAATAAATTTTAGCATATTGTCTCGTATATATAAATATTTATAGATCATACACAGGGCTACAGAAAACAATACGAATGTATTACGGTCGATGGACGAAAAATTTCTGAAATTTAATTTTAAACAGTGTTATGCATTTTCTCGGAATTAAATTCTAGCATTGTGGTCCTGTATTTAATATATAAGGGTTGCACAAATAAATTTGAATACAAAACCGAATATGGGTGGTAAAACTTAAAATTGCTTTTTCAACTCTATTATGAGTTTTCTTCTTTCATCGTATCAAAAGATGAAATTGCGTTTAAATATTCTGGAAGTTTTGGAAATAGTTTCATCTGTGCGTGAAGCATGAATTTTTTTTCTTGTTCTTCAGTTACAACATTTTGCAGTTGTCTGATCTTAATGTTCATTCTTTTACGAAATATATTTATTCATATATTTAATAGATTTATTGTTTATTAATAACTGTTTCTGTGAAAAGGAATTTTTTTTTTTTTAATATTTTAGTTAAAAGCAAAAATAGCATGAAGATTTTCATTGTATTCTGCCTTTTAGGTAGATTTCGTAAGAAATACTACCTATTACATTCTCCTCTAAGTTGGAATTTTTGAAAAAATTTTGCAGATCTACGCCGATAATGACTGCCAGAACTCCCCCCCCCCCCCCCAGTTCAAAACTTTATCCATCTATCTATGTCACCTTTTTATGGACACGATAACGTCAATAATTCTGCACAAATCTCTTCCAAACGGATACATAAAATTAAGGGACATAAAATCACGGTCAAGTTCATTAATGGGCAAAATCAAACCAAGGGGGGGGGGGGAAATGGGGGCTTTTTGTGAAAACAGCAAAAAACATACTTTCTTAATTATGATACGTATCGAATCCGTTTAAAGTTATTATTACTTCTAGGAAAAGGGCCGAAAATTTATATATGACAGATTTTTCATATAATCAAAAATGGTCTCAAGAGGGGGGGGGGGAGGGGTTTTTAGAAGAAAAAAATTCATAACTTCGTCAATTTACAAGATATCAAATCCGCTTAAATTTAGTATAAATCCTCTTAATATTATCTAAAACTTTTATACTGACAAGTTTTTTTATAGAAAATAAATAAATAAATAAATAAATAAATAAATCCCTGTCGGCTCCGCCTGCAAAAAAGTTAGGTTTCGAAGTGGGCGGTTCCAACCACCGCATCATGGCAAAAAGGTCATTTCTTCCGCAATTCCCAACAAACAGGCGCCCCACGGTCTGCGTCTTCGAAATCTACCTGTGCCTGCAGGCCGAGCCGTCATGGATTTTTTTTTAAGTGTTTGTTTTTAACAGCTATTTCTATAAATGGCATATACTGTATAGCCATTTTAAAAGCATCAGAATTTACATATTATTTATTATTTTTCTCCTCTCAGAGTATTTAGAATTTTTCTGTAAACATGTTTTCGCTATAATCACACAAATGGTTAACAGGTGCATATGGCATTTCTGAAACCATTTAACTGATCAAAGAAGGAGCTTTTTTTTGTCATTAATTATACTTAATGCTCGCGAACTGATAAAAATCGTCATAGGCGTAACTAGTGGGTGGGCCGGGTGGGCACGGTCCACCCCAGATAGCTCCAGTGCCCACCCCAGAATTTTGAACTCATGTGGAAATATTATGACGCAATAATTCAAATTTTGCATATTCCAACCCAAATCTTTGAAAGGTTGCACAGTACAAAAACAAATGTAATACACATATATTATTGAATTGCGCATTCAGGAGCAGTTCTTGTGCATGTGAGTATGAGGTTCTGTTATGTGACGGGGGGCGGGCACTATCTAAAGGACATTTCTTCTATAGCATGGAAGCATCAATGATCCAGAAAGAACAAAGTTAAATATTACATGAAGGATTTTTTCTTCACAAGCTGATGGGGAAAACATAGTTTCAAGAAGTGCAATTTAGCATCCTTTCGACAAAGTCATAAGTCTGTTGAAAGCACTAGGTGGTCATTCCATCTAAAAATAGCAGGATACTTCCTGTCATTTTTTTCTTTTTTTGTGCAAAATAGAAGAAACGACCGTATTACCTACGGCCATAGAACATCTGACAAAGATTCTTCGTCCGAACAAAGTAACGAGGGGGATAAAATCCAAGAAGTAATTGAAAGATCGGATGTACGCACGATAGAGGGTATCTGTGTGACAAAAAATAGTTAATAACTTCGGCCATGAAAAACAGTTAGCACTTATGATGAAAAATATAATGCAAACCTTTATAACAAACACATTTATACAAATAAAAGAAAGTTGTGTGCGTGCGACGCCGACGGCTAACAAAATCTACCGTAAGTATAAGTAGTCTAAATATTTGGGTCCTGATGTACCTGAGGCAAGGATTTTTAATTTTTTAAGACCCGGGACCCGTGGGTCTCCTTTTAGATTTTTGTCCTAAATTGTTAATAACTTGTCCCATTTTTATCCAATCTTCTTCGTTTTGGGAGTCCTTTTATTTCTCCAATTAGCTTCCCCACATTCATACATTCAAGGTAAGATCCTGGCCCTCTGGAGCCCCTTTGAAGTTTTTGTTTCCTAAATTGTTAATAACTTGCCCCCTTTTAATCCGATCTTCTTCGTTTTGGGGCCCTTTATCCATTTAGTTATTCCCTCATATCTACATTCCCAGGGCCGGCGCAAGGGGCGTGCGAAGTGTGCGACTGCACGGGGCGCCAAGTCGCGAAACGGCTTAAGGGGAGCTCAAAAGTCAAAAGATCACCGATAAAAAATAATTTTAGATTCCGCGTTTTTTTTTTTCTTTTCTTTTTCATTTTTTCCAGGCTGCGGTCTGTGGGAGTGGGTCTACCTTGGGTTTAAATAACAGTTCAAGGACACTGAAATCTTCCCATATAGACCATATGCCCGGTTCCTTTATCTGAGAAAACGAGGCTATTAACACTCAAATTACATCCAGGAAAGACATAGCCAAACCTCTATTCAACACCAGGACTGAGGGAGGTTCATTAATAACTACTGACATTTTTACGATTCTGAACTCTTTCTTCTCCCGCTGGTTGATCGACACTCGACTGTCCCCTTCATGCAGCTGATAGTGGCAAGTGTCCTTTGGCAGGTTACATCTTGTAGTTGCACAGAATCGTACAAATTACTTATTCTCGTTTATTTGTAAAAACAATATTAATTTAAAGATTATACTCAAAATGCCGTGGATGAAACAATCGGGAAATTATTAAAGGATCAAGAGGGCGCCGAAAAAAAAGAAAGAAAAAGTAAAAACCATGATGAAAAAAGGGATATAATCGGAGCGCCAAATCTTATATCGAAGACGCAAATGAAAGGTTAATAGAGGTAAATTTCTCTAACTAAAAATTATATATGTAATTAATCTTATTAAAAAATTAACTTCAGCACATCGTTTTATTTAGTTATTCTTAATTTAATCTGTATTAAATTAATAATAGTGTAATAGTATTTCAATACATGGCCGAAAATAGGAATTTTTCAGTCGCAAGCATTTTGGCGCCCTCTCCAATCCTTTTCCAAAATAAATGTATACAGAGAAGTTTTCAATCCATTCCCCTAATTTTTATTTTAAATATGAAATAATTGTAAGGAAGCATATTTATCTTAATATTTTTATATTGCTTTCTTTAGAAATGGATCTGCTGTAATCGCTTCGTTTTTATCTATCTATATATAATCCAGATCTTGTTAACAAGATAATGTTTGAAAATTGAATCATTTCGAACCTAATTGGAACAGTGTATTGATCTTACAAGTACCTTGGATCTGGGTGTGTTCATTAATCAAGTATGTAAATCGTATAGTTTGTTTACAGAGACACACAAAAGCAAATTTTGTCATCACGATGTCCGAAATATTGAACCAATTCAAATATAATTGGGACAGTGTATAAATCTTACAGGTATCTTAGATGAATTCGTTAATCAAATATTATTCTCTGGCGCCCCTAAGCAGTCCCTTAATAGAAAAATCACGCCCTATTCAAAACAAAGAGTATAAAATTAACGAATATATCTTTATTTTGGGTCGTCCGATTCCATGACATTTTTCCCTAAATTTCGTTATTTGTTTTTTGTACCGAAGGACGAACCAAACTTCTTTTGGCGCCCCCTTCTACTCTTGTGCCCAGGACATCTCCCCCCCCCCCCCCCCTCGGCCTTGTTTCAACAAGACAATGTGAAATGCACCACAAATAAGTTTAAAGTCAAAACATTTATTGATATGAAATTAGGACTATGTAACTATTTTTTTCTGGTCCGTACTTTCTTTCTTTCTTTCTTTCTTTTTCTCAGGAAATAAAGAGATAAATTTAGTTCATTTTAGAAAAAAACGTTTTTCTAGTTCAAATTTCAGAAAAAAATCAGACAACGTCGATGGAAAACTTATTCTTAAAGAGTGATGTTATTAACATTGAAGAAAACAATGCATTGTAAAATTTTTGTGAAGTCAGTTCATTATTAATTTTAATATTTATATTTTTTTAAGAAACATATCAATGATTTAAAATTGTTTTTTTTTTTCAATCTATTCTGAACAGCTTTTTCCGATGAGAGAGAGAAGGTTTATTTTAAAACTCGTTGTGTAAGGCCAAAATCCAAACTGGCTGCTTTTTAGCACATTTTTTATCCCAAATGTGTCAAATTGGCAGATGCTCTTCTTAAAAAACTAATGTAATCGAACCGTTTTTCAGTTTTTCGGTAAAAACAGAAGAATTTTCAAAAAATACCGTCAAAGTTGGCGTTTTGAGCCGAATTTCCGGACACGACAGCACAGGAAAGGAAAAAAACTGCTGTCCTGAGACAAAAATCACTAATAACTCAAGATGCAATTCATTTAACAGAAAATGAAAAAAAAAAAACTTTTCGATTTCATATCACATCAAAAAACATACCTGCAAGTCTCGTGCTTTTATGCTTAAAAACGAGTCAGAAAATGTGTCAGATAGTTTTTTGTTGTTGAAGGGGGAAATATATTTTAAATCTTTTTATATTTAAATTGATATATTTAAATTTATATGAAAGATAAAACCATGAAACTTTGTACATTGTTTTTCAGCTATAGTTTTGTGTTGTTGAGCGGGGAAATATTTTTTTATCAAGACTTTTCATATTTAATTTTATATGAAAGATAAAACCATGAAACTTTGTACAACAAAGTTTTTCAGCTATGTAATCTTTAAATTGGTTTCGGAATTTTTTATTTAAAGTGAAAAATTTTAAAATTTGTTCCTCGTAGTAAAAAATACTCATAAATTTTTTTTTTAAAGTGTGTTTTTTTAAAAATTTGTAATTTTTTAAAAATAAATATTTCTGTAAATCCCTTAGTCAAATCAATATTGCATGTGAAAATGTATCCAAAAAAAAAAAAGAAAAGAAAAGAAAAGAAAATTAGAAGATAGAATATTTTAGAAAAGTTTTAAAAAGATAATTCTCTTTAAAGAATTTACATTTAAAAGGGAATAGATATATAAATTTGTATTTCAAGAAAATAAAATTAGAAAAATATGATTATGAATATAAAGTAAAATCATATTTATAAATATTTTGTTTTCCGGCCATCACACTTTTTTTTTTAATATAGCTAAAGAATTTTGTCAAAGTTTAAAAGAAGAATGGGATAAAGCATATACGTAACTAGACGGGGGGGGGGGGGGGGGGGGGGCACGGCCCAACCCAAAATTTCAAACTCAAGTGAAAATGTTATGACACTGATTGCTCTACATTTTAATTTACAAATATTTGAAAGTTTACACAAAGAAATACAATTATTTCTGATTTGAGAACTAATGTAATCAAAACGAGTACACACACATAAGTGAATGTATGTGTGAGGGAGGAGGGGGGAGTCAAAGGAAAAACAGTTACTAGTATGTGACTTGGAGCAATAGGGAGCCAGAAGAAATAAAGTTAAATAATTTCTGAAGGCTCCGAATCTGAGCGAGAGTTATCTTTTTAGTCACGAGGGTGATGGTAAAAAATCAGTTCTAAGAATTCCAGTTTAGTAGTCTTTCAACAAAGCTGTAAAATATTATGTGCTGTTGTCAGGGCTGGTGAGAGAGAGGACACTTCGGGTAGGGAAATGACCAATATAAGTATTTCTAAGAAGTGATAATTAATCTCTCTCGGGCAAACCAGGATATAGTTGTCAGTTGTTGGTCCATTAATTGTCCAGGAGTAGGTAATAAGAACATCTTGGCAGGGCCATCCTTTGAGGAAGGACGAATTTTTTTGCAATTTCCCCGTGGCTTTAAGCATGTGGGGTGATTTCAGTTTCCATGCATAATTATCAGTGCACAAATAAATTCTGTAGTTTAAAATACGGGAAACTTTTTTTTGTGGTTCTGCCACATAGGCCTATGCTTCAAGTTCTAGAATGTATTTTTTGTGAGTAAATTTCTCCTTATCAGATCTTTGAAATTCTGTATAAATGGAAGAGCTTTGAGGAAGATGTTATATAACAAAAATTATATTGCGAGAAAATTGAAATAAAAAAATTTTGTCGCAAATTTTCTTGTTTTTAAGTTATCCAGAATCTATGATGGCTTTGGAAGATAAAATTTTGGTAATATGCTTTCTAAGAATATAAACATCAGATCGGATGATTTTTTTTTTTAATTTTCTGCCCTTGCCCCTCAAAGGAGGGGGGGGGAAGGCAATTGGTTGTCTGTTGGGGTTGGGGATCAGTCTCTTTGCCTCATTTTTGTCCGAGTCCCCAGATTATTATATACAAAAGGGATTGAATTTTAATGCCTTTATGTATTCTTTAAATAATATCATAAGTAATTAGTAATAGTATGTTTAAAAGTAACGAATATATAAAAAGTTAAGAATAATCCAAGAGTATTTCCTTTTTTTTCGGGCTTGTGGGGGGGGGGGGGGGGGGCGCCCGACGGATATTCGCACGGGCGCCAAAATACCGTTGGGCCGGCCCTGTACATTCCCATTCGGATCCTTCATCGTAGGGCTCAAAACCATCAGTTGGCTCTTTTGAGCCCCTTGCTATAGCTCTCTTAAAGTCATCACTAGTTTTTTTAACAACTTTTTAGGACTTCCAGCTACTACATGAACGACAAAAAAATTCTCCGTCCAGGCCCGGGCCTCTCGCGCCCCTTTAGTTTTGTGCCCTAAATTTTAAATAACTTGCAAACTTTTTATCCGATCTACTTCGTTTTAGATACCTTTTCTCTATTTTGTTAATCCCTCATTTCTACATTCAAATTAGGACCCTGAACTCCTGGGCCCAGTGCGGGGCCCTTGAACTTTTTGTGTGTCATGCATTTTCACCCCCTAATTGTGTCATTATCTCAATGCATAGCTTAAAAGTTGAGTCTTGAACTCCTCTCCCCTGGCTACCACCCTGATATTTTTATTTGGGCTCTAGGGACCTTTTTAAGTATTTCTTTAATATTTTATTCTAATGATTAATTTATACATGCTTAATTTCGACTATTTGAATATCTAAAGCGCTACGTACTAGGATCTTTTAAGATGTTTTCGTCTTAGGTTCCTGCTCAAAACTATGAGTTGGCCCCTTTTGAGCCCCCTACTACAAACCCCATCCCTTAAAAACCGTCCGATTTGCTAGGTTTTTTTTTTTCTAACAAATTCTTAGAACTTCCAGCTACTGTTTGAACGACAAAAAAATTTCTCGGATCTCAGCTATCACCAATTTTTAATATTAATCCCCTTCTTTCGTCCCTTGGTGCCGCTTCTTTAAAAATGATCCGATTCTCTTTCAATTTTCTTCATAGTTCTAGGGTACTCCAGCTACTTTATAAACTTCTAAACAGTTCCTTAAACCTGAGCTACCACCTTTTAAAAATATTAATCTTCTTTTTCTACGTTCTCACTTCAGCAATAAATTTAAAATTGCGTTACTATTCAAAATAAGTGGTTAAGTTTAAAGAGAGGGGTGATTTCATCCATAAATTAAATTTCGCGTTAACGTTAAAATTAATTTGTTAAATTTACAGGGGGGCATCTTCCACCATATGGGAGCGCATTCTTTTCTTGGGTTCTATAGGCCCGATTTCAACAGGGTTTAGGTCATTCGACTTGATATCGAAAACTTTTCCCTTTTTAAACTTTTCCCTTTATCGAAAACTTTTCCGTTTTTTTTTTTCCTTTTTATTTATTATCTAAGGCCCGAGCAACGCCGGTCGGGTTAGCTAGTATTACAATAAAATTGCAATCATTGAATAATCAGTTCAATAACAATCACAAACAGTTTTTATATTTATATTTCTTAATATATTTTTTAAAAAAATCTTCTATTTATAAAGATTTAGGATAGGGGACTTGGCTCTCTCCTACCCCACCCTCACCCCCATTCCCTCTTCATATACCCATGATATTTCAAATGCTGTTCGCACACAGTGTTTTTGCTACATTTATGCTTCTTAATCAAATTTCTACTTTTTCAGAACTTTTTCCGATAAATTTCTAAAAATGTTTAAAGGAACAATATTTTGTTATGCAATGTAGAGAGTGCAATGGAGCAATTAAACTTGAATCAAGATAAAATAATATTTTATTTGTCCTAGAATTTGGGCACATGGAAACAAAACTATCTTATAAATATAAAACTGAACGAAAGATGTACTACATTATTTAACCATAATACTCTCAAGAACTGCATGTGAAGTACGAAGGTATGAAAGGAAGAGAACAAATTAGAAAGATGTGTCCAGTACTTCTTTCAGACGACTAGACTCTGAGGGAGGGGGGGTTACAAAAATTTAAAAAATGTACTTCATTATAGCATTGAAGTTATACCTCGAAATTCTCCATGGTTTCGGCAATATACTTGCTTCGGATTAGTAGCAGGGATGTAACTAGATTGGGGAGAGGTTTGGCTGCCCTCCACACGCACACAGCAACTTCTTGAATCCTTTTAGATTTCACAATATTTAAAATAATAATAGTATCTATATTACATTTAAAATTTCTAAAACTTTGCAATAGAAAATTTTATGACATGGGGACTTGACCTCTTTTTTTTCTGTTTATGTTTTGTATCATTAAAGTGGTAGGAAAAATAATCGGATGTTAATTAGCCCCAACAAATAATTTTAAAGCCCCTTGTAACTTTGCTGGCTGGTTAGGACTCTGGGTGGCACTGTCCTTGTCAAGTCGACTGGCCCGGCACGAGTCTGAAATAAAAAAGCAACCCCGTCCCGGCCCCAAATTTAATGAAAGAAAATTGGTCCGAGATCAGCCTGGCCCACGCACCTGGCCGGGCTTCTGTTGCTTGCCAGCCCTGTGCCCATGCAGATTTCTACAACACTAAATTTGCATTCATACTTTACGGCAGGAGTAACTAGAGTGGTAAGCTGCAAGTAGCTCCAGTAATTTCAAGACTCATGTGTAAAAATTTTGATAAAAAATTTTGATTTTCCAGATATTAAAAAAGGCTACACACACACAAATATAATAAATATAACTGTTGTGAAAACTAATGTAATCAGAGCCGGTGCGAACGCGCATTTGAATGTTCATGTGTGAGTCGAGAGTTGAGATTTAAAGAAGCGCAGAGAGTAGTACTGTTTCAAAGAGGCTGCTTGATAAAGATAGAAATACATCAAAAGTTCGAAAAAAATATTATTTTTCATAAATTACAGTATGTGATGTATCGAGTTGTATCTATCGTAAATTCGGCTTATTCGTATTTTTTTTCTTTTTAATTCTTTGTCCACATATGTTCTTCTCCTTTTATAATGAGAGAGGGACTGACAAAGAATAATCACACAACTTGTGATTTCCTTCCAAAAAGTGCAGTTGATGCATGTGGAAAATCCAACAATTGCTAAAAACGGAATCCTATTCATATAACTCATCAACAAAATTCACAACTTTAAAAGTAAAAAAAAAATCAAATTACTGGCTATCGATTGCTGAATATCTGAAACGGAAATAGGCCGTACACATGCTAATTAGTGGGAAGACAGATCACGGAAAAAAGGTATAGAAATTTTACACTCAGCAGGTGGAGTACTGATAAGAATATACAAAACACGACTTGATCTTGAAACGCAAAGAACGAGAAGGAATCTAAATCCCAATCTTAATTTCTAAATATTTTTCAAGCTAAGTTGGAAAAACGTACTGTAAGTATGGAGAAACGTACTGTCAACAATTTACATGAATGGGTGCAATTATAACACTGAAAGTAAGTGGAATGTAATTTAATATGCATTGTTATACGAATTTAATATGCATGTTTCCCAATATAATTTTATCTTTATTTAAACTTCCATTAACAACACATGTGTAAAATAGAGATGAGTTCGGACTCTTTTTTTTCCGAACACCGAGCCCGACGATTTGAAATCCAAACCCGAATAATTTTGTGCCATCAGAGCCCCACCCTGATACCAAAAAGATGCATTATGAAATTATTAACATTTTAATATTGTTTCAAGACGAATTTGCTCATTTAAAAATATCTTCTTAGATAGAAATAAGAATTAATTTTAAATACTCCCAAATGACAACATATAGTGACTTTAATTACTCTAAAAATTTGTTTATAATTGTAAATAATAAATCTGCAAATTTATTATTTATATCCAACCACGGGAAGAAAAAAATTAAAAGTCATATTTCATTTCTTTCCTTTTTTTCCTCAATATCATTGCACGACTGTAGCAGAAAGACATGAGTTCTGTTTTACAGTAATTTAATAAAAGTACTTTAAACAGAAAATGAGGATAGACAAGGGACATCCAACGGTTTTTTTTATTTTACTAACAGAGTGTGTGTTTAATATAATAATCAAATAGAATATTTCTCTTTATATTTCACCAATAACAATTTAATTCTCTTTCAAGCGGATTTTTAAAAGATTGTAAAAGACTTTAAGATACTTAGAATCTTTTTTTGTTTCTCAAATAGCAAGGTACTTTTTTTTACACTTTTTTTTTCTTAACTTGTTTCTTGTATATGAAGGTGGAATTTGGAATCGATTCACTTCTTGATGTTTTAGAATTAGAAAATTTATGTTCTCATGCGTGTTTCCAAAGGTAATATAACATTTTAATATTTTTAAAACTTAATTATAAATTATTAAATTAATTTTAAAGCATTTTCCCATTAACTGTTCACAGGTGAAATATTGCCAAATATTATATAGGGTTACAATTAAATAAGAGTTAGAATAACAATGGGTTTAATTATGCTCCAAACCAAGCTCGCAAGAAGAGCCCAACTAGCTGTGAAATTGAAACATCTAAAAAAAAAAAAAAAAATGAAAAACCTTTCTTTTGAAAAAAGTAATTATAAAATTTATTTTCAGTTTAATTTAAATTCCGGCGACGTTTATTTTTTTAGGTAGATTTCATAAGAAATACTATCTAATACATTCTGCCCTATGTTCTGAAACATTTTTGCAGATCTACGCCGATAATGAGTCCTAGAACCCAAAATAACCCCCGGTTCAAAACTTTATCTATCTATATATACAGTAGCGCTCAAAAGTATTTTGACATTGTATTCGCTCAAATTTTGTTTAACATAAAAATATAAATAAAATATATTCCATACCATTGAGAATATGATTATTATTAAAATTCTGTGAAACATTGAATATAGTTAAATAAATTAATTGATTGATTTTTTAAAATTTTATTAATATGTTTAATTAAGTCAATTATTATCTTTGTCAAAATACTTTTGAGTGCTGCTGTATATAAATATCACTTTTTTATGGACTCGATAACTTCTGTAATTCTGCACAAATCTCTTCCAAACTCATACATAAAATCCAGGGCGATAAAATCTCGGTCAAGTTCGTTAATGGGCAAAATCGGACCAGGGAAGATGGGCGTACACTTTTTGTGAAATCAGAAAAAACAAACATAATTTCTTAATTATGATACATATAGCATTCCGCATCCGTTTAAAGTTATTACTTCTAGGAAAGGGGCCAAAAATATACGCATGACAGATTTTTGATATCCTTAAAAATGGTCTCAAGCGGTTTAAAAAAACAGGGTTTTAAGAAGAATGAAAAACATAACTTCTTCAATTCACAAGATATCAAATCCGTTTAAATTTAATTTAATTCTTCATAATATTATCTACAATTTTTGTACTGACAAGTTTTGAAAGAACCAACTCTTACAACAAAATAAACAAACAAAAACATGTAAAGCGAAACCTCCATCCTCCCAATAAAAATCAGCGCATTCTCCAGTGCAACGCATCACCTGAAATTAGTACTTAACTTCGAAATCTACCTCTGCCTGTGTGCTGGGCCGGCGTGATTTTTTTCATTGATTATATTATTTCTTTTCTGATTTTAACTGCTTTTAATTTAGTCAGAGATTCTATATTATATTTGACTATTGAAATGCTAAATTAAATTAATGTTACTGTTAAATTATTATTTGTATTGTTTTTTTTAATTGCTTTAATGGTCAAGTTTTGCAGTGTCAAAATTTTAAAGGATCTGAAGTCTAAACCTAGACTGTAGCACAAGTCTATTTTTGGCATGAGTCCAAGAAGTTCATTTATAGTCCAGTAGAAATAGCATTTTACCTTACAAAAATTCGGTTAGTTCTGATTTTTGGGTATGTTGTAAAGGTTGACCCTCTAATAAAAAAACCAAGTTTTCGACCTTTTAGACCTTGTGCGTTTTTCACAATATTGAAAAAACCAATATTTTTCGGCACTTTTTTCGATTTTTCTTAAATAACTCAATTTTAGTGAATTTTACAGAAAAAGCACTTTCACCATTTTGTAGAGCATAAAATTCTCTACAACATGCAGTATTCAGGTTTGTAAATTGTCCAAATAGGGGGTAAGAAACGGAGCCGAGAAAATAGGGTAAAATTTGCAAAAACTACAAAAATCCACTAAAGACGTTAGTTTTTGCTTAATAACTTACTTTTAGTGCGTTTTAGAGACAAAAGCACTTTCACCATTTTGTAGAGCATAAAATTCTCTACAACATGCAGTATTCATGTTTGTAAATTGTCCAAAAAGGGGGTAAGGTACGGAGCCGGGAAAATAGGGTTAAATTTGGAAAAAATGTAAAAATCCACAAATGGCGTTAGTTTTTGCTTAATAACCTACTTTTAGTGCGTTTTAGAGACAAAAGAACTTTCACCATTTTGTAGAGTATAAAATTCTCTACAACATGCAGTATTCATGTTTGTAAATTGTCCAAATAGGGTGTAAGGTACGGAGCCGGGAAAATAGGGTTAAATTTGGAAAAAATGTAAAAATCCACAAATGACGTTAGTTTTTGCTTGATAAATGCACTAAAATTGAGTTATTTAAGAAAAATCGAAAAAAGTGCCGAAAAATATTAGTTTTTTCAATATTGTGAAAAACGCACAAGGTCTAGAAGGTCGAAAACTTGGTTTTTTTATTAGACGGTCAACCTATAATAAACGAAACTATCGACTATCTCATGCTCTAAAAAGTTGATTATGACAATTTTGTTTCTAAAATGCACTAAAAGTGGGTTATTAAGCAAAAACTAACGTCATTTGTGGATTTTTACATTTTTTTCCAAATTTAACTCTTTTCCCGGCTTCGTATCTTACCCCCTATTTGGACAATTTACAAACATGAATACTGCATGTTGTAGAGAATTTTATGCTCTACAAAATGGTGAAAGCGCTTTTGTCTCTAAAACGCACTAAAAGTAGGTTATTAAGCAAAAACTAACGTCTTTAGTGGATTTTTGCACTTTTTGCAAATTTTACCCTATTTTCCCGGCTTCGTATCTTACCCCCTATTTGGACAATTTACAAACCTGAATACTGCATGTTGTAGAGAATTTTATGCTCTACAAAATGGTGAAAGTGCTTTTTCTGTAAAATTCACTAAAATTGAGTTATTTAAGAAAAATCGAAAAAAGTGCCGAAAAATATTGTTTTTTTTCAATATTGTGAAAAACGCACAAGGTCTAGAAGGTCGAAAACTTGGTTTTTTTATTAGAGGGTCAACCTTTACAGCATACCCAAAAATCAGAACTACCCGAATTTTAAGGCAAGGCCCTTTTTTGCGCTATTTCTACTGACTATTAAGTGATTCGATACTATCGAAATAAAATATATTTGGCAAAATTTGAAAGAGGCAAAGTATGTTGATAAAAGATTCAAATAACTTAATGTCAGAGGAATTTACTGACAAATTGATTTTAAAATAATATTCTTCACACACTAAAAATAGGCAAAAATTTATTCAAAATTTCTGGTGCAATTGTAGCCAGTCTCGGAGATTAAAATTAAGTTGTATAAGTAGTATACCACCATCCTTCAAAGGGTTAATACAAGTTCCGTTTTCATAGATTTTACGGTATTTTTTTTATACAGACAGTGCATTGCTTCAATGATTTTGTTAACAGAGAAGTAGAATTTTGTGTCTTCCAACGTTTTCTTTTAAAGTATCTGTTTTTTCTTCATAAGTTAAATTTTGAAAACCGGGATAATTTAGGAGCAGCGGTCGTCCATCTTTCTACTATCACTGGCTAATTTGAACTTTATAATCATCTTCATCTTCGTGGGAGCACCTTTTCCCTATCTCTCACGTACGCACACATATTTATTTAACCCCTTCGGGACCGGCGGCTTTTGCACAAATTTTATTCGGTTGGCACCAGTTTTTTTTTAAAATCTACCCTTACTTAAACTATCACAAAAATGCTCTAATTAGAGAAAGCAAATATTACTTTTATTTTTTACTGGTGCCTAAAACAAATTATGTATGCTCTTTTTTGAGGGTGCATATATGCACCCATGGTCCCGAATGGGTTAACTGTGAGTCTATTACATAAAACTTCACAATTACACATAAAGATATTGAATGGATAAAGATATATGTTTATGAAAATTAACTGCAAACCGTAACAAAGATTCTTCTCAACCATTGAGGATAGAAATGTGGAAGATGATGGCAAAATTTTCAGTGTGAATGAATCTTTGAATATTTTGTCGACAGAGATTTTATAAGAAAACTTATACAGACTGAGAACGTTCGAAATACCCCCACGTTTAAAAACCCATATGTGCATTCACGAGTGAAAAATAGCATATATATATAAATTGATAGAGGTTTCATGATCGTAAGAAAATGAGTCGATGGGCTCAAATGTGCCCGCAATCGCTAGGTTAACTACCCCCTATTTAAGGATTCTGTTAAGGCTGTTCTCAAATCCAAAAGAGCTATTTTCAGACATATTTTTTTTAAATTCACTTTTGTTCGGAAAGCATGAAATGAGCAGGTCTGGTTATTCAGAAACTTTGTAATCGAAACACGTTTTCCATTTTTTGGTAAAAGCAGAAGATCTTTCAGAAAAAACTGGTCAAAGTCGACGTTTTAGACCGAAATCTCGCCGCGGCAGCCCGAAGAGCACGAAAAATGCGTGGTCACGTGACCAGATTCGCTTATAAGACAATAAGTAAGCTATTTATCAAAAAATGGAAAACGTAATTCGAATCCAAATCGCTTAAATAGTCAGGTTTACCAATTTTATGCCTTTACGTTTAAAAATGAGTTAGAAATTGCGTCAGAAAATTTTATGTTGTTCCGCAAATCATTTAAAAAACACCTTAAAAACCTGGGCGTTAAATCTAGAAGTTGGGAAACTGACACATTGTCTAAAACTAGCACTGTCTCAGTACGTCTGGTCATCTTAAAAATTGCAGTATCGCACGCAATAATATTCTTTCCCATTAACCTCAATAATAAATTGTTGCTAATTTTTACTCAAATTCTTCATTAAATTAACGAGTTTGGTATCATTACAAGTTTGTTAGGTATTTCCCTACATGCATATACACACAAACACACACACAAAGAACTTTTCAGGTTGGGGGCCTGTGCCCACCCCACAAAAATGTTCTAGTTACGCCCATGAAAATCGTTGAAATGTCTTCTGTACAGTATAAAGCATGCCATCCAGTTAGTTATTGTACTGGAACCCTCAAGTGAAGTACGTGTTTCTAGTTCAAGAATGGCCGAAATTAGTTATATTAAAAGTGAGCATGGAGCTTTGCTTCTAAATTACGAAAATTACCTATTCCGATTTAATAGAAAGTATCAAAATACAGAATACTGGAGATATGTGACAGACAAATGCAGAACGAGAGTTAATATATAGAAAACAACAATATTAAAAGTAAAATCAAATGTCAAATCATTCCAGAAAATCTATATAAAAAGTTTTCTTTTGAAATTTTCGATTTAATCGGAAAATAACACAATTTCTGATTTACAGCATTGACAGAAAAATGAGATATTGCAGACACTAAGGATTTCAAGAAAAATGTTTTGAATAGCTGTGGGAAAATAAATCATATTAATGAAACTGCATTGAATATTTATTTATTATCGTAAATTAAAAGATTCTTGACAAAGATAGTCAAGAATTCATTGAGTAGAGTAGTTTTTTTTTTTTTTTTTTAACATAAGACATAGCTCTTACTAATGATGCTTAAATTATAAATAATTTAAATTTTCTACAGAACGAACTGCAATTATTTACTTTAAATTAATTTCAGATGAAGTTTTATTATTTATATAGAATCCGATAATATTAGAGAAATCGAGACAAATGTACCTGAAACATGACAATTTTTTCTTCATTCTTTCATCAAGATACTACAAATTGTATAAAAATTTGTATTTAATATTTCAAAAGTATTAATAATATTTTTATTGGGTCTTTAAAGGGGGGGGGGCAACCTTGAAAATGTGTAACATTAAAATAAACAAATTAAAATCAGTGTTTGATTTATATTTTTTTGTATTCATAAATTATCTGGATTCATCTTAACCTGTATGAGTAGGATTTAAATATGATCCAATTATCAACTAAATGTTACTAATTTTATATAGTTATAAAATATCAACAATGAGTAAAGTGTTCGTTATGGATTATTTTTCCCTCAACCCCTTCCATATTTCTCAAATATGTTAACTTTTTATTATTATTATTATTTTTAATAAATGGGTATCTATATGAAACACAAGGAATATGAAACACAGAAATATTAAGGGCAAATATCAAGAAATGTTGTTCAATTTACGGAAAACTTATCTATAATTCTAAGTAATAATTGATATAAATGAAAATGAATACATATATATGTGTACTTTTAGGAGAATGGTTTTTATTAAGGCTGTTCTCAAATCCAAGCGAGATTCTTTCGGAAGCATTTTTAAATTTATTTTTATTCGCAAACATATCAAATTGGCAAGTGCTCTTATTAAAAAACTATGTAATCGAACTGTATTTTTTTTTCATTTTTCGATAGAAGAAGAAGATTTTTCAGAAAATGCTGTCAAAGTTGTCATTTTGAACCGAATATCGGCACGTGGTGACGATATTCCGGTCTCAAACTGACAACATTTGACAGCAATTTTATGAAAATATACTTCTATCCTTTCCTATAGAAAAACCATCTTAGAAATTAAAAAAATACAGTTCGATTACATAGTTTTTTAATAAGAGCACTTGCCAATTTGATATGTTTGCGTAAAATAAAATTATAGGTATTCAGAAAGATTCTCCGCTTTGGGGGGATTTCTGAGAACCGCCTTATAATAATAATTAATTTTAAATTATTTAGAAATTTTATGGAAAATTTGTAAAAAAATAATTTATTATTATTACTATAATTTTTTTACTATTATGTTTTTGGAAACCAAATTAAGCTGTTTTATGAAAAATTAACTTATCTTGTTGATAAAACTCATAATATTGTGTTTCAAGAACCAATAGGTAATGTTTAATAATATAAAGTTTTAAAAAGAAATATAATCCATATAGTTTTTAACATTTTCCAACATAGCTTAAAAGTATTTGTGCCTCCTCTTTGTCCCTCCGTCTTTTTGACAGTTTGTCCCCGCTCTAACTTTCGTAAATATACTTGAATTTCCACGATTTAGATATACGTTATCGAGGCTATATATTCCCTATTGATATTCAAAATGAAGTAGATAGTTATAGCTCGTTTACAGGGATAGACAAAAGTTTTCGTTTACATTATGGTCAGTGGGGAAAAAATCATTTGCAGTACATTTTAGTGATCTTATGAAACAGCAAATATGATGGAATTGGTATGTGTCCCTGAGGTGGGCTACAGTATACTTTCTATAGAGTATGAAGTAAGTAGCATATATGTAGTTCGTTTATAAAACTATGAACACTAATTGCTGGAAGTGCGTTTTCAGTTGTAGTACGTGTTTTTAAATGTAACTAAATTTTAACGCATTACATGATAAATATAGGAATTCTATAGATCATATACAGAGCTTTAGGAAAGAAATCATAAGCATTTCACTTTATGGGCAGAGCCCGATTAAGATTGTCCATTGCCCAAGGCCTAGCAGATTTTCAGGGTCCCCCTCTAACCAAAATAGTAGCTAGAAATGTTTTTTTTTTTTTTGGAGTGTATATTCTGCAATTTTTCTGCATTTTATGAAAATGGCCATGAAACTCGGGTTAATATAAATTTTCTTTTGCTGCTTGATACTATAATACTTTAAATATTTCTTTAAAAAAGTTCCCCATAAAAATATTTGTCAACAGCATTTCTATTTAAACTGTTTGTAGAGAACAGAAAAGTACAGGCAAGGCATTTGTATCTATTTAGACGTATATCTGTTTCTGAGATATCGAAAATTGAAATAAAATTTCTTCTAGGAGAATTTTTTCCTAAATAATTTTACTCATTTTGGAGCATCCGTCTCCAATGAGCCCAAGGCAGTGGTCTACTTGGCCTGTGCGGTAATAAGGACCTGTTTATGCTATGTACGCTAATGGCACCTGGTGCATGTAAAATCCGTCGTGGGTGCAAAGCCCTCCAAGTTACCTGTGAATAATACCTCTGGGGGTGCCTAGTCAGGTGAGGGTCTCGTCACCTGATCAAGGTTCTAAATTACGAGACCTATTAAATCTGTCAATTCAACAAAGTTAAACAGAAACCTTGAACCGGCAAACAAAGATAGCGGTAGCAAATCACAAGAGAGCAAGCACAGCAGCGATGTGAACAAATCAATAGTCAGGTGGATCACAGCCATGCTGTGATCAGGCGATTTCCGCCCCGCACCCAGGTACTAACCCGTTAAGCTAGGCATTCATGCCGGGCAGGTAGGGGCCTGGTTAGCGGTATAAAAAAAAAAAAAAGAACCTGTTTATGGGAGTGAATTCCTAAAGCGTGTTTTTAACTGTGTTAGGCATTTCCAGCTAAAATATATTTTATTGTTCTAAGAGATTCTTGTAGAATAGAAATAAATTCATATGGCTGCGTAAAAGAAATTTAGATATATTGCCACCTATGGATGGTAAGTGCTGTAAGTGCATTTTTAGTTTTGAGTTTTCAAGCGGAATTTAATGTTAGTATATACTACGTGATGTGTATAAAGCGTATGAGATATAGACTCCATCAGCGCCTCCCCCCCCCCCCCACACACACCACAAAAAAAAAAAAAAAAAATCATATTAACATCTATGGAAGGGTTTCCTGAAAATGCACTTTTAACCGGTTTGCACGTTGTTTAGCTCAACCAAATTTTGCTGCATTATTCATATACATTGTTGCTCTAAAGGATACTGATACATGAATGTAGTGTCATCATGTAGTATAAGTAGCATTTCCCTAGAAAAAACTTTTTTACTTGTTTTAAACTTTTTCCAGCTCATTGAAATTTTAGTTTCATTATGTAGTATGTTTAAAGCTCTATAGATTATATACTGGGTTGCACAAAATGATTCTCATACATTATCTGCTATGGGTAACAATTCTTAAAAATGGATTTTTAACTGCGTTCTGTGTTTTAAATTGTTTATTTAGATGTATCATTGCATTGTATGAAAGAAGGAAATTTCTTAACAGTATTCAAATAATGTTGGAAAATGTTTCATAATCTATAACCGATGTACGAGTTTTCGTTCCAGTTTTTCTTCCCTTGAAATGGTGTAAAGAGGTACAGTTCAAATTTTTTGAAATAAAAGGACAATATAAATTTTTAAATTCTTCAGCTAAAATTATACTGTGTATCCTAAAATGAATCACAGCAAAATTTCTCAGACATTTCCAATCAGCACACTGGCTAGAGTTTTTTATTTTTTACAAACTTCCATCATTTGTTGCCATCCTGACTGAATGGCTTGAATGAAGGCTTTGAACATATTTATCTCAACCACTTCCCCACCATTTTAAAAATTCCTCGAAAGCCTAGGACTTTGACAAATTTTTATTTAAGGAGAGGGCTATAATTTTTTACAAAAATGTCTCGAGACTCCCTGATAAAAAATGATGATAAATTCGGCTGATGGAAAAAGGCTTCATGGTGCAAAATAAAAATAAACTAAAGGGGGACACGATTAAATGTTCAAAAGGGAACACAAGTTAAATTCCTAAACCTGATCGAAATAGTGATTCCGTACCAATAAATGTTGGCCACAATAACAAACCACCTTAGCATCCCGAGCAACAACCTGAAATAGCTGAAAACTAAAAGTACATATTATAAAACACTTCATGCTAATTAAACAAAAAATAATAATACTTTAGAGATTATTCTCGATTAATTTATTTATATATAAAACATATTTTAAGGTTACACAATTAATAAAATATTTATATTTTAAAAGATGCATTCAAATTAATATATTTCACGGTTGTTCACACATCATACATGTGGGCTAAATACTGCGTTTAAATTATGAACATTTAAATCTTATATCATCCATGGACAATTAATTTTAATCTCCCCCCACCAACAGCAAAAAAGAGGCGAACACTGTTCTGAAGAATAGTTGATAATTGTTGAAAATTGATGTGAAATGTCCTGGAGTATGCGAAAAAGTCAAAGTTTCACAAATGCATACAGATGAAGAAATGTTCGTGAAAAAATTTTGCAAAAAGTCACTGAAAGTTTCACAAATGCACACAGATGAAGAAATGTTCGTGAGAATTTTGCGAAAAAGTCACTGAAATTTTCACAGCTGCATACAGACTTAAAGAAATGTTCGTGAAAAAAAATAAAAATTTTTTATACACAATGCTACTGTAATCATTACAATTGTATACACCACACATTATATGATACAAAAATTCAATAATTATATTTAACCAGCATGAATATGAAAATATTTACAAAAATACACACACACCAATAAATATAAACTACAGAAATACCTAGATTGCTTTAACTTTCTGCAATATATTTTGAGTTGTCACATTCAACATTTTCAAACTACTTTTTATTGTACCATATATTATTCAATTTTCTGAATTAAGTTCAATGAATATTGAAATTTACTTTGTAACTTAAAAAAGATTTCACAGATATTCTAAACAATTATGAAAATACATATGAGGAAATCATTCACATATTTTCTTTTTTGACTCAAATACAAAATTAAAAAGGTAAAGTTTAAAAAAAAATATTTCAATAAATGTTATTCACTAGCAAAGTGATCAATTCTACCAGTATATTGAAAACAAACATTGAGAGAGAAGAAATAGAAAAAAAAATTTTAAAAATAGAATTTTGACTTGAGCATAGTATATATATACTTTGAAGTTTCCGAACATACACATATTTCACAAAAATATTAGAATCGCTACTCAATTCTTATTTTCCTCAGTTTTGTTACAAATATTATCATTTAAAGGTACTTTTGGGAAAATTTTACTGACATGAACTTTTTTTACATATTCATGACCATCTTCATTAATTTTTATCAAATAATTATCATTTCTCAATTTTTTGTCAATTACATGTGGTCCATTATATCTAGGTTGTAATGCAGTATGATGTTTAAAATCTACAAGAAAAACTTCATCACCAGGATTTAAGGAAGGTTTACTTCTGCCCTTCACATATTGTTGGTGATAATTAAAATAACTAGTTTCATTTTCCTTAACTAATTTTCTAGTTTCCTGAAAATGACTTTGTAATTTTGTTAGATATTTACTATATTCTTCAGCAACTTTTGGTTTTTCAAAAATATTTAGAGGTATATTGAGTTCTCTGCCCAAGAATAGTTCAGCCGGTGAAAATTGAGTTACTGCATGCTTAGAGGAATTATAATGAAGTTTAAAAAATAATAGTCTATCTGACCACTCGAATACTTGATCAGAAAGTGCTGCTATGCTGTTTTTCATAGAAAGATGAATTTTCTCGATTAAACCATTACTCTGCGGATAATAGATTGAACTCTTTCTATGCTTAATATCCATAGTCTTAAGATAATCTTCAAATTCATCTGAACGGAAATATGGTCCATTATCAGTCAAAACAGTCCTAGCGATCCCGAATTTGGAAAAATATATATTAAGTTGATTAATTATAGTTTTAGAAGTGGTATTGCTTAATGGGATAGCCTCAAGATACCTGGAATAATGATCAACTATTGTTAAAATAAAAAAATTGTTGTCATGAGATCTAGGAAGTTTGCCTACAATATCTAAAGCTATTATCTCACCTGGAGCTAAATCAGCTTTTGGAATCATTTTAGTGACAGTATTTTTAGGTTTAGGTTTAACTTTTAAACATCTTTCACAATTGCTACAAAAATTTTTAGTGTCCTTAAACATTCCTTTCCAAGAATAGATTTTGCGAACAAAATTGTAGGTTTTTTGAGTGCCAAAATGAGGAGCATGAGCAACTTCCAAACAATCCTTAATTAAAGATTTTGGAATTAAAATTCTACTGAGATACTTTTTTTTCTTTAACGGCTTCTTGGGGAAAATTTTTACCATTACAATTTTAGTTTCTGAATCAATATAATAGTTATTTGCAGTTTCCTCATCATTATCATTTAATTTTTGAATAATTTCCCTAATAAATTCATCATTTTGTTGATTATTTACAATATTATTATGATCTAAATTTGAATTACTTTGAAAAATATGTATATTATTTACATTTAAGGTTTCATCTTTATATGCTCTAGATAAATAATCAGCAGGGTTAATAACACCAGGAATGTGATCTATCTCATAATGAAATTGATCCAGATACAGAAGCCACCTAGCTACAATCTCACTCTGATTGTCCAGTTCCATGTGATATGTTAATGATTTTGCATCGGTATATATGGTAAATTTTTTTCCATATAATTCTTCACGAAAATGCTTGACAGATGCAAATATTGCGTACAATTCTCTTTGGATGGAAGGATATCTAGACTGAGCTGGATTGAATTGTTTTGAAAAAAATTCAACAGGATAAAATTTCTCATTGCATTTTTGCATTAAAATTCCACAAAATGCAACTTTAGAAGCATCAGTTACTAAATACAATGGAAGATCAGAATTAATGTTTTTAAGAAGGGGTTTATTTAGAATTTGATCTTGTAAAATATCAAAAGCTTCCTGACACTCTGAAGTCCAGACAAATGGAACATTTTTACGGGTTAAATTAATAATTGGCTTAGCAATTTCAGCATATTTATAAACCATGTGCCTAAAATAATTTAAACAACCAATATACTGTTGAACTTGCTTTACATTTTTGGGTATGGGAAATTTTGAAACTTTGTTTACATTATCCTCTGAAGGAGAAAAACCATCAGCACTGACATTAAATCCTAAATAAGTTATTTCTTTCTGACAAATCTGAAGCTTTGCAGGGTCTAAAGTTAAGTTGAATTGGATGAGCTTATCGAATACCTTCTGTAACCAGGCTTTAATTTCAGATATGCTGTCTGCAGCGACAATAATGTCTTCAAGAAAGAATTGTAAATTTGGTCCTTTTAAGCTAGATAAACATTTAGAAATTAGTGTATGAAAATATGAAGTTGAGTTGCGACTTCCAAAAGGTAGGACTTTTGGCTGGTAGTTACCAATCTCGCAGCAAAATGCTAATTTTTCCCTATCTTTTTCCTGCAATCTTATCTGAAAAAATGCCGACTTCAAATCAAGCACACAATAATACCTTTTGCCAGCAATACTGTGCAGAATTTCTGAAATTTTTGGCAAACATATAGTGTAAGATTCAGTGATGCTATTTAACAGTCTATAATCCACTACCATGCGAAATTTGATTTCTTCAGGAGAGGTGCCTGGAATTGGTTTCTTTTTGACAAATATAACAGGGAAATTATAACTGGAGGAAGAATGTTCAATTAAACCAGCATCTAACAATTTTTTAATCTCTTCTTGTGCAAACTGTTTGGCAATTTTTGGAATAGGGTATGGTTTAGTTTGAATTGGGAAATTGTGCATTAATTTAAATTCGGGTTTGACTGCATCAGTTGAACCAAGAGTTTTATAACTTTTAGAAAATACTTTAAAGTTGTTCATTAATAATTCCAAAATCTCCTTTCTCTCTTTTTCATCTAAATGTTTAAGATTAAAATCAGATTCTGAAAGTTCGGCCTGTCTCAAATTACTAATCTCTTCTAAATTTAAACTATTGATTTGAAAAATTTGGTCCTCAGTGGGTTGGATTTCCTCGTCATCTTCAAACATTTCTACATTTCCTAGTTTTTGACCTTTACGTATATATGATGCAACATTAGTTTTATTCTCAACAATTGTCAAAATATATTTGTTGTCCTCAACAGTATGCAAAGAATTTTCAATATGGCACTTCTGCGAGACTTTTAATGGGGTTAACATGACTCTTTTAGAATTATGAATACCCTGTGGAAATTCCAATTTAATTATCTCAAATGAATTAGGTTTAATTTTAATGTTATTTATAGCTTTAGCAATTACATTAATTTGAGGTTTATCATTATCCTTAATTACAGTATTTTCTTTAATCTGCGGAGAAGTTTCTTCAAATTCAAAATGGGTTTTGTTGATGGAAAGTCTTTTATTGAATGTGTCAATTAGAATTTTGTTTCTCTGAATGAAGTCATACCCTAAAATTATTTGGTAGTTACAATTCCAGTTACTCTGAGTGACAAAAAATATGTTATGAAACCAACGAGTTTTCATTTTGAACTTTATATTGACTGCTGACAAATATGGGATAGTGGTATTATTAAGGGTCTTAATTTTGACTGCTCTAGAAATATGCTCAACTTTCGCTTGTTGCTTAATTTCTGCTAAGATGCCTGGTTGCACCAGCGAGAGATTTGCACCGGTATCGAGAAGAGCGGGTACCTCTAAATTACCAAATTTAAGCTTAATAATAGGAAGGTGATTTGTATTATTATCAAAATTACACGACATTACATGGAGATTTTCAAGATCTTCACAATTATTTTGAATTGTTACATTATCAAAATTTTGCATTTCATTTACAGAGTTTAAGTTTTCATTTAAATTTGAATTTTCTTCTACAGATTTTAAATTATCATTTACTTCTAAATTTTCCTCACTAGAATTTGAATCTGAATTGTTACTAGATTTTGAATTTTCAATTGATTCTGAATTATTTACAGATTCCAATAGATTTTCATCCCTAACAATTTTATAATTATTGGTCCTTGTAAAATGGGATCTATTTTTACTACAAGAACCATCTATAAGTTTAAATGATTTCTACGCCTATATGGGTGATTTCTACGGTTATTTCTATAATTGCCAAAATTCCTTCCACTGCTGTTACCTCTAGAAATAGGAATATGGTTGGGGTTATGATTGAAATTATTGCTGCGGGAATTTCTACCCTGTGGAAAATACCAACATTTTGTTGTCACATGACTTTTTCCACATATATGACATTGGACTCTTTCATTGTGACTTTGTCGAAAAGAATTGCTAGCATTATTTTCAGATTTTACTCTTTCCAATTCTTCCTTTAACTGTTGAATTTGTTTGTTACCCTCTAACTGGCTTTGCATTATTGAATTTAGTTCAAAGTTTTGACACACATTGTTGTTAATAATGACTTCTTGAGCCTCAAGAGCCTTTTCTACATTAATTGCATGTTTACATGCCTCTAAGTAATTTTTTGGACCTAATTTAAGAATTTTGACCTTAATTTCAGGCCTAACAGCATCCAAAATTTTGTTCAATTTGATGGAATCAATGAATTCATTTGAATCCCTAGTTTGTATATCTATCTTTGATAAATATTTTACTGCATAAGAGTTTATTTCATCAATTAAGCTCTGAATTGACTGATTTGGTTTTTGCCTGATGTTATTAAATTTTGATTGTATCTCATCAAATGGTTGACATCTTTTGAATTTTTTAATTAATAATTCAGCCAATTCATCAAAATTTTGAATGTTAGCTACCTGCGGGGAGTCAATTAGAAATTTTTGGGCAGCATCTCTACAATTTAATTTTAGAATTAAAATTCTTTTATTTACGGGCCAATTTTCTAATACTGCTACATCTCTAACCTGTCCGACAAAATATTCAACATTTTCATCAGAAGTTCCGCTAAAAGTGGGAATGGATGAAGCCAAACTTAAATCTATGATCCCTTTCCGAGCCATAGTAAATAACAGAAATAAATGTCAAAATATAGACTTTTAAGGGGGAGGAAGGGGGGGGGGAACTTAAAATTTACACATTCCTAACATGCAATTACACAATATCAATATTACAATACATATATAAAATCATAAATAGCTTAAGATATATAAATCATGCATTTAAAAAAATCACAGATAAAAATATAATAAATGGTGTGTATATTTTTGTAAAAATATACTCAGGAAGCTATTGTGGAGACCAGATTCTCAACCTATTAAATTTTACTTTTGCACGCGGCACCAAATGATAAAAAATGATGATAAATTCGGCTGATGGAAAAAGGCTTCATGGTGCAAAATAAAAATAAACTAAAGGGGGACACGATTAAATGTTCAAAAGGGAACACAAGTTAAATTCCTAAACCTGATCGAAAGAGTGATTCCGTACCAATAAATGTTGGCCACAATAACAAACCACCTTAGCATCCCGAGCAACAACCTGAAATAGCTGAAAACTAAAAGTACATATTATAAAACACTTCATGCTAATTAAACAAAAAATAATAATACTTTAGAGATTATTCTCGATTAATTTATTTATATATAAAACATATTTTAAGGTTACACAATTAATAAAATATTTATATTTTAAAAGATGCATTCAAATTAATATATTTCACGGTTGTTCACACATCATACATGTGGGCTAAATACTGCGTTTAAATTATGAACATTTAAATCTTATATCATCCATGGACAATTAATTTTAATTAAAAAACATAGATACTTAATATTGGTACTGAAGAAAAGCTTGTTCTAGCAGAAAGCACATTTTTACACTGAACATCATCTTACACTGACGAACAGAAGATTTCTTTTGAAGATTCACGATTATTACACTTTCACTATTTTTTAGATGTCGATCACATACTTAAAATTTGTAGACAGATTTTTCACACACAAACAAAATACACCTCTATTTCTTCACCTTATCACATATTAAAGTAAAACACAGAACTAACTAGGGTGGCTCCTCACACGAGAAAAAATCTCGAATGAATGGGATACCACCCTTCTTTCGCTTGAGACTTTATACCATCCAACACACCGCTCGTTAAAAAAAACACTAGTCATTCAGATGCGTTGCCATTCCGAGTGAAGGAAGCTTGGTCGAAAAATATCCGGTATTACCACTACCTCGCGCGCCGATGGAAGAAGATACAGCGAGAGAAATTCTTCGTATGCAGGCGTTCGCCAGCTGCTGCGAGTTTAGTAGCGATGTTGCGAGATGTTTGTTGGTGCGTTCGCTGATTTATAAAGGCAGATGCGCTGACACGGAAAGACAGTTCTTTTTGCATATTGCGCTGAACTTTAAAGGCTTTTTTGATGACTTGACTGAGTTGTGAAAGGGGTTTTTTAACACTCCCCTCCCCCCTCCCACAAGTTTTAAGCCCAGTTATGATATGCTAATACCGTTTTTTTTTTTTTTTTTTTTTTTTTTATAAAGACAAATTTCCTTTCACAAAATAGCTTGAAAGTCGATTTTTGATCGATTATAACTCAAGATGGAATAAATTTATTGGTAACAGAAAATTAGCTATTTGATTCCAAATCACTTGCATTAGTTATGTCCGCAAATTTCATGCTTTTACTTATAAAAACGAAAACAGTGAACAAATCAGAAAATTTAGCTTTGTTAAGAGGGAAACATATTTGTAATAAATAAAACGTTATTTTATTTTATGTAATTGACTATATTTATGTTAAAAATTCTTAACTGCATTTTACTTCAAAAACAAAACAAACCAGTTTCAGCCTTTTTTTTATTCTTTATATAAATAGTTAGAGAAATTCGAAGTCCTTTTTACAGGAAGAACAAAAAAAAAAAAAAAAAAAAAAAAAAAAAAAGGAGAAAAGATCTATTTAATGGCTGTTCATTTCCTGTTTGCATTCACTAATCGGTTATGATTACGGGGGGTCGGTTTCAATGATCACCGGTTTCAAGTAGTAAAGATTCTAAGCATCAAAATGGCGGTTTGGTTTTTTAAAACTAAAATAAATAGAAGGAAATTAGTTCCTTAGGGATATATTAAGTACTTGATTGATAATGATGGAGAGATTTACACCACAGGAGATTTTAGCTCAATCTGGGTAGAATCCGTGAATTAGCATATGCTTGAGACCCCCCCCCCCCCTCCTTCGTCTTTTTTTAACCCAATCCCTTAAATAAAAAAATAAAAAAATGTGAGCTTTATTTTTAAGCGCTGCCGCTAAGCTAAATTCTGTAGTAAAACTTATTAAAACAGAACCTATATAAAACGGAAATCAGCTATTAATGGAAGATTTTATCCAAGGTCCAAGGGTAAAAGAGAAAGCTGATTCGTAGCAGATGGTGCACCTGCTATGACGAAAACTTGTTTAAAATTGAATTTCTCTACCGATCTCTTACAATTTCTTCTTAGAAACTTTTATAGTGTTTACATAAAATGGGAAAGTTTACTTAAACCAGTGTGTAAGAACATTATTATTATTTTTGCTATGCTTATATGTTAATGGTTATGTTATTACTAGCTGACATGTGCCCGGCGTTTCCCGGGCCCGTGATAATAACCTTAAAAATACCTAAAATCAATGTTGAATGATTTTATATTTTTAAATTAAAATCTATCCAAACGAACTGAAGGACAGTCGTTATAGTTATTGCCGATTTAATGTCGATTTAATTTCTGACGTTTTGATATATTAAACTTTCATTTCTGACCAAAAGTTCTTGAGGAAACCTAAATAATATAAAGCGCTACCCCGCCATTCCTCTTTTAAACTCAAAATAATATACAGTATTGGACAATTTATTAGTCCCATTCGAAAAAAAATTCCAAAACCTTGTTTCTAAGATGATTATATTAAAATTAAATAAAAATCATGCACTCGTGGCATCATAATTCACTTTTATATTTTAACATAATAGTAAGGCTATTATAATTTCTGACTCGTGCTATATGTCAGGTCACATGGCCGTTATCATTATCATTTTACGCGTGAAAATTTCGCTATGGTACTCCATTGTAAAATTCGGTAATTTTTGAAATTCAATATTGGAAAAACGGCATAATCATTAGATTTGAAATTTATATCAAGAAAAATACAATTTTTTACCTTTCTAACGCAGTTTGTCTAGCAATTTTCTGATAAATACTTTTCGAGCTATTAATTTTTCCCCAGCAACTTCAAATGTTTCATTTTCCGAGATTAATCTGTGGCAACGATTTATTGAAAATTCCAGTCGTCAGCAACACATAGCTTTTTATTAAAGAGGATTTATTATTTTTGCTTTTAATTCACTTAATCTTGATTTTGGTAATATTCAGTTCTATATATTTTGTATAGATATGAGACACTCACAAGTAAAATTCCTTCCAAAATGCGCCATATATAATATGCTGTATTTCTTGTTGTTGTTGTGGCATTTTCTTTCTTTTCCTGGTGTAGTCTCATACGTACTGATCTCGTGATGCATAGTGTAAAGCAGAAAGAATATATCACGATTATAAATAGCACATATTTTGTTTTTTTCTTTTCTCTATAATTTCTTCAAACTTTTAAACGTTGGCAACGCAAAAAAAAATTCCCTTATTTTCAACAATGAATTAATAAGTTTAAATGAATTTAAATGTCCCAATAAAATTTCTTTCAGCTCGAAATTACTTATAATTAATATTAGAATGCAATTCAAACAAAAAAATGACTATAAAAATAACACAGCCGAATATTAAAATAACTTTTTCAGTTTAAAATATTCGTTTACAGCAATTTTGCCAGTAAGAATATAATTTTGCATTAATAACATATACTAGAATTTATTTAAACTTAAAAAGGTTTAATTGATTCAGCAATAAAATGTAATCCCCATTTTAATTTATTAATTTAATAATTTTTTAATTTCATTGTAATTTCAGTTCAATTTCATTTCATTTTTCTTTAGATGGCATTTGAGTACATCAAAGTGCGGTGCGAACTACAAATCGAATGTTGAATTCGAGAATCATGTTAATAGTTGCCTTTTTATTAGTATTATAGAGACACGCACATTATTATTATTATTATTAATGCGATTCTTTTACTTAATTTAATTTTTAAAAAATGATAAAGTAATATTTTTAAGGTTAAAATTTAAAATAATTAAAATTAACACATTTCGTACATTTATTATAATGTTCCCATGTCTTGTATTTTGTGTACAGTTATTCTAAAATGTATTTTAAATTAAAATTTGATAGCTGAACTAACATTTATATCGATTTTAGGTGCGTTCGTAATTATATGAATACTTAGCACCTATAGTCGTCGTCTTGTCCCGTTCGTCCGTCCGCACATAACAGTGCAAAAACTAGAGCCTCTAGAGGTATCTCTAGTGGCCCTAGCAAAAACTATCCAACCAAATGGTTTGAAATTTAATGTATATAATCGTTGTAGAATTTTGTCGAGTCATTTCAAATTTTATGAAAATCGAATCAAAACTTAAAAAGATATTAATAAAAATATGTATTAAGTAATTTGAATTTTTTAAAAATCGGTACTTCCTTGTTATAGCAGCTTCTGAGGATTAATCGTCAAGCGACCGAGATGTATCGCCAAGTTATCTGACATTGTATGACGTTATAGTCATATATGACGTATATGACATTTTATAACCTCTATGACCAAAGTTATAGTCACATTCTTCAGTCTATTAAATACTGTCAGACGTAATTAATTCAGTGATATCCCATGATAGGTAATGATTATAGATTGCCATGTTGATTACGTTCTATTTAAGATAGAGAGTCATATTATTTCCGTATTACTGAATTTAAAAACCAAATTTTTATTGTATATCCAAAAGATTGTTTAATTATAGCAATCCTATAATCTACCGACAGTTTTTTGGATAGATGTTTCCGAAGAAATAGATATTAAATGGAAAAAGAGTCTAAATATGGATTCCAAGTTCTGAAATTTCCAGAAGGCTTAAATTTCGCATTGGAATTTCCAGTAATTGTCAACAAAAGATAAAATCTTACCAACTTAAAATGTACTTGTATATACTCGTGTATAAGTCGAAGAATTTTAGACAAAATTTGGGAGCTGAAAATGGGGGGTCGACTTATACACAAGTAAGTAAAAAAAAAAAAAAAAAAAAAAAAATTAAAAAAATAGCGGAGTGAAATACCGGAGTCATATTTTTTACGGAGGTAATTGGTGAATGTGCAAGTCTTTTAATTAATCACATATGGGTCTAGATTGGAGAGACAGATAAAAGCGGACAATGATGATTGATAAAAAAAAAAAAGCTCAACAATAATGTCTCTGTAATTGTTCTGCACTTATTTTCTCTTAGGATAGAATTCCCTTCAATACCAAGGGCATTCCTTTCAACATTTTAATCCCCTTTTAAAAAAAGTTCAACTTGAGAATGCTTCTAGATTTCTCTCCTAAAAGTCCTACAATACAAAGAAGTACTATATTTTAGCATTTTAAGAAGTTGTTTACCCTTGTAAATAAGGCTTGAATAGATTTTTCAAAAAAAAGAAAAAAAGTAAGTAATCATTAAATTGATGTGAATAGCTTTCAAAATAGTTTAACCTTCTTTAGTTTTACATAATTATACAATTTTAAAATGTTGAATTAAAAAAAATGTCTGATTAGAAACTAAAAAAAAAAAAAAAAAAGTTTACGAGTATACGTATACGTTTAAGTATACGTTTAATGAAAATTTATTATTGTTTTTTTTTATTCTCGATTGCAAATCATTTCTCAACATACTACCAGAAATGTGGTTCGACTTATACACGAAAATTCAATTTTTTCCAAAATTTTGCGTAAGAATTGGGAGGGTCGACTTATACACGAGTATATACTATTTTATTACGGAAATTAATCGTATTATAATAACAGACAATATAATTCATTTCACTAAAATAATAACAGTACGAACCTCATTTGTCACGTTTGACGTACAATTTCCAACTTGTTTTTTTTTTTTTCTTCTTTCTTTCTTTCTTTCTTTTCATGAAATTTGAGCTATCATAGAATGACTGAATATATTTGATATTTTTGGATAGCCTAATCAAAAACCAATATAGCAATCTTAACAGTATTACCAGATGGTTCTTTTTCCAACGAAAATCCGTTGATGAAAAATGCAGGTCTATCTTTTGCATAAAGAACATGTAATTCTACGCAAATTATTATCTACAAGATTCCGACTTGCTGGTTCATGTTTTAAGAAACAGCTTGATCTCTCCAATGAACTTCGCGGACAGGTATGAAAAAATTCTGAAGAGGGGACTGACCTGAGGCTAGCAACAGTTTAAATGTAATGCAGGTGTTTAGCCTTATTAAACCACCTAAGGTACGGAGCCGGGAAAATAGGGTTAAATTTGGAAAAAATGTAAAAATCCACAAATGACGTTAGTTTTTGCTTGATAAATGCACTAAAATTGAGTTATTTAAGAAAAATCGAAAAAAGTGCCGAAAAATATTGTTTTTTTTCAATATTGTGAAAAACGCACAAGGTCTAGAAGGTCGAAAACTTGGTTTTTTTATTAGAGGGTCAACCTTTACAGCATACCCAAAAATCAGAACTACCCGAATTTTAAGGCAAGGCCCTTTTTTGCGCTATTTCTACTGACTATTAAGTGATTCGATACTATCGAAATAAAATATATTTGACAAAATTTGAAAGAGGCAAAGTATGTTGATAAAAGATTCAAATAACTTAATGTCAGAGGAATTTACTGACAAATTGATTTTAAAATAATATTCTTCACACACTAAAAATAGGCAAAAATTTATTCAAAATTTCTGGTGCAATTGTAGCCAGTCTCGGAGATTAAAATTAAGTTGTATAAGTAGTATACCACCATCCTTCAAAGGGTTAATACAAGTTCCGTTTTCATAGATTTTACGGTATTTTTTTTATACAGACAGTGCATTGCTTCAATGATTTTGTTAACAGAGAAGTAGAATTTTGTGTCTTCCAACGTTTTCTTTTAAAGTATCTGTTTTTTCTTCATAAGTTAAATTTTGAAAACCGGGATAATTTAGGAGCAGCGGTCGTCCATCTTTCTACTATCACTGGCTAATTTGAACTTTATAATCATCTTCATCTTCGTGGGAGCACCTTTTCCCTATCTCTCACGTACGCACACATATTTATTTAACCCCTTCGGGACCGGCGGCTTTTGCACAAATTTTATTCGGTTGGCACCAGTTTTTTTTTAAAATCTACCCTTACTTAAACTATCACAAAAATGCTCTAATTAGAGAAAGCAAATATTACTTTTATTTTTTACTGGTGCCTAAAACAAATTATGTATGCTCTTTTTTGAGGGTGCATATATGCACCCATGGTCCCGAATGGGTTAACTGTGAGTCTATTACATAAAACTTCACAATTACACATAAAGATATTGAATGGATAAAGATATATGTTTATGAAAATTAACTGCAAACCGTAACAAAGATTCTTCTCAACCATTGAGGATAGAAATGTGGAAGATGATGGCAAAATTTTCAGTGTGAATGAATCTTTGAATATTTTGTCGACAGAGATTTTATAAGAAAACTTATACAGACTGAGAACGTTCGAAATACCCCCACGTTTAAAAACCCATATGTGCATTCACGAGTGAAAAATAGCATATATATATAAATTGATAGAGGTTTCATGATCGTAAGAAAATGAGTCGATGGGCTCAAATGTGCCCGCAATCGCTAGGTTAACTACCCCCTATTTAAGGATTCTGTTAAGGCTGTTCTCAAATCCAAAAGAGCTATTTTCAGACATATTTTTTTTAAATTCACTTTTGTTCGGAAAGCATGAAATGAGCAGGTCTGGTTATTCAGAAACTTTGTAATCGAAACACGTTTTCCATTTTTTGGTAAAAGCAGAAGATCTTTCAGAAAAAACTGGTCAAAGTCGACGTTTTAGACCGAAATCTCGCCGCGGCAGCCCGAAGAGCACGAAAAATGCGTGGTCACGTGACCAGATTCGCTTATAAGACAATAAGTAAGCTATTTATCAAAAAATGGAAAACGTAATTCGAATCCAAATCGCTTAAATAGTCAGGTTTACCAATTTTATGCCTTTACGTTTAAAAATGAGTTAGAAATTGCGTCAGAAAATTTTATGTTGTTCCGCAAATCATTTAAAAAACACCTTAAAAACCTGGGCGTTAAATCTAGAAGTTGGGAAACTGACACATTGTCTAAAACTAGCACTGTCTCAGTACGTCTGGTCATCTTAAAAATTGCAGTATCGCACGCAATAATATTCTTTCCCATTAACCTCAATAATAAATTGTTGCTAATTTTTACTCAAATTCTTCATTAAATTAACGAGTTTGGTATCATTACAAGTTTGTTAGGTATTTCCCTACATGCATATACACACAAACACACACACAAAGAACTTTTCAGGTTGGGGGCCTGTGCCCACCCCACAAAAATGTTCTAGTTACGCCCATGAAAATCGTTGAAATGTCTTCTGTACAGTATAAAGCATGCCATCCAGTTAGTTATTGTACTGGAACCCTCAAGTGAAGTACGTGTTTCTAGTTCAAGAATGGCCGAAATTAGTTATATTAAAAGTGAGCATGGAGCTTTGCTTCTAAATTACGAAAATTACCTATTCCGATTTAATAGAAAGTATCAAAATACAGAATACTGGAGATATGTGACAGACAAATGCAGAACGAGAGTTAATATATAGAAAACAACAATATTAAAAGTAAAATCAAATGTCAAATCATTCCAGAAAATCTATATAAAAAGTTTTCTTTTGAAATTTTCGATTTAATCGGAAAATAACACAATTTCTGATTTACAGCATTGACAGAAAAATGAGATATTGCAGACACTAAGGATTTCAAGAAAAATGTTTTGAATAGCTGTGGGAAAATAAATCATATTAATGAAACTGCATTGAATATTTATTTATTATCGTAAATTAAAAGATTCTTGACAAAGATAGTCAAGAATTCATTGAGTAGAGTAGTTTTTTTTTTTTTTTTTTAACATAAGACATAGCTCTTACTAATGATGCTTAAATTATAAATAATTTAAATTTTCTACAGAACGAACTGCAATTATTTACTTTAAATTAATTTCAGATGAAGTTTTATTATTTATATAGAATCCGATAATATTAGAGAAATCGAGACAAATGTACCTGAAACATGACAATTTTTTCTTCATTCTTTCATCAAGATACTACAAATTGTATAAAAATTTGTATTTAATATTTCAAAAGTATTAATAATATTTTTATTGGGTCTTTAAAGGGGGGGGGGCAACCTTGAAAATGTGTAACATTAAAATAAACAAATTAAAATCAGTGTTTGATTTATATTTTTTTGTATTCATAAATTATCTGGATTCATCTTAACCTGTATGAGTAGGATTTAAATATGATCCAATTATCAACTAAATGTTACTAATTTTATATAGTTATAAAATATCAACAATGAGTAAAGTGTTCGTTATGGATTATTTTTCCCTCAACCCCTTCCATATTTCTCAAATATGTTAACTTTTTATTATTATTATTATTTTTAATAAATGGGTATCTATATGAAACACAAGGAATATGAAACACAGAAATATTAAGGGCAAATATCAAGAAATGTTGTTCAATTTACGGAAAACTTATCTATAATTCTAAGTAATAATTGATATAAATGAAAATGAATACATATATATGTGTACTTTTAGGAGAATGGTTTTTATTAAGGCTGTTCTCAAATCCAAGCGAGATTCTTTCGGAAGCATTTTTAAATTTATTTTTATTCGCAAACATATCAAATTGGCAAGTGCTCTTATTAAAAAACTATGTAATCGAACTGTATTTTTTTTTCATTTTTCGATAGAAGAAGAAGATTTTTCAGAAAATGCTGTCAAAGTTGTCATTTTGAACCGAATATCGGCACGTGACAGCGCAGGAATGAAAAATAAATCTACCGTCCTAAGACAATAATAGCTTATAACTCAAGATGTAATTCATTTATCGTAAAATTAAAAAACTGTTTGATTACAAACCTTATTAATAATCATACTTGCAAATATCATTATGCAAGTATGTAAAATAAGACATTATAGGTATGTCAGAAGTTTCTCCTTGTTGAGCGGGGAAAATATTTGCTTGAGAACCGCCTTATAATAATAATTAATTTTAAATTATTTAGAAATTTTATGGAAAATTTGTAAAAAAATAATTTATTATTATTACTATAATTTTTTTACTATTATGTTTTTGGAAACCAAATTAAGCTGTTTTATGAAAAATTAACTTATCTTGTTGATAAAACTCATAATATTGTGTTTCAAGAACCAATAGGTAATGTTTAATAATATAAAGTTTTAAAAAGAAATATAATCCATATAGTTTTTAACATTTTCCAACATAGCTTAAAAGTATTTGTGCCTCCTCTTTGTCCCTCCGTCTTTTTGACAGTTTGTCCCCGCTCTAACTTTCGTAAATATACTTGAATTTCCACGATTTAGATATACGTTATCGAGGCTATATATTCCCTATTGATATTCAAAATGAAGTAGATAGTTATAGCTCGTTTACAGGGATAGACAAAAGTTTTCGTTTACATTATGGTCAGTGGGGAAAAAATCATTTGCAGTACATTTTAGTGATCTTATGAAACAGCAAATATGATGGAATTGGTATGTGTCCCTGAGGTGGGCTACAGTATACTTTCTATAGAGTATGAAGTAAGTAGCATATATGTAGTTCGTTTATAAAACTATGAACACTAATTGCTGGAAGTGCGTTTTCAGTTGTAGTACGTGTTTTTAAATGTAACTAAATTTTAACGCATTACATGATAAATATAGGAATTCTATAGATCATATACAGAGCTTTAGGAAAGAAATCATAAGCATTTCACTTTATGGGCAGAGCCCGATTAAGATTGTCCATTGCCCAAGGCCTAGCAGATTTTCAGGGTCCCCCTCTAACCAAAATAGTAGCTAGAAATGTTTTTTTTTTTTTTGGAGTGTATATTCTGCAATTTTTCTGCATTTTATGAAAATGGCCATGAAACTCGGGTTAATATAAATTTTCTTTTGCTGCTTGATACTATAATACTTTAAATATTTCTTTAAAAAAGTTCCCCATAAAAATATTTGTCAACAGCATTTCTATTTAAACTGTTTGTAGAGAACAGAAAAGTACAGGCAAGGCATTTGTATCTATTTAGACGTATATCTGTTTCTGAGATATCGAAAATTGAAATAAAATTTCTTCTAGGAGAATTTTTTCCTAAATAATTTTACTCATTTTGGAGCATCCGTCTCCAATGAGCCCAAGGCAGTGGTCTACTTGGCCTGTGCGGTAATAAGGACCTGTTTATGCTATGTACGCTAATGGCACCTGGTGCATGTAAAATCCGTCGTGGGTGCAAAGCCCTCCAAGTTACCTGTGAATAATACCTCTGGGGGTGCCTAGTCAGGTGAGGGTCTCGTCACCTGATCAAGGTTCTAAATTACGAGACCTATTAAATCTGTCAATTCAACAAAGTTAAACAGAAACCTTGAACCGGCAAACAAAGATAGCGGTAGCAAATCACAAGAGAGCAAGCACAGCAGCGATGTGAACAAATCAATAGTCAGGTGGATCACAGCCATGCTGTGATCAGGCGATTTCCGCCCCGCACCCAGGTACTAACCCGTTAAGCTAGGCATTCATGCCGGGCAGGTAGGGGCCTGGTTAGCGGTATAAAAAAAAAAAAAAGAACCTGTTTATGGGAGTGAATTCCTAAAGCGTGTTTTTAACTGTGTTAGGCATTTCCAGCTAAAATATATTTTATTGTTCTAAGAGATTCTTGTAGAATAGAAATAAATTCATATGGCTGCGTAAAAGAAATTTAGATATATTGCCACCTATGGATGGTAAGTGCTGTAAGTGCATTTTTAGTTTTGAGTTTTCAAGCGGAATTTAATGTTAGTATATACTACGTGATGTGTATAAAGCGTATGAGATATAGACTCCATCAGCGCCTCCCCCCCCCCCCCACACACACCACAAAAAAAAAAAAAAAAAATCATATTAACATCTATGGAAGGGTTTCCTGAAAATGCACTTTTAACCGGTTTGCACGTTGTTTAGCTCAACCAAATTTTGCTGCATTATTCATATACATTGTTGCTCTAAAGGATACTGATACATGAATGTAGTGTCATCATGTAGTATAAGTAGCATTTCCCTAGAAAAAACTTTTTTACTTGTTTTAAACTTTTTCCAGCTCATTGAAATTTTAGTTTCATTATGTAGTATGTTTAAAGCTCTATAGATTATATACTGGGTTGCACAAAATGATTCTCATACATTATCTGCTATGGGTAACAATTCTTAAAAATGGATTTTTAACTGCGTTCTGTGTTTTAAATTGTTTATTTAGATGTATCATTGCATTGTATGAAAGAAGGAAATTTCTTAACAGTATTCAAATAATGTTGGAAAATGTTTCATAATCTATAACCGATGTACGAGTTTTCGTTCCAGTTTTTCTTCCCTTGAAATGGTGTAAAGAGGTACAGTTCAAATTTTTTGAAATAAAAGGACAATATAAATTTTTAAATTCTTCAGCTAAAATTATACTGTGTATCCTAAAATGAATCACAGCAAAATTTCTCAGACATTTCCAATCAGCACACTGGCTAGAGTTTTTTATTTTTTACAAACTTCCATCATTTGTTGCCATCCTGACTGAATGGCTTGAATGAAGGCTTTGAACATATTTATCTCAACCACTTCCCCACCATTTTAAAAATTCCTCGAAAGCCTAGGACTTTGACAAATTTTTATTTAAGGAGAGGGCTATAATTTTTTACAAAAATGTCTCGAGACTCCCTGATAAAAAATGATGATAAATTCGGCTGATGGAAAAAGGCTTCATGGTGCAAAATAAAAATAAACTAAAGGGGGACACGATTAAATGTTCAAAAGGGAACACAAGTTAAATTCCTAAACCTGATCGAAATAGTGATTCCGTACCAATAAATGTTGGCCACAATAACAAACCACCTTAGCATCCCGAGCAACAACCTGAAATAGCTGAAAACTAAAAGTACATATTATAAAACACTTCATGCTAATTAAACAAAAAATAATAATACTTTAGAGATTATTCTCGATTAATTTATTTATATATAAAACATATTTTAAGGTTACACAATTAATAAAATATTTATATTTTAAAAGATGCATTCAAATTAATATATTTCACGGTTGTTCACACATCATACATGTGGGCTAAATACTGCGTTTAAATTATGAACATTTAAATCTTATATCATCCATGGACAATTAATTTTAATCTCCCCCCACCAACAGCAAAAAAGAGGCGAACACTGTTCTGAAGAATAGTTGATAATTGTTGAAAATTGATGTGAAATGTCCTGGAGTATGCGAAAAAGTCAAAGTTTCACAAATGCATACAGATGAAGAAATGTTCGTGAAAAAATTTTGCAAAAAGTCACTGAAAGTTTCACAAATGCACACAGATGAAGAAATGTTCGTGAGAATTTTGCGAAAAAGTCACTGAAATTTTCACAGCTGCATACAGACTTAAAGAAATGTTCGTGAAAAAAAATAAAAATTTTTTATACACAATGCTACTGTAATCATTACAATTGTATACACCACACATTATATGATACAAAAATTCAATAATTATATTTAACCAGCATGAATATGAAAATATTTACAAAAATACACACACACCAATAAATATAAACTACAGAAATACCTAGATTGCTTTAACTTTCTGCAATATATTTTGAGTTGTCACATTCAACATTTTCAAACTACTTTTTATTGTACCATATATTATTCAATTTTCTGAATTAAGTTCAATGAATATTGAAATTTACTTTGTAACTTAAAAAAGATTTCACAGATATTCTAAACAATTATGAAAATACATATGAGGAAATCATTCACATATTTTCTTTTTTGACTCAAATACAAAATTAAAAAGGTAAAGTTTAAAAAAAAATATTTCAATAAATGTTATTCACTAGCAAAGTGATCAATTCTACCAGTATATTGAAAACAAACATTGAGAGAGAAGAAATAGAAAAAAAAATTTTAAAAATAGAATTTTGACTTGAGCATAGTATATATATACTTTGAAGTTTCCGAACATACACATATTTCACAAAAATATTAGAATCGCTACTCAATTCTTATTTTCCTCAGTTTTGTTACAAATATTATCATTTAAAGGTACTTTTGGGAAAATTTTACTGACATGAACTTTTTTTACATATTCATGACCATCTTCATTAATTTTTATCAAATAATTATCATTTCTCAATTTTTTGTCAATTACATGTGGTCCATTATATCTAGGTTGTAATGCAGTATGATGTTTAAAATCTACAAGAAAAACTTCATCACCAGGATTTAAGGAAGGTTTACTTCTGCCCTTCACATATTGTTGGTGATAATTAAAATAACTAGTTTCATTTTCCTTAACTAATTTTCTAGTTTCCTGAAAATGACTTTGTAATTTTGTTAGATATTTACTATATTCTTCAGCAACTTTTGGTTTTTCAAAAATATTTAGAGGTATATTGAGTTCTCTGCCCAAGAATAGTTCAGCCGGTGAAAATTGAGTTACTGCATGCTTAGAGGAATTATAATGAAGTTTAAAAAATAATAGTCTATCTGACCACTCGAATACTTGATCAGAAAGTGCTGCTATGCTGTTTTTCATAGAAAGATGAATTTTCTCGATTAAACCATTACTCTGCGGATAATAGATTGAACTCTTTCTATGCTTAATATCCATAGTCTTAAGATAATCTTCAAATTCATCTGAACGGAAATATGGTCCATTATCAGTCAAAACAGTCCTAGCGATCCCGAATTTGGAAAAATATATATTAAGTTGATTAATTATAGTTTTAGAAGTGGTATTGCTTAATGGGATAGCCTCAAGATACCTGGAATAATGATCAACTATTGTTAAAATAAAAAAATTGTTGTCATGAGATCTAGGAAGTTTGCCTACAATATCTAAAGCTATTATCTCACCTGGAGCTAAATCAGCTTTTGGAATCATTTTAGTGACAGTATTTTTAGGTTTAGGTTTAACTTTTAAACATCTTTCACAATTGCTACAAAAATTTTTAGTGTCCTTAAACATTCCTTTCCAAGAATAGATTTTGCGAACAAAATTGTAGGTTTTTTGAGTGCCAAAATGAGGAGCATGAGCAACTTCCAAACAATCCTTAATTAAAGATTTTGGAATTAAAATTCTACTGAGATACTTTTTTTTCTTTAACGGCTTCTTGGGGAAAATTTTTACCATTACAATTTTAGTTTCTGAATCAATATAATAGTTATTTGCAGTTTCCTCATCATTATCATTTAATTTTTGAATAATTTCCCTAATAAATTCATCATTTTGTTGATTATTTACAATATTATTATGATCTAAATTTGAATTACTTTGAAAAATATGTATATTATTTACATTTAAGGTTTCATCTTTATATGCTCTAGATAAATAATCAGCAGGGTTAATAACACCAGGAATGTGATCTATCTCATAATGAAATTGATCCAGATACAGAAGCCACCTAGCTACAATCTCACTCTGATTGTCCAGTTCCATGTGATATGTTAATGATTTTGCATCGGTATATATGGTAAATTTTTTTCCATATAATTCTTCACGAAAATGCTTGACAGATGCAAATATTGCGTACAATTCTCTTTGGATGGAAGGATATCTAGACTGAGCTGGATTGAATTGTTTTGAAAAAAATTCAACAGGATAAAATTTCTCATTGCATTTTTGCATTAAAATTCCACAAAATGCAACTTTAGAAGCATCAGTTACTAAATACAATGGAAGATCAGAATTAATGTTTTTAAGAAGGGGTTTATTTAGAATTTGATCTTGTAAAATATCAAAAGCTTCCTGACACTCTGAAGTCCAGACAAATGGAACATTTTTACGGGTTAAATTAATAATTGGCTTAGCAATTTCAGCATATTTATAAACCATGTGCCTAAAATAATTTAAACAACCAATATACTGTTGAACTTGCTTTACATTTTTGGGTATGGGAAATTTTGAAACTTTGTTTACATTATCCTCTGAAGGAGAAAAACCATCAGCACTGACATTAAATCCTAAATAAGTTATTTCTTTCTGACAAATCTGAAGCTTTGCAGGGTCTAAAGTTAAGTTGAATTGGATGAGCTTATCGAATACCTTCTGTAACCAGGCTTTAATTTCAGATATGCTGTCTGCAGCGACAATAATGTCTTCAAGAAAGAATTGTAAATTTGGTCCTTTTAAGCTAGATAAACATTTAGAAATTAGTGTATGAAAATATGAAGTTGAGTTGCGACTTCCAAAAGGTAGGACTTTTGGCTGGTAGTTACCAATCTCGCAGCAAAATGCTAATTTTTCCCTATCTTTTTCCTGCAATCTTATCTGAAAAAATGCCGACTTCAAATCAAGCACACAATAATACCTTTTGCCAGCAATACTGTGCAGAATTTCTGAAATTTTTGGCAAACATATAGTGTAAGATTCAGTGATGCTATTTAACAGTCTATAATCCACTACCATGCGAAATTTGATTTCTTCAGGAGAGGTGCCTGGAATTGGTTTCTTTTTGACAAATATAACAGGGAAATTATAACTGGAGGAAGAATGTTCAATTAAACCAGCATCTAACAATTTTTTAATCTCTTCTTGTGCAAACTGTTTGGCAATTTTTGGAATAGGGTATGGTTTAGTTTGAATTGGGAAATTGTGCATTAATTTAAATTCGGGTTTGACTGCATCAGTTGAACCAAGAGTTTTATAACTTTTAGAAAATACTTTAAAGTTGTTCATTAATAATTCCAAAATCTCCTTTCTCTCTTTTTCATCTAAATGTTTAAGATTAAAATCAGATTCTGAAAGTTCGGCCTGTCTCAAATTACTAATCTCTTCTAAATTTAAACTATTGATTTGAAAAATTTGGTCCTCAGTGGGTTGGATTTCCTCGTCATCTTCAAACATTTCTACATTTCCTAGTTTTTGACCTTTACGTATATATGATGCAACATTAGTTTTATTCTCAACAATTGTCAAAATATATTTGTTGTCCTCAACAGTATGCAAAGAATTTTCAATATGGCACTTCTGCGAGACTTTTAATGGGGTTAACATGACTCTTTTAGAATTATGAATACCCTGTGGAAATTCCAATTTAATTATCTCAAATGAATTAGGTTTAATTTTAATGTTATTTATAGCTTTAGCAATTACATTAATTTGAGGTTTATCATTATCCTTAATTACAGTATTTTCTTTAATCTGCGGAGAAGTTTCTTCAAATTCAAAATGGGTTTTGTTGATGGAAAGTCTTTTATTGAATGTGTCAATTAGAATTTTGTTTCTCTGAATGAAGTCATACCCTAAAATTATTTGGTAGTTACAATTCCAGTTACTCTGAGTGACAAAAAATATGTTATGAAACCAACGAGTTTTCATTTTGAACTTTATATTGACTGCTGACAAATATGGGATAGTGGTATTATTAAGGGTCTTAATTTTGACTGCTCTAGAAATATGCTCAACTTTCGCTTGTTGCTTAATTTCTGCTAAGATGCCTGGTTGCACCAGCGAGAGATTTGCACCGGTATCGAGAAGAGCGGGTACCTCTAAATTACCAAATTTAAGCTTAATAATAGGAAGGTGATTTGTATTATTATCAAAATTACACGACATTACATGGAGATTTTCAAGATCTTCACAATTATTTTGAATTGTTACATTATCAAAATTTTGCATTTCATTTACAGAGTTTAAGTTTTCATTTAAATTTGAATTTTCTTCTACAGATTTTAAATTATCATTTACTTCTAAATTTTCCTCACTAGAATTTGAATCTGAATTGTTACTAGATTTTGAATTTTCAATTGATTCTGAATTATTTACAGATTCCAATAGATTTTCATCCCTAACAATTTTATAATTATTGGTCCTTGTAAAATGGGATCTATTTTTACTACAAGAACCATCTATAAGTTTAAATGATTTCTACGCCTATATGGGTGATTTCTACGGTTATTTCTATAATTGCCAAAATTCCTTCCACTGCTGTTACCTCTAGAAATAGGAATATGGTTGGGGTTATGATTGAAATTATTGCTGCGGGAATTTCTACCCTGTGGAAAATACCAACATTTTGTTGTCACATGACTTTTTCCACATATATGACATTGGACTCTTTCATTGTGACTTTGTCGAAAAGAATTGCTAGCATTATTTTCAGATTTTACTCTTTCCAATTCTTCCTTTAACTGTTGAATTTGTTTGTTACCCTCTAACTGGCTTTGCATTATTGAATTTAGTTCAAAGTTTTGACACACATTGTTGTTAATAATGACTTCTTGAGCCTCAAGAGCCTTTTCTACATTAATTGCATGTTTACATGCCTCTAAGTAATTTTTTGGACCTAATTTAAGAATTTTGACCTTAATTTCAGGCCTAACAGCATCCAAAATTTTGTTCAATTTGATGGAATCAATGAATTCATTTGAATCCCTAGTTTGTATATCTATCTTTGATAAATATTTTACTGCATAAGAGTTTATTTCATCAATTAAGCTCTGAATTGACTGATTTGGTTTTTGCCTGATGTTATTAAATTTTGATTGTATCTCATCAAATGGTTGACATCTTTTGAATTTTTTAATTAATAATTCAGCCAATTCATCAAAATTTTGAATGTTAGCTACCTGCGGGGAGTCAATTAGAAATTTTTGGGCAGCATCTCTACAATTTAATTTTAGAATTAAAATTCTTTTATTTACGGGCCAATTTTCTAATACTGCTACATCTCTAACCTGTCCGACAAAATATTCAACATTTTCATCAGAAGTTCCGCTAAAAGTGGGAATGGATGAAGCCAAACTTAAATCTATGATCCCTTTCCGAGCCATAGTAAATAACAGAAATAAATGTCAAAATATAGACTTTTAAGGGGGAGGAAGGGGGGGGGGAACTTAAAATTTACACATTCCTAACATGCAATTACACAATATCAATATTACAATACATATATAAAATCATAAATAGCTTAAGATATATAAATCATGCATTTAAAAAAATCACAGATAAAAATATAATAAATGGTGTGTATATTTTTGTAAAAATATACTCAGGAAGCTATTGTGGAGACCAGATTCTCAACCTATTAAATTTTACTTTTGCACGCGGCACCAAATGATAAAAAATGATGATAAATTCGGCTGATGGAAAAAGGCTTCATGGTGCAAAATAAAAATAAACTAAAGGGGGACACGATTAAATGTTCAAAAGGGAACACAAGTTAAATTCCTAAACCTGATCGAAAGAGTGATTCCGTACCAATAAATGTTGGCCACAATAACAAACCACCTTAGCATCCCGAGCAACAACCTGAAATAGCTGAAAACTAAAAGTACATATTATAAAACACTTCATGCTAATTAAACAAAAAATAATAATACTTTAGAGATTATTCTCGATTAATTTATTTATATATAAAACATATTTTAAGGTTACACAATTAATAAAATATTTATATTTTAAAAGATGCATTCAAATTAATATATTTCACGGTTGTTCACACATCATACATGTGGGCTAAATACTGCGTTTAAATTATGAACATTTAAATCTTATATCATCCATGGACAATTAATTTTAATTAAAAAACATAGATACTTAATATTGGTACTGAAGAAAAGCTTGTTCTAGCAGAAAGCACATTTTTACACTGAACATCATCTTACACTGACGAACAGAAGATTTCTTTTGAAGATTCACGATTATTACACTTTCACTATTTTTTAGATGTCGATCACATACTTAAAATTTGTAGACAGATTTTTCACACACAAACAAAATACACCTCTATTTCTTCACCTTATCACATATTAAAGTAAAACACAGAACTAACTAGGGTGGCTCCTCACACGAGAAAAAATCTCGAATGAATGGGATACCACCCTTCTTTCGCTTGAGACTTTATACCATCCAACACACCGCTCGTTAAAAAAAACACTAGTCATTCAGATGCGTTGCCATTCCGAGTGAAGGAAGCTTGGTCGAAAAATATCCGGTATTACCACTACCTCGCGCGCCGATGGAAGAAGATACAGCGAGAGAAATTCTTCGTATGCAGGCGTTCGCCAGCTGCTGCGAGTTTAGTAGCGATGTTGCGAGATGTTTGTTGGTGCGTTCGCTGATTTATAAAGGCAGATGCGCTGACACGGAAAGACAGTTCTTTTTGCATATTGCGCTGAACTTTAAAGGCTTTTTTGATGACTTGACTGAGTTGTGAAAGGGGTTTTTTAACACTCCCCTCCCCCCTCCCACAAGTTTTAAGCCCAGTTATGATATGCTAATACCGTTTTTTTTTTTTTTTTTTTTTTTTTTATAAAGACAAATTTCCTTTCACAAAATAGCTTGAAAGTCGATTTTTGATCGATTATAACTCAAGATGGAATAAATTTATTGGTAACAGAAAATTAGCTATTTGATTCCAAATCACTTGCATTAGTTATGTCCGCAAATTTCATGCTTTTACTTATAAAAACGAAAACAGTGAACAAATCAGAAAATTTAGCTTTGTTAAGAGGGAAACATATTTGTAATAAATAAAACGTTATTTTATTTTATGTAATTGACTATATTTATGTTAAAAATTCTTAACTGCATTTTACTTCAAAAACAAAACAAACCAGTTTCAGCCTTTTTTTTATTCTTTATATAAATAGTTAGAGAAATTCGAAGTCCTTTTTACAGGAAGAACAAAAAAAAAAAAAAAAAAAAAAAAAAAAAAAGGAGAAAAGATCTATTTAATGGCTGTTCATTTCCTGTTTGCATTCACTAATCGGTTATGATTACGGGGGGTCGGTTTCAATGATCACCGGTTTCAAGTAGTAAAGATTCTAAGCATCAAAATGGCGGTTTGGTTTTTTAAAACTAAAATAAATAGAAGGAAATTAGTTCCTTAGGGATATATTAAGTACTTGATTGATAATGATGGAGAGATTTACACCACAGGAGATTTTAGCTCAATCTGGGTAGAATCCGTGAATTAGCATATGCTTGAGACCCCCCCCCCCCCCTCCTTCGTCTTTTTTTAACCCAATCCCTTAAATAAAAAAATAAAAAAATGTGAGCTTTATTTTTAAGCGCTGCCGCTAAGCTAAATTCTGTAGTAAAACTTATTAAAACAGAACCTATATAAAACGGAAATCAGCTATTAATGGAAGATTTTATCCAAGGTCCAAGGGTAAAAGAGAAAGCTGATTCGTAGCAGATGGTGCACCTGCTATGACGAAAACTTGTTTAAAATTGAATTTCTCTACCGATCTCTTACAATTTCTTCTTAGAAACTTTTATAGTGTTTACATAAAATGGGAAAGTTTACTTAAACCAGTGTGTAAGAACATTATTATTATTTTTGCTATGCTTATATGTTAATGGTTATGTTATTACTAGCTGACATGTGCCCGGCGTTTCCCGGGCCCGTGATAATAACCTTAAAAATACCTAAAATCAATGTTGAATGATTTTATATTTTTAAATTAAAATCTATCCAAACGAACTGAAGGACAGTCGTTATAGTTATTGCCGATTTAATGTCGATTTAATTTCTGACGTTTTGATATATTAAACTTTCATTTCTGACCAAAAGTTCTTGAGGAAACCTAAATAATATAAAGCGCTACCCCGCCATTCCTCTTTTAAACTCAAAATAATATACAGTATTGGACAATTTATTAGTCCCATTCGAAAAAAAATTCCAAAACCTTGTTTCTAAGATGATTATATTAAAATTAAATAAAAATCATGCACTCGTGGCATCATAATTCACTTTTATATTTTAACATAATAGTAAGGCTATTATAATTTCTGACTCGTGCTATATGTCAGGTCACATGGCCGTTATCATTATCATTTTACGCGTGAAAATTTCGCTATGGTACTCCATTGTAAAATTCGGTAATTTTTGAAATTCAATATTGGAAAAACGGCATAATCATTAGATTTGAAATTTATATCAAGAAAAATACAATTTTTTACCTTTCTAACGCAGTTTGTCTAGCAATTTTCTGATAAATACTTTTCGAGCTATTAATTTTTCCCCAGCAACTTCAAATGTTTCATTTTCCGAGATTAATCTGTGGCAACGATTTATTGAAAATTCCAGTCGTCAGCAACACATAGCTTTTTATTAAAGAGGATTTATTATTTTTGCTTTTAATTCACTTAATCTTGATTTTGGTAATATTCAGTTCTATATATTTTGTATAGATATGAGACACTCACAAGTAAAATTCCTTCCAAAATGCGCCATATATAATATGCTGTATTTCTTGTTGTTGTTGTGGCATTTTCTTTCTTTTCCTGGTGTAGTCTCATACGTACTGATCTCGTGATGCATAGTGTAAAGCAGAAAGAATATATCACGATTATAAATAGCACATATTTTGTTTTTTTCTTTTCTCTATAATTTCTTCAAACTTTTAAACGTTGGCAACGCAAAAAAAATTCCCTTATTTTCAACAATGAATTAATAAGTTTAAATGAATTTAAATGTCCCAATAAAATTTCTTTCAGCTCGAAATTACTTATAATTAATATTAGAATGCAATTCAAACAAAAAAATGACTATAAAAATAACACAGCCGAATATTAAAATAACTTTTTCAGTTTAAAATATTCGTTTACAGCAATTTTGCCAGTAAGAATATAATTTTGCATTAATAACATATACTAGAATTTATTTAAACTTAAAAAGGTTTAATTGATTCAGCAATAAAATGTAATCCCCATTTTAATTTATTAATTTAATAATTTTTTAATTTCATTGTAATTTCAGTTCAATTTCATTTCATTTTTCTTTAGATGGCATTTGAGTACATCAAAGTGCGGTGCGAACTACAAATCGAATGTTGAATTCGAGAATCATGTTAATAGTTGCCTTTTTATTAGTATTATAGAGACACGCACATTATTATTATTATTATTAATGCGATTCTTTTACTTAATTTAATTTTTAAAAAATGATAAAGTAATATTTTTAAGGTTAAAATTTAAAATAATTAAAATTAACACATTTCGTACATTTATTATAATGTTCCCATGTCTTGTATTTTGTGTACAGTTATTCTAAAATGTATTTTAAATTAAAATTTGATAGCTGAACTAACATTTATATCGATTTTAGGTGCGTTCGTAATTATATGAATACTTAGCACCTATAGTCGTCGTCTTGTCCCGTTCGTCCGTCCGCACATAACAGTGCAAAAACTAGAGCCTCTAGAGGTATCTCTAGTGGCCCTAGCAAAAACTATCCAACCAAATGGTTTGAAATTTAATGTATATAATCGTTGTAGAATTTTGTCGAGTCATTTCAAATTTTATGAAAATCGAATCAAAACTTAAAAAGATATTAATAAAAATATGTATTAAGTAATTTGAATTTTTTAAAAATCGGTACTTCCTTGTTATAGCAGCTTCTGAGGATTAATCGTCAAGCGACCGAGATGTATCGCCAAGTTATCTGACATTGTATGACGTTATAGTCATATATGACGTATATGACATTTTATAACCTCTATGACCAAAGTTATAGTCACATTCTTCAGTCTATTAAATACTGTCAGACGTAATTAATTCAGTGATATCCCATGATAGGTAATGATTATAGATTGCCATGTTGATTACGTTCTATTTAAGATAGAGAGTCATATTATTTCCGTATTACTGAATTTAAAAACCAAATTTTTATTGTATATCCAAAAGATTGTTTAATTATAGCAATCCTATAATCTACCGACAGTTTTTTGAATAGATGTTTCCGAAGAAATAGATATTAAATGGAAAAAGAGTCTAAATATGGATTCCAAGTTCTGAAATTTCCAGAAGGCTTAAATTTCGCATTGGAATTTCCAGTAATTGTCAACAAAAGATAAAATCTTACCAACTTAAAATGTACTTGTATATACTCGTGTATAAGTCGAAGAATTTTAGACAAAATTTGGGAGCTGAAAATGGGGGGTCGACTTATACACAAGTAAGTAAAAAAAAAAAAAAAAAAAAAATTAAAAAAATAGCGGAGTGAAATACCGGAGTCATATTTTTTACGGAGGTAATTGGTGAATGTGCAAGTCTTTTAATTAATCACATATGGGTCTAGATTGGAGAGACAGATAAAAGCGGACAATGATGATTGATAAAAAAAAAAAGCTCAACAATAATGTCTCTGTAATTGTTCTGCACTTATTTTCTCTTAGGATAGAATTCCCTTCAATACCAAGGGCATTCCTTTCAACATTTTAATCCCCTTTTAAAAAAAGTTCAACTTGAGAATGCTTCTAGATTTCTCTCCTAAAAGTCCTACAATACAAAGAAGTACTATATTTTAGCATTTTAAGAAGTTGTTTACCCTTGTAAATAAGGCTTGAATAGATTTTTCAAAAAAAAGAAAAAAAGTAAGTAATCATTAAATTGATGTGAATAGCTTTCAAAATAGTTTAACCTTCTTTAGTTTTACATAATTATACAATTTTAAAATGTTGAATTAAAAAAAATGTCTGATTAGAAACTAAAAAAAAAAAAAAAAAAAGTTTACGAGTATACGTATACGTTTAAGTATACGTTTAATGAAAATTTATTATTGTTTTTTTTTATTCTCGATTGCAAATCATTTCTCAACATACTACCAGAAATGTGGTTCGACTTATACACGAAAATTCAATTTTTTCCAAAATTTTGCGTAAGAATTGGGAGGGTCGACTTATACACGAGTATATACTATTTTATTACGGAAATTAATCGTATTATAATAACAGACAATATAATTCATTTCACTAAAATAATAACAGTACGAACCTCATTTGTCACGTTTGACGTACAATTTCCAACTTGTTTTTTTTTTTTTCTTCTTTCTTTCTTTCTTTCTTTTCATGAAATTTGAGCTATCATAGAATGACTGAATATATTTGATATTTTTGGATAGCCTAATCAAAAACCAATATAGCAATCTTAACAGTATTACCAGATGGTTCTTTTTCCAACGAAAATCCGTTGATGAAAAATGCAGGTCTATCTTTTGCATAAAGAACATGTAATTCTACGCAAATTATTATCTACAAGATTCCGACTTGCTGGTTCATGTTTTAAGAAACAGCTTGATCTCTCCAATGAACTTCGCGGACAGGTATGAAAAAATTCTGAAGAGGGGACTGACCTGAGGCTAGCAACAGTTTAAATGTAATGCAGGTGTTTAGCCTTATTAAACCACCTACATGCATTACGATTGTGGGATATTAAAAAACTTTTGGGGTATTTTTGACATGCAGATTTATTTGGCAATTAAGTTTTATCTGATGAGCGAATTAAGAGCATGTTTTGTCTCTGTCATTTCTTATCAGTTTTATTTCTGGTGTGGTTTAGAGCAGAAATCTTCAAACTACGGCCCGCAGGATAACACCGGCCCGCAAGTGTTATGAATTTGGCCTGTGATTGCTGGCTATGGAAGTGTTCTATATATAACCTGGCATGTTGATATATATTTTTTTAAACTATACATAATTGAAGATACGAGTGTAAGAAAGTATTAATATAACAAAAATAAATTTATAGAAAATTGAAGTGAAATGTTTTGGTATAATTTTCTTATATATTTATTTTCTTCTCAATAGATGTTTAAGATATTAATGTAGATGGTACTAAACGCTCCCAGAAAAACTTTTAAACCTTAATTTGGAGCAAATTAAGTCTGTTAATAAGTCCGTTATACTAAAAAATTTCGTATAACGGTATAACACCTTCCTACATTCAAGTGTTAAACAAAATGGAACGCAACTCGTTCATACCATATATTCAAGAATTATTACAATCTTAGTTATTTTAGCTTTACCATGTGATAGGTTTTCATTTTCATTACACCGTCATGCATAGCAAACACAATTTTTGGGGAAAATATGACATAACACCTTCCACACCTAGATCCCACCGAAATTTTTTTAAAGCAGCGGTTCTCGTACATGTAGTTGATGGTTTTTTTTTTTTTTTTTTTTTTTTTTTTCCAGTTGCAGACAGATTCAAGACATGTTCATCAGTTAATTGGAGCTATAGATGATTTTAATATATTATTTCATTTTGAAAAACTTTTCTTTCTTTTTTTTTTTTTGTGTGTGTGTAGAGGGGGGAGGGGGGGGGGTCGCATGATAAAGTAGTTCCCCTTCAGAAAAATCCACGAGAAAGTTTGTACAACTGTTTAAATTGTGTGATAAATAAATAAATAAACAAAAACATACAGTTTTAACAGTGAGTATTTAAAATAATGCCAAAAACTTAAAAAAAAAAATCTTTTATTTATTTATTTATGTATTTATTATTATTTTTATTTTGGGGTGTGGGGGGCGGCAGAAGATTACAAATTTTAAGAGAAAAACAGAGCTTAGAACGCTGCTTCAGGGCGAGGTTTTGGATCTCGTTAATCGAAAATCCGATATGAATACCGGGTGATGCACAGATTAAAAGAATCTAAAAGTTTTGGTTGTTACATAAGTCTATAAAATATTTAGACATAGGGTAATAGATAAAGCAAATATTCTATAAATATTTAATGAGTGGCTACATTTTGTTTAGTAAAATTATAACATTCGACATAAGTCCATATCATGACTTATGAAACCAAAAATATACAGGGTGCAAAATGTTATCTATCGCCGACCTTTAATTTCTCAACCGTTGGTTGTAGACATATAGTTCCAATTACAAAAGCCTTTAAAATGAGGTAAATATTCATGTTGCGGCATTAATTAAAGTAAAAAATCAATTTTATCAAAATTACGAAATCTAACTTTTTATACGGTCCCCCGGTCCCTATAGTTATATTTAGTAAATGTTAGCACATATCATAACAAATACAACACAAAAAGTTTGACTTCTGTACGACAAAAGTTGACACAGTTATTAAATTTCAAAGTTTGAGATTTTTTTCACATGATTTTGTCTTTCATTCAGGGATCAGTTAAAAAATGAATTAGAGTAATTCGAGATCGAAATCAGGGCGCAATGTCCTTTTTACGGCAAAACTACCTTTAGCCGGTATCGCTAAATCTGCGTATCACCAAAGAGTGTTATTTCATCTAAAAATGTGAGCTGACTTTGAGGGGTCGTATACAAAGCGAAGAATGAAATATTAAAATTAAAGAGAAAAATAAATATCAATTTATTATCATATTAGAAAATGGTCTACTATAAAAAATGAATACATCAAATACCGGAATCTACTAGAGATACTGCTCAAAGTGTTCTTCATTGGTGGCAATGCACAATTGAATGCGTAACAGTATACTGAGTTCTGGACACGTTGGAGCAGAGCAGGCAAAACCACCTTTAACCGGTATCGCTAAAACCGGGTATCACCAAAGAGGTTTTTTTGTCTAAAAATTTAAGTTAACTTTTAGGGGTCAAACAAAATTTAAAAGTCAAATTAGGCAGAGTTGAATTCAGGGGGTGGCACGGTAGGGACATTCACCCCCTTCCCCCCTGGAGCAATGAAATGTCCCTCCCGGAAAATGTGAAATTTTGTGTTTTCAATGGTCAAAAAGTGATAGTCAGTGCAAATATTGTCATGGCAGGCTATACGTACACGCAATATACCGAAATGATACTTATTTATGGTGAATGTCAAAGGAATGCCAGAGCGGCTGCGAGGGTTTTTCCGAGCATTTTCCAAGAGATCGACATCCGATGCATGAAACAATAACTGATGCATTGCACCGTCTTAGAGAAACCGGCTCTGTGGCACCACGACCCAGAACAAGTAGACGCGCAAGGTGTAATGTTCGAGTGACACCGGAGGAAGTGCTGGCATTCGCCCTTTTAAATCCACAAATGAGCACGTCTTAAATAAGCGAGGCATGTGGAAACACGCGTCAGCGTGTCTGGCAGTTTCACATGCACATGGTGCGAATCCATACCATCCAACACTGGTGCAAGCATTGATGTTGGGTGACCACGAAAGACGGTTTGATTTTCTGTAATTTCATGCTTAACACTATAGAGAAAAATCAATCGTTCCTTTGTGACATTCTGTGGACAGATGAGGCAACGTTTACACGGAGTGGCATTGTGAACGTGCAAAATGTGCATTACTGGTCTCTGGAAAATCCTCACATCGCCGCACAGTACGACACCAGGTACGCTGGTCAACGAACGTGTGGTGCGGTATAAGGGGAACACAGATTGTTGGACGTCTTCTATGGTGGAACCCTAACGGGCGAATTTTACCTGCACCTACTACAAAACACGGTACGTGACTGGTATGAAGAGCGGCCTCTCCGAACTACATGCCGGGTGTGGTTTCAACATGATGGGGCCCCTCCGCATAAAGCCTCAAACGTCCGTGCGTATCTGGCCAACGAATTCGGTAAACAGATCCTTGGATATGGTGGTCAGGTAGAGTGGCCACCACGTTCACCGGACTTGACTCCCAAGGACTTCTACCTCCGGGGATACATCAAGGCACAGGTGTATGTGACTGAGCCTACTTCTCTGGTTGATCTGAAGGAGCGCATCATCCTTGCTTGTCACACAGTTACACTTGCAATGCTCCAACGTGTCCAGGACTCAGTACTGTCACGCATTCAATTGTGCATTGAAACCAATAGAGAACACTTTGAGCAGTATCTCTAGTAGATTCCAGTATTTGATGTACTCATTTTTTATAGTAAACCGTTTTCTAATATGATAATAAATTGATATTTATTTTTCTGTTTAATTTCAATATTTCATTCTTCGCTTTGTATATGACCCCTCAAAGTCAGCTCAAATTTTTAGATGAAATAACCCTCTTTGGTGATACACCGATTTAGCGATTCCGGCTAAAGGTAGTTTTGCCGTAAAAAGGATATTGCACCCTGATTTCGATCTCGAATTATTCTAATTCATTTTTTAACTAATCCCTGAATGAAAGACAAAATCATGTGAAAAAATCTCAAACTTTGAAATTTAATAACTGTGTCAATTTTTGTCGTACAGAAGTCAAACTTTTTGTGTTGTATTTATTATGATATGTGCAAACATTTTACTAAATATAACTATAGGGCCCTCGTGACCGTATATAAAGTTAGATTTCGTAATTTTTATAAAATTGATTTTTTACTTGAATTAACGCCACAACATGAATATTTACCTCATTTTAAACGCTTTTGTAATTGGAACTATGTGGCTACAACTAATGGTTGAGAAATTAAAGGTCGGCGATCGCGATACATACCAGTTTGCATCCTGTATATAGCAATGGTACAGCTAAAAGATAATTCAATAAAACCGGAAGTGATCTTTGTTAGACATTTGCTACTTCTTACCATTTGTATGTGCTAAAAGGTACTATCAAAGTAATTGTTGCAACTTGAGAAAACACATTAACATGTTAAAGGTTCTCAATTTCATTTCTGTTTTCCAGATGTAACGTGAGAAAATTAAACCAAAAATAAGTATTTTTAGTTAAACATTTTTCTGAGTTAGAATAAGAGGTACGATTACTGAAATTCGTAAAATTTAAATCTGTAAATTAAAGCTTACAGTTTTAATCTAAAACATATATGAAATGTAAAAATTTTACACAATGTACATTTATGTTTACACTTCATATATCGTGTTCATTTTTGCTTTTATCTATTAGTAAGATAATCATATCGGTAGCCAGTTTAAGAATTCTTTTTTTATAATACATGTTATGCTGATGTAACAATAGGCAATTTTTCACCTGGAGAAAACACTTTTAAAGTATGAACTTATTGTTGTATATCATTCAATTCACTGTTAAAATTTAAAAAAAAAAATCCATTTAAAATCACTCATTGTTATATTTTTTCATCCTTGTTGTTATAAATGAAACAATGAATTCAAATTATAACAATTCGAAAGCAATGAATACAACATTCAATCGAAATTTCTTACCAAATACGAACAACCATTAACAAACAAATTGAAATTTTCCTTTTTGCGTAAATTGACACTTGTAATACTTTCCATCCGATTAAACTTTTAATATGGACAATAGTTATGTCAAAGAAATCTGGAAAACGAATTACAAGAAGTGTCAAAAAAAGGAGCTTATGGTCTTGAAAGTCAAAATGGATTAAAAGAAAGGCAGCATCAAAGAAAAGTTCCAAAAACTCCGAAATGGAAGAGTGCTTGCAGAAAATTCTTAAAATAAATGTTGATACTGTTATGGAAGTAACGTCAAAGTTCATGTGCGAAGATTATGGCAGTGACTTTTCAAATATCACATGCATAGAGGCCGTGCGAGAGATATTCCATTGTTACATATTCCTTAGGCTTTGATGTTCATGAAAATAGAAGAAAAAACATGCGTTGCATGGTTGCAGACAGAAAATAATGAAAAAATGACTTCACAATTGCGAATTGTCCATAATAGAAGCAACGATAAGAGTTCTAAAATTTTCAATCAAAGAGGTAAAATTGTTATAATTACTCATACATATTTTGGTTTCTTTTTTGTAAGGAATAAGTAGATAAATTCTGTTAGATTCTATATTTATATTCGTAAATATATGTTTCATACACTGTAAAAAATTTTCAGAAACGTTTCTGAAAGTAACGGAGACCTGTGCTGCACGATACTAACAGAAAGGTTTCTGATTCGATCAGAAAAATGTTTCGGCTAAAACACGGAACCTTTCCGATTCGTAATGAAACCTTCCTGAATATATCTGAAACCTTCCTGAACATATCTGAAACCTTTCTGAATATATCGGAAATCTTTCATTACGGATCGAAAAAGTTTCTGAATATATCGGAAATCTTTCATAATATATCGGAAATCTTTCATAATATATCGGAAACTTTTCTGAATGTATCTAAAACCTTTCTGAATATATCTGAAGTGTTTCTGAATATATTTTTATCTTTTTTTATTATATATTAACTGAATTTTAAAAGAATACTTGAAAAGATAAGAATTTCTGTTCTTTTAAATATTCTAATCAAACTTTTTTTTTTATAATGATTCTTTTTCCTAGGCGAAATTATTCGGTATATTGCGTGATATTGTTCAGTTTATATCAAAATTTTATCAAATGTGTTTTAATCCTAATATTTAAGAATATTCACGAAGTGAATATTGGGGAATGGAGATATTTACCTTGTTTTTTAACAACATATCATGAAAAAAATATGGGATTCATACAGCTTCACAAATCAAGTATTTATTTTAAAAAATTAAAAAAAAAATAGCATCTATACTTAGAAAGAAAACTTTCAAAACTTTTCATTAACATGAAATAGACAAACTAAAGCTATACTAATATATTTTAGATACATTTCAAATAATCTAACTCCCAGCAACATAAAATGATTAAAACTTATGTATGAGCTTTTCAAAAGCAATGCAGCTTCAGAGATCTGTTTATCTGTTAATTTTTTCGGTCCTTAAAAGGTAATTTTTCATATTAAAACAAGACATTTCACAAAAATTCTCATCTTAAAATTGGACCCTTGACAAAATTTTTCGTTCCAAAACAGTATCCGTCACAAAATTCTTTGTCTTAAAAACAAGACTTTACCACCTCAAAAACTGAACTTTTCACAAATTTAATGATTTAAAAATAAAATCTGACATATCACAAAACAATTGAACTTATCAAAGTGCATAGCTTTTTTATTTGTAAAGGATAGATACAAAGGAACCTGATATAACGATAATTTCAAATTCCCAAAATTATGACCGGAATTTTTAAAAATATTAAAAAAACTGCACAATTTCACAATAACAGGACCCTGTGAGAAAAATCTGGACATAACCCTGAGATTAATAAAAACACCTAGGAATTTTTTTTTTTTTCAGAATTAGAATAAAATAAATAAATATAGTTTGTTTACTTTAAAACGATATTTTTAAAGTCAGACAAGCTAATTTTCAATATATAGTATCATAAAAGTTAGAGTTCTGAAACATCGTTAAAAAATATATATAAACAAACAACAAACACACAGTACCGCCGGCAGATATTATTCTTTAAGAGATAAAATTGCTACTAAATGCTATTTATAAATCATATTTATTGAAGCAACATTAAAAAAACTTAAAATGAGAGTCAAAGGATTTGTATTTTTATATTTTAGAGTATATTTTAATAATTATCCTTCCAACTCAAAGTATCTAAATGCTCATGTAAACAATCCTAAAAGTTAGGGTTAAGACAATTGTTAAAAATATTGATATAAACTGAAAAATATCACGCCATGTATGAGATAATAATGAATATAAAACAGAATCATTATAAAAAATATTATTAGAGTATTTAAAACAGCAGAAATTCTTACCTTTTCAAATATTTCTTTTTTTAAATTCTCTTTTTGGACCGCTCGAATAACTAACATTATATTCCACAGCCAACAACGTGCTGCTTTATCTTTGCCGTTAACGGCGTACACTGTTTGAAATAGTTGAGAAGAGAAATACTTGAAATGCGGACAAACTGGTTTGCTATAGAAGAGGGTCGGTTTCAATCACCTAAACCTAAACATTCGGAAAGGTTTCTGATGGTTTCAGAAAGTGAAAATAGCTATCAGATATCCGATGGTATCAGAAACATTCCTGTTAGAATACTAAACGTTCCAAATATTTTTTACAGTGTAGCTGTCAAGATATTTTCGAATGTTAGATTTCAATAAAATATTACTTAAGTGTTACGTATTGCCATATTTATTATAACTTACGTCATTTTCAGTACTTTGATAGCTTTAATTTCACTCTGTCCATGCAGATGGAATAATATACTGTTATTTGTGTATGGCAGAAAATAATCTATTCGAGGTATTTAAATATTGCGTTTCTTAAATCCCGATGACTTTTGTAGATCGTGTTAATTTGTTGTAAATTTTGTGTCAAGTATATATTTAACAATATTATCCAAATATTTGTAGTTTTTATATGCTTTGGGCGTGATTCAACTTTGTTAGCTGCTCCTCGTTTATTTTTAAAATAAATAAGTACGTTTAAAATGCACATCATTGAAATATTACAGTATAAGATCTTGCACTTAATGCATAAGAGACATTTAAATTCCATTTATATAGCAATGTTATAGCTAAAAAGAAATTCAATAAAATAAGAAGTGATCTTTGTTAGACATTTGCTGCTTCTTACCATTTGTATGTGCTAAAAGGTAATATCAAAGTAATTGTTGCTACTTGAGAAAACACATTAACATGTTAAAGGTTCTCAATTTCATTTCTGTTTTTAAGATATAACGTGAGAAAATTAAATAAAAAATAAGTATTTTTAGTTAAACTTTTTTCTGAGTTAGAATAAGAGGTACAATTACTTAAATTTCTAAAATTTAACAAAAGCTCTATATCTGGATTACATACTTAGGTCACTATAATTGAAATTATATCATATACTGTGTTGAGTCTATAATACTTTTCCTAATAGAATTGTGAATATGAAGAGGTTCAAAAATCCAAAAAATAAACATTTTGACACAATTTGGGAGGGTTTCACGTTTTGTGAATATAGTGATGTAGACGTTATTTACAATTACTTTAAGGGCCGAGTGGTTAATTTTATCACAATATATTACGAAATGAAAATTTCAAATCAATGTACGTGTAAATTAAATCTTACAGTTTTAATGCAAAATATATATGATACGTAAAAATTTTACACAATGTATATTTAAGTTTACAATTCATATATCTTGTTCATTTTTGTTTTATCTATTAGTAAGATAATCATATCGGTAGTCAATTGAAGAATTCTTTTTTTATAATACATGTTATGCTGATGTAACAAGAGGCAATTGTTCACCTGGAGAATGCACTTTTAAAGTATGAACTTATTGTTGCATATCATTCAATTCACTGTTAAAATTAAAAAAAAAATCATTTAAAATCACTCATTGTTATATTTTTTCATCCTTGGTGTTATAAATGAAACAATGAATTTAAATTATAACAATTCGAAAGCAATGAATACATCATTCAATCGAAATTTCTTACCAAATTCGGACAACCATTAACAAAGGAATATTGAAATTTTCCTTTTTAGCGTAAATTGACACTTGTAATATTTTCCATCCGATTAAACTTTTAATATGGACAATAGTTATGTCAAAGAAATCTGGAAAACGAATTACAAGAAGAATTGTCAAAAAAGGAGCTTGGTCTTGTAAGTCAAAATAGATTAAAAGAAAGGCAGCATCGAAGAAAAGTTCCAAAAACTCCGAAGTGGAAGAGTGCCTGCCGAAAATTCTTAAAATAAATGCTATGGAAGTAACGTCAAAGTTGATGTGCGAAGATTATGGCAGTGACTTTTCAAATGTCACAGGCATAGAGGCCTTGCCAGAGATATTCCTTTGTTACATATTCCTAACTCAGGCTTTGATGTTCATGAACATAGAAGGAAAAAAATGCGTTGCAGACAGATAATTATGAAAATATGACTTCACAATTGCGAATTGTTCATAATAGAAGCAACGAAAAGTGTCTAAAATTTTCAATTAAACAGGTAATTGTTATAATTACTCATACATATTTTGGCTTCTTTTTTGTAAGGAATAAGTAGATAAATTCTGTTAGATTCTATATTTATATTCGTAAACAGAGCCGTAACTAGCCATTCCTGGGCCCTGTGCAAGAATTCGCATTTGGGCCCCTTAATTAATTAGGTTTGGAAAAATGAAAAAAAAAAATACGTCACAATAAAATGTTTTATTAAGTTTTATTTTAATTGCACTTTTCTGGCTTTCATTTCGGAAAATTCGTTAATAACATCATCATAATTAATATTTTTAACTATATTGTATTCTATTGAAATAATAGACAGATTGGATAAACGGTCTTGTCCGATAGTTGATCGTAAATAATTTTTTATTAATTTCAGCTTGCTAAAACTTCGCTCGCACGAAGCAATAAAAATGGGAAGAGTTAAAATATTCGAAGGGCCACACGGATATTTGGGTAAGATTCAATTAAACCAAAATCATGAAGAGTCTGTAGAATATCAAGCGGAGATGCAGTTTGTATGTTTTGTATAAGAGCCGTTACTTCAAACTTAAAACTTTCAATTTCACATGTGAAGTCGTACTTTTTTAAATCTTTGCTGTACTTAATAGCGAGATCTGCAGCCGATTTTTTTAAGTCAGCGACACTCATATGTTGTAAAGACGAGCCATACAGAAAGCAAAAATAATCACAGATGGTTCTCATTTTTTCATAACGCAAATCTATCTGAGACAACAGAGTGTCAAGAACACTGTACATTTGTATTTTAAATAACTCTTCAGCTGTTAATTTACTTCCTTCATCTGATGTTTCATCTATTTTCATTTTCTTCACTCTTCTTTTCCTTTTATTAAGAAATTCCTTCTGTATATCCATTTTTTCAGCCAAACTTTGTGCTTCCTGGATATTTTGTTCAAAACCTGTATCTCGAAGCCCTTGTAATGTACTACGTAAACCAGCAATTAGTTTTGTTCCAATATCTATTGACAAATCTTTCTGTTGTAATGCTTTGTTTGTTCGATCGATGCATTGTAGAATTTTATTCCATATAGAAAGTGTACAGATAAACCTATAATTAATTTGCAGAATCAAACTTTGTGCATTCGATACAGCTTCCGGATTCGAAAAATCGTTTGTAATCATTTGAAGTCCTTCCATTACTTCAGGTAATTGTAAATACAGCGCTTTTATTGATCTGGCCTTTGATGACCATCTTGTATCAGAAAAACTTTTAAGTGATATTTTTAAGCACTTCATTAAAGTTTCCCAACGAATTGTTGAGGACGAGAAAAAATTAAACAACTTCTGCACAGTACCAAAAAAAGCAATCATTTCTGAAGTTGTAGATGCACCGTGTGCACCGGCTAAATTTAGATTATGAGCTGCACAAGGTACAATTATTGCTAAATCATTAATTTCCAAAATACGTGCACTTACTTCCTTATACTTGCCAGCCATATTGGCACCGTTGTCAAATCCTTGCCCTCTGCAATCCTGAATGTCTAATTTATCAACATTTAGTTTATTCAAAATTTCAGATGATAAACCTTCTCTCGTTTTTTCATGAGATTGAATAAAGTTTATGAAGCTTTCTTCAATCATTACCTATACAGTCAACATGGACATATCTGATAATCTGACTCATTTGCTCTTTTCTTGAAACATCAGGAGTGAAGTCGAATAAAATTGTGTAGTACTTTGCCTTTTTAATTCTGCAGATGATTTCATTTCTAGTTTTGTCCCCAATTAATTTTATTATTTCATTTTGAATAGAGAGTGAGAAATAAGACACTGAACCCTTTTTACATTTTTCAATATGTTCCTTTAAAGTAGTATTATAATGGCTATCAAATTCAATCAAATTTAAAAAAATGCCACAATTTGGATCTCCAATAATTTCATTTGAACCTCTAAGAGCAAGATTATATTTGGCACAGAATAGAATAGCATCCAATATTATTTTCAATATTTCACGCCATATCATTTTTCCTTGTTAATGGAATTAATTACATAATCATCAATTGCATTTCCTGATTTTATATTCTTTTCCATTACTTTCCATTTCACATACGAAATTCGATATTCCGGAGAATTTTTGTGTCGGGGAATAACCGGATGAAGATGCCTCCAATCATAAAAACCTTTTTGTGGGTCTGAAAGATTATGCGATTTTTGCCCAAAAAGCATGCAAGGAAAGCAAAATACTGCATTTTGATTAACGGAATATAAAATCTATTTTCTTTTAACAGTTTCTCCGTTAATTTGTTTAACATAAAACCAGTCCTTTGTAAATTTTCGACCTGAATCGTCTACTTTTAACGTATTAAAGTTAATGTTGTCGCCTTGATCTGCACCATATGAGACAAGAGAATGTATTAATTTACCAGTAACGGCAGGCCAGGAATGGGGATCGTTGTAATTAAGCAGTAATTTCTTCTGGAACAGTACAGAACATATTTTTTCGGTATTATCAGTTTGTGAAACAGTACTTTGTGCAGGCTCGTCCTCTTTTGAATTATTATGGGGCAAATGTAGTGAAATACCTTGTGAAACAGCAGAATATTCGGTAATATCAGTTTGTGAGACAGTACTTTGTACAGGCTGATCCTCTTTTGAACTATTATGGGGCAATTGTAGTAAAATACCCAGTGATGCAGCAGAATGTTCGGTATTATCAGTTTGTGAGACAGTACTTTGTGCAGGCTCATCCTCTTTTGAATTATAATGAGGGTATTGTAGTAGAATATCTTGAGAAGCAGCAGATTGCTTTTCTTGCAATGGATCGTTTTTGTTACCCGGAGAATTGTCGTTAATTGAAGGGGTAGATGCCAAATGTAGTGTTTTTTTATCACCTTGTGAAGTAGTGCTAGATTTGACCTCTTCCACACTTCCTCTATTCTCTGAGTTTTCGGTTTTTAGCCATTTACCAAACTGTTGCGACATTGACTTGCATTCTTTCAATTTTCGTTTCCTTATATTTCTCTTTTGTGCACCTGACAAATGCTTAGACATTTTTAAGCTAGAAAACAAAATATTATTGTTAGCATGTTGCCTGTACAAGTATAAAACTGTTATACCGTACATAAACTACTTTTTGTAGAACGAATGCAAGCGTGTGAGGAAATATCACTTGCTTGGATGCCTTTTATTTGCCATATTTCGATGTTTTTTTCCAATCAAACATTTCTCAGAAAATAGTAAAAATCTAAAAATTTGTTACACATGAAATTAATTATTAAAACGTCACCATAAAACTCGAATGTAAAAGGAATCGTAAAAGGTTTCAAACATTTAAACAATAAATCCTCTCGTTTAAAGCGTGAAAAAAAATAGAAGCAAATATTTTTTTTTCTACCGCCAGTAGACAATTCTAAAGTCGCGACCATTTGTCTGCTATCCAGATTGATTAGAAGATGGGATGAAGTGTATCAAGCAAAATATAGGAAACGTTTAATTAACGATGTTGAAATAGCAGATAAAAGTCTCCAGACAACAATTTCATTCACAGATTTAAAAATAAGCGAGTCATTTTAGAAGTTTTAAATCAAATCAGTTGGTTGATCCAGATGGAAACAGGGCCTTTTTAGAATCCCTCCACGAAACTCTAACAAAAATGGGTCCTTTTAATTATTCCTTTAACACTTAATAAAATAATATATATAATATATAAAATATAATATATTCAATAAAATAAAATATTTAATAATTCCTTTTAATAAAACAACACCCTTCACAAAATTATTAATATAATAAATTACATAAAAATAACATTTTCTTGTTTCATAAATTGAGAGACAAGAAAGAAAAAAAACCCTGCATGGACCCTTCAAATTCGATATATGTTTACCTTTAATAAGATTTAAAATAATAATAATAATAATAATAATAATAATAATAATAATAATTAAAATAATAATTCTTCTACAAAAGTTTTTCCAAGATTATATACATAAATATTTTCAATGATTTTCAATTCTTACCTTTAAATTCTGGCCTTAAATTTCTTGGTACTTCTTTTTCTTTGAATAAGAAATAAATAAGAAATACAAATTAAAAATATCAAGAGACATTAGAATTAGATAAAAGAGTAAACTGTGCCATTATAAAGCACGACCACTTAATAAAATCGATTTCCGTACTTATTTTCGCTTTCTGCATAAAAACATAGAGCTCGGTGGAAGCAAAAACAGAATAGAATTCGAGACAGGTTCAATGTTGCCAAATGACAAAAGTTAAACTTTACGTGAAATAAGGAAAAAAAAATACCCAAGTTTTTTTCGAAAAATTTTATTGTTCCCGAACATTTATTTCCCCACGAATTACTTGTCCTCAAAATTTGATAAAACTGGCTTTCGGAAATGAATTTTCTTTCATAAGGTTAATGATGATATTTATTGAAATGGTTTGCAGTGTTGGAAAACGAATTCAGTGTACATGTTGCTTAGGATTTTTTTTTTTTTTTTTTTTTTTTGCATATTTTGATTTTCGGAATCAATGCTTAATTCTGAAGTCTGCCGATAAAAGAAGGGGAAGGGGGGGGGGGAGATTGTCCTGTAATTTAGATTTTTTTTCTTCAGTGGTTATCGTTCAATTTTTTCGAAATTTTTAGGAATTAAAAATATGATGTTCCCTTAACCATTTTATGAAACAATATGCATATTTAATAGTGAAAACGTAAGCCAAATCCAGCGAAATATCCCGCTTTTTTCGTCCAGTTTTCCTTAGATTTTATTAATTTTTTTAAAAATATTTGTGCTCCCCCGAATGTTTCAAAATTTTTGTAGTAGCTGTAAATCCAGTCTGCCGAGATGCTGTAAAGAGATTGTTTCGAAATAGGGACGTTTATTTACTTTTAATGTAGAAAAAATATCGCTTCCGCGAGGTAAAGTGACCTGCGGTCGTGAAATTTTTAAAAGAGTTAAAATTTTCCTATTTTTGAAAACCGATTGCACTGACGATTAGAAGAAAGTATCGGCATTAAGGCATATTTTTTGCTTATCGGTGCCCCTAAAATTGCGACCTGGGAGGGGGGGGGGAGTGTGGAACGTTGCCATATTATGGGAAATGTTTACTGCGAAAATGACTCTTTTTTGCAAACATTTTTCAAAGGGCTAACAACGATATTTTTTCGAACTAATTGCAGAATTTGAGACGTAAAGGTACTAATTTTAAGACTGTATCTTCCATATTTCAAATGGTTTGGTTAAAGGAAGTTAAAATAAAGCGGGGAAAAAACCGGCATTTGGTAAAAACATAAGCGAAAACACAAGTATACGTTACTGTATTCAAACTATAACCTAGCATAAGTTTGGCAGATACGTAGGTAAGTTGAAAATATCAGTTCTATATTAATTCGAATGTTCATGTTGATAAGCAGAGACATCTAGGATCTAAATAACACAAAACTTAACCATCAAATCGCGCAGTAGAAAGGCAGAAATTTCTTTTTCAATTAAAAAATATAATTTCTTATGCACATCATTTTGGGGGCCCCCCTTTTCAGATGGGCCCTGTGCGGCTGCACCTGTTGCACCTGCCTAGTTACGGCACTGTTCGTAAATATATGTTTCATAGCTGTCATTAAAATAAGACATTTTCAAAAGTTAGATTTCAATAAAATATTACATAAGTGTTAAGTATTGCCATATTTATTATAACTTACATCATTTTCAGTACTTTGATAGCTTTAATTTCACTCTGTCCATGCAGATGCAATAATATACTGTTATTTGTGTATGGCAGAAAATAATCTATTCGAGGTATTTAAATATTGCGTTTCTTAAATCCCGATGACTTTTGTAGATCGTGTTAATTCGTTGTAAATTTTGTGTCAAGTATATATTTAACGATATTATCCAAATATTTGTAGTTTTTATATGCTTTGGGCGTGATTCAACTCTGTTAGCTGCTCCTCGTTTATTTTTTAAATAAATAAGTACGTTTAAAATGCACATCATTGACATATTACAGCATAAAATCTTGCACTTAATGCATAAGAGACATTTAAATTCCATATATATAGCAATGTTATAGCTAAAAATAAATTCAATAAAATCAGAAGTGATCTTTGTTAGACATTTGCTGCTTCTTACCATTTGTATGTGCTTAAAGGTAATATCAAAGTAATTGTTGCTACTTGAGAAAACACATTAACATGTTAAAGGTTCTCAATTTCATTTCTGTTTTTAAGATATAACGTGAGAAATTTAAATCAAAAATAAGTATTTTTAGTTAAACTTTTTTCTGAGTTAGAATAAGAGGTACAATTACTTAAATTTCTAAAATTTAACAAAAGCTCTATATCTCGATTACATACTTAGTTCACTATAATTGAAAATATATCATATATTGTGTTGAGTCTATAATACTTTTCCTAATAGTATTGTGAATATGATGAGGTTCAAAAATCCAAAAAATAAACATTTTGACACAATTTAGGAGGGTTTCATGTTTTGTGAATATAGTGATGTAGACGTTATTTACAATTACTTTAAGGGCCGAGTGGTTAATATTATCAGAATATATTACGAAATGAAAATTTCCAATCAATGTATGTGTAAATTAAATCTTACAGTTTTAATGCAAAATATATATGATATGTAAAAATTTTACACAATGTATATTTAAGTTTACAATTCATATATCTTGTTCATTTTTTTTATCTATTAGTAAGATAATCATATCGGTAATCAGTTGAAGAATTCATTTTTTATAATACATGTTATGCTGATGTAACAAGAGGCAATTGTTCACCTGGAGAATGCACTTTTAAAGTATGAACTTATTGTTGCATATCATTCAATTCACTGTTAAAATTTAAAAAAAATCATTTAAAATCACTCATTGTTATATTTTTTCATCTTTGTTGTTATAAATGAAACAATGAATTTAAATTATAACAATTCGAAAGGAATGAATACATCATTCAATAGAAATTTTTTACCAAATACGGACAACCATTAACAAACAAACTGAAAATTTCCTTTTTAGCGTAAATTGACGCTTGTAATATTTTCCATCCGATTAAACTTTTAATATGGACAATAGTTATTTCAAAGAAATCTGGAAAACGAATTACAAGAAGAAGTGTCAAAAAAGGAGCTTGGTCTTGAAAATCAAAATAGATTAAAAGAAAGGCAGCATCGAAGAAAAGTTCCAAAAACTCCGAAGTGGAAGAGTGCTCGCAAAATAAAATAAATGCTGATACTGTCATGGAAGTAACGTCAAAGTTCATGTGCGAAGATTATGGCAGTTACTTTTCAGATGTCACAGGCATATAGGCCTTGCCAGAGATATTCCATTGTTACATATTCCTAACTCAGGCTTTTATGTTCATGAACATAAAAGGAGAAACATGCATTGCAGACAGATAATTATGAAAATATGACTTCACAATTGCGAATTGTTCCTAATATAAGCAACGAAAAGTGTCTAAAATTTTCAATTAAAGAGGTAATTGTTATAATTACTGATACATATTTTGGCTTCTTTTTTGTAAGGATTAAGTAGATAAATTCTGTTAGATTCTATATTTATATTCGTAAATATATGTTTCATAGTTGTCATTAAAATAAGACATTTTCGAAAGTTAGTATTGCCATATTTATTAAAACTTACGTCATTTTCAGTACTTTGATAGCTTTAATTTCACTCTGTCCATGCAGATGCAATAATATACTGTTATTTGTGTATAGCAGAAAATAATCTATTCGAGGTATTTAAATATTGCGTTTCTTAAATCCCGATGACTTTTGCAGATCGTGTTAATTTGTTGTAAATTTTGTGTCAAGTATATATTTAACAATATTATCCAAATATTTGTAGTTTTTATATGCTTTGGGCGTGATTCAACTCTGTTAGCTGCTCCTCGTTTATTTTTAAAATAAATAAGTACGTTTAAAATGCACATCATTGAAATATTACAGTATAAAATCTTGCACTTAATGCATAAGAGACATTTAAATTCCATATATATAGCATTGTTATAGCTAAAAAGATATTCAATAAAATAAGAAGTGATCTTTGTTAGACATTTGCTGCTTCTTACCATTTGTATGTGCTAAAAGGTAATATCAAAGTAATTGTTGCTACTTGAGAAAACACATTAACATGTTAAAGGTTCTCAATTTCATTTCTGTTTTTCAGATATAACGTGAGAAAATTAAATCAAAAATAAGTATTTTTAGTTAAACTTTATTCTGAGTTAGAATAAGAGGTACAATTACTTAAATGTCTAAAATTTAACAAAAGCTCTATATCTCGATTACATACTTAGGTCACTATAATTGAAATCATATCATATACTGTGTTCAGTCTATAATACTTTTCCTAATAGTATTGTGAATATGAAGAGGTTCAAAAATCCAAAAAATAAACATTTTGACAGAATTTGGGAAGGTTTCATGTTTTGTGAATATAGCTATATAGACGTTATTTACAATTACTTTAAGGGGCGAGTGGTTAATTTTATCAGAATATATTACGAAATGAAAATTTCAAATCAATGTATGTGTAAATTAAATCTTACAGTTTTAATGCAAAATATATATGATATGTAAAAATTTTGCACAATGTATATTTAAGTTTACAATTCATATATCTTGTTCATTTTAGTTTTTATCTATTAGTAAGATAATCATATCGGTAGTCAGTTGAAGAATTCCTTTTTTATAATACATGTTATGCTGATGTAACAAGAGGAAATTGTTCACCTGGAGAATGCACTTTTAAAGTATGAACTGAAAAATATGATAATAATCATGTGTCTGGTCGAAAGAATAAACAAAATAATATATATCTGGGAGAGTGTAGGGATGATAGTTGCATAATTAGTCTTGATGTCTTTTCTTATTTTTTTTAACAACACACTTAACACAAAAGTAAATTAAATAAAATATTAGACTGAATATAAATATAAATTCCAGGAGAGCAGCCTAGATGCTCCATATTCAAGATACAAATTTATTCCAACTGACAAAAACAAGTTTTCTAATCGGTTCGGGGTTACGTCACATTACGTAACGCCCGTGAGCTTAACTCCGCCCACAGAACATGTGATCAAGGATTTTCTCAACATCCTGCCCCACCATGAACACATGGGGGTTCATCAAGAATTTTCAAAAATTGTACATCATACATATATAACATCAACACAAGTAACCTAGTTTTCAATTAACAAATAATACCTCAATTATCTAAATTGTACACAATTTTCAAATAAAAAATAATATTAAGATATTCAAGTAAACAATTTAACATAATATTATTCAAGATCAATATCTATTCCAAGTACAAGTTTTAAATTAAATTATAAAATTAAAATAATAATAATATATCCAAGATAATAAGATTCAAGAATGAAACCAAGTAAGTAAAACAAAACATTTTTAAAGTTTTGCCCAAGAGTTTCAAGAAGACAGTCAAATATAAAATAAAATATTTAAATTTAAAATAATTCCGGTCAAGATACAACTGTCCAAGATACAATTATAGTCCTGGAAATCAAAGTTTGATATGCTATCTAGATTAAATCAGGATGATATACTATCTAGATTAAATGAACACAAGAAAATTTCAAATATTAAATTCAAGAAACAATGCAAATATACTTGTATATATTCCAGTGATACTTACATACCTTCTTCAATAAGCACAAAAACGAGAATTACAATTTTATCTTCTACTAAAAATATAAAAAGAAACAGTTAAAAATATTATTCTAGAAAAATTCAAAAAAATATAAGTAAGAGAAGTTCAATATACATGATCAATATGATCAAGAAAAAATTTAGAGTCTTTTGAAAGTAAAAAAAAAGTTTTTTTTTTTTCAGTTTTTCAAGTCACTAATGTCAAGATTGTACAACAGATTTATTTGTCTTTTAATAATTGAATTGTTTGTTTTCACTTCACAAGACCTTATTTTTCCGTCTCTTCCAACAAATGTTTTTGTAATTTTTCCCAACTTCCAGAAATCTCTAGGTAAATGTTCCTCATGCACAAGCACAACATCATCTATCTTGAAATAAGATGTTTTATTTTGATCCGTGCAGTGAGCAGATTTTAAGTTGAGGAGATATTCTTTCTTCCATCGCTTCCAAAAATGGTTTAAAATTGTCTCACGTAAACGAAAACGTTTCACTAAAGTTTCTTTGGTTGCTGGTAAGGTTAAATCGTTTACTTTTATAGTTGGTAAACACAAAGCTCGTTTTCATATAATAAAATGAGCAGATGTTAGAGGAAATGGTTCATCTAGTTCAGAATGGACGTGAGTTAATGATAGCTTCTACTTCAACTAGAAGAGTTTCCAGTTCACTTAGAGTCAACGAAGATTTGCCGATGACTTTACGTAAAGTAAACTTCACTGAGCGCACCATTCGCTCATAAAAGCCACCCCACCAGGCAGCACGTTCGACAATGAATTTCCAAGAAATTTCCCGATCGGCGTAAAACTTTTTTACGTCCGGATGGCGGATAGCTTTCCACATTTCTTTTAATTCAAGCTCAGCTCTTTTGAAAGTTTTTGCATTGTCGGAGTAGATTATAGCACACAGCCCTCTTCTTGAAATAAATCTGCGAAATCCTAATAAAAATTCTGCAGTTGACATGTCTTTCACAAGCTCCAAATGAATTGCTCTTGTGATAGCGCAAGTAAACAATAAGATGTAATTTTTATTCTCACTCCCCTTCACATATAGGGGCCCCGCAAAATCTAGGCCTGTAACAGAAAATGGGGGTGCTTCGTTAATGCGGTTACCTGGAAGAGGTGCTATTACTTGTTGACCAGGACGTATGTTAAATTTCTTGCAGATTGTGCAGTTGTTGGGGACTGATTTTATGCACTGTCTACCTTTCAAAATCCAAAACTTTTCACGAGTTTGTACCAGTGTGTCTGATACTCCTGCATGCAAAACCCTTTCATGGGAATCTTTAATAATCAATTCAATAAATTTATGTTTGGGAGGAAGCACGATAGGATGTTTATCATAAAATGGCAAGTTAGCCTATTGTAACCGCCCTCGTACCAAGAGTAATCCTTCTTCTGACAACACAGGATTTAGCTGCAAAAGGTTGGATTCTTTAGGGATATTTTGGTTAAGCTTTAAACATTTTATAACCTCAGGAAAACTTTCTTCTTGAACAAGTTTTACCCACAAATTTTCGGCATTTTTTATTTCATCAACTGATAACTCTGCAAGATTTCGTTTTTCTGCTTTTAGTTTTATATTGAAAATAAATCTAAATACCCATGCAGTTACTCGATACAACTTCTTTAGTGAACTATACCTTAACAAATTTAAAATTTGAATTTTATCAGCGTTATTTGTGTTAACTACACAAGAAATAATTTCTGCTTTTCGAGACCGCTCTTCAGAAACATTAGACACTTGAGTTGCGGGTATTTTAACTCTGGGCCACTGATCTTCAGGCAAGGAAAGAAATTCGGGACCGTACCACCATTTTTGAGAATTGACCAATTGTTTTCCTGAACAACCTCTAGTGATTAGGTCGGCAGGATTAAGTTTGCCTTCGCAATGTCTCCATAAACTAGGATCAGACAAGTCATGAATTTCTGAAATTCTGTTTGCGACAAATGGTTTCCATTTTTCTTTTGAGCCTTTTATCCAATAAAGAACAATTTCAGAATCTGTCCAGAAAACAAACTGGAATACCTGGAGAATATTTTTTAAACTGCTCCCATCAATTCAAGGCGAGGGAGAGTTAATTTCTTCAAGGGGGCAACTCTAGATTTAGACATGACAAAACTAGTTTTAATTTTTCTTTAGATGTTTGATACCGTAAGTATACTACTGCGCCATAGGCTTTGGGATTAGCATCTGTAAAAATATGTAACTGGAGACCCTCATTTTCCATGATCAGGGTGCTAAAGTAATATCTGGGAATTTTCAGTTGTGAGAGATCCTGTATTTCTGAAATCCAAGTTTTCCAATCATTTTCTAACTCACCAGAAAAATTTTCATCCCATGATATGCCCATTACCCATAATTGTTGCAATAAATATTTAATTCGAATAATAAAAGGAGTGATTAACCCAGCCGGGTCAAACAACATAGCTGCAATTTTCAAGACATTCCGTTTTGTACAAGAATCATTATTTAATTTTGATAACAATGGACGTAATTCTAGTCCCAAATTATCTTCATTATTGTTCCAAGTTAAGCCTAATACTTTTAGAGAGTTATTTGGTGGATCGGAATTAGAAATAGGTATGCTCTTATAAATCCATCTTTTTCTAAGCTCCTCGGAATTAGTTTCAAATTTTCTTAAATTCATTCCCCCTTCCTTCAAAATATCAACAGCTTCTTTAGATAAATTAAAAGCCTCTACAACATCATTTTCTCCGGTAAACAAATCATCTACGTAATGGGACGAATTAAGGATTTCAAATGTTTTCTTGTGAGAGTCTTTATATTTATTGATATGGTTTTTGATAGACAAGGATAAACGGACTGCAGGTGACACCAAAAATAGCCCTAGTCATTTTATAGGGAAAAATTTCTTTATTTTTGTCAAAATTTTCATAGTATAAAAATCTTAAGTAGTCGCGATCTTCTTCCGCTATAGATATCTGGAGAAAGGCTTTTTCAATGTCAGCTGAAAGGGCAATTTTGTGTAATCGGAATTTTAAAATAATATCCAGAACATTTGGGTTCAAGTTAGGACCCGGATTCAGGCATTCGTTTAAAGATAAGGAATCCGCTTGTTTAGAGGAAGCATCGAAAACAATCAGAGTTTTTGTTGTAATTTTATCCTCTCGGATAACAGGTCTATGGGGCATGTAGTAACAGTTATTCTCGGAAATCTTTTTAGGGCACAATTCCACTATACCTTCATTAACTTGGTCAAGCAAAATAGAATGGTATTCTTTGAATAAGGACTCATCTTTCAGGAATTTATTTTCCAAACTAGAAAACCGCTTTTTTGCTACTTCAAGATTATTTTTAAGCAAATCACGAGAATTTTTCCATAAAAGACGTGTTTTATAGTGACCATTCACGAATTTTAAGTTTTCTTGAAACTCATTTATTACTTCATAATTAGAAATTTTCTTTTCATTACTTTCAATAATACCAATTGCTTCAAGTTCCCAAAATGCTTTTAATTGTGTATTTAAATTTTCACCCGAAACATTTAAACATGTTAAATCTCTTTCTTTCGAATAGCAAATTACATTTAAACAAGAAATAGAATTCATCGAATAATTATCTGGCATTTGTCCAACTAATGTTGTTCCGAAAATAGACGTTTGAAAGTATAATTGCTTGTTTATTTTGGTAAGCGATCAACATAATGTTTCATAAATATGATTAGCTCCTAACAAAATTTGAACTGGTAAATTTACCTCGAATAAATCAGCTAATTGATATTCCTTTGAAATAAGGTTTTGAACCCGGGGATTAATATTTTGACATAATTGGGTACCACAGATTTCATCCGTAATTAATGCCTCAACATTAACAGAATTATACGGATGATATCTGCTTCTCAAGGTTATTAATACACATTCAAATTCTTTTTCTGTAGGATTTCTGTTAGAAAATGTGTAAATGAAAAGTTTTTCTTTTCTTAAGATTTCGGCATTTAATGCCTTTGCCAAATCACTCCGAATGAAGGTTTTTGTGGAAGCAGAATCATATAGTATTCTGGCAAATAATTTTTTGGATCCACTTTCCACCTGAACACAAGCCGTTTGCAGTAGAGTGACATAATTATTTGTCAAATTTTTCGACTTATGAATAGATTGCATTACTGTTTCATTTTCAGGAATTTGGCTAACTTGTTTTAATTTTGAATCTTGATTTTCAACTAATTTTTTACATTTTGTTTGTGGGCAAAATAAGTGATTATGTTGTGTGCTCTGACATGTTTGACAGGGCTGAATTTTTACTTTACAAGCTGACTGTAAGTGTTTGAAAAAGCATTTATAACAGCGTCCGTCTTTCTTTAACTTAAATGTTTTTTGTTCATTGGTTAGGATTTTGCATCCTTATCCAGTATGTGTATTAGAATTGCAAAAAATGCAAACACCTTTAGTAACAGTATTTAATGCAACTGATGTCGGGAAATTATTTTTTACTTTAAATTTCTCTTTAGAATATTCAGCTTTTGAACGAAACGTTTCCTGACCTTTCAACGAAATTCCTGACACTAGATCTGCAGCCTCCCTAGATTCAATTTCAAACTTGATGAATTTCATTAATACCCTTACATCACCCATTTTCTTAGGATCCCTTTTTCTGTGAAATTCTACCACTAAATTATGTAGCAATTGTTTTAACAAAATAGGGATTAATATATATCCAAATTTATCTGATGCAATACCCATAGATTGCAAATTCCTAATACTGACTTCACTTTCATCATAAATATGTCTGAGCCCCTTAATATTGGATAAAGATTTAACAGGTTCGATTTCTAATAATTTATTAACAAAACAACTAATTAAATGGTCTTGTTTTCCGTATCTTTCTTTTAATAATGTTAAACAAGACTTATAATTTTCTTCTTTTAAAGCAAAACCAGCTACTGATTTGTAAGCTTCACCGGTTAAGAAAGATTTCAAATATAAAAATTTATCAACTGTAGTTAATGATTCATTTGAATCTATAGCGCTTTCAAAACTATTATAAAATTCCAAGAATTTACTTAGATCACAACTAAAGGTGGTTATATTTAGTTTGGGCAAATTGACAGGATTCTGTGATGCATTATTTAAATTAGAAATACTATTATTACTTTTCACGGATTCAGCTTGCTCGACCTTGAATTGTTTTAATTTACCTCTAATATTGGTTTTCGAATCAGATATCGCTTCATCATACTCAAGTGACTTTTGAATTTCGTTTTCAAATTGCGTTGCATCATCTATTAATTCTTCAATTTTTTCATTTAAATTTTTAAGTTCATTTTCTTTTTCTTGTAAATTTATTAAATATTCTGATAGTTTAAAATGATCATTGTCACTTTGAGTATCATTACTTTCCTAAAATGTATCAATAGAAGTTATCAATTTCGTACATGCAGTTCGAGCAAACTTCCGTTTTGATTTTAACTTTTCAATTTTTTCCATTTTAGAATAATAATAATAATAATAATAATAATAAAGTTTTTACAGTACCTTTTATCCGAGCATAGTCCACAAGAAGAGAAAAAAAAACTTCCAATAAATATTTTTTCCTATATATTTACGTCGATGATGAATTCAGAACAATTTCTTCATTTCTCGGGTATTCGGCGCCATAAGAAATATGATAATAATCAGGTGTCTGGTCGAAAGAAGAAACAAAATAATATATATCTGGGAGAGTGTAGGGATGATAGTTGCATAATAATAGTCTTGATGTCTTTTCTTATTTTTATTAACAACACACTTAACACAAAAGTAAATTAAATAAAATATTAGTCTGAATATAATTATAAATTCCAGGAGAGCAGCCTAGATGCTCCATATTCAAGATAAAAATTTATTCCAACTGACAAAAACAAGTTTTCTAATCGGTTCGGGGTTACGTCACATTACGTAACGCGCGCCATGAGCTTAATTCCGTCCACAGAACATGTGATCAAGAATTTTCTCAACATGAACTTATTGTTGCATATCATTCAGTTCACTGTTAAAATTAAAAAAAATCATTTAAAATCACTCATTGTTATATTTTTTCATCCTTGTTGTTATAAATGAAACAATGAATTTAAATTATAACAATTCGAAAGCAATGAATACATCATTCAATCGAGATTTCTTACCAAATTCGGACAACCATTAACAAAGGAATATTGAAATTTTCCTTTTTAGCGTAAATTGACACTTGTAATATTTTCCATCAGATTAAACTTTTAATATGGACAATAGTTATGTCAAAGAAATCTGGAAAACGAATTACAAGAAGAAGTGTCAAAAAAGGAGCTTGGACTTGAAAGTTAAAATAGATTAAAAGAAAGGCAGCATCGAAGAAAAGTTCCAAAAACCCCGAAGTGGAAAAGTGCTTGCAGAAAATTCTTAAAATAAATGCTGATACTGTCATGGAAGTAACGTCAAAGTTCATGTGCGAAGATTATGGCAGTGACTTTTCAAATGTCACAGGCATAGAGGCCTTGCCAGATATATTCCATTGTTGCATATTCCTAACTCAGGCTTTGATGTTTATGAACATAGAAGGAAAAACATGCGTTCCAGACAGATAATTATGAAAATATGACTTCACAATTGCGAATTGTTCATAATAGAAGCAACGAAAAGTGTCTAAGATTTTCAATTAAAGAGGTAATTGTTATAATTACTCATACATAATTTTGCTTCTTTTTTGTAAGGAATAATTAGATAAATTCTGTTAGATTCTATATTTACATTCGTAAATATATGTTTCATAGCCGTCATTAAAATAAGACATTTTCGAAAGTTAGATTTCAATAAAATATTACATAAGTGTTACGTATTGCCATATTTATTATAACTTACGTCATTTTCAGTACTTTGATAGCTTTAATTTCACTCTGTAAATGCAGATGCAATAATATACTGTTATTTGTGTATGGCAGAAAATAATCTATTCGAGGTATTTAAATATTGCGTTTCTTAAATCCCGATGACTTTTGTAGATCGTGTTAATTTGTTGTAAATTTTGTGTCAAGTATATATTTAACAATATTATCCAAATATTTGTAGTTTTTATATGCTTTGGGCGTGATTCAACTCTGTTAGCTGCTCCTCGTTTATTTTTTAAATAAATAAGTACGTTTAAAATGCACATCATTGACATATTACAGCATAAAATCTTGCACTTAATGCATAAGAGACATTTAAATTCCATATACATAGCAATGTTATAGCTAAAAATAAATTCAATAAAATCAGAAGTGATCTTTGTTAGACATTTGCTGCTTCTTACCATTTGTATGTGCTAAAAGGTAATATCAAAGTAATTGTTGCTACTTGAGAAAACACATTAACATGTTAAAGGTTCTCAATTTCATTTCTGTTTTTCAGATATAACGTGAGAAAATTAAATCAAAAATAAGTATTTTCAGTTAAACTTTTTTCTGAGTTAGAATAAGAGGTACAATTACTTAAATTTCTAAAATTTAACAACAGCTCTATATCTCGATTACATACTTAGTTCACTATAATTGAAAATATATCATATACTGTGTTGAGTCTATAATACTTTTCCTAATAGTATTGTGAATATGAAGAGGTTCAAAAATCCAAAAAATAAACATTTTGACACAATTTGGGAGGGTTTCATGTTTTGTGAATATAGTGATGTAGACGTTATTTACAATTACTTTAAGGGCCGAGTGGTTAATTTTATCAGAATATATTACGAAATGAAAATTTCAAATCAATGTATGTGTAAATTAAATCTTACAGTTTTAATGCAAAATATATATGATATGTAAAAATTTTACACAATGTATATTTAAGTTTACAATTCATATATCTTGTTCATTTTTGTTTTATCTATTAGTAAGATAATCATATCGGTAGTCAATTGAAGAATTCTTTTTTATTACATGTTATGCTGATGTAACAAGAGGCAATTGTTCACCTGGAGAATGCACTTTTAAAGTATGAACTTATTGTTGCATATCATTCCATTCACTGTTAAAATTAAAAAAAAATATCATTTAAAATCACTCATTGTTATATTTTTTCCTCCTTGTTGTTATAAATGAAACAATGAATTTAAATGATAACAATTCGAAAGCAATGAATACATCATTCAATCGAAATTTCTTACCAAATTCGGACAACCATTAACGAAGGAATATTGAAATTTTCCTTTTTAGCGTAAATTGACACTTGTAATATATTCCATCCGATTAAATTTTTAATATGGACAATAGTTATGTCAAAGAAATCTGAAAACGAATTACAAGAAGAAGTGCCAAAAAAGGAGCTTGGTCTTGAAAGTCAAAATAGATTAAAAGAAAGGCAGCATCGAAGAAAAGTTCCAAAAACTCCGAAGTGGAAGAGTGCCTGCAGAAAATTCTTAAAATAAATGCTATGGAAGTAACGTCAAAGTTCATGTGCGAAGATTATGGCAGTGACTTTTCAAATGTCACAGGCATTGAGGCCTTGCCAGATACATTCCATTGTTACATATTCCTAACTCAGGCTTTGATGTTCATGAACATAGAAGGAAAAACATGCGTTGCAGAAAGATAATTATGAAAATATGACTTCACAATTGCGAATTGTTCATAATAGAAGCAACGAAAAGTGTCTAAAATTTTCAATTAAAGAGGTAATTGTTATAATTACTCATACATACTTTAGCTTCTTTTTTGTAAGGAATAAGTAGATAAATTCTGTTAGATTCTATATTTATATTCGTAAATATATGTTTCATCGCTGTCATTAAAATAAGACATTTTTGAAAGTTGGATTTCAATAAAATATTACAATATTACATAAGTGTTAAGTATTGCCATATTTATTATAACTTACGTCATTTTCACTACTTTGATAGCTTTAATTTCACTCTGTCCATGCAATGCAATGAATATATCACTCAATCGAAATTTCTTACCAAATTCGGACAACCATTAACAAAGGAATATTGAAATTTTCTTTTTTAGCGTAAATCGACACTTGTAATATTTTCCATCCGATTAAACTTTTAATATGGACAATAGTTATGTCAAAAAACATGCGTTGCAAAAAGATAATTATGAAAATATGACTTCACAATTGCGAATTGTTCATAATACAAGCAACGAAAAGTGTCTAAAATTTTCAATTAAAGAGGTAATTGTTATAATTACTCATACATATTTTGGCTTCTTTTTTGTAAGGAATAAGTAGATAAATTCTGTTAGATTCTATATTTGTATTCGAAAATGTATGTTTCATAGCTGTCATTAAAGTAAGACATTTTCGAAAGTTAGATTTCAATAAAAAATTACATGAGTGTTAAGTATTGCTATATTTATTATAACTTACTTCATTTTCAGTACTTTGATAGCTTTAATTTCACTCTGTCCATTCAGATGCAATAATATACTGTTATCTGTGTATTGCAGAAAATAATCTATTCGAGGTAATTAAATATTGCGTTTCTTAAATCTCGATGACTTTTGTAGATCGTGTTAATTTGTTGTAAATTTTGTGATAGGTACGTTTAAAATGCACATCATTGAAATATTACAGCATAAAATCTTGCACTTAATGCATAAGAGACATTTAAATTCCATATATATAGCAATGTTATAGCTAAAAAGAAATTCAATAAAATCAGAAGTGATCTTTGTTAGACATTTGCTGCTTCTTACCATTTGTATGTGCTAAAAGGTAATATCAAAGTAATTGTTGCTACTTGAGAAAACACATTAACATGTTAAAGGTTCTCAATTTCATTTCTGTTTTTCAGATATAACGTGAGAAAATTAAATCAAAAATAAGTATTTTCAGTTAAACTTTTTTCTGAGTTAGAATAAGAGGTACAATTACTTAAATTTCTAAAATTTAACAACAGCTCTATATCTCGATTACATACTTAGGTCACTATAATTGAAAATATATCATATACTGTGTTGAGTCTATATTACTTTTCCTAATAGTATTGTGAATATGAAGAGGTTCAAAAATCCAAAAAATAAACATTTTGACACAATTTGGGAGGGTTTCATGTTTTGTGAATATAGTGATGTAGACGTTATTTACAATTACTTTAAGGGCCGAGTGGTTAATTTTATCAGAATATATTACGAAATGAAAATTTCAAATCAATGTATGTGTAAATTAAATCTTACAGTTTTAATGCAAAATATATATATGTAAAAATTTTACACAATGTATATTTAAGTTTACAATTCATATATCTTGTTCATTTTTGTTTTATCTATTAGTAAGATAATTATATCGGTAGTCAATTGAAGAGTTCTTTTTTATAATACATGTTATGCTGATGTAACAAGAGGCAATTGTTCACCTGGAGAATGCACTTTTAAAGTATGAACTTATTGTTGCATATCATTCAATTCACTGTTAAAATTTAAAAAAAAATCATTTAAAATCACTCATTGTTATATTTTTTCATCCTTGGTGTTATAAATGAAACAATGAATTTAAATTATAACAATTCGAAAGCAATGAATACATCATTCAATCGAAATTTCTTACCAAATTGGGACAACCATTAACAAAGGAATATTGAAATTTTCCTTTTTAGCGTAAATTGACACTTGTAATATTTTCCATCCGATTAAACTTTTAATATGGACAATAGTTATGTCAAAGAAATCTGAAAACGAATTACAAGAAGAAGTGTCAAAAAAGGAGCTTGGTCTTGAAAGTCAAAATAGATTAAAAGAAAGGCAGCATCGAAGAAAAGTTCCAAAAACTCCGAAGTGGAAGAGTGCCTGCAGAAAATTCTTAAAATAAATGCTGATACTGTCATGGAAGTAACGTCAAAGTTCATGTGCGAAGTTTATGGCAGTGACTTTTCAAATGTCACAGGCATAGAGGCCTTGCCAGAGATATTCCATTGTTACATATTCCTAACTCAGGCTTTGATGTTCATGAACATAGAAGGAAAAACATGCGTTGCAGACAGATAATTATGAAAATAAGACTTCACAATTGCGAATTGTTCATAATAGAAGCAACGAAAAGTGTCTAAAATTTTCAATTAAAGATGTAATTGTTATAATTACTTATACATATTTTGGCTTCTTTTTTGTCAGGAATAAGTAGATAAATTCTGTTAGATTCTATATTTATATTCGTAAATATATGTTTCATAGCTGTCATTAAAATAAGACATTTTCGAAAGTTAGATTTCAATAAAATATTACATAAGTGTTAAGTATTGCCATATTTATTATAACTTACGTCATTTTCAGTACTTTGATAGCTTTAATTTCACTCAGTCGATGCAGATGCAATAATATACTGTTATTTGTGTATGGCAGAAAATAATCTATTCGAGGTATTTAAATATTGCGTTTCTTATATCCCGATGACTTTTGTAGATCGTGTTAATTTGTTGTAAATTTTGTGTCATGTATATATTTAACAATATTATCCAAATATTTGTAGTTTTTATATGCTTTGGGCGTGATTCAACTCTGTTAGCTGCTCTTCGTTTATTTTTTAAATAAATAAGTACGTTTAAAATGCACATCACTGACATATTACAGCATAAAATCTTGCACTTAATGCATAAGAGACATTTAAATTCCATATATATAGCAATGTTATAGCTAAAAATAAATTCAATAAAATCAGAAGTGATCTTTGTTAGACATTTGCTGCTTCTTACCATTTGTATGTGCTAAAAGGTAATATCAAAGTAATTGTTGCTACTTGAGAAAACACATTAACATGTTAAAGGTTCTCAATTTCATTTCTGTTTTTCAGATATAACGTGAGAAATTTAAATCAAAAATAAGTATTTTTAGTTAAACCTTTTTCTGAGTTAAAATAAGAGGTACAATTACTTAAATTTCTAAAATTTAACAAAAGCTCTATATCACGATTACATACTTAGTTCACTATAATTGAAAATATATCATATACTGTGTTGAGTCTATAATACTTTTCCTAATAGTATTGTGAATATGAAGAGGTTCAAAAATCCAAAAAATAAACATTTTGACACAATTTGGGAGGGTTTCATGTTTTGTGAATATAGTGATGTAGACGTTATTTACAATTACTTTAAGGGCCGAGTGGTTAATTTTATCAGAATATATTACGAAATGAAAATTTCAAATCAATGTATGTGTAAATTAAATCTTACAGTTTTAATGCAAAATATATATGATATGTAAAAATTTTACACAATGTATATTTAAGTTTACAATTCATATATCTTGTTCATTTTTGTTTTATCTATTAGTAAGATAATCATATCGGTGGTCAATTGAAGAATTCTTTTTTATTACATGTTATGCTGATGTAACAAGAGGCAATTGTTCACCTGGAGAATGCACTTTTAAAGTATGAACTTATTGTTGCATATCATTCAATTCACTGTTAAAATTAAAAAAAATATCATTTAAAATCACTCATTGTTATATTTTTTCCTCCTAGTTGTTATAAATGAAACAATGAATTTAAATGATAACAATCCGAAAGCAATGAATACATCATTCAATCGAAATTTCTTACCAAATTCGGACAACCATTAACGAAGGAATATTGAAATTTTCCTTTTTAGCGTAAATTGACACTTGTAATATTTTCCATCCGATTAAATTTTTAATATGGACAATAGTTATGTCAAAGAAATCTGAAAACGAATTACAAGAAGAAGTGCCAAAAAAGGAGCTTGGTCTTGAAAGTCAAAATAGATTAAAAGAAAGGCAGCATCGAAGAAAAGTTCCAAAAACTCCGAAGTGGAAGAGTGCCTGCAGAAAATTCTTAAAATAAATGCTATGGAAGTAACGTCAAAGTTAATGTGCGAAGATTATGGCAGTGACTTTTCAAATGTCACAGGCATTGAGGCCTTGCCAGATACATTCCATTGTTACATATTCCTAACTCAGGCTTTGATGTTCATGAACATAGAAGGAAAAACATGCGTTGCAGAAAGATAATTATGAAAATATGACTTCACAATTGCGAATTGTTCATAATAGAAGCAACGTAAAGTGTCTAAAATTTTCAATTAAAGAGGTAATTGTTATAATTACTCATACATACTTTAGCTTCTTTTTTGTAAGGAATAAGTAGATAAATTCTGTTAGATTCTATATTTATATTCGTAAATATATGTTTCATCGCTGTCATTAAAATAAGACATTTTTGAAAGTTGGATTTCAATAAAATATTACAATATTACATAAGTGTTAAGTATTGCCATATTTATTATAACTTACGTCATTTTCACTACTTTGATAGCTTTTATTTCACTCTGTCCATGCAATGCAATGAATATATCACTCAATCGAAATTTCTTACCAAATTCGGACAACCATTAACAAAGGAATATTGAAATTTTCTTTTTTAGCGTAAATCGACACTTGTAATATTTTCCATCCGATTAAACTTTTAATATGGACAATAGTTATGTCAAAGAAATCTGAAAACGAATTACAAGAAGAAGTGTCAAAAAAGGAGCTTGGTCTTGAAAGTCAAAATAGATTAAAAGAAAGGCAGCATCGAAGAAAAGTTCCAAAAACTCCGAAGTGGAAGAGTGCCTGCAGAAAATTCTTAAAATAAATGCTATGGAATTAACGTCAAAGTTCATGTGCGAAGATTATGGCAGTGACTTTTCAAATGTCACAGGCATAGAGGCCTTGCCAGAGATATTCCATTGTTACATATTCCTAACTCAGGCTTTGATGTTCATGAACATAGAAGGAAAAACATGCGTTGCAAAAAGATAATTATGAAAATATGACTTCACAATTGCGAATTGTTCATAATACAAGCAACGAAAAGTGTCTAAAATTTTCAATTAAATAGGTAATTGTTATAATTACTCATACATATTTTGGCTTCTTTTTTGTAAGGAATAAGTAGATAAATTCTGTTAGATTCTATATTTATATTCGAAAATGTATGTTTCATAGCTGTCATTAAAGTAAGACATTTTCGAAAGTTAGATTTCAATAAAAAATTACATGAGTGTTAAGTATTGCTATATTTATTATAACTTACTTCATTTTCAGTACTTTGATAGCTTTAATTTCACTCTGTCCATTCAGATGCAATAATATACTGTTATCTGTGTATTGCAGAAAATAATCTATTCGAGGTAATTAAATATTGCGTTTCTTAAATCTCGATGACTTTTGTAGATCGTGTTAATTTGTTGTAAATTTTGTGATAGGTACGTTTAAAATGCACATCATTGAAATATTACAGCATAAAATCTTGCACTTAATGCATAAGAGACATTTAAATTCCATATATATAGCAATGTTATAGCTAAAAAGAAATTCAATAAAATCAGAAGTGATCTTTGTTAGACATTTGCTGCTTCTTACCATTTGTATGTGCTAAAAGGTAATATCAAAGTAATTGTTGCTACTTGAGAAAACACATTAACATGTTAAAGGTTCTCAATTTCATTTCTGTTTTTCAGATATAACGTGAGAAAATTAAATCAAAAATAAGTATTTTCAGTTAAACTTTTTTCTGAGTTAGAATAAGAGGTACAATTACTTAAATTTCTAAAATTTAACAACAGCTCTATATCTCGATTACATACTTAGGTCACTATAATTGAAAATATATCATATACTGTGTTGAGTCTATATTACTTTTCCTAATAGTATTGTGAATATGAAGAAGTTCAAAAATCCAAAAAATAAACATTTTGACACAATTTGGGAGGGTTTCATGTTTTGTGAATATAGTGATGTAGACGTTATTTACAATTACTTTAAGGGCCGAGTGGTTAATTTTATCAGAATATATTACGAAATGAAAATTTCAAATCAATGTATGTGTAAATTAAATCTTACAGTTTTAATGCAAAATATATATATGTAAAAATTTTACACAATGTATATTTAAGTTTACAATTCATATATCTTGTTCATTTTTGTTTTATCTATTAGTAAGATAATTATATCGGTAGTCAATTGAAGAGTTCTTTTTTATAATACATGTTATGCTGATGTAACAAGAGGCAATTGTTCACCTGGAGAACGCACTTTTAAAGTATGAACTTATTGTTGCATATCATTCAATTCACTGTTAAAATTTAAAAAAAATCATTTAAAATCACTCATTGTTATATTTTTTCATCCTTGGTGTTATAAATGAAACAATGAATTTAAATTATAACAATTCGAAAGCAATGAATACATCATTCAATCGAAATTTCTTACCAAATTGGGACAACCATTAACAAAGGAATATTGAAATTTTCCTTTGTTTAAAATCACTCATTGTTATATTTTTTCATCCTTGGTGTTATAAATGAAACAATGAATTTAAATTATAACAATTCGAAAGCAATGAATACATCATTCAATCGAAATTTCTTACCAAATTGGGACAACCATTAACAAAGGAATATTGAAAAGATAAATTCTGTTAGATTCTATATTTATATTCGTAAATATATGTTTCATAGCTGTCATTAAAATAAGACATTTTCGAAAGTTAGATTTCAATAAAATATTACATAAGTGTTAAGTATTGCCATATTTATTATAACTTACGTCATTTTCAGTACTTTGATAGCTTTAATTTCACTCATAATTCACAGACAGTTCAAATTCACAGACACCTCCTCTTCTCCTCACTTAAGGGGACGAAAAGGAGGGCTGCTTACCAGACAGAATTTATTACAAATTTAATCCCATCGAGTTGTTGAGAGAATCTTCATCAGACAAAAGACTGTTCTCCGGAGAAAACAGAACTTTGCAGACACTCCCTACTCTCTCAAGTGAATGTGATGCATAAGGAGCTCCGCTCATCTGACCGAAATGGAACAACCTGCGCATATCAAGCGAGCGTATTTTATAATTGTTTAATTTGTAATTTACTTTCGCTGCTCTTCATCTCAATTAAATTAATTTTTGAATTTTTTGTTTTCCGTTTAATTTTGTTAATTTTTCGTCAAATTCACAGTCATTTAATTTCATTCTCATAAGGTATTACTTACGAGGTAGGTTTATTTTTAATAATTTTTTAACAATATGACACTTGTAATATTTTCTATCCGATTAAACTTTTAATATAGACAATAGTTATGTCAAAGATATCTGGAAAACGAATTACAACAAGAAGTATCAAAAAAGGAGCTTGGTCATGAACAGATTCGTTTCCAGAGCTTGGTTTCCTTCGTCCATGAAGTCACTATTATGACTTCACAATTGCGAATTGTTCATAATACAAGCACGAAAAGTGTCTAAAATTTTCAATTAAAGAGGTAATTGTTATAATTACTCATACATATTTTGGCTTCTTTTTTGTAAGGAATAAGTAGATAAATTCTGTTAGATTCTATATTTATATTCGAAAATGTATGTTTCATAGCTGTCATTAAAGTAAGACATTTTCGAAAGTTAGATTTCAATAAAAAATTACATGACAGTAACAATTACAGTAAAATCTGGAAAACGAATTACAACAAGAAGTATCAAAAAAGGAGCTTGGTCTTGTAAGTCAAAATAGATTAAAAGAAAGGCAGCATCGAATAAAAGTTCCAAAAACTCGGAAGTGGAAGAGTGCCTGCAGAAAATTCTTAAAATAAATGCTATGGAAGTAACGTCAAAGTTCATGTGCGAAGATTATGGCAGTGACTTTTCAAATGTCACAGGCATAGAGGCCTTGCCAGAGATATTCCATTGTTACATATTCCTAACTCAGGCTTTGATGTTCATGAACATAGAAGGAAAAACATGCGTTGCAGACAGATAATTATGAATATTGAAATTTTCCTTTTTAGCGTAAATCGACACTTGTAATATTTTCTATCCGATTAAACTTTTAATATAGACAATAGTTATGTCAAAGATATCTGGAAAACGAATTACAACAAGAAGTATCAAAAAAGGAGCTTGGTCTTGTAAGTCAAAATAGATTAAAAGAAAGGCAGCATCGAAGAAAAGTTCCAAAAACTCCGAAGTGGAAGAGTGCCTGCAGAAAATTCTTAAAATAAATGCTGATACTGTCATGGAAGTAACGTCAAAGTTCATATGCGAAGTTTATGGCAGTGACTTTTCAAATGTCACAGGCATAGAGGCCTTGCCAGAGATATTCCATTGTTACATATTCCTAACTCAGGCTTTGATGTTCATGAACATAGAAGGAAAAACATGCGTTGCAGAAAGATAATTATGAAAATATGACTTCACAATTGCGAATTGTTCATAATACAAGCAACGAAAAGTGTCTAAAATTTTCAATTAAAGAGGTAATTGTTATAATTACTCATACATATTTTGGCTTCTTTTTTGTAAGGAATAAGTAGATAAATTCTGTTAGATTCTATATTTATATTCGAAAATGTATGTTTCATAGCTGTCATTAAAGTAAGACATTTTCGAAAGTTAGATTTCAATAAAAAATTACATGAGTGTTAAGTATTGCTATATTTATTATAACTTACTTCATTTTCAGTACTTTGATAGCTTTAATTTCACTCTGTCCATTCAGATGCAATAATATACTGTTATTTGTGTATTGCAGAAAATAATCTATTCGAGGTAATTAAATATTGCGTTTCTTAAATCCCGATGACTTTTGTAGATCGTGTTAATTTGTTGTAAATTTTGTGATAGGTACGTTTAAAATGCACATCATTGAAATATTACAGCATAAAATCTTGCACTTAATGCATAAGAGACATTTAAATTCCATATATATAGCAATGTTATAGCTAAAAAGAAATTCAATAAAATCAGAAGTGATCTTTGTTAGACATTTGCTGCTTCTTACCATTTGTATGTGCTAAAAGGTAATATCAAAGTAATTGTTGCTACTTGAGAAAACACATTAACATGTTAAAGGTTCTCAATTTCATTTCTGTTTTTCAGATATAACGTGAGAAAATTAAATCAAAAATAAGTATTTTCAGTTAAACTTTTTTCTGAGTTAGAATAAGAGGTACAATTACTTAAAGTTCTAATATTTAACAACAGCTCTATATCTCGATTACATACTTAGGTCACTATAATTGAAAATATATCATATACTGTGTTGAGTCTATAATACTTTTCCTAATAGTATTGTGAATATGAAGAGGTTCAAAAATCCAAAAAATAAACATTTTGACACAATTTGGGAGGGTTTCATGTTTTGTGAATATAGTGATGTAGACGTTATTTACAATTACTTTAAGGGCCGAGTGGTTAATTTTATCAGAATATATTACGAAATGAAAATTTCAAATCAATGTATGTGTAAATTAAATCTTACAGTAGTCAATTGAAGAGTTCTTTTTCATAATACATGTTATGCTGATGTAACAAGAGGCAATTGTTCACCTGGAGAATGCACTTTTAAAGTATGAACTTATTGTTGCATATCATTCAATTCACTGTTAAAATTTAAAAAAAAATCATTTAAAATCACTCATTGTTATATTTTTTCATCCTTGGTGTTATAAATGAAACAATGAATTTAAATTATAACAATTCGAAAGCAATGAATACATCATTCAATCGAAATTTCTTACCAAATTGGGACAACCATTAACAAATTAATATTGAAATTTTCCTTTTTAGCGTAAATCAACACTTGTAATATTTTCTATCTGATTAAACTTTTAATATAGACAATAGTTATGTCAAAGAAGTCTGGAAAACGAATTACAACAAGAAGTATCAAAAAAGGAGCTTGGTCTTGTAATTCAAAATAGATTAAAAGAAAGGCAGCATCGAATAAAAGTTCCAAAAACTCGGAAGTGGAAGAGTGCCTGCAGAAAATTCTTAAAATAAATGCTATGGAAGTAACGTCAAAGTTCATGTGCGAAGATTATGGCAGTGACTTTTCAAATGTCACAGGCACAGAGGCCTTGCCAGAGATATTCCATTGTTACATATTCCTAACTCAGGCTTTGATGTTCATGAACATAGAAGGAAAAACATGCGTTGCAGACAGATAATTATGAAAATAAGACCTCACAATTGCGAATTGTTCATAATAGAAGCAACGAAAAGTGTCTAAAATTTTCAATTAAAGAGGTAATTGTTATAATTACTTATACATATTTTGGCTTCTTTTTTGTCAGGAATAAGTAGATAAATTCTGTTAAGTACGTTTAAAATGCACATCACTGACATATTACAGCATAAAATCTTGCACTTAATGCATAAGAGACATTTAAATTCCATATATATAGCAATGTTATAGCTAAAAATAAATTCAATAAAATCAGAAGTGATCTTTGTTAGACATTTGCTGCTTCTTACCATTTGTATGTGCTAAAAGGTTATATCAAAGTAATTGTTGCTACTTGAGAAAACACATTAACATGTTAAAGGTTCTCAATTTCATTTCTGTTTTTCAGATATAACGTGAGAAAATTAAATCAAAAATAAGTATTTTTAGTTAAACTTTTTTCTGAGTTAGAATAAGAGGTACAATTACTTAAATTTCTAAAATTTAACAAAAGCTCTATATCACGATTACATACTTAGGTCACTATAATTGAAATTATATCATATATTGTGTTGAGTCTATAATACTTTTCCTAATAGTATTATTAATATGAAGAGGTTCAAAAATCCAAAAAATAAACATTTTGACACAATTTGGGAGGGTTTCATGTTTTGTGAATATAGTGATGTAGACGTTATTTACAATTACTTTAAGGGCCGAGTGGTTAATTTTATCAGAATATATTACGAAATGAAAATTTCAAATCAATGTATGTGTAAATTAAATCTTACAGTTTTAATGCAAAATATATATGATATGTAAAAATTTTACACAATGTATATTTAAGTTTAGAATTCATATATCTTGTTCATTTTTGTTTTATCTATTAGTAAGATAATCATATCGGTAGTCAATTGAAGAATTCTTTTTTATTACATGTTATGCTGATGTAACAAGAGGCAATTGTTCACCTGGAGAATGCACTTTTAAAGTATGAACTTATTGTTGCATATCATTCAATTCACTGTTAAAATTAAAAAAAAAATCATTTAAAATCACTCATTGTTATATTTTTTCATCCTTGGTGTTATAAATGAAACAATGAATTTAAATTATAACAATTCGAAAGGAATGAATACATCATTCAATAGAAATTTTTTACCAAATACGGACAACCATTAACAAACAAACTGAAAATTTCCTTTTTAGCGTAAATCGACACTTGTAATATTTTCTATCCGATTAAACTTTTAATATAGACAATAGTTATGTCAAAGATATCTGGAAAACGAATTACAACAAGAAGTATCAAAAAAGGAGCTTGGTCTTGTAAGTCAAAATAGATTAAAAGAAAGGCAGCATCGAAGAAAAGTTCCAAAAACTCCGAAGTGGAAGAGTGCCTGCAGAAAATTCTTAAAATAAATGCTGATACTGTCATGGAAGTAACGTCAAAGTTCATGTGCGAAGTTTATGGCAGTGACTTTTCAAATGTCACAGGCATAGAGGCCTTGCCAGAGATATTCCATTGTTACATATTCCTAACTCAGGCTTTGATGTTCATGAACATAGAAGGAAAAACATGCGTTGCAGAAAGATAATTATGAAAATATGACTTCACAATTGCGAATTGTTCATAATACAAGCAACGAAAAGTGTCTAAAATTTTCAATTAAAGAGGTAATTGTTATAATTACTCATACATATTTTGGCTTCTTTTTTGTAAGGAATAAGTAGATAAATTCTGTTAGATTCTATATTTATATTCGAAAATGTATGTTTCATAGCTGTCATTAAAGTAAGACATTTTCGAAAGTTAGATTTCAATAAAAAATTACATGAGTGTTAAGTATTGCTATATTTATTATAACTTACTTCATTTTCAGTACTTTGATAGCTTTAATTTCACTCTGTCCATTCAGATGCAATAATATACTGTTATTTGTGTATTGCAGAAAATAATCTATTCGAGGTAATTAAATATTGCGTTTCTTAAATCCCGATGACTTTTGTAGATCGTGTTAATTTGTTGTAAATTTTGTGATAGGTACGTTTAAAATGCACATCATTGAAATATTACAGCATAAAATCTTGCACTTAATGCATAAGAGACATTTAAATTCCATATATATAGCAATGTTATAGCTAAAAATAAATTCAATAAAATCAGAAGTGACCTTTGTTAGACATTTGCTGCTTCTTACCATTTGTATGTGCTAAAAGGTAATATCAAAGTAATTGTTGCTACTTGAGAAAACACATTAACATGTTAAAGGTTCTCAATTTCATTTCTGTTTTTCAGATATAACGTGAGAAAATTAAATCAAAAATAAGTATTTTCAGTTAAACTTTTTTCTGAGTTAGAATAAGAGGTACAATTACTTAAAGTTCTAATATTTAACAACAGCTCTATATCTCGATTACATACTTAGGTCACTATAATTGAAAATATATCATATACTGTGTTGAGTCTATAATACTTTTCCTAATAGTATTGTGAATATGAAGAGGTTCAAAAATCCAAAAAATAAACATTTTGACACAATTTGGGAGGGTTTCATGTTTTGTGAATATAGTGATGTAGACGTTATTTACAATTACTTTAAGGGCCGAGTGGTTAATTTTATCAGAATATATTACGAAATGAAAATTTCAAATCAATGTATGTGTAAATTAAATCTTACAGTAGTCAATTGAAGAGTTCTTTTTCATAATACATGTTATGCTGATGTAACAAGAGGCAATTGTTCACCTGGAGAATGCACTTTTAAAGTATGAACTTATTGTTGCATATCATTCAATTCACTGTTAAAATTTAAAAAAAAATCATTTAAAATCACTCATTGTTATATTTTTTCATCCTTGGTGTTATAAATGAAACAATGAATTTAAATTATAACAATTCGAAAGCAATGAATACATCATTCAATCGAAATTTCTTACCAAATTGGGACAACCATTAACAAATTAATATTGAAATTTTCCTTTTTAGCGTAAATCAACACTTGTAATATTTTCTATCTGATTAAACTTTTAATATAGACAATAGTTATGTCAAAGAAGTCTGGAAAACGAATTACAACAAGAAGTATCAAAAAAGGAGCTTGGTCTTGTAATTCAAAATAGATTAAAAGAAAGGCAGCATCGAATAAAAGTTCCAAAAACTCGGAAGTGGAAGAGTGCCTGCAGAAAATTCTTAAAATAAATGCTATGGAAGTAACGTCAAAGTTCATGTGCGAAGATTATGGCAGTGACTTTTCAAATGTCACAGGCACAGAGGCCTTGCCAGAGATATTCCATTGTTACATATTCCTAACTCAGGCTTTGATGTTCATGAACATAGAAGGAAAAACATGCGTTGCAGACAGATAATTATGAAAATAAGACCTCACAATTGCGAATTGTTCATAATAGAAGCAACGAAAAGTGTCTAAAATTTTCAATTAAAGAGGTAATTGTTATAATTACTTATACATATTTTGGCTTCTTTTTTGTCAGGAATAAGTAGATAAATTCTGTTAAGTACGTTTAAAATGCACATCACTGACATATTACAGCATAAAATCTTGCACTTAATGCATAAGAGACATTTAAATTCCATATATATAGCAATGTTATAGCTAAAAATAAATTCAATAAAATCAGAAGTGATCTTTGTTAGACATTTGCTGCTTCTTACCATTTGTATGTGCTAAAAGGTTATATCAAAGTAATTGTTGCTACTTGAGAAAACACATTAACATGTTAAAGGTTCTCAATTTCATTTCTGTTTTTCAGATATAACGTGAGAAAATTAAATCAAAAATAAGTATTTTTAGTTAAACTTTTTTCTGAGTTAGAATAAGAGGTACAATTACTTAAATTTCTAAAATTTAACAAAAGCTCTATATCACGATTACATACTTAGGTCACTATAATTGAAATTATATCATATATTGTGTTGAGTCTATAATACTTTTCCTAATAGTATTATTAATATGAAGAGGTTCAAAAATCCAAAAAATAAACATTTTGACACAATTTGGGAGGGTTTCATGTTTTGTGAATATAGTGATGTAGACGTTATTTACAATTACTTTAAGGGCCGAGTGGTTAATTTTATCAGAATATATTACGAAATGAAAATTTCAAATCAATGTATGTGTAAATTAAATCTTACAGTTTTAATGCAAAATATATATGATATGTAAAAATTTTACACAATGTATATTTAAGTTTAGAATTCATATATCTTGTTCATTTTTGTTTTATCTATTAGTAAGATAATCATATCGGTAGTCAATTGAAGAATTCTTTTTTATTACATGTTATGCTGATGTAACAAGAGGCAATTGTTCACCTGGAGAATGCACTTTTAAAGTATGAACTTATTGTTGCATATCATTCAATTCACTGTTAAAATTAAAAAAAAAATCATTTAAAATCACTCATTGTTATATTTTTTCATCCTTGGTGTTATAAATGAAACAATGAATTTAAATTATAACAATTCGAAAGGAATGAATACATCATTCAATAGAAATTTTTTACCAAATACGGACAACCATTAACAAACAAACTGAAAATTTCCTTTTTAGCGTAAATCGACACTTGTAATATTTTCTATCCGATTAAACTTTTAATATAGACAATAGTTATGTCAAAGATATCTGGAAAACGAATTACAACAAGAAGTATCAAAAAAGGAGCTTGGTCTTGTAAGTCAAAATAGATTAAAAGAAAGGCAGCATCGAAGAAAAGTTCCAAAAACTCCGAAGTGGAAGAGTGCCTGCAGAAAATTCTTAAAATAAATGCTGATACTGTCATGGAAGTAACGTCAAAGTTCATGTGCGAAGTTTATGGCAGTGACTTTTCAAATGTCACAGGCATAGAGGCCTTGCCAGAGATATTCCATTGTTACATATTCCTAACTCAGGCTTTGATGTTCATGAACATAGAAGGAAAAACATGCGTTGCAGAAAGATAATTATGAAAATATGACTTCACAATTGCGAATTGTTCATAATACAAGCAACGAAAAGTGTCTAAAATTTTCAATTAAAGAGGTAATTGTTATAATTACTCATACATATTTTGGCTTCTTTTTTGTAAGGAATAAGTAGATAAATTCTGTTAGATTCTATATTTATATTCGAAAATGTATGTTTCATAGCTGTCATTAAAGTAAGACATTTTCGAAAGTTAGATTTCAATAAAAAATTACATGAGTGTTAAGTATTGCTATATTTATTATAACTTACTTCATTTTCAGTACTTTGATAGCTTTAATTTCACTCTGTCCATTCAGATGCAATAATATACTGTTATTTGTGTATTGCAGAAAATAATCTATTCGAGGTAATTAAATATTGCGTTTCTTAAATCCCGATGACTTTTGTAGATCGTGTTAATTTGTTGTAAATTTTGTGATAGGTACGTTTAAAATGCACATCATTGAAATATTACAGCATAAAATCTTGCACTTAATGCATAAGAGACATTTAAATTCCATATATATAGCAATGTTATAGCTAAAAATAAATTCAATAAAATCAGAAGTGACCTTTGTTAGACATTTGCTGCTTCTTACCATTTGTATGTGCTAAAAGGTAATCAAGCAGGGCGGTCGCTCTGCCAAGCCAAGCTTAAAAAAAAAAACGCCACACAAACAACGCCAAGAACTGAACTAGACCGCTACTGCTTATTTACAGGAATCAACTTCGCAATGTTAAATCGACAAAACATGCCAGATTAAAATATCAGATATATAATAAACCAAGCGTCGCCGAAATAAAAAACGAAAACTAGAAGATTCTAATGAAGAATTTCTTCAATTTAAGACCAAACTCATCTTCATAAGTGATTTATAAACAGAGATATAGATTTTTTTAAAAAACGTCGAGTTACTTAAAATGATCACTTTTTTCTTCGTCAAACTTTTTTTTTCAAACAACCTACAGACCTTAATATTCGGCAGAATAAAAAAAGGATTGCATTTTTGGACAAGTAATTACGTAATCTATGTGCTTTTATAAAATTCAGTGTAAAAAAATATTTTTTTCTATCCTTAATTAGCAAAAAACTGTTAATTAACTTGGCGATTGAAAAATTATGCCAAAACAGAGATAAAACCCGCCAACGACCATGTACCATCTGTATTAAAATAGCACAAATCAGTTACAGGTTATAATATAACCACATCAAATTTCATCTGCAAGTCAGCCATTTTCTTCTGAAGATATTTTTTTTTTAAATAAAACTTCACAATTATAAGAACACATATTTTATCAAATAATTAAATATGACTGCAAACTGTGGCAGATGATTGTTTCTAACATGAATAAGTATGAGAAATTGCCGGTTACGAATATGGATCTGGGTAGCTCAGTCGCAGAGCGTCGGCATGGTACGCATAAGGTCCGAGGTTCGAGTCCAGGCCCAGGTCAATTTTTCACTCATGTTTGTTTAGTGTATTTAATTGTCTGATAAAATGCGTGTTCTTTTAAATATTGTAAAATAAAGTAATCAGACGTAGTGTTTATGCTTTAAAAATATTTTAAATATATAATTTACGTTTTTAGAAAGATCTTTAAAAATAAATTAGTTTTTGAGGGAAGATGTACCTTCTAAAATGTATACATTAAGAGTTATCGCCATTTAAAATTTCTTTCCAAACGTAAACAAAAATTTTGAAATGAATTAAATGTGATTCATTTATTTCTAAAAATAAAAAGACACGGTAAAGGACAGGCATTTCGTTCGCAGGAATACCTTTCACGTCATCTACTATATATACGAGGCTAGCGAAAAAGAAAGGCTACCGCGGTGCTTTACGCGTATCTTTTTTTACAGACCGCGGGATTCACGTGAGGCTCGAATCCACCAATGCAGGTGTACGAAAAGAGCATCACGTCACTCTAGCGGTCTGTAAAAAAAAAAGATAAGTGGAACGCACCGCGGTAGCCTGTCTTTTTCGTTAGCCTCGCTATATATATAAAACACAAACGGAAATTTCGTTCCGTTCCTTTATAACTCGAGATCTGCTGAATGGAATTTGATGGAACTTGCACTGTTCGAGAGATAATTTTTCAGGGAAGGTTTTAGTATGTAACACAACGTTCTACGTATAATAGCTATCGAATTATGATAGAAAGTTCTGTTATTTTGGCCGAAAAGGTTACCATTGCTAATTTTTTGGCGATCATTACTGTTGTAGAAAGAAATGAAAAGGCTATACATCTCGAAAAATAAAAGAAAAACTGTTACTAATTTTATTTAAAAAAAAAAAAGAAAGAAAGAAAGAAAGAAAGAAAAAGAGTTTTGATGAGAGAATATTATAAAACGAAAATATTTAATTTAAACATGATTAGAAATGTTCATAATGCTTAAAACATTATTCAAGGGGCAAGATTTCTATTGAAACAAATTTGGCGATTTATCTTTTGTTTTTGGCGATTTTGATTTTACTTTTGACCCCAAACAATTTGATTTTAAGCCAAAAAGTGTCTTTTTTTGTTGCAGAAAGAATTGAAATGGCTATACATCTGGAAAAATAAAAGAAAAAACTGTTACTAATTTTATTTTTTTTTTTTAAAGAAAGAAAAGAAAAAAAAGAAAAACAGTTTTGATGAGAGATTTTAGGCCAAAAGGTGTTTTTTTCAAGTGTACGACTGCATTTTCGCAGTATTTTTTTTTTGGTACTTTTTGGTTAGCTGGGCGCCAGTGATATATATATATATATACACACACACATATATACACATATATCTACACAAATACATGTATATACATATATATATATATATATATATATATGTGTGTGTGTGTGTGTGTGTGTGTGTGTTTTCATATATCACTGGTGACCGGCTAACCGAAAAGTACCTTTTCTTATTCAAATGCAAACTATATTAATGGCAATATACTTCTATTTACTTCTACATATATGAAATTTCGTTCCGGCTGCTTATAACTCGAGTTCTGCTGAATGCATTTTCGTAGAACTTAAACTAAGATAATTTTTAAGGGAAGGTTTTAATGTATAACATATCGTTCTACGTAGCTTAGTTATATAATTATTCTGGGAAGTTCTATAATCAGATCAATCCAATTATGAAAGATTAGCCTTTTTAAAAGATTTTGCCGAATGTATTTCGATGGAACCTATACTGTTAAATAATTTTCTAGGGAACGTTTTATTATATAACGTTGCTTAGTTCTAGAATTATAGGGGGAAATTCGAAAATCGGGTGACCATTTTTTTTATCAAATATTAGCCTTTTCAATATTTGATTCCGATTATGAAAGATTAGCCTTCTAAAAAAGGTCTACTGAACGGATTTTGATGAGAATTGTATTGTTAGTTAAATGCTATTTCAGAAATGGTGTTAATGTACTATATATTGTCCTACGTTGCTTAATCCAACAGTTATGTGTGAAGGTTATATAGTCAAGTGAACCCGATTCCGAAATATTAGCCTTTTTGATAGTTTTTACTGGGCGTATTTTTTGCGACTTGCATTGTTAAGTAGATAATTTGTAAGGATTGTTTTAGTATATTTTATATCGTTTTGTTGTTTTAGAATTATGTGGAAAAGTTCAATAATCAGATTATCAAAGATTAGCCTTTATAAAAACTTCTTCTGAATGGATTTTGTTAGTTAATTTGTTTGCATTGTTATTTCGATAATTTTTAGTGATGGTTTTAGTATATTGCATATAGTTTTATCATTGTTTAGCAAACCCTAACTGTAAATGACCAAATAAAAGAGTTTGTCCTTAACAGCTAAAATTTTGACTGCACATTAGAAAATATAATAGCGCAATCGCGTCATTTTTCAGTAATGTGGAAGGATATTCCACGTAAATATACAGATTGCTTTCAAATACAAGGTCAAATTAAACGATATATTTCGTTTGATTCAGGGTTCATTTGTAGAAGCCGACCAGCGCAGTGGGCGCAGCGGGCGTAGCTTGCTAGTTTTCCTATAAATTAATGAAATCCAGTTGTTAAATTATTTTTGTTTTAGAAGTGAAGTTTCCATTTAAATTTATTGTAACAGTACAATGTTTAATTGAATAAAATAAGGTAAATCTAAGAAATTGCTAAGAAATTCCAAACATGCACAGGGCAACGCAAAAAAAAATAAAATAATAATAAACAAAAAATAAAAAATAGATAAATAAATAAATAAATAAATAAAAATCAGCTTTCAGAAATTCTAAAAATTGTTCCGCTATTCATATTATGTATCTTCGGGGTCCATCCTCCCACTTTCAGCCCTCCCACCCAAAGGGGGCACTTTTCTAAATTTTGCCGACACCTCTCATGTGATATATCGTTGGAAAAATCTGTGAACGCTTAATCATAATATGCAGGGGGGGGGGGGTATTTTCTAAATTTTGCACATACCCCTCATGTGATACATCGTTGGAAAGGTCTGTGACCGCTTAATCCTATTATGCGTCTCCGGTGTTCATCCCCTCTTTTGCCCCCCAAGCGCGATTAGCTTTCACCACCAGGGGATGCTTTCCTATATCTGTTCCTACGAGTCGGATCACGACGGGGTATGGCTCATTCGACTCGACATCAATAGAGCTTTCCGATTTTAGTTCGTTTTTCACCACCAGGGGGCACTGTTATATCTCTGGTTCTATGGACTAGATCACGACGGGGTACAGTTCATTCGACTCGACATCTATAGCCTTAACGATTTCAGTGCCCCAGGTTCATACAGAACAGATTGCGCTACCTGGTGGTGGAAGATGGAACTTGAGCGTGCGCAGCACGACTGCTATACGGTGCCGAAGGCAGCGGGGACCCGTGTCGGAAGTTAGTTTGGTTAGAGGTTTATACTATTCGATGTGCAAATTAAGGGATTATCCGGTGCCGAAGACGGCGGAGAACCAGGTCGGAGGTTCGTTCGGTTCGAGGTTTATCTTATTCGAGGTTTTACAAGATTCGAGGCCCCGATATAAATTAGGGGTCCGCTAGCGGGCGAAGCCAGCTAGTGCTAATAATAAAAGAGCGTGATATCACGTTTGGTTTCAAATGCAGCGCTGACACGCTATGTACGTATTGCATTTTTATTCATTTCATCGATAAGTCAGTGATATTTTTTAACGGGGGATAACAAGTATTATAACAAGCCACATTTAGTATGTTGTTATTAGTTTAATTTAAAAATCTACTGGTATTTCTAGTTAACCTTTTAAACAATGACTGAAAGTAAAATGTAATTTTAAATTATTTCTCATGTTTAGATTATTTAAATTATGTTTATTCTGTTTTAAAAAAAAAGAAATGATATCTACAAAAACAACTTTTCAAAAGTAAAAAAAAAAGCCAAGCGTAAAAAAAAAAAAAAAAAAGTTGTGGCTAAAAAATGGTGTGATATCAAATTTCCAAGCTATTATATTACTTTTTTAACTTTTTTCCATTAAATAAGTCATCATATATATAAGTCGAGTGCCTACGTATATGTTAATAGAAATCGTTTTCTCCTGTACTAAATACATCCTAACGAGTTTCTGAAAATTCAATTTTTTTCAAATTATGCATGATGGGCTTGGCGGCCATCTTTTCATATTTCTAAGCACCCAAATTTCTAAAGTAAAAGCGTAATATGTTTGCAATGTAATATGTTTATAACAATTTCGAACTTCAGATTTTAACTACGGACAGATAAATTAGATAAGACTGATATTTTGAGAAATTGATTTTTACTAGTTTGAAATTATTAATTACTGTAAAAAATAAATCATAAGATGAATCTTTAAGATAAGTCATCATTATCTTAAGACACAATTTTCAAATCATACAAATCTATAAATGAAACGCTTAAAATATTTGCTTAAATAACAATTTTGAACTTCGGATTTTAACTACGGATTTGGATGCTTAGAATTTTGTGAATAATATGCAAAGATGGCCGCCAAGCCCATCATGCATAATTTGAAAAAAATTGAATTTTCAGAAACTCGTTAGGATGTATTTAGTACAGGAGAAAACGATTTCTATTAACATATACGTAGGCACTCGACTTATATATATGATGACTTATTTAATGGAAAAAAGTTAAAAAAGTAATATAATAGCTTAGAAATTTGATATCACACCATTTTTTAGCCACAACTTTTTTTTTTTTTTTACGCTTGGCTTTTTTTTTTACTTTTGAAAAGTTGTTTTCGTAGATATCAAAGTAATTGTTGCTACTTGAGAAAACATATTAACATGTTAAAGGTTCTCAATTTCATTTCTGTTTTTCAGATATAACGTGAGAAAATTAAATCAAAAATAAGTATTTTCAGTTAAACTTTTTTCTGAGTTAGAATAAGAGGTACAATTACTTAAATTTCTAAAATTTAACAACAGCTCTATATCTCGATTGCATACTTAGTTCACTATAATTGAAAATATATCATATACTGTGTTGAGTCTATAATACTTTTCCTAATAGTATTGTGAATATGAAGAGGTTCAAAAATCCAAAAAATAAACATTTTGACACAATTTGGGAGGGTTTCATGTTTTGTGAATATAGTGATGTAGACGTTATTTACAATTACTTTAAGGGCCGAGTGGTTAATTTTATCAGAATATATTACGAAATGAAAATTTCAAATCAATGTATGTGTAAATTAAATCTTACAGTTTTAATGCAAAATATATATGATATGTAAAAATTTTACACAATGTATATCAAGCAGGGTGGTCGCTCTGCCAAGCCAAGCTTAAAAAAAAACGCCACACAAACAACGCCAAGAACTGAACTAGACCGCTACTGCTTATTTACAGAAATCAACTTCGCAATGTTAAATCGACAAAACATGCCAGATTAAAATATCAGATAACAAATAAACCAAGCGTCGCAGAAAAAAAAAAAAATGAAAACTAGAAGAATCTAATGAAGAATTTCTTCAATTTAAGACCAAACTCATCTTCATAAGTGATTTATAAACAGAGATATAGATTTTTAAAAAAAACGTCGAGTTACTTAAAATGATCACTTTTTTCTTCGTCAAACTTTTTTTTTTCAAACAACCTACAGACCTTAATATTCGGCAGAATAAAAAAGGATTGCATTTTTGGACAAGTAATTACGTAATCTATGTGCTTTTATAAAATTCAGTGTAAAAAAATATTATTTTCTATCCTTAATTAGCAAAAAACTATTAATTAACTGTTAATTATATATATATGATATGTAAAAATTTTACACAATGTATATCAAGCAGGGCGGTCGCTCTGCCAAGCCAAGCTTAAAAAAAAACGCCACACAAACAACGCCAAGAACTGAACTAGACCGCTACTGCTTATATACAGAAATCAACTTCGCAATGTTAAATCGACAAAACATGCCAGATTAAAATATCAGATAACAAATAAACCAAGCGTCGCAGAAAAAAAAAACGAAAACTAGAAGAATCTAATGAAGAATTTCTTCAATTTAAGACTAAACTCATCTTCATAAGTGATTTATAAACAGAGATATAGATTTTTTAAAAAAACGTCGAGTTACTTAAAATGATCACTTTTTTCTTCGTCAAACTTTTTTTTTTTCAAACAACCTACAGACCTTAATATTCGGCAGAATAAAAAAGGATTGCATTTTTGGACAAGTAATTACGTAATCTATGTGCTTTTATAAAATTCAGTGTAAAAAAATATTATTTTCTATCCTTAATTAGCAAAAAACTGTTAATTAACTTGGCGATTAAAAAATTATGCCAAAACAGAGATAAAACATGCCAACGACCATGTACCATCTCTATAATAAAACCGTAAGTCATGTGACTGTCATCAACAGTTCCGGAATGTCCGTTTCACTTTTTCATATGCCAGGCGGCCATTTTTATTAAAAATTATTTTTTCGAATAAAACTTCATAAATGTGACATTTTTAGAAAGATCGTTCAAAATAAATTAATATTTGAGGGATGACTTACGTTCAATTATGTATATATTCTCCAATAACTTCAGTTGAAATTAGCTTCGCAGTTCAAATTCTCTATCCATGAAAGTAAACAAAAAAAAAAAAAGATTAATTCGTCGTGAAGGTTTAAAATATTAAACCATTAAACCATGGAGATAATCGTTCGTAAAGTTAGTTTTCTATGAAAGATTTTTTGGAGCGCTGCCTGGTGTCAAAAAAATAATTCGTACCAGTGACACAATCAAAGTTTACCATAATTATGTGCTATACAACTCAACTTCATTCTTTATCTTTTCTTGATGTAAGCTGAATGTAAACAAATACAACTCATGTAATGATATTTAATGAATCAAATTTCGAAACAAATTGTCAGTCAATTTGGTATTTATGTATTATACGTGAAAGGAAGAGAGACCACCGAAAATGATTGTTAATCACCAATCATATTTACCATTATTAATGACCAATCGCTTTCAAAACAGTAATTTAATATACATTTACAAAATACATAACATCATTAAGTACTGTTGTGTTATTTGAGCGCAAATCTCGCCAATAGAATTTTTAAAATCGCCAATACCAGCTTTTATTTTTCGCGTGTGCTAATTAGAAACGATACTTTTATTTTGAAATCAAATGGTCTGATGGAACAGCTGTCGTAGACGCACCGGGGCACTATATTCACTATATAGTTGCAATATAGAGAGAAAAAACGGGTTGCTGTAATTAGAATTATAGGCGGTAATGTTGGTGTGACATATTTACGTGATTATCAAAACTGGCTTCCAAAAGTTCAATGTTTCACCAAACCATACTTGAAAATTACGTGTTATAATATGCACTCCGATTATGTCACATTATTCAAGACGTTTTAAATGAGAATAATGATAGATTTTCTTCTTGATTCTCCCGTAATCAAGTCTACAGCCAAAGTTAGCGAGAAACAAACAAACAAAAAAAAATATTGGCAACAATATGGTTCAGTGTAAATGGTGGATATCATTAAAGACTTTCACAAAATAGACTTCATTGCACCAAATCGTATTAACTAAAATACGCCATTTGGCAATGGATCCAATTACGGAAAACTACTTAATATGTTTAAGAATCTCCTCATTAGCAAGCATATTGCAACTGATAAGCAAACGGATATGAAGCATAAATGCTTAAGTTGGTTAAGCGGTTTTTGTCAAGAAAGATGAAATACATAACAACAAAAAATATGCGAAATGCTACCATGATCGAAAATGTTTTTGATTTGTCTGTTAGAATCTTCCGGTTTGGCGAAGGATTACGGAAAAAAAAAATAAATTATGAATAAAAGTAACGTGTTACAGTGCTTAACATACATTTAAGGGAGACCAAACTGGTCGCCAGTGGCTGCTAGTCTGTATTATAATAGCACAAATCAGTTACAAGTTATAACAACATCAAATTTCATCTGCAAGTCAGCCATTTTCTTCTGAAGATATTTTTTTTAAAAATAAAACTTCATAATTATAAGAACACACATTTTATCAAACAATTAAATATGACTGCAAACTGTGGCAGATGACTGTTTCCAACATGAATAAGTATGAGAAATTCCCGTCAAGCGTATCGATCTGGGTGGCTCAGTCGCAGAGCGTCGGCATGGTATGCGTAAGGTCCCAGGTTCGAGTCCTGGCCCAGGTCAATTTTTCTCTCCTGTTTGTTTAGTGCATTTAATTGTCTGATAAAATGCGTGTTCTTAAAATATTGTAAAATAAAGTAATCAGACATAGTGTTTATGTTTTAAATATATAATATACGTTTTTGAAAGATCTTTAAAAATAAATTAGTTTTTGAGGGAAGATGTACCTTCTAAAATGTATACATTAAGAGTTATCGGCATTTAAAATTTCTTTCCAAACGTAAACAAAATTTTTTAAATGAATTAAAGGTGATTCATTTATTTCTAAAAAAAAAAACGGTAAAGGACAGGCATTTCGTTCGCAGGAATACCTTTCACGTCATTTTTCTATAAATTAATGAAATCCAGTTGTCACATTATTTTTGTTTTAGAAGTGAAGTTTCCGTTTAAATTTATTGTAACAGTACAATGTTTAATTGAATAAAATAATGTAAATCTAAGAAATTGCTAAGAAATTCCAAACATGCACAGGGCAATGCAAAAAAAATAATAATAATAATAATAATAAAAAAATAAACAAAAAATAAATAAATAAATAAAAATCAGCTTTCATAAATTCTAAAAATTGTTCATATATCTCAATTACAATCTAAAGGAGGGTTTATTTCTATATTATTCTACATATAATAGTAATTTCAGCAAATATATTAAATTCCAATGCGATCTGTTTTAAACTTTAAGATGGTTTATAACACATGATAAAAAAATTATAAAAAAGAATGGCGCGTCACAGTTCGGGGAGAGGATGGGGAGGAGCGTGAACAAAATTAGGAAGTATAATAAGGCTATCTGTTTGAAACTTTACGATATTTTATAACACATAACATAAATTTTAAAAATAAAGCTGCGTCAAAAATTATAGGGAGGGGCGGAGCGCGTTTTGCCTACACAAGGGGGGGGGACACTTTTCTAAATTTTAACGATATCCGTCATGTCACATATCGTTACAAAGGGCTGTGACCACTTATTCATGTTATGCACCACAGGTGAAACCCCCACATTTTGCGCCCCCCCCCCGACACTACTCATGTGATATATTGTTCGTAAGGCCTGTGGCCGCTTATTCATATTATGTATCTTCGGGGTCCATCCTCCCGCTTTCACCCCCCCCCCCAAAGGGGGCACTTTTCTAAATTTTGCCGACATCTCTCATGTGATATATCGTTGGAAAGGTCTGTGAACGCTTAATCAAATTATGCAGGTGGGGGGGGGGGTATTTTCTGAATTTTGCACATATCCCTCATGTGATACATCGTTGGAAAAGTCTGTGACCGCCTAATCTTATTATGCATCTCCGGTGTTCATCCCCCCACTTTGCCCCCCAAACGCGATTAGCTTTCACCACCAGGGGGCACTTTCTTATCTCTGGTTCTATGGGCTAGATCACGACGGGGTATAGCTCATTCGACTCGACATCTATAGCCTTAACGATTTCAGTGCCCGAGGTTCGTATAGAACAGATTGCGCTACCTGGTGGTGGAAGATAGAATTTGAGCGTGCGCAGCACGACTGCTATACGGTGCCGAAGGCAGCTGGGACCCGTGTCGGAAGTTCGTTTGTTTACAGGTTTATACAATTCGATGTGCAAATTAAGGGATTATCCGGTGCCGAAGGCAGCGTGGAACCAGGTCGGAGGTTCGTGGTTTATCTTATTCGAGGTTTTAAAAGGACTGAGGCCCCGGTGTAAATTAGGGGCCCGCTAGCGGGCGAAGCCAGCTAGTGCTAATAATAAAAGAGCGTGATATCACGTTTGATTTCAAATGTTTGATTTTTAATGCAAATGTTCGTTTGATTCCATTTTTATTCATTTAATGGATTAGTCAGTGATATTTTTTAACGGAGGATAACAAGTATTATAACAAGCCACATTTAGTATGTTGTTTTTAAGAGTGTAATTAATTTAATTGAAAAATCTACTGGTATTTCTAGTTAACCCTTTAAACAATGACTGAAAGTAAAATGTATTTTTAAATTATTTCTCATGTTTAGATTATTTAAATTATGTTCAATATATTTAAAAAAAAAGAAATGATATCTACAAAAACAACTTTTCAAAAGTAAAAAAAGGCCAAGCGTAAAAAAAAAAAAAAGTTGTGGCTAAAAAATGGTGTGATATCAAATTTCCAAGCTATTATATTGCTTATTTAACTTTTTTCCATTAAATAAGTTATCATATATATAAGTCGAGTGCCTACGTATATGTTAATAGAAATCGTTTTCTCCTGTACTAAATACATCCTAATGAGTTTCTGAAAATTCAATTTTTTTCAAATTATGCATGATGGGCTTGGCGGCCATCTTTGCATATTATTCACAAAATTCTAACCACCCAAATTGTAGTTAAAATCCGAAGTTCAAAATTGTTATTTAAGCAAATATTTAAGAGTTTCATTTATAGACTTGTATGCTCTGAAAATTGTGTCTTAAGATAATGATGACTTATCTTAAAGATTCATCTTACGATTTATTTTTTAGAGTAATTATTAATTTCAAACTAGTAAAAATCAATTTATCAAAATATCAGTCTTATCTAATTTATCTGTCCGTAGTTAGAATCTGAAGTTCGAAATTTTTATAAACATATTACATTGCAAACGCTTTTACTTTAGAAATTTGGGTGCTTAGAAATATGGAAAGATGGCCGCCAAGCCCATCATGCATAATTTGAAAAAAATTGAATTTTCAGAAACTGTTTAGGATGTATTTAGTACAGGAGAAAACGATTTCTATTAACATATACGTAGGCACTCGACTTATATATATGATAACTTATTTAATGGAAAAAATTAGCAAAATAAATAAGCAATATAATAGCTTCCCAACGAACACAGAACTTGCGGGCCGCTGATGGCTACGTTAGCCTTGGCCCAAACTAGTAGATGAGGGGCCGCAATCGTTTGCCGTAACGGCAACTTAAAAAAACTGTCACGCCGGCCACAATGTGGCCGCAACAGAATTGGCCATAACTACATTAAGATGCCCATAATTGTGCCACAAGTGGTTAGTCATAACTGACAGATAGCCTAAAACTGGCCACAATAATACTTTAAGTGGCAATTATTAATGAAAACTAGCCACAGTTTAGCCATTAACGATCATCGTGAATAAAATCTAGCCAGAAGATCGCCACAGCCATGCCACCTGCGTTTGTTAAGAATAAAAGCTATCCCAAAGCTGGCCATAAATGTTAACTTATTGATCATCATAAAAGTAAACTAGCCTTAAGCCAGCCATCCACATACCATCAATGCTATTCATTAATGAGTGCATGCCGAAAGCTAGCCACTTTGTTGCCATCAATGGGTATCATTAATGAATACATGCCGAAAGCTAGCCACTTTGTTGCCATCAATGGGATTCATTAATGAATGCATGCCGAAAGCTAGCCACTTTGTTGCCATCAATGGAAATCATTAATGAATGCATGCCGAAAGCTAGTCACTTTGTTGCCATCAATGGGAATCATTAATGAATGCATGCCGAAAGCTAGCCACTTTGTTGCCATCAATGGGAATCATTAATGAATGCATGCCGAAAGCTAGCCACTTCGTTGCCATCATTAATGAATGCAAACCGAAAGCTAGCCACTTTGTTGCCATCAATGGTAATCATTAATGAATGCATGCCGAAAGCTAGCCACTTTGTCGCCATCAATGGGCAACATTAATGAATGATAGCCCAAAGCTAGCCATATTCATGCCACTATTGGATATCATGAATGGAAGCTGGCCAGAATTATACTTTTTATGGTCCTCAAAAAAGTAAAGTTGAGCAAGAAAGGCCAATTTTTACTCCTTTGGCAGGGACATGTTTTTTCTTTTTTTTTTTAAAGATATTTTGAACTTCAGAATTTAAATTTACTGGTCCCTAATTTTTGTCTGAAAACTCTAAATATTTTATTCAAAATTTGAAAAGAAAAAAAAAATCTATTTGAATATATTTTTTTTTTAACAAGAGCTCATAACACCAGCCTGACTTTTATACATACATGTTTCACTTTATCATTATAATCTTTTTCAGTTAAAAACTACAATGGTGTTATAAGAAACCCATATTAAAAAGGTCAAAATACAATAAAATCGAAAGTGTTTCAGATCTTGTATAGCATATTTTCAGTATGCAAGCAAAAATAATAATAATAAAAAAAAAGGTGTCCCAATGGAGGCAAAAATTGGCCTTATCCACTCATCTCATTAGATCGGAATAAAAGGCCATACGGTTATGATTTAGTTTTTAATGTTATTCTGAAAAAGTTGCAAAAGCCATATTTGTAATTAATAAAAAGAAAGTTGATAACACAAGGTGTAAAATATATATTGAACGTTAAATTACCAATGATGGTGAGAATACGGAAAAAAACTAATTTTCTTCAATTTTTAATTAAAGTATATGTTTAATTATTCTATTCAAGAGAGTAAATTTTTAAGTAGTTTCAACTCATGTTTGTTCAAGCTAATTCACCAGGTGGATTGTCCAGCCCTTTTACGAAGCAAATAAAAATGCAGAATGTTAAATGAGATACCATATTAAATGATTTTTAAGCGACTTCTGACATAATACACTTACATTTCTTTAAAACATGTATTTTGGTTAAAATTGCAAGTAATTAAAAATTAAATAGGCATTGGTTTCAGAAATTAATGAAAGTTTTTCCTCAAATTACTGTTACCACAAAAATTAAATTCCGCAACAATGATTATAAAAAAATGTTCAATAAAGATGAAGTGGACATAGTTGCTGCATGGGTTTATTTTATATTTATGATAAAAAAGCAAAATTTAAATTCAAATGCTCAATTTATTTTTCTTTATCCCATGTTTTTTTTTTTTTTTTAAACAGATGTAACCTTTTAATGCAGTTAAAATACAATTTATATATGTATATATATTGTTATTGCTATTTTCGGTCAGTTTTTACTGTAACTTTGATGGAATAAATGAGATTATATTCTGGCTGGATTTTTTTTTTAGAAGTTTAAACATGCATCTAAAAAATGTTAGATATTGCTAAAAAATATTAGACTGCAGTGTGAAATCTTTGCACAGCCCCACTGGTATATATTATTTCTGCTGTCAACATCTCCTTTTCTCAGAAAATATGAAATGTACAACAATGAATGAGATGCCACAAGAAAGGATTTTGAACCAGCTTCTGACATTTCGGTAAAACATATTTTTTGATTAAAAATTGCTGTTAATTAAAAATTAAATCAGCATTGTTTTCATTAATGAAATGAAAGGTTTTCCTCAAATTAGTGTTGCCGCAAAAATAAAATACCACATAATATATTGCTCAACATGGTTATAAAAATAAATAGTACAAAAAAAGATAAAGTGGGACATAGTTGCTGCACAGGTTTATTTTATACTTATAACTAAAAAGCAAAATTGAAATGCTCAATTTATTTTTCTTTGTCCTATGTTTTTTCCAAAACAGATTATGTCATCCTCTAAAGCAGTTAAAATACTAGATATATATATATATGTGTGTGTTTTTTGTCTTTGGTATGCTCGATCAGTTTTTACTGTACTTTGATGGAATAAACGAGATGATATTCTGGCTCGACTAATGTTGTTTGAAGATAGTTTCAGTCCTTAATTTTCCTTTAGAAGTTTAAACCTACATCTAAGTGTATTATATATTTCTAAAAAGTATTAGATTGCAGTGCAAAATCTTCGCAAGGGTCCACTGGTGCTTTTATAATACAATGTTTTACATACAATTTCTTACCTGGATGTTTCTTCCAATAATCCAGCTGGAAAATAAAACAAAAATGCAGGAATTTTATTTAATAAAATTGGTAAAATGTTGACATTATTGATCATTGGAATTTAAGAATTTTTTTAGTGATATAACTATGCATATATGTAAATTAGGTCTGTTCCAAAAATGTCATTTCACTATCTTTATTTCTTCGGTATATAATTAATCAGAAAAATGTAGCAGTATTCCTTGTTTGTAATGTTGTTTTAGTCTGTTAAGGACTCTCCCCCCCCCCCCCCCTCCTTTCAGAACAAAATTTCAATACATATATATTTACAAAATATCACTAATTGACAGAAAGCTAATTGCCACTATTTTCCTCCTTATTTAATCTCAGAATTTCTTTTATCTTTTTTTTTTTTTTTTAATATATTACCAATAAAGAAATCTTTAAAATATTTTTCCTTCCAGCAGGAGATATGTGACCTTTTGACTAACAAAATTTCAAACTGATTTATACAATATTATGTGTATTAAAATTTTAATCTCAACTTTTAACCCTTTAACGGGCGGTGGTCACAAAAAAGGACACCTAATTTTAATTCCAAAACTGACAAACGGCACCAAGAATATTTAACAGTTCCGGAAAATAAGCAAGTTTTTATTTTCAAATAAATTCATTTGTAAATTCCGGTGTCAGTCCATTATTTCATCATTTTGCAAACAGACCGCGCCGGAAAGGGTTAATTAGATTATGGCGAAATTTTTATTTAAATTTTCAAAAGTTTTTATACAGCAAATTATTTTTAATACTTGATCTCCAAGCAATGCTAGTTTATAATCAACCAACAGATTAGTATAAACAGTTTATCAGGCTGTCAGTTTTTAAAAATATAGTCTACATAAAACATTTTTATCGAATTATATCTTAACCTGTAAAAAGAAGGCGAAAATATATAGAACATCATTATATAATATAATAAATATATTGTACAAGACTTTAACATCATCACATGCACTAATAAATATATATATTTAAAAAAAAAAAAAAAAAAACACTAGAACTGAAGGCTTTTTTTCAAAAAATTTATTTTTTACAACAAATGTAAAACAAACCAACCAAAAAGCATTTATTATTATTATTATTTACAAGATGCTCAAAATTTATCAGAAATATTTTACAAGAAAATTTAATCCTGTTACAATTAAATTTCTGATGTTGTTTGTTAAACTTGATCTGGAAGGAGAGCTGAAAATCCACAGTCATCTTCATAGAGAAATTTTTTCTTTCCAGATTTTTATTCTTCTTCTGAAAAACAAAAAAGAAATTTCACAAAACAAATTTTAAATGCCTTGCTTTAAAAACACCACTTATTAATTAGCCATTTATAAATATAATTGGAACAGAAATTATAATAAAAAAAACTATTTACAAAAAGCTTTGTAGTTCAAGTTATTTGTACACCATGAAATTATTTTATTGCAGTATACCTATATTTTCACTTAACAAAAACTCATGAGAGGTCAGGGTTGTTGAATGACACCTAAATTATTTTTTTTTCTAGGTGCCAAAATAAAAACAGGCTTTCTACAAATTCTTTCGAATAACTTTGAATATTTAAATTCAAATTCTTTACATATGATGCATAGCATCAAATTATCATCTTGAATGAGCTAGGGGTGCTCTTTTTTTCATTTCATAAAAGTCGAATTGCTCACTTTGTGAATTGTTCTAGAATTTTGCATTGCTAGAATCCAGCAGTTCTTTATTTTCTTCACTTTATTTCTTCACACATAACTTTTACTTGAAAATGGCTTTGTAAAGTAAGAATATACATTGTGTAACCCCAAGCTATAAATCTGATATCATCGCTCATAAAACAATGGCATTTTACATACGGTTTTTGTTTCCTGGAAGGGTAACACGTCCGCCACCGAATACTTACATATTTTGAGTGATTATTATTGCTGACCCATGAAAAAAGCATTTTTAATATTGTTTCTGGTTGTTCACTCAACAACATTAAATGATTGGGATTTTTTTCCTTGAAAAAAAATCACGAATGCTTCGTATACACTGCACTGGTAGATAAAGATAAAATTTAACTTTTAAAGACGTATAAGCCGCATCTTGAATCTAAGTGATATTACAGTATTTGTTACAAATATTTTCTTCAACTATACATTTTTTTAATCAATAATTACAATTATGTTTTGAATACTAAATACAAATACCATGGGAAAAGAAGTTCTTTTCAGCATGAAAAAAATATTATTATGCCACAGTTATTTTATTCTAGAAACTTGATATTTGAGTAATTTTAATTTTTCAATTAATTTTCAGCAGTGAAATTAACTTGAAATTATTGAATAATAAACATGTGAATTTTTACATTGCTAACTAAGCATAGCCAAGCTTCGAGGCTCAGGCATTTTTCACTGTCGGTTTTACGCTTAGTTAGCAATGTAAAAATCCACATTTTTATTACTGATATTGGATTTAAAGAAAAAAAAAAAAAAAAAACATGGATTTGAGCTTTCAACCCCTCTCCAGAATCTTACATTTGCAAAATATTTTGGGCAAAACATAAGAATATTTTCAAAATACCTTAAGTTTAAATTTTAAATATCATTTTTAAAGTTAATTTAAATCAATGATTTTAAGAAAAAAGGGTCAAAGAAAGTATTAAAGAAGGTCCTTTTACTCCAAAGAACCTGCCTTATTTTTAATTTTTTTTAAATGATATATATAATCAAAATTCAAAATAATTTATATGACGGCATATTAAAAGAAAAAAAATCGTTAATTTAGAGGTCACAAGATCAAATAATTTTATCACCCTCTCTCCTCCTCTTCTAGATACATAGCATAAATTTAAAAAAAAATTATTTAGCATAAATCTGTGTAATCTTAAGTATTGTCAAAGTTCATGAAAGTTAAAAACCTTGTTAACAAAAATTATTTGACACATTTCTGCAAAACTTTAAAAAATATTTAATCTTTTTCTATTAAATTTTGCATTTTTAATTTTTATTAAATGTATGTCCAGATTAGATGCACTATATTTGAAGAGATATAATACAATAATCACAAAACTGAATCATCACTTTTGAAACAGATATTAAAACATTTAAAGCAAACATTTTCTAAGCATATGAGTTGAAGAATAAAAATTTTGAGTAATTTGATGGTTCCACTGTACAAGATGTTTATAGAGTTTAATCTAGGAAAAAGATATTTGTAGCTTTTTGGCTAATTGCAGCCAATAACTGTTAGCCAAATAAAAATAGATTTAGCCAAGATTTCTTTTTTTATTTATACAAAATTTCTATATAAATGAGTATTATTTTTAATTATACAATATACAAACAGTGCACCACTCTGTAAGATTGACCCTCTCGAGATTTGTCCATACATCACACATCAAATGCTTTCTTAAATGGAAATTCTTTTCAAACTTCCCCTTCCAAATTAATCATAATTAAGTTACTTACATTTTTGATTGTCAGTCTATTTCTCAAGTCAGTTTTTGTTATATTCACGAGACTCAATCCTCTTTCACAATCTGCTGTAAGCAACATAATTGTTGCTATAAATTCATACAAAGAAGTCACATTGGGAAACATGTCAGGTATGCCATTTTTATGGGGAAAAAAGAATACAATCAGCTGGTTTCATTTCTTTACCCCTTGTAGCCAGAACCTGCCTAAACAACTTTCATTCATGAACCGTTTCGGTTTTATTTCCAAAGTTGGGATCATCAACAAAAATTAAACAAACTCTTTTAATTTCCTCAATACACCTAACGCAAATAATATCACACTATTTGTAAGATGCTTGCACAGGGAGGACGAGACAAATTTTGAAGTAAGTTGCCAGGATAGAGGCGGTGAAGCTTTTTTTTTTTTTTACACGGCAGCAGCAGGTTTACAAAATGCAGAACAACAAAATGGAAATGATATATATTTTTTTGGCTGTCACTATTTGGCAAATCCACTAAATGCTTTGGGGGCAAAAGGTGCTTTCAGTTAGCTTTTTGGCTAGCACTAGATTAAACCCTAGTTTACATTTCATGAAACTCTGCTAAACTGTTTTAACAAACTGCAAAATAACACTTTTGAATAAAAGGACTTTAAAAATGAACAATTCCTATGCAATTGGTAACAGACGAAGACCTTTTTATGATAACTTTTTGAATACAGTTTTGTTAAAATATTACGATTTAACTAAATTTTATGAAAAAGTTTACAAAATGATTTTTTGGTCATCGCTTAAAAGATATCTTATCATTTAATAGCCTTTTAATTACAGGATGAATGATGTATTGAGTTTCAATAAATTACATGAATGTTTGAAAAACTTACTTTCTAAAATTATGTAGGTATGAAAGTTGAAACTCACTAGAAAAATTAAACAGGGCTTGAATTTCAGGGCAGGATGGGGGGAGGGGGGAAATCCTGCCCAAAAAGATATTGTGTGCATGATAGATCGACAAATTTTGCATTCTAACCCTCCCCCCACCAACTGAAAATTTTCTCGATATTTTCCACAACAGATTCACGAATTTCTTTGTACCTTCTTGGTACAAACTGATGAAATTCACGATTTTTCCCTGAATCCGGCTGAATAATTTCGCGATTCTTCACAGAGACTGACTGACAAAATTTGCCATATTTTTCTAAGACCGATTGACGAATTTCTCAATAATTTCCCGTGACCAATTGTCAAACTTCATGGGGTTTTTTCCGACGATAGATCGACGAAATTCACAATTTTTTTCCTCCGTGAATGATCGACGAATTTCACCTTTTTTTTTCTTTTTCGCAACTGAGAGACAAATTTTAAGATTTTTTTCACGATCGATTTTTCTAATTTCCCTGTTTCTTCTTGCGAGACATTGAAGAAATTCGATTTTTTTTTTCTCGTGTCCAACTGAAAATTTTCACAATTTTTCTTCACAAGTGACTAATGAATTTTGCGGTATTTTACTGCAATCGTCTGACGAATTTCATAATATTTTCCCGTGACCATTTGATGAATTTCATAATATTTTCACAAACCAACTGACAAATTTTACATATTTCCCGCGTCCGATTGACAAACTTTGCGGTGAGGTGGTTTGAGCGACAGAATGACAAATTTTGAAATTTTTTCCCACGGCAGAATGGTGAAATTCGTGATCCCCCCCCTTCCCCCCTGCATCTGACTGAAATCTCTCGCAATTTTTCTCCACAACTGTTTGACAAATTTCACAGTATTTTCCCGTGACCAATTGGTTAACTTTTTTTTTCTTTTTCTTTTTTTTTGGGGGGGGGAGAAGAGGGGGGTCCTCATGACATATTGACAAAGTTCACGATTTTTTTCCGCAACCAATTTAAGCTGAAAGGTAGACCTCCCCATTGGTTTGACCTTGACAAATTTCATGATTTTTTTTATTTCAGTGTTTCTTCTTGCAAGAGATTGAAGACATTCACAATATTTTTCTCGTGTCTGACTGAAAAATGTTGCAATTTTTCTCCATGACCGACTAATGAACTTCTCAATATTTTCCCACGATCGCTTAACAAATTTCGCAATATTTTCCTGTTATCGTTTGACGAATTTCACGATATTTTTCCCACAACTAACTGAAGAATTTTGTGATATTTTCCTGCAACCGATTGATGAATTTTGCGATATTTTCCCATGACCGAATGACAAATCTTGCGATTTTTTTCCACGACAGAATGTTGAAATTCATTATTTTTTCTTCGTGTCCGACTGAAATATATATCAACTTTTCTGATATTTTCCTTAACTGTTAAACGAATTTTGTGATATTTTTCCTTGACAGTATGAAGAATTTCATGATATTTTCCTACAACTGATAGGCAAACTTCGCTTTTTTTTTTCCAAGCAACCAAATGGAAAATTTTGAGATTTTTCTTTCCTGCGGAAGATTGATGAAATTCATGATTTTTTCCCCGCAAACGATTGGTGAATTTCATGATTTTTTTTTTCTAGATTGATGGACGTATTTTACTATTATTATTCCCACAATCGTAAAAGGAAAGAACCAAAAGGGCCTTAAGGGACACTGGGCGTTGCACCCTGCCAAACTGGTTTAGAGTCAGCACTAAAGAAAAATGATATTAGAACTGCAAAAATCTTATGGTGTACATGAAGAAAAAAAATTTCCAAACTCTAAGGAAACATATTTAGAAACAACAAAACTAAGTGATCCTAGCAATTCACAGAAATTAGGATTGACATTTTAAAGTCAACCTACATTTTTCGTGTAATAGCAGAAATGAGTTGGTGTTTTTCCTTCAAACTTTGGAGATGTATTTAAAATTTCAATCACAATGTGCAAATAAACACATAAAACAAAATTTTATTAAAGAAAACTTAACCATTTTACAACCCTGCACATGTTAAAAGTTCTGCATTATAATATCAAAATAAGGCAAAAAGAAGCAAACACTACTGCAGATACACTCAGAGTGAAAAACAGAGCTAATAGTCAGGGCTTTACAAATCTGATAAAATCTGGTAACCAGCAAAAATTTCTAGTCGCCAGTAAAAAAATATTTATTGTCAAACCTCTTCCCCCCTCCCACCATTTTTTTTAAAAAAACACAAAAGTTTTCTATGAATTTAAAAAAAAGAATAACAAGCAGAGGTTAGAATTATTAGTCACATAGTTTTAGTTTAGAACAGTACATAATTATACTAACATATAAACTAGGAACACACTAACATTTAACACATATAGATCGAGTTTTCTAATGAAACTTAACAAAATTATATATCTCTGGTAAAAAAAAAAAAAAAAAATACTGTAAAGGCTGAATTAACCGTCTGGTTCGGGAAATGCTGATTGCCGAATGCTTCAAATGTCTGGATAGTTGAGTACTCAAAAATCTATATCTGATGAGGGAGACATTGATGAAATAATGTAACAGGAAAATTTTTTTTTTTGTTTATTTTCTGGTCGAAATCACTCAAATAATTATGATTTTTTTATTATTTTAAAATGTACATTTGATGAACTTGTTTTTGCCTAATTCGAAATAAAAGTTACAAATGTTTTTTGCTTGAATATAATTTCTAAGTTTATTTCTTAATATTTTGGAACTTAGCAACATCCATAATGAAATATCTTATTAGAATTTTAAGTTAAGATTGTGATTAAGATGAATAACAGATGCTGCTCTTGATAGAAATTGTAAACAACTATAATTGTAAAAAACTTTTTTATGTACATAAACCAGCTCGAATAATAAAAAACTTTTTGCTTGTAAAATAAATCCATATATGAGAAATATCACAACTAATTAAGTTTGCAAAATAACTCAAAAGTTATGTAAAATATCCATTGCTAAAATAAACCATTCACGCTCGTATTACATAATCGATATTAGCCGGCTTGAGGGAAGGAGGAAGGTTTATTTGAATCCAGCAACTTATGATAAAAATTGGAGAACAAATAAAATAATAATATAAATAAAAACTTTCTGATTAATTGGGTTTTGATTGCTTGCCACCATTTTATTCCTTATTATCACTTTTATAAATTCCAGATGACTTTTTTGTAAAAAAAGAAAGAATTTTTTTTGTTTTTGTTTTTTACTCTCCATAATAAAAAATACTTCTCCAGACAGCAGTATTATAACATAAAAATTTTAAAAAATGTAGATTCAAATGCAAAAAGATTCTAGGGCTCCATGGGGCGAGGCAGAGCCACAGAGTTCAGAACTCTGTGAGGCAGCACAACAGATTTCATTAGCGAAATAAATTGTTACCAAACAAAAAAAGGATACTTAATATTTGTTTAATTATTTTTTTCTTTTTTAAAAGCAGCCAGTTTCTGCAAACACATAGTACTTTCAATCTTTTACGTCATATAGACTATACAATTGTCTACAAACCAGAGTGCCTACGTAATTATGCAATGTGCAGATAATAAAAGTGCCATGCATTTTATACAAGGGAGAAATATTTAAAAAATACATATTTAATTTTACTAAAATTAGCTATTCTTCAAATTTTAATTAAATTTTATAGATTTACTTCAAATGAATTGCTTATAATCACTTAACTTAGAGATGTTATTATTCTTTAAAATGAATGTGATAGATTAATTAGTTTTAATTCTGAAATACAAAAATCTGATTTGAAACAAAAAAAGGACCTTGAACATTTTGTAGCATTGTATACAATTTAAGGTGTCATGATTTCTTACTTTTTTATTGAAACCATCACACACACACACACACACTCTTTGCAAATTGACAAGTACTTACCTTTTCTTGAATGACAAACATTCAGATTCAGGAGCCCAAGTATATCTCGGAATTGATTCACTGCTCTCCTGAAAAATATGAAAATAAATTGTAATAGGTTGCAATAATAAGCAATCATCATATTCAACTAGAAATTTAAAAACAAAAAACATAACTGATTCTGTATATGATGCCAATGAATATTTTTTTTTCTTCTTTCAAATCAAAACTTATTTCAGCATGCACACACACACACATAGCAATAATTTGCATTTAATCCCTTTATTTAAACATAAACTGATTTTCTGCAAGTTAGGTATTCTTTCCTTCTGATTTCATTTGCATTTTTAGGTAGATTTCGTAAGAAATATTACCTATTACATTCTCCCCTAAGTTGGAATTTTTGAAAAATTTTTGCAGATCTATGCCGATTATGACTCCCAGAACCCAAAACCACCTCCAGTTGAAAACTTTTTATATCTATCTATCTATTTATCTATCTGTGTCACTTTTTTTATGGACATGATAACTGCAATAATTCTGCACAAATCTCTTGCAAACTGATGCATAAAATCAAGGGACATAAAATCTCGGTCAAGTTCATTAATGGACAAAATCGAACCAAGGGATGACGGGGGGAAATGGGATGCTTTTTGTGAAAACAGAAAAAATGCCATAATTTCTTAATTATGCTACGTATCGAATCCGTTTAGTTATTATTACTTCTAGGAAAAGGGCCAAAAATTTATGCATGACAGATTTTTGATATCGTTAAAAATGACCCCAAGGGGGGAAAAAGGGGGGGGGGGGGTTAGAAGAAAAAAATTCATAACTTTGTCAATTCACAAGATATCAAATCCGCTTAAATTTATTATAAATCTTCTTAATATTATCTACAACTTTTATACTGACAAGTTTTTTATGGGACTGACTCTTACGGTAAAAAAAAATTAAAAACAAAAAAATCCCTGCTGGCTCTGCCTACAGGCAGAGGTATATATTCGAAGTGGGTGGTCCCAACAGCCACACCATGGCAAATATAGGTCTTTCTTCTGCAATTCCCAATAAACAGGTGCCCCACGGTCACAGTCTTCGAAATCTACCTGTGCCTGTAGGGAT